>MJHO01000006.1:3955457-4680457 GCA_002076135.1 Xerophyta viscosa | reverse complement strand
ATTAGATAAATAAATCCTCTGTCAAGAGTTTCCCTCTCTTCGACGAGTACCTGGGCTTTATGCACTAATGAAGCCCAAAGTCAAAATGCTGTCCGTAGAAAGAAATAATCAGAATACATCTAAGCACAAAAAAAAAAAAAAAGAAATGCCGGAGTTAATTAACGACAATCCTTCCCAATAAATTCAATCATGAATCACACCAACGATATTGAGGAGACCACCAACTTGATATATATTAAATGGACTTCTGGGCCTTCACTCTATATGTGTTTCATAATTGGAAGGAATCTAAGTACAAACTACCAGAGAGTCTCTCATAGAATATCATTTTGAATGTCTAAGCATTAAATGAGAAGGATTATTAAGTTTGCAGTGGATATTCAGTACCAAGTCAGTGATATATTCGACTACGATGTCCTCCAAAAATGCCACAGTTTCTGGAAGTGGCTGCAAAATGAACAAAGGGCAGATGGTCAGTTACCTGTAAAAAAGAATCCAGAAATGTGCTGAAATTGCAAGACTGCCAACAACAACAACATCCCAATCAAGTCTCGTCGCAGCGGGTCCCGGGGAGGATAAATGTACGCAGCCATGCCCTGAAGGAGGCTGATTCTGTAGGGCCTCGGCTTGATAAGCAAATATACACGACACACGAGCAAGCAAGCACACAGATGCACAAAGCAAGAAATCACATCGAGTGCGCATAACACAAGCACACGAACCACGCACACTATAATAGATTAGTAAGAAAAATTGCCAGATTGCCAAATATTGATGAAATCTAAGTCCAAACAATTGAACCCAAACATACTTATAACAATGAATGTTACATCACTGTGTGGTAGTTGGGGATATACTTGATAGTTGGTTACAGATGCAATGCAAACAAAAATAAATAAATGTTAAATCAGTCCAACAAAGGAGCAAGTGAGACAAGTAGATATACTTACATTGGGGTCGTCCCAACCCATTACATCATGTGTTTGCAACTCAAGCACCAAAAGCCAACTTTTGATTAGAAAGTTAATTATTAATGGAGCAATAAGTAGTGCAAAGCAAGAACAACATTCATAGACACAAGCTCTGTAATAGAAAAAGCATAGAAGAAGTGTCTTTCCTTGCTTATATAGCAAGAACCACATTGCTTTTTCTCATAAAAAGTAAAATTATCAACTGTCTCATTACCCGCAATCTACCTGGTTAAAGGAATTCAAGAACATAACTTCATATTCTCAATAAGCGAGAAATGTCGTGCACTAGTATCACTAGAAAAAAAAAAATTTTACTTATCAATTTGCTTTATATCTTGCAACGACAAAATTGGGATTAAAAAATCCCTCTTATGAGAGTCAACCCAGTATATCCATCTTCAATTAATTAAGACATGCTTATCATTAATTATCACATCCTACTCTGCAATTCATTCCAATATACCTCCCATTTTTGAACAAAAGTAAGGTTTGCCTTATCAAATCATTTCGTCGAACAACTAACAAGCATAATCTATTCCAGAACGTCGTTCATCAATAGTCCGTCATTATCCGTCTACAAGAGCCAACCAGTATATCCTTTCAATTAATTCAGAAAGCTTCCATCATTAATTTTATCACACCTAATCTGCAATTCATTCCAATATGACCTCCATTTTTTAAACAAAATTAAGGTTTGCCTTATCAAAGCATTTCGACAAACAACTAACAAGCATAATCTACTTCAGAACTCGTCATCATAGTCTGTCATTATCGTACTATCATCACATATACTTCCCATTGGTTTAAAGCAAAAATTTGTAGAAAATTTGAAAGGGGAATTTTGAAAAAGCATGGTAAAACAGAAAGGAAAAAGAGATTACTGAACGATCTTTCTGGAAGACTCCGCGCTTACGCTTGAGCGAAGAATCGGAAGGCTGCGATGGTCCCGCCTTCTTTGCCGGTGTTCCCGCTGCAGATTTCATCGCTAGAGAATCTATGTTTGTGCTACTTCCTTTTTTTTTTTTCTTCTGATAGAAGATTATTTGGTTTGGGAAATCAGATGAGATTGAGAGTTTCAAAATTTATGTAATAGGCCCGCAGTTACCCGGCCGTGTGTCTGTCCTGTCCGTAGCGATAAAGCCCATGTGGGTAACTGGGCAAGCGTTCTATAAACCTATAAATATAATCCCTATTCGAAATGCCAAACATGGGAACAAACCAGCAACACTTTTTTAAAAAAAAAAATCTTCTAGGTCAATGAATGGTCTTGGATAACAATTATAGTTGTATCAAAAGCTCGGAAATATATGTCATATAATATTTCAAGCATTGTTTACGGCTATGATTACATCAAACTCGTCCAAAAATTTTCTAAAAAATTAGTAGTGCTTAAAAACTTTTTGTAACAATAGTATAATAAAACAATGAATGATTTATTGGCTGTCAATCGTATTCAATTTTCATGTATTCTTGAATTTGATACTAACTATTTCTAACATCAATACGTATTTAGAAAATATTGATATAACCATTAGATTTTACTGCCAGATAAGAATTTTTTTCCATGTCCATGATTAGGACCTTCTGCAAGCATCACCGCTATGTGTGCAACATCGGGACCAATCGGAGTTCAAATAAGGTCTCTTGTGGCCTCGCCCATAGGCAAAACCCTCGAGCCACCTGTACGGGAACTGGTTATAAATCTAAGCTTGAGCACTGTGATAAATTGCAGTAGAAAATTGATGGATCCAGAATAGTGATTGTGCTTTTACAAAGATAATATAGCTATCGGCTACCATTGGGTTTACAAAATATTCTGGACATTCTTCCAGTTGATTCAAAGATATCAAACAACACCCAAAATAATGCAGGCTTGAACGAAATCAATTTTTTGACCATCATCAGTCCCCCACATGGCATCACCATCCTTGCCTAACTGTGATACTTATTTCTCCTAATCGTCTCGACATCAAGAGGCTATAACTTTGCATGCATTCCTTAACACTACTCTCGAGCTAGGAGTATTAGCAGAGTTTGACAAAATAAAAGTTTTAGTTAGTATCTCCGTCGACTTTACCTTTCTATATCTTTTTTGTGCAACTCCTATACCCATATATGGTACTGCATATTCTCTTTTCTGCGTCATTTTAAAAAAAAACAAAAAATTCTCCAAAAGCCGCCGTGTGAAGCTCTTCAAATGAATATGCGCAATTCCAACATTGTCAATACATTTTTCTTCGCATTATCCACCAAAATTTATTAGTTTCTCTTGATTGATAATACTTATGACCATGACAAAAAACGAAGGAAAATTAAGGGGTGAAGGACGGAGATACCTGGTTGAAGCAATGCATGCCACTTCATCGTCGGAATTTTCTCTGCCGGTAAAGACTTGAATAAAAATTTCTCATACCAGCTTCATAGCAGCCAATACAGGTAAATAGTATGCCATAGCCTCAAATTATTTGGTAATGTCACAAATACTATTTGGAGAAATGCTTGGCTTACGATCGTGGAACTTCTTGTTAAAATATGAACATGATCAACTGCTAACAACAATGTCAGTATTACAAGGTTCAGTTTTTACGCCCGGAACGTTGCGATACATCCCTCTCAATTTCAAGCTTTCTGATTAACTTCATGGCTTCATCAGAGCATCCAACAGAGAACGAGAGCATCCTATAATCATATTATACGTATGAACGCTTGGATTGAAACCACTGCCTTCCATCATTAAAATGACATCTTCAGCCTCTTTGATTCTCTTTGCATCGCAGAAAGCCTCGATGAGTACATCGTACGTGAAGCTGTCTGGATTAACATCAAATCTCAACATTGAGTTAAAAAGATTGTAACAGCTGTTTTCAATTCTTCCTGTCCTACAAAAGCCTACAATCAGAGCATTAAATGAAAATATATCAGGGTTGATGCCTTCCTCCTTCATTTTATTAAACAACTTCACCGACTTTCCGACTTTTCCATTGATAC
Source organism: Xerophyta viscosa (assembly GCA_002076135.1). NCBI lineage: Eukaryota > Viridiplantae > Streptophyta > Magnoliopsida > Pandanales > Velloziaceae > Xerophyta > Xerophyta viscosa. Next base: position 4,676,498 of record MJHO01000006.1, on the reverse strand, counting down.
AAAGGGAACGAATTAATATATTGTATACGACGGCATTTGGAGAGACACGCCATTCAACCATCTCGTTGAAGCAATCGAAAGCATCATCCAACCGATTTAATCTACAAAGACCATCAATTATTGAACTGAAAGTAATAACATCTGGCTTAAATCCGTGATCCAAAAGCATCTTCAGAACATCCCTTGCTGAGTTTACATCACCTATTTTCGAATAACCAGTAATAAGTGTATTAAAGGTCACCAAATTAGGAATATGCCCTTTTTCACGCATTTCTACAAAAATTCTCATTGCTTCGTCCATCATTTTCAACTTGACGAAACAATCTACTAGCATGTTGTAAGATATCACGCTGCATGCAAGTCCATTCAAGACCACATTTACATATTTATTTGCCTTTTCAATTCTTCTCTCCTCTAGCAATACTGTGATAACCATAAGATATGTATCGAATCCAGGTTTTCCACCTCTTTTTCTAAAATCATCCAACAAGTAACATGCTTCAGACGAACCCAAAACTTTCAACATGCTTCAGTCGAACCCAAAACTTTCATAACAACGACCAAGAGAGTGCTAAAGGTTGAACTATCAGGAACATAGCCCTTAGAAACCATCATTTTCACAAAATCAACAATCTCATTAGCCATATTATTCTTTGAAAGGCAATACAATATCGTGTTGCATGCTTGTTCTCCGTGAATCTTTTCATGCTCCAAAAGGCTGCTTATCATCTTGTATGCTTCGCATGGTTCCAAACACCTAAATGTCCCATGGACTAACGAACGAAAGTTCGCATCGCTTGGTTTCACATATTTGTCTCATGATCTCCAAAAACATTAACGCTTCATTCAATCTTCTTGCCATGCAAAATCCATTAACTTAACATCGTGTTAAGTAACACATTTTGGCGGACACTTGGCGGTTCCATCTGCTTTCATTACCGTACGGCTTCGTCTGCTATTACCGAGCTTTGGCATACTCCGTGAATCAGGGCATTGTAAGTGAACCGGTCCGGCAAGCAATTATCGGAAGCCATTTGTTGAAATTTATAGTAAGCGAGATCTAACGAGTTCGCTTTCACCATTGCCTTCGATAAACAGAATCTGTATAACCGCGTCGTAGCTAAGGCCTAAATTAGGACAATTTGCACAACCACTTCGTTTACATATTTCGCAAAAGAACCCAATGCTGCCCCAACTCCGCACCAAAATACACAGCAAATTTCTCCCCAAAATATATAATCCGCAACATTTAATATCTTCGACTTAATTCTACTGAACAAAAGCACGGGGCCTTTGCGTCCAGTGACTCGGATAAAATCGCTTGAATCGACGGAATTCTCCACGATCTTCGCATCGAAACTAGAAAACGCCCAAGGTAGATCTGATGCAGAGTAATGGGTTTTCTTTCGTGTTGAAAGTAACCGATGACGAATCTTGAGGGTAAGAGATGGCATTGGGTGTAGCTCGTTGTTGAGAGACAAGGCAGCCAAATCTTTTATCTCAAGAGAATCGAAGTGACGAGGGACTTCGGTCAATAATATTAGTCTGGATTTGATTGAAGCTTTGTATGAATTGGTTTTGATTGGAGATTTAACAGTGTTTGTTCGATTCAAGTGGGTTGATGACGGAGGAAAATTATAAAGGTGAGGAATCCTACGGCCGAGATTCGCAGGGCTGCGGTGGCCGTGCGCGGCGGAGCTCGTCAAGGAGCGGCGGCAGAGAGTGAGGCGGGCAAGGTCTCTCATGGACGGTGGTAATGGATCGAGGAAGAAATGGTTCTCTTATGTAAAAAAAAAAACATAAAAGGTATTTTGCTATATCAGCAAAGTTTCGTATTTGCATAAAAGGACGCCTTTAGTGGGGCGCGGCTCTCTTGATGTAAGGCATCCGGAATCACCAAAAGCAACGGCTAGGATGCAATCCATCGGCATCACACGAATTTCAAAATTTTATATAAAATTTCAACTTGACCTATTTTAAAATATTTTTATAATAAATATTAAACTACAAAATTATAGAATTTCGATATTATCTATAACTTTATAGTTGAATATTATTCGAAAAAATATCTAATAATGTGTCGCGCCCACTTTAGTAATATTTTAAGCTCAAAAGGTCGTGCATTTAAAGTGCGGTAGTTTTCCTTAAGGGTCTGTTTACATTAGAAGGAAGTGAGGAAAGTGGAGAAAGTGGTTAAGTCACTTTTCTCACTTCCTCCACTTTTTTTGTTTACTTAAAAAAAAAAGTGAGACAAGTGACTTTCCTCACTTTCCATTTACTATTCTTTTATATAGAATTGTTACCTTCCCCACTTCTCTCTAAATTGGAGAGAAGTGGGGAAAGTCAAGTATTGTCTATATATATATATATATAAAATAATTAAATATATTATAATATTATAAAATATTACTAATTAATAATTTTATATTAATAGATAAATATTATTAATAATAATAAATACTATTTAAATTTATTAATATTTAAAAAATTTATTATTAATACTTAGTAACTATTATATATAATATATTTATAATATATTAATTAATGTATACATAATAATATATTTTATTATAAACATTTATTTTATTATTAATAATTTAAACATATTTTTATAATATATTTAATATACTTAAATTAAATAATAAATTTTTAATGATATACTATTATATTTTTAATATTTATACTATTATTCAATATTTTATATCATTATAATATTTATTAAAAACATATTATTTAGGTACTTCATATCTATTAGCGAATTCCGTAGTTTAAATGAGATTTAGCATCTAATCTCTATGTAATATTAATACTATTATTTTACTAATATCTTAATATTTGACTTTATAATAATATTATATTACTAAATATAATAATCTCAATCAAAATTAATTAGATCTAGTTTAAATATATAATATATTTTATTAATGGACCTTTTAATTATACTATTAATATTTTAGTTCTATATTTATATAATACTTATTTAATATATTACATTTAATATAAAATTATTATTTATATTAATATTAAAAATATACAATTTATTAATTAATTAATTTTTTATAATATATTTATATTTTAATTATATATTAATAATATCATAAATATATATTATTATTATATAAATAATATAAAATTATTATTTATAATATATTTAAATTATTTTATTCACACTTTCTTCTCACTTTCCAATCCCAAGTAAACAACAAAAGTCAAACGTACTTTTCTACCACTTTCCTCCCACTTTTTATTCTCTCACTTTCCTCCTACTTCCCTCCTACTCACTTGCCTCACTTATTCCACTTTTTTTAAAGTAAACAGCCCTTAAAAATAAATTATAGCAACATACATTATCCCAAAAATTATTGGCCGCTTTTCTAAATAAATGCCTATGCGTATATAACTTTTTTTTTATACCGGATCGCTTTGTCTAATGTAACTAACTTATAATTTAAGTTTATAAATATTATTTAACAATATTTAAATGATTCTAATGTAATTTGAACTATACATAATGGATTATGTATAGCATATATTTCAATGGAGCATACGTAGTTCAAAATACATCAAAGCCATCAGCAACCTTAATGAATAGCGCCGCTGTTTTAAGAATACTAAAAAATACTATTGATAAAAACATGATTTATACATAGTTATAGAATAAATTTGCAATATCAACATAATGTGGCAAATTAATTTTAAAACGGAATTCAATATTGATATAAATAATTTTACAAAGGAAGACATATATAAGTAGCTCTATCAAATTTTATGTTACAATAAATCATCTGTCATTTTATAAGTCATAAAATATTTATCTAATTTTTTTTTAAAAAATTAGATATAAAATATATTAAAATTAATTTTAAATATAATAATTTTAAGAAAGATTTTAATACTTTATGTTAGGTAGAATTAGTTTTTAAATCGTAAAATTAAAATATATATTAAAGAAATTTTAAATATAAAATTATACATTATATTAAATTTTATTTTTTATATTTAAATTTTCTTCAAACATTATTTATAATAATAAAAGATATTTTTAATATAAATTATAAGATATATACTATTTTGTAAAAATTTTAAGTTTAGAAGCTAATTTTAAGATAAACTTTCTTGATAAATCGTTTTTAATTCGATAAATATAACGGTGTACGGACCGAAACAACCGAACCCAAACCCGGTTAAGGTTGGAGTCGGATCGGAGACCCAATCGCGTGCTTGTTCGTCGCCTCCGACCCCCGACGCTCCCAAAATCCTTTCTCCCTTCTCGCTCAGCTCAGAGCCGCTTCCCTTCTTTCTCGATTGGAACTGAGACTGAGGTTTGATTTCTGCGACGCTGCATTTCATTTTCTTTTGTTTATTTATGGATTTGAGTTAATTACGACTGTATGATTGTATTGTAGAATCTGCAGACTCGATTTACTCTATATTTGCGTTCGAATTTTCGAAAGGCACACGATGATGAAACACGACTCTATAAATTACGTGGGATTTTTTACCTCTTGTTGTTGGATTGGCAGTTCATTTAAAAATTGATATCGTAAACCCTAGATTTTTATAGTTCAAATAGTAATAAAGTTCTCCTTAAACTTTCTCTCTTTTTTGTGCATTTTTTCTAAGCAATTTTTGGAAGAGGAGGGTAGAATTTTGACAAATTTGGGGATTAATATGTATCTAATTGTTCTAGGACAGTGGACGTCTTTCTGGTGTTAAACCTTGATTTGCATTCTTTGTTAGGTCCCAAGTTATTTATTGTAAAAACCTAAAAATTGATGGTAATGTGATGATGCTTCATCAAAACAAGGGCAGCTAGAACGGTCCTTCGAAGTTCGAACTATGTTCCAGTTCACAATTTTCCCTGTAATTCCCATTTCGTTTATCTCAAAGTGACCTCAGTAGCAGTCCAGATGTGTTCTGATTAGATTTGAAAATTCATGAATATGTTAAATCTTCCTTGATTATCCATGTTATTCTTAAAGATGATGTTAAGGGGTAGGACCATATTGAGTTGCTCTGTATGAAACCTTTTCTAAAGTGTCCATTTGTTTGGCACCTTGGTTAAGTGTACCTCACAAAGTCGAAGCATTTTGAGATCAGTTCATATAAGACGCACTTATTAACTTACACAGTTATCGTTAACAGAAATTGCATTAGATATTTTACAGGTGACTGATGTGAGGAGCGTGTGTATTAACGCATTTCGATTTAATGGCCACATAAAAATTACCGCTAAATATTAGTCTTCATGTAGCTGTGGCTATTGAAAACTTTCAATTCCATTACTTGATTTGTGGCTAAAGTTACTCGGTTCTCCCCTTTATTTCTTTTCCTAATTTGTTTCTGCTACTTGTAAGTTTGTCCCTGTCCTTTCATGTCATTATATCAGCTGTGTCACATGAATTGTGGTGAATTAGAGGTTTCGGGCTCAAAATCTTGCGATTTTAGCTTTTTTTTTTTTTTGTTTTTTAGTTTGAGATTTCTGTAACAGAGTAGCGGCTCGATAAAAAAAAAATGATATTTTAAAGCTGCAGTGAAGCAGAGTTCATAATTAGTGAAATTTTATCTTGCTACACATATACAGAAGCCTTAGTAAAGATCTGTTTGGACAAGAATCCAATCAACATAAATGTCTACCAAAGAAGGAGAGGAAGGCTGCTGCAGCTGCGGAACGGAATTAGCAGCTGCATATCAGCGCTAAGGGTCTTAGCCGTGCCCAAGCCGAAAGAGCAGCTACTGCTGCAGCACGTAATGTGAATGCTTATGGGCAAAAAGAGGAAGGCCCTAGTCGATGGCAGGAAGGACAGGACTGCCCACACCACTCTCATTCCTCATTGAGTACTCTGAGAAAAGTTGTCACAACCCACTTGGTGAGATGGAAGGATTTAAAAGCTTCAATCACCTTCGACAGGGGGTGCAAACGTTGCCAGAAGCTGTTTCCCAGCCGGCCAACTGGACGGTGAGAGGAAGGATTTAAAAGCTTCAATCACCTCGACAGGGGGTGCAACGTGCCAGAAGTGTTTCCAGCCGGGCCACTGGACGTATGAGTGCAAGAATGAGCGCGTGTACATTTCTCGTCCGACGAGGTCTCAAATTCTTAAAAATCCTAAGCTAAGATTAAGAGGCCCTATTTTGATGGAGGGCAATCCTGACTATGAGAAGGAACTGGAGAAGGAGAGGGAGAAAGAGGAGGAGAATGGTGGAAAGAGAAAAAATGTCAGGAAAAAGAGCAAGAGAAAGCACCGGGCCCGGTCTGACACAGAGGATAGTAGTGAGGCTTCAGTGTTCGACTCCGAAAGTCAGACTTCAGGGAGTGAATCTGATAACTCATCTGAACGGAGTAGCTCTAGCTATAGCTCATCAGACTCTGAGGAGCGTCATAGGAGGAAGAAGAGGAGCAGAAAGAGGCTGAAGAAGAGGAGGCATCACAGCGACAGCTCATCATCCGAGCCGTCTGATTCAGAGTCAGGCTCAGATAGTGATTCAGATGATAAGGGCAGCAGGCGGAAGACTAGGAGGCACAGTCACAGGCGTTAGGTCTCTCTTAACAAATCGGATGTGTTTTTGGGTTCGAAGTAATACTACTCAACAGATGTATTATTGTTGTTATTATTTTTGAATTTCTGTGCTAAGGTAGCTGTTGGTAAAAGATCTTCGTTTATGTTTTTTTTTTTAGTTTGTTCAGGTTTAAAGATCTTACGCATATAGTTGGCGAAAATTTACAAAAATGGTGCAATGAACAATTTTGTTTGGAACGGACTTCTATCTCCTAGTACAATGTCTGGCATCGAATTCTCTTCTGGAATGAATTCACCAAAACTTGGTGGTGGAATGTAAGCGTTTGATCGGGAGGACATGGGAGCTCCACATCCGGGCATGTCTTCCTCGAGAGTCGAGGCCATTGGCCTTGCTGACCGACTAGCGGCCCAAGATATTTTCTTTACCTTTACGATTTCATTGCTTTGTATCACTCTCTCTGGCCCATGAGCCCGTGGGCCTTTGGCAAGCAATTACCATGTTATCGTCTATTTAAAGGAAGCTTGCTTGTCCCTGAATCTTTAAAGGAACAAAAAGAAATCGAAGGGGAATTTTGGGAAGCCTATCGGCTGGCCCAATTTTGGAATTTGGATTTCGACTCATATTGAGAGAAATCAGGAAAGATCTCTCCTTCCTGCAGAATTACTTTCACACATGCGCTTATATAATTACTATTATCTTTTTCTTTTTTTTTTGGATAGATGAAAATAAAAATGAACACTTGAAATTAGAACCGTTGTTTTCTTTTATTGTCTTATAAGATGGAAGGAGCCGTTTGAGAATTCAACGAACATGTTAACAGGGATTTATTGTTTTATTAAACAAATCTAAGAACTGAGATCATATCAACAAGTCTTCTTTGGGATGAAGTGATGCTGCACTATTGAATTAAACAACTCGGGCCTGAGAATTTTGAGTTTGCAAACTTACTGAGATCAATCTACTGCGTAGACGCATTAACAAGCTTTTGCTTTCAGCTGCTTAACCAACTTACTAGAATGATGAGCCTTCCCAAAATCTGTTGTAGCGTAGAAGAGGTTGCTTTTGCTTCGTGCACAACGAGACCGGCAAAGAAACTACGAATTCCGTTCATACGCTCGCCTATAAATTCTCACACTTTAACTTGTTAATCTACGAATATAAATACATAAACTCTTCTTGGGAGGATACCCTCCTTATCCTGGCAATCTGCTCGAGGATGGACGTACACTGGCAGACAACAAAGGAATCCTAACCTCGCGTTAGGTGCCCCAGTGCTCAGCCGCTACACAACGCAGCAGGGGCTATACTAACCCATCCTACCGCAATCCATTTAGCATATGAACTAACATAATATTCATTTGATCCAAGAGGCCAAAATACAAGTTCATAAAACATTTGTCTAATGCCCTGCATAAATACACATCACGAGATCAGACGTACAAAACAAAACTTGCTATCCCGCAGATGAACGGGGCACGAAGCTGGAGTTTCACAGCATAACAGGGTAATAAAATCGTGAAGGAACTCTCTCCCCCATTGAATAATTCCACCAATAATTGAAATCCCTCTTATAGGTACTACCTATAATGCAATGAAGGGTAAAAAGGTCATAGACTTCAATAATACCTGTAAGAAAATTAGTAATGCAAAGAATGCAAGTAAATAAGCTTGAGGTAATGCAAAGAATGACAAGCCTGAGATAAACGTCCACGCATTTAACTTACGATTATGTTCTCATGTATTGGGAAGATGAATGCTCCTTGCTTTTGCTTACGCTTCACTTGTATAAGTTTGTCAAGTATCGGGGTTTCTAGAGGAAATCGGGTCTAAAACCGTTCATGCGCAGCATTTATACCTGAGAGAACAATGACGATTTGACGTCATACAGTTATGACATTTTCAGCAATGTGAGGTGGACTGTGTGTGTGGGAGAGAGAGAGAGAGAGAGAGAGAGAGAGAGAGAAGGGGGGGGGGGGGGGGGTGGGAATTGTAGCGCGAGAGAAGAGAGAACATGGAAGTGGCATACAGACGAACATGCTGCTAAAAACGCCTCCACCCCGGAGGGCAATTATGGTGAAACAACCATCAGGATTACCATAACATGATTGAATTATCCTGTTACCAAGCTACAAGATCGCAGTGTAGATATCTTGATAAGTGCGTTGATGTATTCATACTTAATGGATTAGTAGAAGCTCATAAATTCAAGCTTCCGTTTGGACACAGCTCTTATTAGTCATACTTTTTTGTTGTTAAATAGTGGTATTAGGTTTCTAATCCTAAATTCCTAGATAAGGTAATTACTCTGCGGAATTTCAGGAATTTTTGGCTTCCACTACTCACACTGGAGGAGTTGGGTGAACAGAAACCAGGTTGAGATGCTAGCTAACAAGAGGTAAGGCGAAGTGTACACAGAGAAAAAGCGAGAAACACGTGCCACGCTGATAGATTTTCAAGTAGAGAGATTTTGCGAATGTGTTTCGAGATATGCTGCCTTGAAATACAGTGCTCGCAGCCTGACAGAACATAGACAGTAAGAGTCATCTCAAAAGGAAAAACAAAATAGTAGAGGCAAAACTATGCAGAAGCACTAACTAAAAAATTTTTACAAGAACTATTATAATTAGGTCTTAAACTGTTCCAAGCTCAGTGATGTTTTCAATTGACCTATGACCATAGGTATATGAATGCACATGTCAAAGCATAGAACCTCTTAGAGCAAAAAGCAGGCAGAGCCGCATCGGGAGAACTTTCATCCATCACATTTACATCTGTCCATATAAAGCCCTGCAAAGCATTTAAAGGAAAAAATTATGCTTATTATGCAAACATCGTTTTTCAGCATAAAGTGTATTTCGTACTTAAATGTTATAGTAGAAAATCGTCATTGTAGAAAAATCTGTATAAAGAAACATAAGATGATTACATTTCAAATCTAGTTAGTAAAGTCTGCTTTCAGCATCAGCAACTATCTGATATACCTAGTGCAAGATACATGGCTATACGACTTTGTTACAGCTTTACAGCCACTGTTTGTGTCCTTCAGTAATGGAATACATTCTTTTCCCAAGCATGTGATACCGATCACTGAATGTATACTTAAAATATTTTGACAACATGATACTATAACTGAAATTTGCAGCTCATGGATGTAATAAATTTCATTGATAGAAAAGCAAAAATAACCCTGGCACAGTATCATGCTGCAATTAGATATAACTAATATTTCTATATCTGATTGGAAAACATCTCTATGATTAGAATAGCATATATCATTGTAAAGGAAATACAGTTAACAGTCTATGTGAGGAAGTGCTTACGCAGCATCACCAGTAAATCTGCTGACGATATGTTTTCTTTTATGCAGCGCAACATGGTGTCATAACGTCTTCAACACAATAAGAATGGAAAAACAAATAAGAAACAGTGGAAGATATGCCTCAAAAAGTAGGCAAATAGGCAAATAAAAATTATCCCAACCACAAACAACTCCTTACTTGGTAAACAAATTCTGTGCAAGTTCAATAAGTTGTTGTTCTGAATCTGGAAATATTATAATATATGCACGAGGCCGCTTAGAAAACTCAACAACAGAAGCCTAAAAGAAAAGTCAGCCATGATAATAAACACATAGAAGATATATTTTAGCGAAATAAACAAGCAAATAAGAAGTATGATAAAAAAGGGAAAATAGTTATTTAAACAAACGCAACCCTCAGCAAGTGCATGCTTAACATAATCTCGTTAACTAGATCAACACTGCAGCACCAACGCTCGTATCAATGTACGAGCAAACTGATCCTAAACTTACAGAAGGAAAAAAAAGGGGAAAATTGTACTGCAGTCAAAAGCAAGATGTTTCTTCTGCATTATAGCCTGGTTAGATTTTTTATATAGGGTCAAAAGTTATCAAAGGAAGATTAATAAAACTTATCAGAATAGTGGTCCAAATGTTATATTTTAACACGAGGATGTCAAAATTTTAAACACCAGATGTCAGGAATACTAAATGCAAGGTTGCAAGTGTCCGATATGCGTCAGGGTCTTAGAAAAAACTCAGTACAATGTTGTTTGTAAATGAATTCAAAGATGTTAAAAAAATAAAGTGCAAAAAAATTTAGAGAGAACTTAAGTGATATTGAAATAATATGGTAGGACTGCAGTGTAATTGTCAAAAAAAAAAAAAAGGGGTTGCAGTCTTTGTTCACTTTTTCCACGCAACAAAAAACAAGCTGAGAACTGAAGCTCCAATTTTAAGATTGTAACAGTGCTGACCTGCTGCCCACTTGTTGATGGTTTTACAACCTTTTAAGCATATTAAACAGCCGAAAATCCAAATTTCCAGAGGCTGAACCGAGCCAATGTTATTTTTAAGGGGCTGAAATATAATTTTCTAAAAAGTCAAATGAAATTCCATAACGACTTCCCAAAGTTTTAACCACCACCAAGCAAACCCGGAAGCACTTCAGAGATGACAGTCAAAAGATCCTTCCAATATATATACATTCATACATTTCTTTGCTGTCAAAGTAGTTCCTGTTGATGTTTGCACCAAAATTTCAATGATATCATCGAAACAGTCGTTTGGAAAGCCGGGTTCATTATTCGTTAGAATGTTTACACCCTAAGATAACAAATTCAAGCCATACTGATTTTACAAAGTCATGGTACTCAATAAAGATGCAGCAAAATGACAACTCTGTAAGCTTCAATCAGCATTTGCTAGCTTCTCCTCATCTACTTCAAAGGCTTTTCTTGCCTGTTTAAGCTCTTCATTCATGGACAGTAGTTCGGTGCACCGATGAAGCTTTGGATAATCCTGTTTCATTTGAAATAAAAGGATTATTAGAGAAATAACTAGCGCAAAGACAAAAAATAAAACGAGTTTGACTTACGAAAGATAAAGGCTACCTTTCGTATTAGATAAATAAAATCCTCTGTCAAGAGTTTCCCTCTCTTCGACGCAGTATCCTGGGCTTTATGCACCTAATGAAGCCCAAAGTCAAAATGCTATCCGTAGAAAGAAATATAGAATACATCTAAGCAACAAAAAAAAAAAAGAAATGCGGAGTTAATTAACGATATCCTTCCCAATACAATTCAATCATGAATCACAACCAACGATATGAGGAGACCACCAACTTGATATATGATTCAAATGGACTTTGGCCTTCACTCCTATATGTGTTCATAATTGGAAGGATCCAAGTACAACTACCAGAGAGTCTCTCATAGAATATCATTTAAATGTCTAAGCATTAAATGAGAAGGATTATTAAGTTTGCAGTGGATATTCAGTACCAAGTCAGTGATATATTCGACTACGATGTCCTCCACAAGGGCCACAGTTTCTGGAAGTGGCTGCAAAATCAACAAAGAGCAGACGGTCAGTTACCCATAAAAAAGAATCCAGAAATGTGCTGAAATTGCAATATTGCCAACAACAACACCATCTCAATCAAGTCCCGTCGCAGCGGGTCTGGGTAGAGTAGATGTACGCAGCCATGCCCTGAAGGAGGCTGTTTCCGTTGGACCCTCGGCCTGATAAACAAATATACACGACACACGAGCAAGCAAGCACACATATGTACAAAGCAAGAAATCACATCGAGTGTGCATAACACAAGCACACGAACCACGCACACTATAATAGATTAGTAAGAAAAATTGCCAGATTGCCAAATATTGATGAAATCTAGGTCTAAACAATTGACCCAAACTACTTATAAGCACATGATATGTACATCACCTGTGTGGTATTGGGGGATATACTTGATAGTTGGTTACAGATGCAATGCGAAACAAAAAATAAAATAAAATAAATCAGTCCAGAAAAAGGAGCAAGTGAGACAAAGTATATATGCTTACATTGGGGTCGTCCCCAAACCCATACATCATGTGTTGCACTGCAAGACCAATAGCCAACTTTTGATTAGTAAAAATTAATTATTAATGGAGCAATAAGTAGTGCAAAGCAAGAACAACATTCATAGCAAGAACCACAGTCTTCGAAGATTGTGTCTTTTCTTGCTTATATAGCAAGAACCACATTGCTTTTCTCATAAAAGGTAAAATTATCAACTGTCTCATTACCTGCAATCTACCTGCTTAAAGGAATTCAAGAACATAACTTTCATATTTTCAATAAGCGAGAAAAAGTCGTGCACTAGTATCACTAGAAAAAAAAATTTTACTTATCAATTTGCTTTATATTTGCAACGACAAAATTGGGATTAAAAAATCCCTCTATGAGAGCCAACCGGTATATCTTCTTCAATTAATTCAGACATTGGACTTCCATCATTAATTATACATCCTACTCTGCAATTTCATTCAATATAACCTCCCATTTTAAACAAAATTAAGGTTTGCCCTTAATCAAATCATTTCGTCAAAATAACAAGCAATAATCTATTCCAAAACTCGTCTCATAGTCTCATTATCGTCTACGAAAGCCAACCACTTATATCCTCTTCAATTAATTCAGACATTGCTTTCCACATTTAATTTATCACATCCTACTCTGCAAAATTCCAATACACCTCCCATTTTTGAACAAAATTAAGGTTTGCCTTATCAAAGCATTTCGTCAAACAACTAACAAGCATAATCTACTTCAGAACTCGTCATCATTGTCTGTCATTTATCGGTACTACATTCACATATATTCCCATTGTTTAAAGCCAAAAATTGTTAGAAAATTTGAGGGGAATTTGAAAAGCATGATAAAAAGAAAGAAATAAGAGATATACTGACGATCTTTCTGGAAGACTCCGCGCTTACGCTTGAGCGAAGAATCGGAAGGCTGCGATGGTCCCGCCTTCTTTGCCGGTGTTCCTGCTGCAGGATTGCTCATCGCTGGAGATCTATAATATTAGTTGGATAATATTAGTTGGATTGATTGAAGCTTTGTAAGAATTGGTTTTGATTGGAGATTTAACAGCGTTTGTTCGATTCAAGTGGGTTGATGACGGAGGCAAATTATAAAGGTGAGGAATCCTACGGCTGAGATTCGCAGGGCTGCGGTGGCCGTGCGCGGCGGAGGTCGTCAAGGAGCGGCGGCAGAGAGTGAGGCGGGCAAGGTCTCTCATGGACGGTGGTGATGGATCGAGGAAGAAATGGTTCTCTTATGTAAAGAAAAACATTAAAGATATTTTGTTATATCAATAACAAAGTTTCGTATTTGCATAAAAGGACGCCTTTAGTGGGGCGCGGCCGCGCGGCTCAGGAATCACCAAAATCAACCGCTAGGATGCAATCTATCAGTATCACACGAATTTCGAAATTTTATACAAAATTTTAACGACTAATTTAATCTATTTTTAAATATTTTTATAAAAAATAGTAAATTATAAAATTGTAAATTTCGAATACCATTTTTCAGAGTGTCTATAACTTTACCATAGCACAGCTCGTTATTGTGGCATTTATATTTTTGGATAATACTATTTCAACATGACAATAATAGTTTCACACAAATTCAAAAAATAAACATACAAACAGGGTAGCTGAAATTAATTAAATGTTTTTAGAAAAATTGTCCTGTGACATTGGATTTTCTAAAACGGAATTCAATATTGATATAAATAATTTTACAAAGACAATATAAGTACTCTATTTCAAAATTTTATGTAACAATTAAATCAATCCGTCATTTTATAAGTCGTAAAATATTTATCTAATTTTTTAAAAAAATTAGATATAAAATATATAAAAATTAATTTTAAATATAATAATATTTAGAAAGATTTTAATACTTTAAAGTTTTAGTAGAATTAGTTTTTAAATCGTTAAAATTTTAAAATATATATTAAAGAAATTTTAAATATAAAATTATACATTACATTAAGTTTTATTTTTTATATTTAAATTTTTTTCAAACATTATTTATAATAATAATAAATATTTTTAATATAAATTTTAAGATATATACTATTTTGTAAAAATTTTAAGTTTAGAAGCTAATTTTAAGATAAACTTTCTTGATAACTCGTTTTTAATTCGATAAATATAACGGTGTCCGGACCGAAATAACCGAACCCAAACCCGGTTAAGGTTGGAGTCGGATCGGAGACCCAATCGCGTGCTTGTTCGTCGCCTCCGACCCCCGATTCTCCCAAAATCCTTTCTCCCTTCTCGCTCAGCTCAGAGCCGCTTCCCTTCTGTCTCGATTGACTGAGACTGATTGTTTTGCATCCCACTTTTTCACTCTGCCCGAACGCAACTCTACAACCATACAGCATTTATTCTTCTTTTTGTTTATTTATGGATTTGAACGTTAATTACGACTGTATGATTGTATTGTAGAATTTCTGCAGACTCGATTTACTCTATTTGCGTTCGAATTCTTCGAAAGGCACTACGATGATGGAAACACGACTCTATAAATTACGTGCGGATTTTTTACCTCTTTGTTGTTGGTATGGCAGGTTCATTAAAAAATTTTTGATACTCGTAAACCCTAGATTTTTATAGTTTCAAATTATAAATAAAAAGTTCTCCTTAAACTTTCTCTCTTTTTTGTGCATTTTTTCTAAGCATTTGGAAGAGGAGGGTAGAATTTTGACAAATTGGGATTAATAATTGTAATCTAATTGTCTAGGACATTGTGACGTCTTTTCTGTTTGTTAACCTTGATTTGCATTCTTTGTTAAGGTCCCAAAGTTATTTATTGTAAAAAACCTAAAAATGATGTAATTGGATGATGCTTCATCAAACATTTCAAATCATTTCGTCAACAACTAACAAGCATAATACTTTCCATAAACTCGTCATCATAGGTCTCCTCTCTCAGTATATCCTCTTCAACTTAATCAGGAAGACGCTCTCATACATTAATCTTATCACTATCCTTACCATCCGCATAGCCAATTTCATTCCAATATACACTCCCATTCTTTTAACAAGAATTAAGGTTTTAGCCTTATCAAGAGCATTTCGTCAAACAACTAACAAGCATAATCTACTTCAGAACTCGTCATCATTGTCTGTCATTATCGTACTATCATTCACATATACTTCCCATTGTTTAAAGCAAAAATTGTAGAAAATTTGAGGGGAATTTGAAAAGCATGATAAAAAGAAAGAAATAAGAGATATACTGACGATCTTTCTGGAAGACTCCGCGCTTACGCTTGAGCGAAGAATCGGAAGGCTGCGATGGTCCCGCCTTCTTTGCCGGTGTTCCTGCTGCAGGATTGCTCATCGCTGGAGATCTATAGTTCGTTGCTACTTCCTTTTTCTTCTTTCTGATTAAAGATTATTAAGGTTTCACGATGAAGATTGAGAAGTTCAAAACTATTTATAGGCCGTAGTGTACCGGGCCGTGTGTCCGTGTGTCCGTTACGATAAAAGCCCATGTGTACTGGGCCAAGCGTTCTATTGCCTACAAATAATAAATCCCCTAATTCAAAAAAATCTTTAGGTCATGATGGTCTTGATACAATTATAGTTGTATCAAAGCTCGGAAATATATGTCATATATATATTTCAAAGCATTGTTAACGGCTATGATTACATCAAACTCGTCAAAAACTTTCTAAAAATAGTAGTGCTAAAACTTTTGTAACCATAGTATATAAAACAATGAAGATTTTATTGGACTGTCAATCTAACCTAACTCTCATTTTTCATGTATTCTTGAATCTTGATACTAACTATTTCTACACGATACGTATTTAGAAAATATTGATACAACCATTAAATTTTACTGCCATACAAAAGATTTTTTTTCCATGTCCGTGATTTAAGACCTTCTGCAAGCATCACCGATATGTGCGCAACATCGGGACCAATGGGAGTTGGAAATAAGGTCTCTTGTGGCCTCGCCCATATGCAAAACCCCCGAGCCACCTGTACGGGAACTGGCTATAAATCTAAGCTTGAGCTCTGTGATAAATTGCAGCAGAAAAATGACGGATCCATAATAGTGATTGTTTGTGTTGCTTTTACAAAGATAATATAGCTATCAGCTACCATTGGATTTACAAAATATTCTAAACATTTCCAGTTGATTCAAAGATATCAAACAACACCCAAAATAATACAGCCTTGAACAAAATCAATTTTTTGACCATCATGAATCCTCCACATGGCATCACCATCCTTGCCTAACTGTGATACTTATTTCTCGTAAGCGTCTCGACATCAGAGGCTATAACTTGCATGCATTGCCTTTACACTCTCGAGCTAGGAGTATCGGAGAGTCTGACAAAATAAAGTTTATTTAGTCATCTCCGTCGACTTTACCTTTCTACATCTTTTTTGTGCAACTCCTATTACCCATATATGGTACTGTATAATCTCTTTTTTGTGTCATTTAAAAAAAAAAAAAAATCCTCCAAAAGCCGCCGTGTGAAGCTCTTCAATGCTACTTGCATGCACCTTTCGAGTTGAGCATTGCCATTGCTAGCTACGCTGGAGACAACAAGTATAATCCATGTGCTTTTTTGATTGTTCATGCTGTTCTTCCAGACTTCCATGAGGCAATTTCAAATCCTACACAAATATCAAAGTAAATTAGTAGATTATAAACAAATTCAAAACCAAGATCCATAAAACCATTAAGCAACGTACAACAACCTCACTTGCAATACAAAAGTATAAATGTATGTTGATCTTAATACAATACAATTCTATATTTCTCGACACTAATTTTATTCAAGATAGTATCAGAGCTAAGTTTTCTAGATTTATCATCCTCCGCTTTCAATAATTTCAACGAGAAGTTCAAATAATAGCTATATCTATGTCGAGGTCTCTACAACACCTCCAACCGAATAATATGCGCAATTCCAACATTAATTGTCACACATTTCTTCCATTATCCACCAAATATTAGTTTTTCTTGATGGATACTATGACCATGACAAAAAAGGAAGAAAAATTAAGGGTAAAGGACGGAGATACCTGGTTGAAGCAATGCATGCCACTTCATCGTCGGAATTTTCTCTGCCGGTGAGGTTGGATAAAATTTCTCTTACCAGACTTATAGCAGCCAATACAGGTAAAATGTTATGCCCATAGCCGGGAATTGTCATAAATACCAATTGGAGGAAATGATGGCTTACGATTCGTGGAACTTCTTGTTAAATATGAACATGATCAACTGCTAACAACAATGTCAGTATTACCAGGTTCAGTTTTTACGCCTGGAACGTTGCCGATACGAATCCCTCTATTTTCAAGCTTTCCGATTAACTTCATGGCTTCATCAGAGCATCCAACAGAGACGAGAGCATCTATAATCATCTTATACGTACGAACGCTTGGATTGAAACCACTGCCTTCCATCATTAAAATGACATCTTCAGCCTCTTCGATTCTCTTTGCATCGCAGAAAGCCTCGATGAGTGCATTGTATGTGAAGCTGTCTGGATTAACATCAAATCTCAACATTGAGTTAAAAAGATTGTAAGCTTTTTCAATTCTTCCTGTCCTACAAAAACCTACAATCAGAGCATTAAATGAAAATAGATTATGCTTGTTAGTTGTTCGACGAAATGATTTGATAAGGCAAACCTTACTTGTGTAGAAATGCTTGCAGAAGGTCTTAAATCACGGACATGGAAAAAAAATCTTTTGTATGGCAGTAAAATTTAATGGTTGTATCAATATTTTCTAAATACGTATCGTGTAGAAATAGTTAGTATCAAGATTCAAGAATACATGAAAAATGAGAGTTAGGTTAGATTGACAGTCCAATAAAATCTTCATTGTTTTATATACTATTGTTACAAAAGTTTTAGCACTACTATTTTTAGAAAGTTTTTGACGAGTTTGATGTAATCATAGCCGTTAACAATGCTTTGAAATATATATATGACATATATTTTCCGAGCTTTGATACAACTATAAGTTGTTTCAAGCCATCATGACCTTAAAGATTTTTTTGAATTAGGGGATTTATTATTTGTAGGCCATAGAACGCTATGGCCATACACATGGGCTTTATCGTACGGACACACGGAACACACGGCCCGGATACATAGGCTATAAATAGTTTGAACTTTCTCAATCTTCATCGTGAAACCTTAATAATCTTTAATCAGAAAGAAGAAAAAGGAAGTAGCAACGAACTATAGATCTCCAGCGATGAGCAATCCTGCAGCAGGAACACCGGCAAAGAAGGCGGGACCATCGCAGCCTTCCGATTCTTCGCTCAAGCGTAAGCGCGGGTCTCCAGAAAGATCGTCAGTATTCTCTTTATTTCTTTCTTTTTATCATGCTTTTCAAATTCCCCTCAAATTTTCTACAATTTTTGCTTTAAAGTTTAAACAATGGGAAATATGTGTGAATGATAATACGATAATGACAGACAATGATGACGAGTTCTGAAGTAGATTATGCTTGTTAGTTGTTTGACGAAAATCTTTGATAAGGCAAACCTTAATTTTGCTTTAAAAAATTGGGAGGTATATTGGAATGAATTGCAGATTAGGATGTGATAAATTAATGATGGAAGCTTTCTGAATTAATTGAAGAGGATATACTGGTTGGCTCTTGTAGACGATAATGACGGACTATGATGACGAGTTATGGAATAGATTATGCTTGTTAGTTGTTCGACGAAATGATTTGATAATGTTTTGAATGAAGCATTCATCACATTACCATCAATTTTAGGTTTTTACAAATAAATAACTTCGCTCAAAGAATGCAAAATCAAGGGTAGCGCGAAAGACGTTTCCACTGTCCTTAGAACAATTAGGATACATAATTAATCCCCAAAATTTGTCAAAATTGCTACCCTCCTCTTTCCTAAAAATTGCTTTAGAAAAATAATGCACAGAAAAGAGAAAGTGTTAAGGAAACTTTATTAATATTTGAACTATAAAAATCTAGGTTTCAGGCGAGTATCATTTTTTAATGAAACCATGCCAAGTCTCAACAACAAAGACACGGTGTTAAAATCTCCACGTAATTTATGAGTCGATGTTTTCATCATTCGTGTGCCTTCTTCGAAAATCTCGAACGCAAATATAGGTAAATCGAGTCTGACAGATCTACACAGTACATCATACAGGGGGTCGTAATTAACTCCAAATCCATAAATAAACAAAAAGAAAATGAATGCGCGTCGCCAGGAAATCAACCTCAGTCTCAGTTCCAATCGAGACAGAAGGGAAGCGGCTCTGAGCTGAGCGAGAAGGGAGAAAGGATTTTGGGAGAATCGGGGTCGGAGGCGACGAACAGCACGCGATTGGGTCTCCGATCCGACTCCACCTTAATCCTGGGTTTAACGGTTCGGTTTTATATTTCGGTCCGGACACCGTTATATTTATCGAAATTAAAAACGACAGTTATCAAGAAAGTTTATCTTAAAATTAGCTTCTAAACTTAAAATTTTTACAAAATAGTATATATCTTAAAATTTATATTAAAAATATTTATTATTATTATAAATAATGTTTGAAAAAAATTTAAATATAAAAAATAAAACTTAATGTAATGTATAATTTTATATTTAAAATTTCTTTAATATATATTTTAAATTTTAACGATTAAAAACTAATTCTAAAAACTTTAAAGTATTAAATTCTTTCTAAAATATTATTTCCTCTCTCAATTAATTTTTATATATTTTATATCTAATTTTTTTAAAAAATTAGATAAATATTTTACGACTTATAAAATGACGGATGATTTATTGTAACATAAAATTTGATAGAGCTACTTATATGTGTCTTGGTAAATTTATTATATCAATATTGAATTCCCGTTTTAGAATCCAATGTCACAGGACAATTTTCTAACATTAATTAATTTTCAGCACCCTGTTTATGTTTATTTGTTGAAATTTGTGTAGACTATTATTGTCGATGAATGTATCTTACTCTCAAAATATATATAATGCACAATTTACCATTTGTCTATTTATCACCGGCAGCTTGTAGTATATAGACACTCCTTAAAATCGGTAAATCGAAATTTATAATTAAATTTACTATTTTTTTATAAAAATATTTAAAAATAGTTAAATTAGTCGTTAAAATTTTGTTATAAATTTTCGAAATTCGTTGTGATACTGATAGAGTTGCATCCTAGCGGTTGGATTTTGGTGATTCCTGAGCCGCGCGGCCGCGCCCCACTAAAGGCGTCCTTTTATGCAAATACGAAACTTTGTTATTGATATAACAAAATATCTTTAATGTTTTTCTTTACATAAGAGAACCATTTCTTCCTCGATCCATCATACTCCCATTCGAGAGACCTCTTTGTCCCGCCGCACTCTCTGCGCCTGCTCTCCTCTCGCGCGCGCGCTAACGGCCACCGCAGCCCTGCGAATCTCAGCCGTAGGATTCCTCACCTTTATAATTTGCCTCCGTCATCAACCCACTTGAATCGAACAAACGCTGTTAAATCTCCAATCAAAACCAATTCTTACAAAGCTTCAATCAATCCAACTAATATTATCCAACTAATATTATAGATCTCCAGCGATGAGCAATCCTGCAGCAGGAACACCGGCAAAGAAGGCGGGACCATCGCAGCCTTCCGATTCTTCGCTCAAGCGTAAGCGCGGAGTCTTCCAGAAAGATCGTCAGTATATCTCTTATTTCTTTCTTTTTATCATGCTTTTCAAATTCCCCTCAAATTTTCTACAATTTTTGCTTTAAACAATGGGAAGTATATGTGAATGATAGTACGATAATGACAGACAATGATGACGAGTTCTGAAGTAGATTATGCTTGTTAGTTGTTTGACGAAATGCTTTGATAAGGAACCTTAATTTTGTTCAAAAATGGGAGGTGTATTGGAATTTTGCAGAGTAGGATGTGATAAATTAATGATGGAAGCATGTCTGAATTAATTGAAGAGGATATAGTGGTTGGCTTTCGTAGACGATAATGACAGAGTATGATGACGAGTTTTGGAATAGATTATGCTTGTTAGTTTTTTGACGAAATGATTTGATAAGGCAAACCTTATTTTGTTTTAAAAACATGGGAGGTATATTGGAATGATTGCAGGATAGGATGTGTAAATTAATGATGGAAGCATGTTCTGAAAATTAATTTGAAAGGAATTATTATGGTTGACTCTCATAGAGGATTTCTTAATCCCAATTTTGTCGTTGTGCCAAATATTAAAGCAAATGACTAAGTAAAAATTTTTTTTTTTTTTCTTTTTTCGCTACGGTCTGAATTCTTAGTTGCCACGACTTTTTCTCGCTTATTGAAAATTATGAAGTATTGTCTTGAATCCTTAGACGCAGGTAAGATTTGCGCAAGTCCTGTAATGAGACAGGTTGATATTTTACCTTTTATGGAAAAGCGTTTAAGGTTCTTGCTATCATAAGCAAGGAAAAGACACTAAGTTCTTCGAAGGCTGTGGTTCTTGGCTATGAATGTTGTTCTGCTTTGCCACTACTTATTGCTCCGATTAATAATTAATTTTTTACTAATTCAAAAGTTGGCTATTTGGTCTTGCAGGATGCAACACCTATTGATGTTATGGGTCCTCTCAGGGACTGACCCCAATGTTAAGCTATTATTACTTTAGTCTCACTTGCTGCTTTTTTCTGGACTGATTTATTTTTTTTATTTTTTTTCGCATTGCATCTTAACCAACTAATCAAGTATATCCACCCGAATACCACATCAGGTGATGTACATATCTACACCCTGTGCATGAGCTACCAATTACTATATACAAGATAGTATGTGACACCAAGAGTCAATGCTGTCTAGTATCCATAGTATCTTGCTCTCCTAGTGCATTTAGCTATAGCTCGCTTTGCAAGAGACAATGGTTCTGTAACTGTACATTAATAGCTCATAACAATCTAAATAATATAGTGCCCATCAAAAAAGATTGGAAGGCTACAACTGCGTGGTTGCGTCGATAGCATCTGTTGTATATGCAGCACTCTCTCTCGATATGTCGATTTCTTGCGCTATTTGTATAATATGTTGTTGCTTAAGCGCTTTGGCGATCGTTGGCTGATATGATGTGTCGCTGTGCAAGCATTGCTTCTATATTTGCTTTTCTATCACTTTGGCAAAATCACCAGCAAGAGTCGGAAGTCCAACCGGAAACAGCCTCCTCTTGCAGTTCCTGGTTTCTAGGACAAAATGCAAATAGGCTAGACAGATACATCTACAAATAACTAAACAACACAGACACCGCACTAGCGACGGGACTATGATTTGAAAAGAATGGAATGTTATGTTAAGTTAAAAAAGGCAAAAAAAAATAATACTGCAAATTAAACAGCCACATATTCTGGATTACTTTATTTTATGAGCAGCAATAGACCGATCTGCTCTTTGGATTTAGAATATTTGCAGCCACTATCCAGAAAACTAGTAGGCACTATGTGATGAGGAGACATTAAACGTAGAAATCGAATAAATCATCACTAGAAACATATAAAAAGGTACTGAGAATATCCACTAGCCCAAAAAACTTAATAATCCTCATCTCAATTTAATGCTAATAGACATATATTAAAATGAATAATTCTAATGAAGAGGACACTCTCTAAGGTAGATAAAAAAATAAGTACTATGAGAATCCATAATACCAATTATGAAACACAAATAATAGAGAAGTTGAAAGGACCAAAGATCCATTATAGAAATCATAAATAAAAAAAAACAAGATATGAAAAAAAAGGTGGATCTCCTCATATCGTTAGGTTGTAAGATTCAAATGAATTGAAATTGTATTGGGAAGAGATATACAAGTTAAATTAAAACATCAACAGCAAATATTCTATTTTTTTTTTTGATTGCTAAAAAAATTAGATAGTAATACTATATATATAATACTTTCTAAACGGATAAGACAATTATTTGACTATTTAGAGGCATTCATAAGGATGACAATAATAAAGCCAAGAAATAACTAGCGTCGAAGAGAGGAGAAAAAACTCTTGAACAGAGGATTTTATTTAATCTAAATACTCGTAAAGGTAGCCTAATATTATCTTTCGAACTGTAAAATCAATACACTCTCCGTGTTTATATTGTTTATAATCGTTTCTCTCAATGTGAGGTGTCCTATTGTCATAAGTTTCTCTAAAAGAAACTTCTTTTATAGAACATTTTTTGTTGTGTAATTATTCCAAGATATCTCAGAGAAACTGGGCTATGGTTATCAGTCAAAAGGCTGGTCTTCGTGATGACCCCGCCGACCGAATTAGGAACTTAAAGTTGCCCGAAAATATTGAATAATGTGCGAAGAGAAGAACCTCTTCTAACTCGTAGAAGTGCAAAAGGGACAAGAATCCAACAGTCGCTTTCTGAAAGTTACAGCCAATGGCAGTGATAGGAAGTCTAGCAAATGTGAGTTGAAGCTACAGGAGTTTGTCATTTTTCTGCTGCTGCTCTTTTGATACCATGACTTATGTTAAATCAGATGCTTGATTTGTTGTCTTAGGGTGTACATTTCTAAACGAATAATGCCCGGCTTTCAAGTACTGTTCGATGGATAATGTCTATTGAAAATTTCTTGGTTGAAGCATCAACAGGAACTCACTTTGACAGCAAAGAAATGTTATGAATGTATATTATATTGGAAGGATCTTTTGACTGTTCATCTCTGAGCTGCTTCCAGGTTTGGCTTGGTGGTGGTTTTAAACATTTGGAAGTCGTTATGGAAATTTTCATTTGACTTTTTTAGAAAATTATTACTCTCTCAGCCCCTTAAACAATAACAATTGGCTCGGTTCAGCTCTGAACTAATTTGGATTTCGGCTGTTTTAATATGCTTAAACAAGGTATAAAAAACCATCAACAATTGGGCTGGCAGGTCCAGCACTGCTTTACAATCTTAAAAATTGGAGCTTCCAGTTCTCAGCTTTGTTTTTTTGCGTTGAAAAAGTGAACAAGAGACTGGAACCCCTTTTTTTTTCTTTTTTGACCAAACTTACACTGCAAGTCCTACCATTTATTTCAAATCACTTAAGTCTCTCTAAATTTTTTGCACTTTATTTTTTTAACATCTTTGAATTCATTTACAACACATTGTAATGAGTTTTTCTAGACCTCTGACGCATATCGGACACCTTGCACCTTAACGCATTTTAGTATTCTGACATTCTGGTGTTAAATTTTGACATCCTCGTGTTAAAATATAACATTTGGACACTATTCTGATAAGTTTTAATATCTTCTTGATAACTTTTGGTACCCTCTATAAAAAATCTAACTAGGCTATAATGCAAAGAAACATCTTGCTTTTGACTGCAGTACAATTCTTCCCCTTTTTTTTTTCCTTCTGTAGTTTAGGATCAGTTTGCCTCGTACATTGATACAGACGTTGGTGCTGCAGTGTTGATCTAGGTTAACAGATTATGTTAAGCATGCACTTGCTAGGGTTGCGTTTGTTAAATAACTATTTCTTTTTTATCATACTTCTATTTGCTTGTTTATTTCGCTAAATATATCTTCTATGTGTTTATATTAATCATGGCTGGACTTTTTCTTTTGGTTCTGTTGTATGAGTTTCTAAGACGGCCGTGCAATCTTATAATATTCCAGATTGACACAACAAACTTATTGAACTTGACAGATTGTTACAAGTAAGGAGTTGTTTTGTGGTTGAGATATTTTTTTTTGCTATTTGCCTATTTTTTGAGGATATCTTCCACTGTTTCTTATTTGTTTTTCTTCTTATTTGTGTTGAAGACGTTATGCAAACCATGTTGCGTATGCATAAAGAAACATATCGTCAGCAGAATTTCTGTGATGTGCGGTAAGCACTTCCTCACATAGACTGTAACTGTATTCTTTCATGAATATGCTATTCTAATCATAGAGATGTTTTCCAATCAGATATAGAAATATCAGTTATATCTAATTGCAGCATGTACTGTGCCAGGGTTATTTTTGCTTTTCTATCACTGAAATTTATTACATCCATGAGCTGCAAATTTCAGTTATAGTATCATGTTAAATTATTTTAAGTATATATTCAGTGATTGGTATCACATGCTTGGGAAAAGAATGTATTCCATTACTGAAGGATACAAACAGTGGCTGTAAAGCTGTAACAAAGTCGTATAGCCATGTATCGTGCTCTAGGTATATCGGATAGTTTCTGATGCTGCAATCAGAATTTACTAACTAGGTTTGAAATGTAATCATCTTATGTTTCTTTATACATATTTTCTACAATGACGATTTTCTACTATAACATTTAAGTACGAAATGCACTTTATGCTGAAAAACGATGTTTGCATAATAAGCATAATTTTTTCCTTTAAATGCTTTCAGGGCTTGTATGGACAGATGTAAATGTGATGGATGAAGTTCTCCCTGATGCGGCTCTGCCTGCTTTTGCTCTAGAGGTTCTATGCTTTGACATGTCGCATTCATATACCTATGGTCATGTCATTGAAACATCACTGAGCTTGGAACAGTTAGACCTAATTATAATAGTTCTTGTTAAATTTTTTAGTCTAGTGCTTCTGCATAGTTTTGCTCTACTATTTATGTTTTTCCTTTTGAGATGACTCTTACTGTCTATGTTCTGTCAGGCTGCTAGCACTGTTATCAGGCAGCATATTTCGAACACATTCGCAAATCTTCTACTTGAAATTTCAGGTGAGTGTTCTCGCTTTTCTGTGTACATTTGTTTACCTTTGTAGCTAGCATCTCAATCCTGGTTTCCTGTTTCACCCAACTCCAGTGTGAAGTATGGAAGCCACAAAATCCTGAAATTCGGCAGAGTAATTACTTATTAGGAATTTAGGATAGAACCTAATACCACTATTTAACAACAAAAAAGTATGATAATAAAGTGTTAGTCAAACGGAGCTTGAATTTAATACTTCACTAATCCATT
This sequence comes from Xerophyta viscosa, assembly GCA_002076135.1. Lineage (NCBI taxonomy): Eukaryota > Viridiplantae > Streptophyta > Magnoliopsida > Pandanales > Velloziaceae > Xerophyta > Xerophyta viscosa. The sequence goes on along the minus strand of MJHO01000006.1, from coordinate 4,650,184 downwards.
AAGTATGAATACATCAACGCACTTATCAAGATATCTACACTGCATCTTGTAGCTTGGTAACAGGATAATTCAATCATGTTATGGTAATCCTGATGGTGGTTTCACCAAATTGCCTCCGGGTGGAGGCGTTTTAGCAGCACGTTCAGTCTGTTAGCCACTTCCATGTGTCGTTTGATGTGTGGATGATTTTCTTTTTAAAAAAATTTCAGAGGCACTTACAAGGACAAAACTAAAGCAAAAGGAGAATCTGGAAGACCCTTTGCAGTTTACCTTGGAAAGCAGCAAAAAGGCAGTGATCCAAGGCAGCATGGATATTTTACTGGTAAAGTGAATGCTCTGTATTGTTTCCGTCATGGATTTTTTTATTGTAGATATCGTTTTGGGTCATGTTTATGTTTCCAGCGTCTTGCAATAATGAAGATGTTTATTTTATAAGTTGGAAATGATAAAATGTTGAATATTATTTGTTGTTACCTAAAAACATTTAAGTGGTCCATAAGCACTTCTATCCTCGGTTTCTTCCCTACAAAACTTTTTGGTTATATGACTTGATTCATTTGTAAATGTGGGCTTTAATTATAACTTTTTTCTCTTTTTACAAAATTTACATTTTGGGCTACTTGCTGTTCCTTTACTTACAGAGTCTTAACTGGTCTCAGTGCTTGCTTAGAATCCAATGTTTGGAAAAAAAGCAATTACATCCATTGTTAGTGCATAGAACTTTATTTATGGTCTTCGATCTTGTTTTACATTAAGTGCTGAGTGGTGTATTTATTTGCATTACCAAATTGAACCTGTCCTAGTTTGAATGCTTAACTTCAGTGATGTGAGGTTGGTTTAAAGTCTTTTCTTTTCTTGGTATTAACCTTCTTCATTTTATCTTAGGATTTCCGGCAGCCTTCTTAGATGAAAGCTTTGGAGCTACAAACAAATATGACAAAACAAAAAAAAAAAAAAAAAAAAAAAAAGAAATTTTTTATATTTGAATGGGGTTTTTGTGGCAAAAAAAGCGAAGGGAAAAATTTCCAGGGGGGGAAAGGTTTTTTTCTTTAAGAAGCTTGAGAAGAAAGTTTTTCTCTCTGTGAGTTGGAAGAAGCAGGGTCAGCTCATGATGTTGGAAATAGTTCAGGTCATATCCAGGGCGATAAGTGCAGAAGTCTGCAGAACTGGACTTGTTCTTGTTTTTGGGGCTAGCTTTCTGTCTTTATAAGAGCAAACTGGAATCCCTAGAATCACAGAGGCAAGAAATTGAATTTGACTCTTTTCTACTGTTTCTACTTGCTTACCACTTATAAAGAACAAGATTTAGCAATACCATATATTTCAAACTAAATACTCTATCATGTTTCCTTGAACTTCCTTTTCTAGTGTAGCATTACTCAACACTTTCCCAAAATATTGTTCGACTGTGGATTGTTGTTGATTGCCTGCAATGGAAGTTGTTAGAGAGCAAAGAATGTGGTAGGGAACTTGTTTCTAGTTTCCACAGGTGTAATACAGACGTGACATATTTGGACTTTAGTAAAATCTCTAGAGTAAAAGATACTTAAAATCCAAAAGAATTAGGCGGAATACAAAGATCAAGGAGTGTGACCCTTTTTTCTTTCTATGCACATCTATTATAAACTTTGCATCCTTTTTTTTTTTTTTTTCTGAAAAATAGCTTTCTTCATTATCAAGGAGATAGCTGCTTCTTTTTCTGGAGGTCGAGCTCGTGGTTATGAAAAATGGAACCAACCATTTTGTGCCAGCCGAGATATGTAGAATATTCCGTTCAGCTGGCGAAAAAGTTCTTAAATCTCGTATGTCACGTTATCTCTCTTTAACCTTTATCTATGAACCAGAGCAAAAAGGTCAGCTAACTGGAAGTCATTTTAAAACCGCAAACCGCTCTTTTTAATGTAAAAATGGAAGGAATGAACTTCCAAGCTCTAAAATTAAGTGTATTCGAGCCTTGTCTAAGATGCAAACTGTCTTTTGTCTCCTTGCTTGGGCAATCTGAAAGAGTTGATTGCAGAAATACAAGAAAGCAAGCTAGATGTGTCACAGTTTCATGTTAACATTATACTTCTGCCTAATCTTTGCTAACTGGCGTTGGATATCTATGTGATTTTCTGATCGATAGAGAAGCTGGATGACTCAAGAGTCAAAGTAGTCGTTTATTATGAGGGGAAAGATCCTGTTATTATGTTGAAATGCGAATGTCCAAACTGTAAAAGTTAGAATTAAGGGGAATCTTGTGTGAGATATTCGCCAGGTGCACCAGCTGAGGTGTAAAGTACCTCGTCTGTCCTATTGATACAAATTACTTTTGCCAACCCATCTTTCACCATGGGATCCACATAATTTAAATTCTTTGGAGGTCAAAGTTTACTTTTTCCACCTCTTTTATATAAATCATCCAACATGTAACATGCTTCAGACGAACCCAAAACTTTCATAACAACGACCAAGAGAGTGCTAAAGGTTGAACTATCAGGAACATAGCCCTTAGACACCATCATTTTCACAAAATCAACAATCTCATTAGCCATATTATTCTTCGAAAGGCAATACAATATCGTGTTGCATGCTTTTTCTCCATGAATCATTTCATGCTCCAAAAGGCTGCTTATCATCTTGTATGCTTCGCACCGTTCCAAACACCTAAATGTCCCATGGACTAACGAACGAAACGTCGCATCGCTTGGTTTCACATATTTTGTTCTCATGATCTCCAAAACATTAAACGCTTCATCAATCTTCTTTGCATTGCAAAATCCATCAACTAACATCGTGTAAGTGAACACATTTGGCGGACACTTGGCGGATTCCATCTGCTTCACTAACCGTACAGCTTCGTCTGCTATACCGAGCTTGCATACTCCATGAATCAGGGCATTGTAAGTGAACCGGTCTGGCAAGCAATTATCGGAAGCCATTTGTTGAACTTATAGTGAAGGCGAGATCAACGAGTTCGCTTTCACCATCGCCTCAATAACACAATTGTATAACCGCGTCGTAGGACTAAGGCTTAACTTAGGCAATTGCACAAACACTTCGTTTACATATTTCGCAAGACCGAATCTGCCCCAACTCCGCACCAAAATACACAACAAATTTTCCAAAATAGATAATCCGCAACATTTAATATCTTCGACTAATTCTACTGACAAAATCACGGGGCCTTTGCGCCAGAGAACTTCAGATAAAATTCGCTGAATTGACGAATTCTCCACGATCTTCGCATCGAAACTAGAAACGCCAAGGTAGAATCTGATGCAGAGTAATGGGTTTTCTTCGTGTTGAAAGTAACCGATGACGAATTGTGAGGGTAGAGAGATGGCATTGGGGTGTAGCTCGTTGTTGAGAGCCAAGAGCCAACCTTTTCTCAAGAGAATCGAAGAGACGAGACTTCGGTCGATAATATTAGTTGGATTGATTGAAGCTTTGTAAGAATTGGTTTTGATTGGAGATTTAACAGCGTTTGTTCGATTCAAGTGGGTTGATGACGGAGGCAAATTATAAAGGTGAGGAATCCTACGGCTGAGATTCGCAGGGCTGCGGTGGCCGTGCGCGGCGGAGGTCGTCAAGGAGCGGCGGCAGAGAGTGAGGCGGGCAAGGTCTCTCATGGACGGTGGTGATGGATCGAGGAAGAAATGGTTCTCTTATGTAAAGAAAAACATTAAAGATATTTTGTTATATCAATAACAAAGTTTCGTATTTGCATAAAAGGACGCCTTTAGTGGGGCGCGGCCGCGCGGCTCAGGAATCACCAAAATCAACCGCTAGGATGCAATCTATCAGTATCACACGAATTTCGAAATTTTATACAAAATTTTAACGACTAATTTAATCTATTTTTAAATATTTTTATAAAAAATAGTAAATTATAAAATTGTAAATTTCGAATACCATTCTTAGGAGTGTCTATAACTTACACTGCTGCTGGTATTGTGCATTTATATTTTGAATAATACATTTCAACATGACAATAATAGTTTCCACACAAATTTCAAAAATAAACATACAACAGGGTGCTGAAAATTATATTAATGTTAGAAAAATTGTCCTGTGACATTGGATTCTAAAACGGAATTCAATATTGATATAAATAATTTTACAAAGACACATATAAGTAGCTCTATCAAATTTTATGTTACAATAAATCATCCGTCATTTTATAAGTCGTAAAATATTTATCTAATTTTTTAAAAAAATTAGATATAAAATATATAAAAATTAATTTTAAATATAATAATTTTAAGAAAGATTTTAATACTTTAATGTTTTAGTAGAATTAGTTTTTAAATCGTTAAAATTTTAAAATATATATTAAAGAAATTTTAAATATAAAATTATACATTACATTAAGTTTTATTTTTTATATTTAAATTTTTTTCAAACATTATTTATAATAATAATAAATATTTTTAATATAAATTTTAAGATATATACTATTTTGTAAAAATTTTAAGTTTAGAAGCTAATTTTAAGATAAACTTTCTTGATAACTCGTTTTTAATTCGATAAATATAACGGTGTCCGGACCGAAATAACCGAACCCAAACCCGGTTAAGGTTGGAGTCGGATCGGAGACCCAATCGCGTGCTTGTTCGTCGCCTCCGACCCCCGATTCTCCCAAAATCCTTTCTCCCTTCTCGCTCAGCTCAGAGCCGCTTCCCTTCTGTCTCGATTGGAACTGAGACTGAGGTTTGATTTCTGCGACGCTGCATTTCATTTTCTTTTGTTTATTTATGGATTTGAGTTAATTACGACTGTATGATTGTATTGTAGAATCTGCAGACTCGATTTACTCTATATTTGCGTTCGAATTTTCGAAAGGCACACGATGATGAAACACGACTCTATAAATTACGTGGGATTTTTTACCTCTTTGTTGTTGGATTGGCAGGTTCATTAAAAAATTGATACTCGTAAACCCTAGATTTTTATAGTTCAAATAGTAATAAAGTTCTCCTTAAACTTTCTCTCTTTTTTGTGCATTTTTTCTAAGCAATTTTTGGAAGAGGAGGGTAGAATTTTGACAAATTTGGGGATTAATATGTATCTAATTGTTCTAGGACAGTGGACGTCTTTCTGGTGTTAACCCTTGATTTGCATTCTTTGTTAGGTCCCAAGTTATTTATTGTAAAAACCTAAAAATTGATGGTAATGTGATGATGCTTCATCAAAACATTATCAAATCATTTCGTCGAACAACTAACAAGCATAATCTATTCCATAACTCGTCATCATAGTCCGTCATTATCGTCTACAAGAGCCAACCAGTATATCCTCTTCAATTAATTCAGAAAGCTTCCATCATTAATTTATCACATCCTAATCTGCAATTCATTCCAATATACCTCCCATTTTTTAACAAAATTAAGGTTTGCCTTATCAAAGCATTTCGTCAAACAACTAACAAGCATAATCTACTTCAGAACTCGTCATCATTGTCTGTCATTATCGTACTATCATTCACATATACTTCCCATTGTTTAAAGCAAAAATTGTAGAAAATTTGAGGGGAATTTGAAAAGCATGATAAAAAGAAAGAAATAAGAGATATACTGACGATCTTTCTGGAAGACTCCGCGCTTACGCTTGAGCGAAGAATCGGAAGGCTGCGATGGTCCCGCCTTCTTTGCCGGTGTTCCTGCTGCAGGATTGCTCATCGCTGGAGATCTATAGTTCGTTGCTACTTTCTTTTCTTTCTTTCTGATTAAAGATTATTAAGGTTTCAAGATGAAGATTGAGAAGTTCAAAACTATTTATAGGCCGTAGTGTACCGGGCCGTGTGTCCGTGTGTCCGTTACGATAAAAGCCCATGTGTACTGGGCCAAGCGTTCTATTGCCTACAAATAATAAATCCCCTAATTCAAAAAAATCTTTAGGTCATCGAATGGTCTTGATACAATTAATAGTTGTATCAAAGCTCGGAAATATATGTCATAATATATTTTCAAGCATGTTAACGCTATGATTACATCAAACTCGTTCAAAAACTTTCTAAAAATAGTAAGTGCTAAACTTTTGTAAACCATAGTATATAAAACAATGAAGATTTTTATTGGACTGTCAATACTAACCCTAACTCTCATTTTTCATGTATTTTTGAATCTTGATACTTAACTATTTCTACCAATACGTATTTAGAAAGATAAAGGTGATTTTTAATCTCCACGCTTGCGACCACACACACACGACTGGCCGATATAAATAAGATTTTTTTTCCATGTCCGTGATTTAAGACTTCTGAGCATCACCGATATGTGCCGCAAAACATCGGGACCAATGGGAGTTGGAAATAAGGTCTCTTGTGGCCTGCCCATAGCCAAAACCCCCGAGCCACCTGTACGGGAACTGGCTATAAATTCTAAGCTTGAGCTCCTGTGATAAAATTGCAAGCAAAAAAATGATGGATCCATAATAGTGATTGTTTTGTTGTTGCTTTACAAGATAATATATGCTATCAGCTACCAATTGGATTTACAAAAAATATTATAACATTTCCAGTTGATTCAAAGAATCAAACACACCCGCGCAAATAATACAGCCTTGAACAAAATCATTTTTTGACCATGCATGAATCCTCCACATGGATCACATCCTTTGCCTAATGTGGATACTTATTTCTCGTAAGCGTCTCGACATCAGAGGCTATAACTTGCATGCATTGCCTTTACACTCTCGAGCTAGGAGTATCGGAGAGTCTGACAAAATAAAGTTTATTTAGTCATCTCCGTCGACTTTACCTTTCTACATCTTTTTTGTGCAACTCCTATTACCCATATATGGTACTGTATAATCTCTTTTTTGTGTCATTTAAAAAAAAAAAAAAATTCCTCCAGAAAGCCGCCGTGTGAAGCTCTTCAATGCTACTTGCATGCACCTTTCGAGTTGAGCATTGCCATTGCTAGCTACGCTGGAGACAACAAGTATAATCCATGTGCTTTTTTGATTGTTCATGCTGTTCTTCCAGACTTCCATGAGGCAATTTCAAATCCTACACAAATATTAAAGTAAATTAGTAGATTATAAACAAATTCAAAACCAAGATCCATAAAACCATTAAGCAACGTACAACAACCTCACTTGCAATACAAAAGTATAAATGTATGTTGATCTTAATACAATACAATTCTATATTTCTCGACACTAATTTTATTCAAGATAGTATCAGAGCTAAGTTTTCTAGATTTATCATCCTCCGCTTTCAATAATTTCAACGAGAAGTTCAAATAATAGCTATATCTATGTCGAGGTCTCTACAACACCTCCAACCGAATAATATGCGCAATTCCAACATTAATTGTCACACATTTCTTCCATTATCCACCAAATATTAGTTTTTCTTGATGGATACTATGACCATGACAAAAAAGGAAGAAAAATTAAGGGTAAAGGACGGAGATACCTGGTTGAAGCAATGCATGCCACTTCATCGTCGGAATTTTCTCTGCCGGTGAGACTTGGATAAAAATTTCTCATACCAGCTTCATAGCAGCCAATACAGGTAAATAGTATGCCATAGCCGGGAATGTCATAAATACAATTTGGAGAAATGATTGGCTTACGATCGTGGAACTTCTTGTTAAAATATGAACATGATCAACTGCTAACAACAATGTCAGTATTACCAGGTTCAGTTTTTACGCCTGGAACGTTGCCGATACGAATCCCTCTATTTTCAAGCTTTCTGATTAACTTCATGGCTTCATCAGAGCGTCCAACAGAGATGAGAGCATCTATAATCATCTTATACGTACGAACGCTTGGATTGAAACCACTGCCTTCCATCATTAAAATGACATCTTCAGCCTCTTCGATTCTCTTTGCATCGCAGAAAGCCTCGATGAGTGCATTGTATGTGAAGCTGTCTGGATTAACATCAAATCTCAACATTGAGTTAAAAAGATTGTAAGCTTTTTCAATTCTTCCTGTCCTACAAAAACCTACAATCAGAGCATTAAATGAAAATAGATTATGCTTGTTAGTTGTTCGACGAAATGATTTGATAAGGCAAACCTTGTGTAGAAATGCTTGCAGAAGGTCTTAAATCACGGACATGGAAAAAAAATCTTTTGTATGGCAGTAAAATTTAATGGTTGTATTTCAAATTATTTTTTTTTTTCAAATAAACGGGTTTAACGGTTTTTTTTGTAAGGAAATAAAGGGTTTAGGTTTATTCCCCAACCCCAAAAAGAAAGGAAATTCAAGAAATACATGAAAAATGAGAGTTAGGTTAGATTGACAGTCCAAATAAAAATCTTCATTGTTTTATATACTATGTTACAAAAGTTTACACTACTATTTTTAGAAAGTTTTGACAGTTTGATGTAATCATAGCCGTTAACAATGCTTGAAATATATATATGCATATATTTCGAGCTTTGAGTACAACTATAATTGTATTCAAGGACCACATGACCTAAAGATTTTTTTGGAATTTAGGGGATTTTATTATTGTTAGGCAATTATAGAACGCTTGGCCCAGTAACATGGGCTTTTATCGTAACGGACACACGGACACACGGCCCGGTACACTACGGCCTATAAATAGTTTTGAACTTCTCAATCTTCATCTTGAAACCTTAATAATCTTTAATCAGAAAGAAGAAAAAGGAAGTAGCAACGAACTATAGATCTCCAGCGATGAGCAATCCTGCAGCGGGAACACCGGCAAAGAAGGCGGGACCATCGCAGCCTTCCGATTCTTCGCTCAAGCGTAAGCGCGGAGTCTTCCAGAAAGATCGTCAGTATATCCCTTATTTCTTTCTTTTTACCATGCTTTTCAAATTCCCCTCGAATTTTCTACAATTTTTGCTTTAAAGTTTAAACAATGGGAAATATGTGTGAATGATAATACGATAATGACAGACTATGATGACGAGTTCTGAAGTAGATTATGCTTGTTAGTTGTTTGTCGAAATGCTTTGATAAGGCAAACCTTAATTTTGTTCAAAAATGGGAGGTGTATTGGAATTTTGCAGAGTAGGATGTGATAAATTAATGATGGAAGCATGTCTGAATTAATTGAAGAGGATATAGTGGTTGGCTTTCGTAGACGATAATGACAGAGTATGATGACGAGTTTTGGAATAGATTATGCTTGTTAGTTTTTTGACGAAATGATTTGATAAGGCAAACCTTAATTTTGTTAAAAAATGGGAGGTATATTGGAATGAATTTTGCAGAGTAGGATGTGATAAATTAATGATGGAAAGCATGTCTGAATTAATTGAAGAAGATATACTGGTTGACCTCTCATAGAGGATTTCTTAATCCCATTTTTTGTTTTTCGGGTTGCCCCCCCAATATAAAGCAAAATTGATAAGTAAAATTTTTTTTTCTATTGATACTAGTGCACGACTTTTTTTCGCTTTATTGGAAAAAAATATGAAAGTTATGTTTTCTTGAATTCCTTTTAAGCAGGTAGATGCAGGTAATGAGACAGTTGTAATTAACTTATGGAAAAGCAATTGTGGTTCTTTGCTAATAAGCAGAAAAGACACAATCTTTCGAAAGACTGTGGTTCTTGCTATGGAATGTTGTTCTTGCTTTTGCACTACTTATTGCTCCATTAATAATAATTTTATAATCAAAAGTTGGCTTTTGGTGCTTGCAGTGCAACACATTGATGTTGATGGGTTGGGGACGGACCCCAATGTAAGCTATATAACTTTGCTCACTTGCTTCCTTTTTCTGGGATCTGATTATATTTTTATTTTTTGTTTCGCATTGCATCTGTAACCACTAATTCAAGTATATCCCCAATTACCACACAGGTGATGTACATATCATGTGCTAAAGTAGTGGTCAATTGTTTTGACCTAGATTTTCATTCAATATTTGGCAATCTGGCAATTTTTCTTACTACAAGTGTGCGGGCTGATGCTTGTGTTATGCGCCACGATGTGGATTTCGGTCATCTGTGTGCTTGCTTGCTCGAATGTGTCGTGTATATTTGCTTATAAGCGAGGCCCTACAGAATCAAGCCTCCTTCAGGGGCATGGCTGCGTACATTTATCCTCCCGGAACCCGCTGCGACGAGACTTTTGATTGGGATGTTGTTGTTGTTGGCAGTTTGCAATTTCAGCACCATTTCTGGATTCTTTTTTACAGTAAACTGACCAATCTGCCCTTTTGTTCATTTTGCAGCCACTTCCAGAAACTCGTGGCATTTTTGGAGGACATCGTAGTCGAATATATCACTGACTTGGTACTGAATATCCACTGCAAACTTAATAATCCTTCTCATTTAATGCTTAGACATTCAAAATGATATTCTATGAGAGACTCTTACTGGTAGTTGTTACTTAGATCCTTCCATTTGAACACATATAGGAGTGAAGGCCAAAAGTCCATTTGAATCATAATCAAGTTCGGTGTTCCTCATATCGTTGGTTGTGATTCATGATTGAATTGTATTGGGAAGGATATCGTTAATTAACTCCGCATTTCTTTTTTTTTTTTTGTTGCTTAGATGTATTCTATTATTTCTTTCTACGGACAGCATTTTGACTTTGGGCTTCATTAGGTGCATAAAGCCAGGATACTGCGTCTGAAGAGATGGGAAACTTCTTGACAGAGGATTTGTTATTTATCTAATACGAAAGGTAGCCTTTATCTTTAGTAAATCCGACTCGTTTTATTTTTTTGTCTTTGCACTAGTTATTTCTCTAATAATCCTTTAATTTCAAACGAAACAGGATTATCCAAAGCTTCATCGGTGCACCGAACTACTGTCCATGAATGAAGAGCTTAAACAGGCAAGAAAAGCCTTTGAAGTAGATGAGGAGGAAGCTAGCAATGCTGATGAAGCTTACAGAGTTGTCATTTTGCTGCTGCTCCTTTAAAACCATGAAGCTGCTCCTTTAAAACCATGACTTTGTAAAATCAGATGCTTGAATTTGTTGTCTTAGGTCTACATTCTAACGAATAATGGCCACCGGGGGCTTCAACGTACTGTTCGATGAACATTCATGAAATTTTGGTGAAGCATCAACAGGGAACTACTTTGACAGCAAAGAAATGTATGAATGTATATATATTGGAAGGATCTTTTGACTGTCATCTCTGAAGTGTTTCCGGGTTTGCTTGGTTGTGGTTAAAACTTTGGGAAGTCGTTATTGTAATCTTCATTTGACTTTTAGGGAACATATTATATTTCAGTCCCCTTTTTTTAAAAAAAATAACATTGCGGGGTGCTCTCTGAAATTTGGATTTCGGGCTGTTTCTTGTCAATATGCCTAAAAGGTTGTCACAAACCATCAACAAGTGGGGCAGCAAGTCAACTCTGTTCCCAATCTGAAAAATTGGAGCTTCAGTTCTCAGCTTGTTTTTTGTCGCGTAGGAAAAAGTTGTAAACAAAGACTGCAACCCTTTGTTTTTAACAATTATACGCAGTCCCTACCCTGATTATATAAGTCTCCAAAATTTTTTTGCACTTTATCTTTTGCTCTCGTCTTTTAAATGCATTTTACAACACATTGTAATGATTTTTTTGCACCTCAGATGCACATCGGGTAACACTCCTGTACCACGTATTTTTTAACACTTTTTAGTAAGTTTTTTGACATTCTGGTAATTAAATTTTGACACTTCTCGGTGTTTAAAAATAACATTTTGAACCGGTTCTGATAACATTTTTTTAACATCTTCTTTGATTAACTTTTAATACCCTTCATTTAAAAAATCTAAATAAATTTTTTTTTCTTGTTACAAGTGAGCTTATAGTGCAACAGAAATCCTCTTTGCTTTGGATGTAGTGCCAATTTTTCCTCCTTTTTTTTTTTCCTTTCTGCAATTTAGGATCAGTTGCCTCGTACAATCATTCAGATGTTGTACTGATAGAGCTTTCGGGAGTATCAAACGGGTGTTTGGTCTAGTGGTATGATTCTCGCTTCGGGTGCGAGAGGTCGCGAGTTCGATTCTCGCAACACCCCTTTTTTCTTGTTTGCTTCTGTTAAGTATTTCTCCTTTTTATTTATCTTTTTGGTTTTTTTTTTTCTTCAGCTAATGCGCGGAATGATTACTTAATCGAGCTTGAGACGCTTGTGGTAAGGTAGAAATTGCCCAATATTGCACACGAGGATTCCATATTTTTAGAACACCGCTAATTTACAGCAGGTATCACCATATCTTTTTTCCACAGATCATTCCGCGCATAAAAAACTCGGCCATTCATCATCGTCTGTCTGTCCAGAGGATATGATTATACGAATCATAGTCATCCATTGTACAATAGCCTTATAGCAATAAACGTGCTAGTCTATAGCATTTTGCCCACCAGTCTAATTGAGAGTTATATAGTCTATGCCTGTGCGGAAACATTTTTCTCTTTTTATTTTCTGGCACACTGTTGAAAGTTTAATATGACAATTGTTCTTTTTTGTTAGAACTGTGTAGAGAACAATTTCACTTTTCCCTTTTTTTTTTGGTGGGGCAAAGACTGTTTTTAATATAACAATTTTCTTTTTTTATTTTAATCTGTTCACGGACGGAGTTCAAACAGAGACAACTTCACACACAACAAACTCCATTACGAAACAGAGACATCCTTCACACACAACAAACTGGAGCCATCAACATATACTGCAAGAGAAGCATAATATAACAAAATCGTACATTCTCAGGGTTAGAATCAAATATTGGTTTTACATTAGGACCATTTTGAATATGTTTTAGGTACATAACAGAAAAGCAGGACTCTGAACCAAAAATATCTATGTTTTAGGTACAAACAACTATTCTAAATATATCTATATCCGCCGACTGGATTATGACCCACTTTTTCTCATTGCAAAATTCGGACGTAATGCCGAAGAAACGTGCATTAAGTCCTTGAAATGGGTAAGCTGCTTTCTGAAGCCAGTATAGTAAAATTGTTGTTAAAGACCGGATAATTTAGGAAAGAATCTCTTTGATCTTGATCTTCTGATTTTCTGTTAGCGACTTTGGGAACAAAACCTGGTACGCAACATATAAATCTCCCTTTTTGGTGCTCAAATGCAATGGCATCCCCTCCCCTTTGAACTTCCTAATTTCTTTTGGTTTCGTGACGCCCTATATATTTCAAAATAAGATCGATCAGAAATGAGAGATGCTGAAACAGAGTAACCAAATTGAAGAACAATAATAACAGTGATGCAAACCTTTGTTCCAATTTCCACGAGATGGTCATCGAGATGCTTGATGGTCTTCTCAAATCCAACAAGTGCTTGGAGCTGGAATATTTAACAGTTTGAAGAATGACGAGGCAAACACTCGCAGCTAATAAATAAACCTTTGAGAAATTTAAAAGAAAAACACATCAAAAAGGAAAAACACAAGAATAATTACCAAGGATATCGTCATAGTGGTATGAAGGTCATTGCCTTCTCTTCTAAATCGGTCATGTGCACCAGTTCTTATCCTGAACTGTTCACAGTAACAAAATATTGTGAGTATTTAGTTGAGTTTGACAGAAGGATCAAAGTTGACAAAACAGAACAAACCTTTAAGTCTCCTGCTTCTCCATCAATTTTAGGCTCACCATCCTCATAGAACAATACCTCCTATATAACAGGACCGGAAATATTACCGATTAGTTGGATGTCAACTTGCATGAACTAAACTCACCTTTGCATTGCGAAAATCCATGTACAACAAGGATGGCATAACAATGCCAAACAATTTTATTCACCATACTATATAAAATCTAACCTCGCCATCTTGCATTCCCTTCTCAATATCAACAGTAATAAAATCTCCTTCTCGCTCATACTTCACATTGGGGCATTTGTCACAGACCTGAAACCAGAAATTTCATCATTTGGAAAGCACGCCTCCTCATGAAATAAGGATTATAGGAAGAAACTCATCATAAGCACCAAACATATCAGCGGAATAACCCTTCCGAAAGTGAGAAATTCTTCAAAAGGACAAGTAGTAACCTCATAGGTATAATTCCATATGTACTCCTAAAGATTACATCTATATAAAGACTCAGAGATACCTGTTCAGTCATCTGCTGAAACATTCCAGGACCTATTTGTCGGTGGTAAACTTCATTTCTGCAATTACATTGCCTCTTTCCAGGCGCTGGCTTTATAACATTTTTCTCCCTCCACACCTGATACACGTAAATTATTATGTTCTTGCGCAAATATTATAATTACATACATAACTTCTTTCTCGTTCAAGAAAAGCAGTCAAGTAATCGAACTCAGGTACCTTTAACGAACCCCCCATGTATAGATCTTCCAATGTGGCAAACAATTCTACAATTACATCATCACCTTTTAGAATCTTCTCTTCCTCCTCTTCTGCAGCGCCACCACCAAAGAAACTGAATAACCATTTACAACTCAAACATCCATGCTTTCTAGGCCAGAAAAAGCTATGTAAAGAAAAAAAAGAGAATTAAGAACTACATTAGACTGTGATCTCCCAGTATAGATATGGCATGCCAGTATCATAGACTGAAGGGGCTTAATATTTAAGAAGCAATAGGTCACATCATTGATCCATAAAATTCCTTAGTTATCATTATTCAATTGTCAGCACCAAGTAAAAGACAATAGACAACGGTGAGGTCAGCAAACAATCACACAGGGATTTACTCGGACTTTTAAGGTCAACAAATTAGGAGAGCAAACATCTCTGAAACACCAATTGAAAGTTTTGAGATAAAAGATCACACTGAGCAGAATTTAACATCGAACATATTGAAAAGCAAAGTTACATAATTGACTCAAACTTTCCCCTCCTGTCTCGTATGACCGTTTTGGAATATGTCTTCAGGTTCTAATACTCATTTCCGTCCAGAGTGGGCAGACATGATATTCTCTCTACCCTAGTAAGGTGGTAAAGTCCTTCTATTCGATTTTGAGCTCAACCAAGGTACTATTACAGCGTAGGTACATGAATGACAGATGTTAAGTAAATATGCTATACAAAACATTTGAGGACGTGGATATGCACGATTATGGTAAACCATCAGATATTTTGGCCATGTCAAGTTATGAAATAACAAATTCCATGGTATCCATCTTCCATTCACGCTGTCCCCAGAACAAGCATGCTTGGTCACCCATTCTGTTACCATGAAAAGCCAGGTAACCTTGCTTCAATATGGACAAACAAAACAACTCAATCATTTAGACCACCACATTTGAAAACGGCGATATGCACAATTGAAATAAACCGCTCAGACGTTTGGCAGTGTCAACATCAAAAATAAGAACAGGGTGTTCACCTACCATTAATGCCATCCCAGGAACAAGCATGCTGGTTCACCATTATGATACCATGAAAAAGCCCAGGAAGCATGGCTTCCATAAAGACAAAGAACACAACAACAATCAAAACCATCGCATCTGACGAAGCGGATATGCACGATTGTGATAAACCCATCAGACATTTTGGCAGTGCCAAGGGTATAAAACAATAAATTCAATGGTATTTATCTACCATTGACGCCATTCCACAAACAAGCACACTGGTTCGCCTTATGTTACCATGAAAAGGCTAGGAACATGGCTTCTATATATACCGAACGAACTCAATCATCAAAACTATCGCATTTGAATTTAAACTGACATATGGATGACATATAAGAAACCTACAATAAGAATTGAAAGGAATAAGACAAGCTATGGAAAGCAATAAGGAGTTCGATAAATTACATCATAGGTTCAAACGAAGCACTATCGGACTATGCTTGCTTTTGTAACACACTATTTTCAGCCAGAAATGCATTATAGTAATAAGTATCGTCATTAGTTAACTTATAACTAAAAAAGGATAAAAGAATTCTACAAATTAATATCGACTTACTTGTTGAAGATGTCTTGTATGTTCATTCCTCCGCCACCGCCTCTCCCACCGCTAGCAGCATGCTGCCGCAACCCCTCCTCACCATACCGATCATATATGCTTCTCTTCTCGCGATCAGTCAGCACTTCATATGCTGAACAAGCAAACCCCTCATAATACTATCCAAGGTATTGTAAATTTATTAAAGAAAAAAGACGTTTGCTTTTCTAAGAAAAGAAACAATTACCATTATTAATCTCGGCGAATCGCTTATTGGCCTCCTCGTTACCGGGATTCTTATCGGGATGGTACTTCAACGCGAGCTTCCTATACGCCCTCTTGATCTGCTCCTCCGCCGCGCCACGTGGCACCTGAAGAACTTCGTAGTAGTTCTTCCTGATCCCACCATTGCAGATCAACCAGCAATCAATTGAAATTATCGATTTACAAACCTTATCACTTCCTACAAACTAGTTCGAAGAGCAGATCTCTTATCTTACCCCGCAAGAGCGCAGAAAGCGCTGAATAACAGGAAAACGACGAGGAACACCAGAGACCGCCCCCTCGCCGTCGCCATACCTCCGCCGCAGCCGCCTATCCTACCTCGGGATTCGTACTCGCCCACAAGATCAGCGGTGGAGATTATAGTGATTTCCCGGTTCCTCTTCTGCTTCCCAATTTGTTGGTTGCAACGTAATCGGGGTATTCTAAGCAATTGATTAATTAATTAATTAGTAAACGGAAATCGTAGACCTGATGATGTCTATTTTGCTGACACGTACAAAGTGGCACGTACCAATGACAATGAAGCTATACAAGCTCCAGCCAATGGATAAGCGCCACGTCATCTTCGTTTGCTGGTTCCACCGTTCCCGCGTTTTTTTTTTTTTGCTTCGCTTTGGTCGTAAATGGGTCACAGGAGCAGGACTGAGAGCCCAATAGAACCTTGGCAGTGCACTACAGTGATGTCCATGAAATTAAAAAGGGTTAACTAAATATTTTCTAGGAAAAATAAAAATATGACTTAATTTTTTTAAAAAAAATAAAAGCATTAATTTATAAAATAATTTAATTTCTTTCTATTTGTTTCTCTTTCCTTATTTTTATTTTATTACTTTTAATATTATTTTGAAATAAGTAGTATATATTAATGAGAATAGCTTAGATTATATTTTTTTTAGTCTTGAAATATATTTATGTGTAAGGGACTTCACTAAAACAAAATTTCCGATCCACCACTGCATGATATTACACATTCATGGGTGGTAATTTTATTATCTGCAAGACTAAAAAATAAATTTTGGCTGATAAAACAAATGCAGAAATAAAGTGGAGAGCTATAGTATTAACCACCGGTGAATTAAATTATTTTAAAATATTATTATAAAATATGAGTTTCAAGACGACGACTACTACGGTATCGAACCTTTCCACGACGATATAAGACGATACATCTGCCGAAGTTTGCGGGCACTAATTCATCTAGATTTTGCTTCTTTCTTTTTTTGGATTTTTGATTTTTTTTTTCTCATTCATCGTAAGAAAATAAAATGATTGATCGAATAAATAAGGACACTTTGCTAAACAATACCTCCTAAAATTATTTTTAATCAAAGAACCCTCCCCCCCCTAATTATAGTATTTTAATGCTTCTTTACGATATAAAATAATAAAAATATTCTCATCTTTATTTAACGTAATTTTCTCGCTCTCTCCTTCTCTCTCCTATCTTTTCGTCCATCTATTTCTCTCTCTATTTTTGGTTCTTTCTCTGATTTGTTTTTAATCTCTGTCAGGGACATCTAGGAACACCTTTTTTTTTATGCGTTATAATACGATTTATGCATAAATTTACTCCAAAATTTTGGAAATATCTATGAAACACCTTCGTTTTAGGTATCCATATATGTATTCAAGTGGTACCGATTGGAAGAAATGTCGGAGATATCTGTCGCCCTTTAATTGTCTCATATTAACAATCGGTTCTTTGAACACAGAATCTCTGATCCTATTCTGTCTGTATACCAACAATAATCTTCGGATCTTAAGTTATAGTTATTATTATTATTATTATTATAGGTGGACCATAGTGGCCCAAATATATGTATTGTGTATGCACACCAATAAATTAAATAACATTGAAAAAAAAAATCAACTTCTGCGAGTCATTAAGAAAGGGAAATTGCATATCAGCCCCTGGATTACCAAATAATTTGCAAATCGGTCCCTAAAGTTAAATATCTACAAACCACTACTGTCTCGTAATTTGTGTGGTGAGTATTTAGAGGATTCAGATATGCTATTCATAAATATATTGGTCCAATTTTTTAAACTATTAAAACAAATAATAACAAAAATAACAGAAAATTGCGTATCAACCCCCCTATTTTTAGGGGTTCGTAAATCGTCCCTGAAAATATATTTTTGGAGGGCTGATTTGCAAAAAAAAAATCGAATTAAGTCATGAAAACGTATTTTTAGGGACTGAAACACAAAAAAAAAAAGAAAAAAAAAGGCTGATACGTAAAAGCTCCAAAAAATAATTATCACTTATATAATAATAATAATAATGTACAGCGCTTCTCCTATGTCCCTACCCTCTGCTCAATTCATGGAAATTTTTCATTGGGTATATGATTATTCCTGTTTGCTGATGTGTTTTAACAAGTTTATATACAGGGGAAAAAAAAATTGCTATAAGTCCCGAGTATTAGATCCTATAAAATCTGGTGGACTAGTACAAAAAAGGTATTTGGTAACCATGTGGGCCTCAGGTTTCTCAGCCTGGGATAAATAAAAAATGGATAAGACCCGAGTATTGAATGCTATAAATTCGGTAGTTGTTCCGCGAAAAAATTTTGATTCTATGTGGGCCCAGAAAAATTTTCTGGCTGCTGTAATCTTTTGCTATTAAAAATGTTAAAGCTTGAACCCTTATATTTTCTTTGATATTATTCTGTGTCTTACTACAGAGGAGTACGGGAGCAAGAGAAAGTACTTACTTGGTTTCATTTAGTTTGCTTGGTAATGAGTACTTGCTAAGGATTCAATATGTACGAGCTAGGTAGCACTTAACTATGTATAAAGTGTTTGGGTGATTACAAATCAAATTATCAGTCCTCTCACTATATTTATTTGATGTTTCTATATCTGATCCACACACATGTCAAGTTGTATTTTTTTTATCTGTCGGATGTTTTTTGTTAATAAATGATATTCCCTCAGGCAGAACTTTTGGATATTGCTGGCTGTTTTTGTCTGTGATTTTGTTTAAGAGCAAAATTCTAACAGTAAAAAAGGATGTTTGATAAGAGATGACATATACTGAAAGGTGGAGAAGAAACAGAAGTTTTGGAACTGGTCTAAAAAGTTTTTTCTGTTCACGGAAGCTCTTGGGACGATGACAAAGTTTTAAATAGGTTTTTTTCTTCTGTCAGATTAGATTTTGGTCTTGAAAATCTGAGAGGTTTTGTTTATATCAAAACTATTTGTAAATATTTTTGTTTTGATTAATACAAAGTTCTTACTTACAAAAAAAAAAAAAAAAAATTAATAATGCTCTTCGGCCTTTTCTTTATTAAACTTGGTCAATTTATTTATTTTAGTTTATTGACAAAAAAAAAAACTTGATCAATTTAATACAACATGAGTTCTAAGATCCTTGCAGTTCAGAAAATATAATACACAGCGAATCAAAGACTGACTTTCAGGATGGAGTGGATCTGATCCAATAATAAAATATATAATATTAATTTAAATATTGATAAGTAAATATGAAAGAAAAGTGCCGTCTATGCAGACTATATATATATATATATATATATATATATATATATATATATGTGAAAGGTGATAAGACGAAATTGTGCTGTGATAATACAAAACTGCCATGTTGTATTTTTATATTTTTAATAATTTAAATTACTACAAAAATATTGTTTTTTAATTGATCATATGTATTTGACGAAATTACTAAAGTTAACTTAACTGTTCTCATCTTTAACAAAATAATAATTTGATTATTTTAAATAAAAAATATAAAAATATATATAATATTTTAAATTATAGGGATATTAAAAATAGACAGATCTTTTAGAGACAATTTTTTTTTTTCTCGATTTCCTGATAATAGTAAAAAAAATAAAAATAATAAAAGTCAGTTGAAGAAGCTGGCTGATTCTCTGATTTCTCTCCAAAAGGCCAGCAAGTGGGGGATGAACAGCATGTGCTCTAACGTGCTTTAATTCTAATTGGCAAATAGGTAATATTAATAATTTCAATTTGCAATAATAATAATAATAATAAATAATAATAGTAATAGTAATTATGGTACTGCTAATCTTTTGGGGCTCCTGTTTATCTGGATCAATTGATCAGAATGGGACAGATCTGGATAAAAGGTAACAATTGTTTAATCTTTTGCTTTAATATTTTAGATTTGTCAGAAATTTCTTTATTTCAATTATTTAAAAATTACAAAATCGCACCCGATTTTTTGAAAAAATAGATTCTAAAAGAATGAATTGTTTATTCTCTATAAATATTGTGTTTAAATCATAGTTTTAAGTTCCGGACGGTACGCTAGTGCCGCCGGAACGTTTCGGTGCCGGGCCGGTCCACATGTTTATTTTTTATTTTTTATTTTTTTAATGTTTCTCACTTTCGTGAGGAAAATGAACAGTCGCGTCGATGGGCGGAACATTTTTTTACCTTTTTTTCTTTTTGTTTTGTCGCTCCACCGGTGCGACCCGCTACCGGCGTCGGTGTCCGTGACTTCTTTTTTTTACGTTGTGCCGGTGGCACGAATAAGTGGTCACACGCTCTACGCGTGGCCACTTATTTAATTATTTAATTTTTTTTTAATTAAAAGTTTTTAAAATAATAAATAATATATAAATAATATTTTATTATCGGCACAGTCGAAACGGCATGGTCGACACGTCTCGAGTTCGAAATTAACCGAAATTCGGCACGACACGACATTTAAAATCTTGGTTTAAATTTTGTAAAAAAATATTTTAAGGCTGCATAGCTTTTATTAGCACTAAGAATTTTAGAATCTTAAATATCTATGTAAAAATATTTTTAAAAAATTTATATCAACTTTTTTTTTTTTTGTATTAACTTCAAAACATTATATATATTTTGTATTTGATTTATAATTATAA
This sequence comes from Xerophyta viscosa, assembly GCA_002076135.1. Lineage (NCBI taxonomy): Eukaryota > Viridiplantae > Streptophyta > Magnoliopsida > Pandanales > Velloziaceae > Xerophyta > Xerophyta viscosa. Next base: position 4,629,230 of record MJHO01000006.1, on the reverse strand, counting down.
AAAAAAGCAGATTTTATATTTTAAAAAGTAGTACAAAAATAGGGATCCGTATGTTACTGTATGTAGTCATTTCTAATGCTGCTCAGCTCATTCATTTTAAAAAAATTGATAATTCTAACTTAAGACTATATCTTTAATCTATATGGACATATATAAAATTAGTTATTAAAATTATTAAATTATTTTAAAATTTAATTTATTTAAGACTATATCTTAAATTATTTTCAGCATGACACATTGCATTTGTTCTTTTTTTTCTAATAAAGTTACGTGATATTTATATTAAATTAATAAAAATTTAAAAAAGTATATAACAAATATAAAAGACTTCTTAATTTATTTTAAATAACAATTAATTTATAAGAAATAACGGGTACACAAACATGACATAATATAAAATTAATTATATTGCATGTTATATAATAAAAATTTAAATAAAAGTTTATCCAATTTGTTAAAAAATGATAATACTACATATAATTAATATATATATATTATTATATATATATTAATATATATATATATATATTATAATACATATAATTATATATATATATATACACACACACACACGAAACCCAACTCACGTCGAGATGTGCCATTTGAGCATGACACGATTTTCTAATCAGAATCGTCTGTCCGCATTTTAACAGACCTTTGTCAGGTGATAAAATTCAGATATGACGGCCATAGAGTATTCATTTGGGCCACTATCTTCGCATGCCGTCTAAAAGTATAGCACGAGCACTTATCTGTAGAGTTGAGCATTCAGGTCAACCCAAACTAAACCGATGCGATCCGAATTTTTAAGGCCGATCCGAACCGAATACCTTTAGATCCGAACCGACCAGAATTTCATTTCAACACTAACCGATTAAAATTCGGATTGGTTCGGATTGACCAGACTAACAGTATAAGTTATTTTTATTCAATACAAATTAAAATTTGGGTCGGTTCGGATCAACACGAATAATTGTAACATGAATATTTTGTTTAAAAAGAAAGAATTTACACATAAAAATCAACGAAAGCTAATTAGAACGTGACTGGTAATGATAATTTGGGTCCAACCAAAACCGACCTAAAATTCGATCATCGAACTCGAACCGAATTATATAGATCCGAACTATTAAAATACCAACTCGAACCAAATATAATCTGAAATTTTGACTTTGTTCGGGTCGGATCGGTTCAATTTTTTGGATAGGTTCAGATAATGCTCAGCCCTACTTATCTCCACAGAGAGGGCACACAGAAAATTAGGATATATATAATTCATTATAATATTGTAATATTAAATCTCACTTGGTATTATAAAAGCCCTTGATCAGTTACAGAGCACTTAGAAAAATGCTAGTCTGGAACCTATTTATCGTATTAATTTGCACGCTTCCAAATCTTATATGTTCATTGATTATAGATAGGAAGGAATACATAAGATATTCATGTTCTCATTCATAGGTCAAATGGTACATATGCCTCATTAAGTACACGTTATAAGTTCGAATCAAACAGATGGTCATGAACTGAAAAATAGGTAATCCAATGAATTTTCAACTAGAATTAACAATATGGCGACTGGACAGAGCATATGCCTACTTTATTCACATACAAATTAAATTCGATCCAATATGAACTGATAGGTTTATAGTTAAAAAGGAGATATTTAATAATATCAAAAATTAGTAAATTAAAAAAAAAGTATTACTGTCGTAATTATAAATACTTCTGATAGATAGGAGTTTAATTCATAAAAAAAAAAAAATTATTTAAATTTTAAAATATTGGTCAAAATTGAACGTAATAATATTTTATAAATTCAAAGTTTATAAAAAATATGAAATTCGTATAACATATTTCAATAATTTGAAAAAAAAAAAAAAAAATATATATATATATATATATATACCTGATATGCGTGGTTGATTAGGATTTAGGCGCGAGTGCGGGCCAGCATGTTGTCGTCTAGCCATGGCGGCCATCATCGGAGTTCATCCTCCGTCGTGCAAAACGTGGCACCCAAATCTGCCGCTAAATTACTCGAAATCTCTATATAAATATCATCATTCACCGCGCATCACGCACAAGTACTAACTCTGTCCAGCACATCTTCTTCTCATCCATGGTAATTTCTCCCCTCATTTCTTAAGCTTTGCAAATAGACGAAGAAGAGAAGAAAATGGGGAGAGCTCCGTGCTGCGAGAAGGTGGGGTTGAAGAAAGGGAGGTGGACGGCGGAGGAAGATGAGAAGCTCGTAGCTTACATTAAAGCTAATGGGGAAGGATCATGGAGATCATTGCCCAAGAATGCTGGTAATTTCATCAAATTTTTTTCTCCCCATTTTGTTCTCGAAGCTTCGACGGTCGACAGTGTACTTAATAAGCTCTTTGTGATCATTCTTTTTGGTTTTTTCTCTGAGTTCGTTTGTTGATTTAAGGCACTTTCTTATGTATACAGGATCACGATACGGCTTGATAATGGAGAATCATAGATCAAGCTGATTAGCTCACTGTTTTTCTTCTTTTTTTCTGTTTTTTCTAATTTTTTAAGATGATGAAGTCCAGTACTGCAAAGTCTAGACTGCGGATAATTTTTGAGCCGTACTCATATTATTTAGCTTATTAAGCCGAGAGAGCTTACAGTATTTCGCCACATCATTTATCTCTGTTATTTGGATAAATATACAAAGGTTCATGGGTCTGCTGCTCATGCATAGCACTTTTCTGCTATTTTTTTATTTATTTATTTGACAAATATAAGATTTTAACTCAATTTTTTGTAGGTCTTCTGAGGTGTGGGAAAAGCTGCAGATTAAGATGGATAAATTATTTGAGAGATGATCTTAAGAGGGGAAATATCTCAACAGAGGAAGAGGAAACTATTATGAAGTTGCATTCATCTCTTGGAAACAAGTAAGCACTGCAACTCACTTAAATTAAAATATTTTTAATAATAATAATACTAGCTTTACGCTCTTTTTTTTTGAGATTATCGTTATGAAATCCATAATGCGAGCTCACGTCCCGTAGGGACTTCAAACTCGCAAAAAATTCTCACGTCTAGTTATAGAATACAGACAATTTTCATTCGAAAAATTCTGCGCTGGATTCACCCCACGCGGTCTCGAACCCGTATGCTGATGCTTTCTTAGGCGCTTTCTAGCCGGTTGAGCTAGTCGCGCTCGGCTACTAGCTTTACACTCTTACGAGACATAAATATTAATTATAAATTATATATAATAATAATATTAAAATGTTAAGTTTTTTATTTTTATCTTTTTAAATAATATGTAATTATAATTTGATGGGATATATAATGTGAAAAAATGATAGTATATATATTATTTACATACAAACAAATAATCTTTTACTTTCAAACGTTTTATTATTTTATAATATAATTATTTTTATATTAGTATATTGTATGTATATACATTATATTATTTATCAGTATAGTGTTATTTTATTTATTTTTAGCCTATTCATATTCTCTAAATTAATTAAATAAGTTTAAATTATTATTAACTAATATAAGTATGACATGTGATTCGTTAAGTAATTACATCGACTTTGGAAATCTACTTTAATATTTATATAGATTAGAAAATAATATCGTTTGTCGTGCTTTTATTATGGATTTTAGCTTATATCAAACTTAGTTCACAAAGTACGTAAAAATATATATATAAAAGTATTGATACAAGAGTTAAGCAACTGTTAATAAATTTTTATAATAATCTGCATATGATCCACGCTTAGAAGGGAAAATTCTCAACATTCTGCAATAGTGATTCACGTGCTTGGAGGGACTTGAAATGGACACAGATCTCAACTCTGGAGGCTGTTCTTTATCTTGTCCCTTTCTATCAATAGCTTCTTATTTACTTTTTTTTTTTTTAATGTCTCATTAATTATGGTTGCTATTTCAGCCTCCAATTAGTCTTCTTCAGCAATATTCGACCTTTCCAATCTGTAATTTTCACCGTTTCTGAAGTTCTCTGCTATCTTGATAGCTGAAAGATATGAACTGAAATAGACATGACACACTATAGACATATTAGCACTGGTAATTTTATTTTGCATATATTTTTTATTTCAAGTGTTTAACATTGTTACGTGTATAAATTTAATCGACTGATTAATTGGAGAGTTCAAACAAAGATTAGCTTTAAAATTTAACTCTTATACATTCTTAAAAATACCAATATATATATATATATATATATATATATATATATATATATATATATATATATATATATATATATATATATATATATATATATATGGGAAGCTGGTCTGGTTATATGATATGGGGTTGTGAATGATATTGAGGTCTCTGTATGGACTTGTCCCTGTTAAATTATTTGTAACTTTAGTTTCCAGGACCATAGATGTTGAACTAGTGTACAATACAAAAGTAGCTCTATTATTTGATTATTCGCTTTACTTCCAATGTGATAGGAACTCATTGGACATAGGCAGACTCACCTGTCCATTTTACGCCAAAAGAATAGGACTCGAGACCCCGTGAGCCACGTTGGAACTGCTTTATAAGACTAGTCTATTTATAAGGGGAATTCAAGATCATTCATTTGTCCGGATCTGGGTCTCGTCGTGATTTTCGAATTTACTTGAAAGTTCAACTTTTGTTGCGCAAAGGATTGTTTTTCATTGTAGAGGGTGTTTAAGAGTCTCTAGCATTGGGAAAACTTGTGTTTGTATTAGCTTTTGTTAGAGTTGGATTTAGGATGTGTTTGGAGCTTGAGTTGGAGCATGAGGTGAGTGTATAGTATAAGTTTGTGATAATTCGAGCAAGCAATAACCAATAAAATGGATAAATTTTGTCCCACAAAGTGAGGTTATAAGAGTATACTTGATAAGAAAAACATAATCGCAGATTAATACCTTTTTAATTCATATGAGTAATTTATAAATATGAGACCGTTTATGAGTTTATTAGTTTTTTCGATAGCACAAGTTAGGCTGGCTACGTACATAAAGATTAAAATTCTTGACAGATACGACTAATTTAATTATTTTACTATGTATAATAATATATTAAATATATAGCCTTCTCTGGACCTCTCTATACATGGTCCTTGAATGTAGTGCATGCATGGTAGTCACATCACATGGTGAGAAGTTTAAACGGCTACCCCTACACGTGTCCCTACGTTAAATGCTTGTTCTTTCTATCTCAAGAAAAATAAGTTTTTGTCCTTTTTTTTTTCGAGACAAATAACTTTTCACAAGACTCCCTGCATGGTGGTCACATGGTGAGATCCATTCATTAAGTCATTGTCCTTTCCATCTCAAAATACAAGTGCTTGTCTTTTTTAAAAATAAAATAAAAATATATATCTTGATAATCAAAAGAGATATGAAGGTTTATGTTGAATATATTGATACTAACAAAACGTATCCTGCACTGTATGTATACGGTTACTATATATATAAATAGAGAGAGAGAGAGAGAGTTGAAACCTAGGTTAATGAACCAGTGTACTATATATGGATCACTGCATCTCAACCATCAATCTTCATATATTATGCCTAGATGCTTGAGATTCATGGTCTGGTAAACTAAAATGTTACAGGTTGAAGGAATTAGATGCACTTGAATCACTAAGAGGGGTAATAATTAATCCCATGTATTCATTCAATGTGGAATTTCAAACCAATTAAAGCTTCAATTTATTTTCTTTATAATAAAAAGCAAAAGTGTTTTTGCACTTTGCATCTAAAAGTGTTCAGAGAAACAATCAACTTGCCTCATCATTGTTGGCTTTTATTGATCAGCTCAAGAAAGAAGCCTGCAATTCGACTTTTTCTAATCAGTCTAATTGCTATTCAACGATTGCAGGCCCTCAAATAATGCGGATCGATTGAAATCGAGCTTAATTAAAAAGCATCTCTTTCATTCATGTTTGGAGATGGGGACATTTAATATGCGACTTTAGTGTTGTGTTTGTGGTTGTCGTCTTTGATTCTGAAAAAAAAAAAAAAGTATGTCGGATGCTCGATATGTCAGCATATATTATGATTAATAATGGCCAACTGACATCATATTAGTTAAGTTTTTATTATATGTGATAATTTGAAATATGACAATACGGATGTTTTTTTAGGTGGTCCTTGATAGCCAGCCATCTTACAGGAAGAACCGACAATGAGATAAAGAACTACTGGAACTCACACCTCAGCAGGAAGATCAACAACAATACGAAGATCGACACTGTACCCGAAGAAAAGAATAAGTCCAAGAAGAAAATTACTGCCGAGAACAACGGCGGTAAATCAAAAGGGAAGAAGAAGAGTAGCAAAAAGCAGCAGCAGCACAAGGCAATTATTGAGAGTCCTCCTACATCGTCATCATCATCATCAGCTCAAAGCGAGGGGGAGGCCGACAGCATGGTCCTAGATCCTGATCTTCAGCAAAGTAGTAGCAGCACTGATCTCGAAGCTCATCCACAAGCTTTGCATGTGGTTGAAACTAGCTTTTGGAGCTCAAATGATGAAGTTGACCTTGATCATGATGATCTTTTTGTTGCCAGCAAAGAAAATGGGACCTTGAGCTCAAATGAAGAAGAGAGTAACAAAAATGTTAACCCTAACCCTAGTGAGGCTGTGGACATGAAGGAAGCAGAAGTTGGTGGTGGTGATGCGGTTAATGCGACTTCGACGGAGGAAGAAGCTCTGCCGATGGAAACGGCGGTGGGGTCCCCGGAGTTCGGCATGGAAGGAATTAATGATGTATGGACATGGCTATGTGATAATAATACTGAGAATATTGAGCTGGGAATACAAGGAGGTCTTGGAGACTGTTCTACTGATTTTCAGACCCAGATGGATTCCATTTCTAGCTGGCTTCTCTCAGATGCTTTCTAAAAGCCTCTTCCGGACGACTTGCATGAAGTGACTTCCTGGAAGTGAGTTTTCAGGTGAAGGGGTTGGTTTTTGCAGATTGCAGTACTCACTGCCATGCGGTGACCGGAATGGGACTTCCGCTAGTCAGTTTCACGATGCAACCGCAAGTTGAACTTATTGGAAGTGAGTTACAGACGGCCATACTCTGTGTTAATAGGCTTTTCGTCGGATGCTATGTGGTGTAGGATTTGTTGGTTTAATTGTACCGGAGTTCGACTTCCCGGAAGTGAGTGCCGGTAAATAATATAGGATATGTGATAACTCTCTTTATCAATGTTCTCGTAACTGGCCCACTTTTGTACAATCATTATAACAGATAAATTTATTAGTGTCACCGAATTTATGTTCTACCAATCGATTACTAACATTAATATTTAAGATTTTATTTTGAGAAATGATCACTCAATATAGTTAGACATGAAGACCTATGGCCTGATCACAGTCTATTCCATTTTTTTTTTTTTTTAAAGAATGGTTTCAATAGAAAGAAAATTGCTAAAGTACAGACATAGTCCAGGGCAATGGCCAAAATTTTGCTAAAGTTGCTTTTTATTTGGACAAAGATAATTCAGAGGCTGAATTTCAGATCTGATTAAATTGGGGGCATCTGCTTTTAATGCCTACTGATAGTTTAAGATCGCGTGTGTCGCGACCGGTTCGGTTTTCGAAGGCGGACATGGCTCAAAGGAAGACGAAAGCAATCACGCAAAGAAGAGGGGATTTTTAACGTGGAAAAAGACTCCTAATTGATCGGGGCCAAAAAATCACGGGTCGTATGCGACTACCGGAAAAACTTTGTATTAAGGGTAGAAAGAGGTGTATAATACAAATGTACTTTCACTAACTCTCTTTTCTTTTGCTCTCTTTTTTCAGAGAGACGATGTTGGAGAAGGAAAAGAGCTCATGTCCCCCTCCTCTTTCCATTTCTGGATCCTCTTCAAGAAGGAGCCTAGCCTCCCTCCCCTGTTGGAGGCTTCTTCCCTCTTCCTTGGATTTTCCATATCATCGTATTTTTACCCTCCATTGTAATTGTAAATATTCCTTTCTTTTATTACTTTATATGTGCAAGTGCTAGAGCTCCCAAAGTTTGTCCCATTTTCCTCCCAAAACTAAATCAAGATCCGAACCATGATTGAGTTTGGGAGCTCTATTATTACCCATCCAAGGGGCTAGTTGGGGTAAGCTCCAATTTTTGCTATACCATCGTTTCTTTTTTCTGTTTCTTTTAGAACACTACTACACATCAGGACTATCAGGACTTTTTATACAATCAGAATTATATGTCGTGCACCAGAAGATGTATGATACATAACATGTGGTTCTGATTGTATCAAGCCATTAGGGCCCTGAAGGACGTTTGTATTCTTTTACGAGTGACTCGAGATTAATCTGTAATTTAGTTATTAAATAAATGTTTGTGTTATCTATCAAGTCATCATAATATTAACTAAAATAATATAATTCGGTTCAGATTTAGTGGTCGAATTTAGGGTCGGTTCGGATTGGACCCGAATTATCATCACAAATTCACAAGTCACGTTTTAATTAATTTCAGTTGGTTTTTATGTGCTAATTTTTTTAAACAAAACTTATATTACAACTATTCGGCTCGACCAAAACCGACCTGAATCTGAATTGGTTGAATAAAAATAATTTGTGATGTTATTCGGCTCAACCCCAACTAACCATAATTTTAGTCGGTTCAGGTCGGTTCGGATTAAAATGAAATTCAGGTCGGTTAGGATACGAAGGTATTTGATTCAGATTGGCCTTAAAAATTTCGGATCGGGTCACTCGGTTCGGTTTGGCCTGAATGCTCAGCCCTAACACCAAGTGCCGTGATGCTAAACACCTCGTGCTCTGGCAAATAAACACATTTATTAAAACAGGATTATAGCTGTGCTCAGTAGAAGTGACATGAAATAGGGTCCTTAGATAGGGATGTTACGCCAACTGATGTACTAACCATTTACATGTGTTCTGGCAAATAAATACATTTAAAACAATTGGCTTTTTTTAACCTTTAAAGGTTACCTGTAAATTGGGGCGGAAAGTAAAGATTAATCTTTCTAAATTTTATTAAAAATATTAATGAATACAATAAAAAAATTTCTCAGAAAAGTTATCAACAAAACCAGTCGTATCTACACAAGTAAATGAGAAAACCCGGTTCGACCGATAGATAATCAGCACACTATAACTAAAACCTCAAAAGCTAGTGGAATTGTAGGAGGCGGCATCCAGCCTCATTAATCCCTCTACATAAAATATCAAAGAATATAAATAATTTAAAAATAAATTTTGTTGAGTTGTACGGCCCAATTTAGCTAAGTAGTCGACAAATATATTGACTTTCCTATAAATATGTTGAATACTCCCATCAGAGACTGTAGATGCTGTCGAGCACACATAATCTCATAGAATACTTTCCAACTGAGATTGGTGGTATTGATCTAATTTACCAGGGTGGTGGAGTCCATCTCTATATCAAGAAGAAAAAAGCTGTTCGGCCCGAATAGTATTACCCTACCAAGAAATTTTCCAAGCATTATAAAGAACTCTCTCTACTGCAGGATTTACTTATTTAAATTTCACAGCATTTCTTTCTAACTATAGAAACCATAAGAAACCAGATTATAATATTTACATGTACTTGGTCTCTAAAGAAAAGTAAAAAAAAAAAACACAATGAGATGGACTTTAGCTGTTTTCAAATGAGATATTCAACACAAATGGTCTCTATTAAGTGTAAATATGATAATATTTGGTCTCTATTAAGTGTACATTTTACAATATATTGAGGCTTTGAATGCAACGGCGAGCATGTTTGCTTCGTTCCGTGTTCGGTGAATAGAGGGAATGATATCGTTCAAAGCTTATGTTCGGTCCATTTTAATGAAGACGATACATTTATTCAAAAAATAATAATAAAATAAAATAAAATAAACGGAGAGGGAATGCGGTTCGAATACGATGCCTCAGTCTTAATAATTTATAAAAAGACCTCTGTAAACAGCAAAGCACTTGAGAGAATGTCATGCCCACAATAATTGATTAAGTCCAGCTGCTGCTGCTCTTAACATTTTGAAAGTAGTGAAAGGACAAAAGCTCCCTATGCAATCTATTCTAACACATGTAACATGCCTATATATATAAACAAAATAGGGAATAATGTTAAAAGAGTCCCTGTCTTTTCAAAAAATTTTAAAAAAATTATGGTTAGAAACTTAAAAATATCCCAGATAGCTAGTTTAGTGTGTAATGTTATCAATACTTGTATTATAGTGTTCGGGCTGAAGTATTCTGGACGAACAATCTTAACGTTTTCGCAAGCTAAAAAAATATTTTTGACGAGCTAAAAACCGTTCTGCATTTGGTAGACTGATTTTGTTTAATTTCTGCAAAACAGGAATTTTTTTTGACAAAACTACAAAATAAATAATTATTCAATTATTTGTACCACAATTTTCTGGTACAAGCTGCACTAATATATAGCAGTGAAGAGAAGGTCTTGTTGTGCACAGTCTAATTGAAATCATGGGAAGCTCAACCAGCTCCCTTCTCCTCCTTTCTTTCCTTGCCTTCTTCCCTTCTGTCATATTATGTGCTTGTAGTAATTACAAGGCTTTCTTCAGCTTCGGCGATTCGCTCACCGATGACGGCAACATTCTCTTCTTCAATCCCGATAACCACGTCGGATCATCGCCTTATGGCATGACCTTCGGCCGGTCCACTGGCCGCTTCTCCGATGGCCGCATTATGATCGATTACATCGGTGAGTGTGTGTCTATATATATATATATATATATATATATATATATATATATATATATATTATCAGCTTAATATTTTTCAGAATAATTTACGTAAATGGGTGTACAGCGGAGGCACTTGCATTACCATGGTTGTTGCCGTACTTTTTCAACCAAAACAATGCTGCTATCCGGCAAGGTGCTAATTTTGCGGTGTCCGGGGCAACGGCGGTAGATACCCAAGTCTTCCGCGATAAGGGACTGGCGATCACCTGGACCGATTACTCGTTAAGCGTCCAACTTAAATCGTTCCAAAACGCTCTACCTTTTCTTTGTGGATCAGGTCAGTTTGCTTTCCACAAAAAAAAAAAAACCTGAAATGTACAGTATGAGATTAGATTGATATATGTATGAAATGTGTGCAGATTGCAATAGTTTCGTGGGAAAATCATTGTTCTTGGTTGGAGAATTAGGAGGTAACGACTTAAATCGCTTGTTATGGCAAGGAAGATCTGTGAGAGAAACCATGGATTTCGTCCCTCAAATCCTCAACGCCCTTACAAATGCAATCAATGTAAGTATTATATATATATATTTATTATCCCCCCGACTGGTAGTTCAATCGGTTGAGAGTAAATGGCTCACAAACCATCACTCACCAGTTCAAATTCCGTCCACTACAATGTGGAAAATAATTTTTTTTAGTTTTCAAAAATATTATAAAAGTTGCGGCAGATATATGTATGTAGCTAACTGCGTATCAGAGTTAACGTACATTTAGAACCTACTCTATAATTATGATTTTATAGCTATTGTTAGAAAATATATCTAGTAAAATAATCTAGAGTTTGGTATAAAAAAGATTCTGCAGTGCTCTCTTTATTAAATTCTTTTTTTTTCTTTGTTGCTATTTGGAGGAAAATCTCTTTGTTTAGAGTAAAAAAATATAATAAATTCTTTTTTATTTTTTAGACATTGATAAAGCTCGGAGCGAAGACAATAGTGGTTCCGGGAATACTACCCCTCGGATGCAACGCAGCTTATCTCGACAAGTTCAAGAGTTCGCGAACAACCGATTACGAACAGAACACCGGGTGCCTGAAATGGGTGAATGTTTGGCCAAGTACCACAACCAACAAGTCCAGGCTAGACTTAAACAGCTCCAATCTCAAAACCCTGGAACCACACTGATATTTGGAGATTATTATTCAGCTGTTGCAAAACTCATTAATAACCCCCAAAAAAATGGTGAGCTCCTGGCCATGACTCACATCATGGTTGATTTTATGATATTGTGTTTTCACGGCCATGATAAATAGCTCTATGATAGTTGATATATTGAGCTCATGTGTTTTCTAATTCATAATAGGTTTCATCAGCACGCCGATTACGGTGTGTTGCGGCGGTGGAGGACAATATAATTTCAACCCCTCGGCAGATTGTGGATACGGAAATTCTAAAGCATGTGCCAACCCAGCTAATTATGTCTGGTGGGACGGATATCATGTGACAGAGGCTGTTCACAAGATCATGGCCAATGGGATACTATGGGGCCCGAACGCCAGCCCTACAATTATGAGCACTTGCAAATGAAATTTCGATTTATTTGTGACTATGTCAACAAATTTGAAAGAAATAAAAGGTAGTGTTATGGCTCTGTATCATTTACATGTATGTTTTTTAAAGTTGTGTTTTTAGAGCAAGGGATGAATTTATAACTTTTTATAAACAAATATTGGTGCTTTTTAGAGCTCATTTAAGATATGTTTGTGGTTGGTATGTTCCGAGTGAAATTTGAGTAATTATGCTGGTTCAAGGAGGTGGTGGGTTATCGCAGTAATAGATAGACCTCAAGAAGCCTAATTATCTTAGCTTCGACTCACTATCTTGCTAGTGAGAATAAATATTTTACTGGCGGGCGCAAAAGTGTCTGCCTCCTACGTGTGACGGATGATTTTATCTGAATATTGGACCAGAGTAATCTCTTCCATGATTGAGTCAGGTAATAGATTATGACGGTAACATCGTAACTCCAATAAAAAAAAAAAAAATCTACTTCAGTTAACCATAGCATCGAGGTGTTCATCACTTACTTTATCCCCTGTTTGTAGCCCTCCATCTTTCTTTTTTTAAAAAAAAATAATAATTATGAAAAAAAAAAAAAATCCATAACTGCCTCATTTTTTTCGTAACAAAGTGACCTGTAGATGGTACCGACCCATACTCGAAAAAGTTCAAGCTATTCAATTTGGACAAGATCGAAGATACATATTCTACAAATACCACAAAGGATTCAACTACGAGGCTTCTACCTTATAAGTTAAAAATATCACCCTATATTCTATACGCATGTACCAATCTTCATCTCCTTAGATTCCGCCTCGTTAATCTTCATCCGTCGGATCCTAACATCCATCATCATCTATCTATCCTACTAAATCTCAACCACACACATCTAGCCTCTAGGTGGACAAAAAAGAGAAAGGAAGCAGACAAATGGTGTCACGTTTATCATACCCCTTTGCTTTAAGAAATATAAATATATTAACTTCCATGATATGCCAGCTGCACCACTCACTGATTGCACCATTCCTCTCTATGTCCTACCAATCCATTGGATGCTTGATCGGTTCTTCGCTTCGCAAAAAGAAGATCCTCTGTCGGTGGCTGCTTGGATGATCCCGTGCCACGACGGTTCAGATCCATCCCTCTCTGGATCCCAGCTACCGGACAATAGGCTATGGCTTTTGCATGCTCATTTTGGAATTACCATGACGAGCCCACATATCTCATCCTTCATCTATACACGATCTATGTCCTTATCTTGTCCAAAATTCACAAATATCATTAATATATTCAAAAATTCATTTAGCATATATAAAAATGTGCTATCTGTATAAGAGGATGAGCAAATTTGTCTTCTGCATCATCATCTCCACCTCTCTTGTAACAACTACAAGGCTTTGTTCAGCTTCGCTGACTCGCTTGCCGATGACGGCAACATTCTCGCCTCCCAACCCAACAACCATGTCGGAAAATCTCCTTACGGCATGAACTTTTTCCACCGCCCGACAGGTCGGTATTCAGATGGCCGGAATATTGTCGATTTTATCAGTATACCGCATACTCGGTAGTTAAATACATGTCTCTCTTATGAACGTCCCCAGCTCGATCCTATAGGACTTTGAAGTGATACGTGTTTCATAAAATGATAAAAATAAAACAACAATACTTTAAATAAAGGATGTTTTTATCCTGATTTGCATAAAAAATGACGAGATAGTGATGTCCGTCTCCGTAAATAAAACTAGTAGCATCTATGTGCGGCTCAACCACCTTCATATTAATCGGAGCCGAAACAATTGTCATAATGTAAAATGTGGCCAAAGAGGGGGTAAAAAAGAATACATGTATATGACTTAGTGAAGATGAGTTAGAATGGTGTTTTCTTGCATTGCAGCTGAGGCTCTAGGATTCCCGATGTTACCGCCTTACTTCGCCAGCCGAAACACAAACATCCGGCAGGGTGCAAACTATATTTTAATAATTATTAAAATATATTATTAAAAATTATTTTTTATAAGTAAAAAAATTTACTTTTTTCTACTTTACAATACAAAATAAACGAAAAAACTCAAATCTACTTTTTAACAACTTTTCCATCACATTCTACTTTACTTTTTTTTTTCACTTTCTATCAAACCACTTTCTTATCACTTTCATATTACTTTCCACTCTACTACTTTTTTATTTTTTTTAATATATTTTTTTACTAAAAGTAAACAGCCGCTAACAAGAGGTAACATGTCTAATGGCCTTTCTATAACAGGGGTACACCATGTGAAGAGCGTGAAGATAGGGTTCTAATTTGTGCAATTTGTAAATATTAAGGCCTTGTTTACGAAATCCACCAGAAACGAGGAGTGATGGAATTAACCAGAATTTTTTTTTCTAAAGTTCATAAAGAGATCGCATTTACAAACTTAGCACGGCGGCATGATATGAGGTCGTAAGATTGTTAATGAACAAGGGTTTATAGCATCATACCTCCAATAGATTTCGTTCGTAGTTTCAGATTCCGCGTCATGCCGAACAATGGCGTTTGATTTATCGTCTACTAAAATGATCTGCACCAATTCGTTCCAAAAAAAATTACGGTGATGAGAACCAAAACTGAAATTAGAACTCGACCGCATCGCAATGGTCGAGTTCATCAAGGGAAACGATCCCGTACTCAACAGCGGCGACAAGAGGGCCACAGCTAGCCGGCTCGTCAGCGGCGGCGATGGTTGGTCGGCGGTGGCTCTCGGGCGGTGGAGATCTCTGAGAACTCTAGGTGTCATAATGATCTTTCAAAAAATGCTTTATAACACTTTTCACCAGCTCCAATCTACAATTATTGGTAGTTCATCGCTAATGCATCGAGCTCTGTTTACGAGTTGACGTGCGATTATTGTCGCTATTTCCAAAAAAAAAAAAAAAAAAAAATCAATAAAAGTAAGTAATCAGATATTGAAGATTTTTTAAAAAAAACGAACATTTAAAAAAAGATTTCACGATCACGAAATGAAATGCTCAAAACGTAAAAATCAACCTATGTTTGCAAACGGAACTGCTGTATAATTGTCCCAAAATATAATGAAGATAATAAAAAAATATAAAAATCCTGTCTAGTTGGCAAAGAACAAAAGAAATCATATCTGCTTAATTAGAAGCTCATAATTAGGTTTGAAGTAATTACTTCTACATGAATTTTGAAAATTCCCACCACTTCCTACCTGCTACTGGAGATGTTCTCGAATCAGCAAGCACAAAACCTACAACACGCAGCTCAGGTCCTTTTGTTGTATCTTTTTTTTTTTTTTTTTTTTTTAAAAAAGAAAATCACGCGCAGAAAATTGGAGATGTATTTTCTACTATCAGCTTTAACTGTATTAGATTTCCTATTAATCCCAAGTCAAAAACATCAATATCCAGAGAAAAAATTGAGGAGCATCGACTCCTCGAGAAGAAGCTCTACAGCTCTCAACAAACAACCTAAATTCATCTTGCTTTCAGCTTTATAATTAGTTGTTAAAGCTTCAGAATCCCATAATTGTCATCACAGCCTTCAATCTCCCTTTGATGAATACCGCTATCTCGATGGTGGCTTCCTGTATCTTCCCTTCATAAGGGAATAAGCATACTAGAAAACCCGGTGTAGTCTATACCAATTGTTAAGCTTCACCTCCAAATTCCATTATAATGCGACATGAAGAACTGGAAATCTGGATGTTCAACTCTTCGGACCCGAAGCCACTTATCAGCTTCCTGCAATAATGAGCTTGCTAGCTGTTGCTCATGGAGTCCATCGGCAGACCACATGGATCCCTTGAATTTGTATAAAGCAAGTCCAAAAGCTGGCAACCTTAGCTTCCCAGGTGTATCATTCATATCGTATACGGCTCTAATTGTAGAGGAAGGACTATCTAGGAAGCCATTGCTTGTATCTGCAATATATAATCACCATGGCTTTAGAAATTTTATACACCATTGCCACCAAACTATCAGAACCAAGCTTCACTACTCAAAACTACAAATAAACAGTTCGCTCCACCAATGGTTTCTAGTATAGCATTGAAAAAGAAAATCACTAATAGCTCCACAAAAAAAAGCCAATTTCAGAGAGAAGTCACTTACTAATCTTTGGGGGTGTGGCCAATAAGTGGAAGGTCAAGAAGCATGCCTCTAAATCCTTCAATGTGGGTCCCATGGGTATCCTATATATTGGGTACCTGTAATGTATTGGAGGATAAACAAGTTAACAACTTGACTATCATTGTTTTACGTCCATCAAATTAGCCGTGAAACATTTCATGAATAAATCTATTCATCATACCAAGCTACAGATATCCAACTCGAAGGAAGTAAATCACAGCTATTATAAGTCTTCAAATCCGGAAATTTACTTGCAAGAAGTGAAATCTGCATATAATTTCTAATCAGAAGTTACAATCTGAAAATATATCAAGGTTTTAATTGTTGCGCAAATCAAGAAAAGGAGAAAAGTTACCTTGTCGGCAAGTGGTGCCCTTGTATATGGCGGCTCCCTCTCTAAGTACTCAAAAACTGGAAGTATCGGCACACCGGAGACCTCGCAGTTATCACCTAGAAAGCCTTCTTCTCCTGTCCGGCTAGCAACAACAGCTAATCCTCTTCTGTCCCTTAAGAGTTGGTCAGCTTCACCTTCGCTGCTACCATCACTGCTAGTATCCATGTAAAGTTCCTCATCACCGCCTTCAAGCGGAGCAATATAGTTAACCCAGAAACACCAATCATACTTGAGAAAAATTATTTGTATTTAACTTTTTATGATAGAAAATTTTCTTTTGGCTTCTACCATCAGAATGTTATCTATGGCTTCAAACAAATTGCACGGACGATATTATCTTACGTACAACATGAATCGGCATTCTTTAAAGTCCGTCTAGTTACGTAAAGCTCTACCAAGACTAATAGTGTTTCTAGTATTTATAGATCCTACTGATAATCAATATAATTTTGGGCTGAAATAAATAAGTGAAACAGCACTGCTACAATGTATACCCCCCCCCCCCCCCCCCCTGCGGCTCTCCCCAAAAAAAAAAAAAAAAAAAAAAAAAAGGAACACCACACAACAAAATAAGAAAAAAGAAAACTGGATTAGAAAGGACTGAACCTTTGAAGTCACATTACGGCCCAAATTACAGTCATAGATTCCCATGTTTCTCTTAATGATCTATACAAAGAACCACGCTTCTTCTCCAAAGAATGTTATAATGAACTGTAAATCAAATTAAGTTTATGAAAGGGGCAGTCAACACTACAGCAGTATTCTGAAGCTACAATCCAAACATCATACAGCTCTTGCAGAAACAGTGTCAGTGATCCAATTAAACAATCCATGGAACTTCAATCTTGAGTTAAGTTTATCAAATAGGCATGTATGAGTAGAATATAAAAGACAGCTCTTTGAAAGCTCAAACCAGGGGCCAATACACTTTTTATTTTAGCATCAATTGAATTCATGATAAACACACAAACAAATAGAGTTTTAGCAATAAATGGTACATTTATTGAATGAAACAAACATGAGACTCCCTTTAAATTATAACCCAAATGCAATATCATTACTAGATCCAAAATGTACCTTGATCTAGTTGTAGGCCTTGATGGATCCACATAGAGCTGGATACCAGATAGATAGGGAACGTAATACTGGACCACTGAGTCGCTGCCATTCAAAACAAGTGGCACACCAGCGCCATAGGCACTCCACTCCTTAAAGGACTCCCAAAGATCTCCCAAATTGAAATATGGGTATGGCTCCGCCTCGTCACAATTTCTCCACTTCCGCAGGTTTGTCTGCGTAGATCAAAAGACCAATTTAATTGGAAAGCTAAAATAGGTTCAAACCCCTTAACTATCTTAGCAAATTTCCTTTTCTCTATGCTGGAACATGAGCTCAAAGGATGATGTTGCAGTAATAAAATAACAAATAGACAAATACAAAATCGACATAGCACTATGCTATGTACTGCAGGTTTCCAGGCTTATTGATGTATAGTTGTCCAGCTCTTAAGTTAGACAAAGTTTCCAAGCCCTGCAAGGGTCAGTCCTACGATCAGCTTACACCCAATCGAGAAGGGGTGAATCTTAGACATCCCCACCATTACAGGAGTGCTGCTAGGAGCCTAGGAGCGTTAGCAGATAGACCCAAACTAATTTTGCTTAAGTAACTGTTGCAGAGTCAAATTTTAAAAGTTTCACAAAATCTACAGAAGACTTCACATTCACGCAAAAAAGGGCATTAAATTTTATCCACATTTCACAGAAATACTATACATTTTGAATTGTTCATCGAATTCCAATACCTTCCTATGGTGATGCGCCGGTACAACTGGGGTGGTGGATTCAATAAACCGATCAAGATTGCCGGCGGAAGTAGGCGGTTGCGGGGGCGGAGATGAACAAGACGACGACGACTCCGACGGTTTGGAGGACGATGCCGTCGACACCGAAACCTCCGACTCCGCTCTGCTGCTCTCTGCCTCCCGCGCTGCCGCAGAAGCAGAAGCTGGTCTCGGCCTCTGTCTCGACTTAGATTCCGTTTGCGGCTGCGGCTGCGGTTGGGGCTGTTGATTTTGCTGCTGCTGCTGCTGTTGGAGTTGGAGCTGGCGGCGAACAGCGGGGGGACTGTAGAAGCGACTCTCGAGGCCACGGGAGGATGAACCGCTGATAACCATCTCGACGGCGGTGGCCGGCGGCGAGGATCAGGATGGTAATGAAACGGATTAGGGTTCTAACTGTTTGTGTTCTTGCCGGGGGATTGGAATTAGAATAATTATTAGGGTTTTTGTTGGAGGTTTTTTTCTATTTTTGTTGGATCTTAAAAGAGTTGGTAGGAGAGACGCAAGAAAGACAGAGGGAGTGGTGAAGAGTGGTGGTGTGTTCTGGTGCTCCGCCAGTTCTTGACGCGATTCCCTCCTCTGCACGCTTTTTGTTAGGACTTGTTTTGCACACGGACGGCAGTTATTAGTTTCTTTTTTTTTTTTAATTTTCCAAAGCAGTTATTTCTTCTTCTTTTTTTTGTTCGAAAGCAGTTATTAGTTTTTTTTTTTTTTTTGTTCGAAAGCAGTTATTAATTTCTTGATATTGTAAATACCCCTGTGATAGTATTTCTCTGATGTTTGGTCGGCGATTAAATCGAAATGAAAATATATTAAATTGAAATAAAAATAGATAATATCTTTAAAATATGATCTACTTTTAGGACTAAAGTGGGAGGTAAAGATTGATACATGAAGTCTCATTTTATCTTAAAAATTAACTTGCAAGATCCAATTTGCAGAATATATTTAGTCTCAAAGAAAAGGCTACTATATATGATTAGATTATTTAAAAGTAAATATTTCATATCAAGTATATAAAATTATTCAAGAATATTCAATTGTGCACCATTAAAGAATATATAGAATTAGTAACAAATGTAAAAATATTTAAGCCAATGTATTGTGATTGGGAGTTTTTATACATAAAGGGAAAATTATTTTGAAGAAAACCAATAGAGAGTAGTTTGCCGGCTAAAAATTATTGATTCCGCATTTAGGTCCCCATTCATAGATCAAGTGATACCAACTTGATTCTCAAGAACTTATACTTTTTTTTTTCTTTTTTTTTTTTTTGAGAAATTATACCCTAGTTAATATTATCCGCATCTTACGGGTATCATGGAACCTACAATACAATAAAACTATGACTTAAACAGAAACAAAATCATACATTATCAAAATGAAGTTCTTGAAACACAACCTAGAGCAGATTACAGACACAGCCAGACAGAATACAGTATTTTTCAAAATCTGTACAACCACAGCAACAAACAATTCTGCATTTCGTTGTCGCCGCTCTTAAATTACACCATGAATCTAAAAAACCATACTCTGAACTTACATTTTATTCGTTGTACAGACAACAGGGACGGTATTTACAGGCGAAGCCTACGCCCACAAACTACACTGTACAGGAACATAGAACCTTGTAGCTCTGCTCAGGCGGCAACTTCTGGAAGCGTAAGATGGACAATTCCAGCTCTCTTGGCAGCCAACATCTTGCTGAATACACTCTTACATTTTAACAAGGAGAACAGGCGAACCCATTTGCGTCTCTTGAATTGAGCATACCAATTCCCATCAAGGAGAACATCTAAGTCGCACAAGAAGTTATTGTCATATTCGCAAAGGCTCCATCTTTCATTTTGCTGGCATGGCTCTGTTGAAGGTTCGACGTCTGGAGGGTTAGAATCCGTCATGTCCTCATTGTTCTGCACATTGAGAAATTCATTCTGTTGATTTAACTCTCCCGTTAGTCCTGTTTGCACTCCGTAAGGTTGCGTTTGAGGCGTCTCTTCGTTATAGCCTGCATCTGGGAGAATTTCTTTGTTAGGATCAATATCTAAAAAAAATGCTTCGGAGAACGAGTATTGAATGGAAATATACCATGATAATTAGTTGCGGAATTTGGATATTCTGGCTGCGGTTCACTCGATCCAATTTCCAGACCACCAGTTACAGTAGAGGGTCCGGGAATGCTGCTTCCCATGGTGCGTCTGAAGAGTTGCACCGCATTTGGATTTTCATTAGCAAGCTTGCACAAGGTGCTTACTTTATCCTGCAACCAGATAAGTTCAGGTAAGAATGTAAAAATACCTCAATAAAATATATGATAATCATTGATTAATCGGTAGATATCAGCATTTCATGGTCTGTACTGCATACATACCCGTTGAGATTCGTTCAGGTAATCGCCAGGGATATAATTACCCTCGAAGTTTGCTCCGACGAATTGCCACTTGGAGTCGAACAAGATAACAACTTCACCAGCTACATCACTATATGAATAGAGCTCGCATCCTGGAACGGACTCCAAAGCGTGCTTGACAGTCGCCTCCCAAATTTTTGGTGTCATTCTTTTTCCAAGCACCTATAGAATGAGATTAGCATGTCAGATAGTAAGAGGATATGGTAGATTTTTAACTATATTCATGATTTTCTTACATTGCGAAAGCATGATTGATCAGCTTTCAACTGCAAAACAAATTGCTCAACAGTTGTAACTCCCATGTCCTCGAGCCTCTTGTGATAAACACCTCCTCTCCAGATGTTTTCCAGGCGAAATACTTCATCGCAGTACAGCGGAGGATGATACTTCTGACATGCTGAATTTAAAAAAAAAGGGTTAGCTTTGTCATTATACAACAATGATATCACAATGATAAGTTCCGTCTGGACGGGGTCTAAAATGATAAATTTCACTCAGCCATGCCCTGGAGAGGGGGTGATAGCATAATGCGTTCTACTGAATGGAGAAATCAATTTTTTTTTGGAGAATCAATAAGTTTTCTACGGAGCTAAGGCCCTATCATAATTGTTCCTGTCTGATATTTTCCGACAATGTTCCTATTTCAGAAATATCCCTCGCACGTAAAAGGAGAGGGCGCACACGCGCATACCAACCAGCGTAATATTCATAAATATGTGACTGGCAGTACAAAATCGAATCGGGAGGGTTTATGAGCCTCCGTCCATCCAATACAACACCTCATCATGCAGTGGCATATACTTACGTTCACCGCGGCTATCTCTCACAGTAAATGCTTCACTTATTGCTTCTAGCGCTCTTCCATGGATATTTTGATCAGGAAAAGCTCTCAAGCCCAGCTTGAACATCTTACTTCTTGTCCAGCTAGAGTTATCTGTAAACGAAACATTAAGGACACCGACTCCATGGACGAGCTTCATAACCGTCTTACGCATCAACAACGGCCCTCTCCCATCTCTTCCGGTCACAACATCGCGATTAAATTCCTCCTCGGTCCACTCATTCTGCCCGTTGCCTCCAAAGTGGCCATGAAGGACTACAAGCTCGACGCTAATGGAACATAGTGGATCGGATGTGATGATGGCATCCGAATCCGCATTAACAACCTTAACTGGAACACTGATCATCTTTCCTATGAATATTGTCTTGGACTTGGGCAATGGCTCCTGGAAATGTAGTCGACAGATCTTGTCTGGAGCAGGAAGAATGCGCAATCTGTCATAAAATTGTAATTAGAAGAAAATATAGCTATATATATCGTATTTAAACAAAATAATAATGTGGAAAAATTAATTCTGAAAACAAAAAATTCCACCCGGCCTTTCTAAGTCAGCATGGATTCTGAAAAAATTGAGAGGATCTAATAGTGTTGCTAGAATAAGAAGAGTGGCTTTCACAACAACTATTTACGACATTTGAAAAGCCAGAAAACTAATCCACAAATTGATAGTTCCATTCTTAGAATTAAATCAGATGTGTTAATAAGACTAATGAAATATTTTGATTTTACGCAGAGATTCTGGTTTGGAAATCAGGAACGAAATGTAAAATCTGTTGAAATGCCACCCGGAACATCTAGTTGAGGGCTTCAAAAAAAGGAATAAGGATGGTGGAAGATCTGCTTTGTCTGCTATGAAAGAATATAAGCAGATACAAAGCCAGGTGGTACTTATTCTTAACCAAAGTCCTGATTATTGTTTTGCAAATTCAAAAATGTTTTTGTTGGAGTGGATATGATGATTTGGTTGAATTGACTGGTTAGTATGGTTGGATTTTGATAAGTTGAAAATACTCTCAAACACTGCCTTAATTAGCAAATGTTGGTTCCTATTTTTAAGATATTGTTGTTATTAGTTCTTGCATCTAAAGCTTCAAAAACTCCAAGTTTAGAGCTTCTTATATGTTTTCTGCCCACTGCTTGTTTATAGTTAAATGGTTTATTTGATTCGGACTTTTATTTTGATTCAAAGAAGTAAAAAAAAAAAAAAAAAAATATAAGTCCCGAGTATTAGATCCTATAAAATCTGGTGGATTTCTACCAAAAAGAATTTTGGTGACCATGTGGGCCTCATGCTTAATATAAAAATTAGAATTTTTCCAGCCTGGAAAAAGAAATTTGATAAGACCGAGTATTGGATGCCTATAAAATCTGGTGATCGTAACACCGAAAAAGATTTTGGATTTTTTGTGGGCCCAAAAAATTTTCTGGCAATTGTGAATATTTGGCTTTGTTATAGCAGTTTAAAAGTCCTGTCTAGAGGTGGATTGCGGGTAAAAGAAGACGCTTAACTTGGTTTCTTTTAATTGCTTGTGATTGTTAAGATGCTAATGACATGCTATATGTTTGAAATAGGAATTCATTGCTACTTATTAAGTGTTTGGAACTACTCTTTAATTGTCAGATCTCTTAATTTATTTCTCTGAATGGATTTCTAAATCTGATCCACAAATGAACAAATTAATGTTTTTGTTTCTTGATAGGGTATGTAACAGTTATATTTGGTTGTAATGTTCTCTCACATTGATACTTGCTTTTATTGCCTCTGTGGATTGTCCAGATATTACCTTCCTATTTGAGTGGATGGATTGTGAGTATTAAAGAAGAGTATAATTTTGAAGAGTTCCTGATTGACTAGTTATTCTTGTTTGAATTAACCAGTGTTGGATGTCTATAATTTTGGTTTGATGTACTCAGTTTGTTTTGATAGCATGTACGCAACAGTCGTTGATTTCTTGTACTCAACGACTGATCGATGTATTTTTTAAGTTTTGTGCTTATAAAAGTTACTTATTTATAAAAAAAAAAATGTGGAGAAATTTTACCTTGGATGAACGAGGTCGAGGATTGCTCTTTCTACCGCTTCAGATACCTGGTAAATTGAAAAATAAATATTTTAATTAATTAATTGTATTTATAAAAGAATGATCCGATCCTGTCGAATAAATTTATACATTTCAAATCGCAAAATTAACGACAAGGGTGTGAAATCTGAAAATTAGCACGCACCGATCGCCGGACAGCGGGTTCGAGCTTCAGGATAAGGCGATCGATAAACATATCATCCATTACGAGCCTCACAGCACTGAAGAACAAACCAGATCGCAATCATATTATTAGTATATATATTAAGAAAAAAAAAAAAAGAAGTAGTTGATCGATCATATTTTCAATATAAAATCTGACTCGGAGAAGCAGCAACGGCGCTTGGTTTTGGGACGAGGGATCGGTGATGGATTTCATCTTGGAAGGGGAGGGTTCTCTTTGAAGACATCGTCGGCGGTGGCTGTGCTTGTCGGAGGATCGGCGACGCCGGTGAGCTGCTCAAGGCTAGCTGGTGAGCTCCTCGCTTACTTATTTATAGGCATTTGTACCCGGGAAGTTGTAGAACAGCTTCTTTAGTTGCATTTGCAGTGAAGACTTTGCTGCTTCGGCAATTGTTGTCAACGCATGTTTATCTTTATCTTTATTATTATTATTATTTAGTTTCGTGCCGGAGGCCGCCAGTATGAAAATTTATGCCTGAACACCCTCATACTTTTCTTCTTCAACTCTGGAAAACTTTTGGAAAATTTTACCCCAAGTTATACAGGATAAATTTATAGGGTTTTCTCGAAAAAAATCTTGCAAACTTTTAGAAAATGAAGTCTTATTTTTTTTAAAAAAAAAATACAAAATCAATTAAATTATATATGGGTAAGAATTTTTTTAAAATCAATTTAAAAAAGTAAATGTACAAAGTTAATTTCGGTGTAGTTTACAAATTTTATTTTTTACTCGATAAATACTTTTATACTGGAGGAACAAACAATGGCAACAGAGAACATGGGCAAAAGATCCGGCCTCTATTTATCCCACTCCTATAATTTTAAAAAATCAACAAAAAATTTAAACCTTTTTCCAAAATTGATGCACAGTCGAATCTCCAAAACTCACCCTCTATCTAACGAGTCCAATTCCTAATTTATTAATCGCGCTAATAGTACGTCGGCGCCGGCGGCTGTCGGCCCATCTATATAATTTTTAACTATATTTTATTATTATAATTTTATAAATTTTTTAGCAACTATTTTTATTACTGTTGTTCTATTTTTATAACTTAATTACCATCTATATTTTTATTATTACTGTTATAACTATTGTAACTCAGAAATTTCGGCTCCGCCACTGCCGTTAGGTGTCAGTATTAAACATTATATGAACAGAGAAAACCAAAAGTCGGTGTGTGCATTCTTGATAGATTACTACACGTGGATGGATGGACACAAAGCGAATGTAGTCAAATTCCGATTGGTGGATCTTGCATTATTTTACGTACAGCAACGTCAGTGGCAACCGCGTGATTAGATAAAGACTAAAGTTTTCGGCGTTGCTTGCTGCTCAAAGTCATGTGACTTAGCCACCCCGCCCCACGTGTTATATAATTTACAAATTATTTACTAAATGTAATATTTTTATTGCATTTAGCATTTAACTTGTAAATTAATATTTTATTATATTTAGTAATTTATAAATTAATATTTTGACCATAATTTTATATTTAGTTTTGTGTACTTTAAACTCAGATTTTGATATATTGTGTAAAATTTACAAATATAATAGCTCGAGCTAACCAACAAGTGTTGGTTCAATTGGTTGGTAAATCTGAACATTATGATTGAGAGATCTATGTAAAAAAAATCAGTTTGGATGTATCGAAATTTTTGAACTTAATCTCATCTCGTAAGGGGGGTTACCATAAGAAATTAAAAAAAAAAAAAAAAAAATTCAAGCTGCAGTGTGAGAAATGCCGTTTCACCGAATTTTTGAACTTAATCTCATCTAGGAGTCGCACCGGAGATACGTAGCCGCCAAGTAGCTCTCACGGACGCTATTAGATCGTCCATACTATATATGTTATTTTGGTCTAGGTCGTCTTGATTTCTAAATTAAATATGAGATAATTAATTGATCATTTGATTAGTATTTAGTGATTTCACGTTAACTTAATCTCAAAGATCAAAAACATAAGTGATTGGAATAGATGATCACTTATCTAGTTGTATAGGATGTTTGTTTTTATATGTGGCTGACATGTTATATTATTTTGCAATTATGCTGTGTATTGAATATGTTTATTTGATGCAGATGGTGTCACGTTATGAATATGTTAAATATTTGATGGAGAGGGAGAGAGGGAGAGAGAGAGAGAGAGAGAGAGAGAGAGAGGGGGGGGGGGGGGGGGGCAGCGGCGGGCGTTGACATCGATGACAATAATGAGTGCTCTTCATTGCCGGCAGCAGGCGGTGACAACAGTCCTCCTTGCCCGGCGATCGATCGCCGCCGAGGGGATGGCCTAGAGAGAAGAGGCGATAATGACGTTTCTAGTCTTCTCTACTGAGGTACTTGGACTCCATTAATGTAAATAAGTAGAAGGAGAGGAAGGGCACAGTAATGGCTCGTATTTGTGGATATCCTTTGTGCCGCGAAGAAGATAACTGGGATGTAGTTGAACACTTCGCCAAACCGCCGCCGTCGCCGGCGACGAAGGAGAAGGAGAAGCCAGAGTTTGTAATTTTCGTGAGAATGTTTCACAATTCAACGTTGAGCATGGCAGCACAGCTATGATGCTCTATTGTCGGTTAAACGTCGACGCTTTCAAGTCCAGGCGCTCCGCCGTCCAGCGCCGCTGCATTGCATCGAAAAATTTACTACCAGATTCGTTCTTCTCATTGCAACACTCACACATAATATCGCATTAAATGGCTAACCAGCGTGTTTAAATTTGTGATTAGATGGACGAAGCTGCTGACGGAGGTGGCGCGGCAGTTGTGGGAACCAGCCTTTATCGAGGTCCTCCCCTCGGCAGTGAACGCCGAGCAGGGAGAGGACCGTAGTCGTCGCCCGCCGCCGGCCACGAAGAGCTCTTGTTATCGTCGATGTCAGACTAATGTCGCCGCCCTCTCTCTCTCTCTCTCTCTCTCTCTCTCTCTCTCTCACCGGCGGTGAAAATACCGCGACAACAGCATTGCAGCAACTATGGACCTCAGCTCGATGAACTTACAAGTTTTCATTTTCGGAGCGACAAAGACTATTCGCACAGGAGATTTCAGCTCGATTCTGGATCCTATAAGAAAAGCAAAACGTCGTCGTATCTTTTTCAACACGCCGTAAATTATTCTATACAATAGATTGGTGAATTAGTCATTTGGAACTAACGCTCCGACGTATCTCAACCAGCTCCAGCTAAGTGTTTTTTAATTTATTTATTATATTTTAATTATATTTGTACGGACCATATAGAAAAGGATATTCGGATTATCTTATTGCGGCAAATATTTAGAACAATATTATTATTTCTAAATTGTCATTGTGGAAAAGAAAAACAATTATACCTATAATTATTATATTGCGGTAGTTCCCTTATTCATCAAAATAATTATTAAATTATTATTTTCCTGCTTGAAGTCGCATTATATCCGGCACCATCTTCCTCACATATGCATGCTATCGCCCTGGTAATAAGTTGAGAAATTTGGATATTCTGGCTGCAGTTCACTTGATCCAATTTCCAGACCACCGCTTATAGTAGAGGGTCCGGAATGCTGCTTCCCATGGTGCGTCTGAAGAGTTGCACCTCATTTGGATTTTCATTAGCAAGCTTCAACAAGGTGCTTACTTTATCCTGCAACCAGATAAGTTCAGGTAAGAATGTGAAAACACAATGAAATACTATGAAAATCATACAATTAATCGGTAGTTATCAGCATGTCGTGGTCTGCAGAGAAAAAGCTATTGGACACGATAAAACAGTCTAAAAATAGTCTAAACGGTTTTTTTTTTAGCTCGAGATCGGTAAATCCACAACTTTAAGAAAAATTTATTGGACCAGATAAAATAGTCCGAATGATCTTTTTATTTATTTATTTATGTTTTTATCTTATGATCGTTAAATCGCAAATTTATCGATTATTACGATTTACCGATTTTAAGATTAGAAAAAATACAAACCAAACAATCTTCTTCTTTTTTTAATTTATGTTTTTATTTTAGAGTCGTTAAATTGCAAATTTATCGATTATTACGGTCTACCAATTTTAAGACACCAAAAAATACAAACCAAACAATTTTTAGATTTAATTAACATTATCGGATCTGTAATGCATACATACCTGTTGCGATGCGTTCAGGTGATCGCCGGGGATATAATTACCCTTGAAGTTTGCTCCGACGAGTTGCCCGCCGGAGTCGAACAGGAGATCAACTTCAGCCGCCGCATCGGTATATGAATAGAGCTCGCATCCTGGAACGGACTCCAAAGCGTGGTTGACCGTCTCCTCCCAAATTTTTGGTGTCATTCTTTTTCCAAGCACCTATAGAATGAGATTATAGAAGTTAGCATGTCAGATAGTAAAGGGATATGGTAGATTTTTAAAATATATTAATTCATGATTTTCTTACATTACGAAGCCATGATTCGTTAGTTTTCAACAGCGAAACAAATGCCTCAACAGTTGTAACTCCCATTTCCTCGAGCCTCTTGTGATAAACGCGGCCTCTCCAAATGTTCTTCAGCCTAAAAACTTCGTCGCCGTACAGCGGAGGATGATATTTCTGACACGCTGAATTCAAGAAAACAGGTTTAGTTTTGTCATTCATTATACGACAACAACATTTTAGCAACGATGAGCTCAACAGAATGTAGACATCTTTATTTTTTGGAAAATACCGTATCAACCCCTCTATTTTTGAAGGTTCACAAATTAGTCTCCGAAAACGTATTTTTGAGGAGCTGATTTGTCTCAAAAAAAAAAAAAAAAATCAGCCCTAAAAATATATTTTCGAAGCCTGATTTGTACAAAAAAAAAACGGAGGACTGATACGCAAAGGTATCAACATCAACTGTCTCCGTCTGACAAAGCCGTCATTTAAATATACGACTGACAGTAGAAAAAGTCAAATCTGGATGAAAGAGGATGCGACACCTCTGTGATACAAGAAGTATGGACACATCGAAATTTCGTCTCTTGCAGTGTCTATACAATGTCTGACACGATATACCGTGAACTCGACGGTATACGTGTCGGACACGCTAGAAATATATCCGAAATTAAAAATAGAAAATAAATTTCGGACATGTATATCAGATTGCAAGACAAAATATTCGACACACGAATCCTTTATTAGAAAATTAAAATTTTTTAAAAAATTACATTTTTTAAAAAATAAAATTATATATAATATTAACACTACATAGTACCAAAAAGTATAATATAGTTATTTATTTAAATTATCTTTTTTTTATTTTATTGATGGAATTTGATTTTTGCTATTTAAGTTTGTCTAAAAAATGTACAAATATTATATTATGTATGATTATTGATATTATTATAATTTTTAAATATTTAATATAAAATATTTAAATTATTTATACTTTTTATTATCGTATTCGAGTTGTATTATATTTTATTTTTTTTAAAGGTATTATCTTTATATTATACCGTTCAATATCCTCGTCTTGTGTATGTGTCTCTACTTTTTGGGCTTTCTCAATTCAGCCTCTTTTTTTCGAACCGACCAAATCAGCTCTCCAAAATGTTTTTAGGGACTAATTTCGTAAAATAATTAGTTCCTAAAAATATATTTTTAGAAGCTAATTCGATCGAACCAAAAAAACAAAAAAAAAGCTGAATTGAGATTATCCGTTACTTCTTAGACAAGTAAGTGATATGCACTTACGTTCACCGCGGCTCTCTCTCACTGGAAAAGCTTCAGTTATCGCTTCCAGCACTCTTCCATGGATATTTTGACCAGGAACGACTCTTGCGCCCAGCCTGAACATCTTACTTCTTGTCCAGCTGGAGTTATCTGTAAACGAAACATTGAGGACTCCGACTCCATTGACGAGCTTCATAACCGTCTTACCGATCAACAATGGCGCTCTCCGATCTCTTCCGGTCACAGCATCGCGATTAAATTCCTCCTCCGTCCATTCCTTCTGCCCGTTGCCTCCAAAGTGGCCATGAAGGACCACAAGCTCGACGGTAATGGAACGTAGTGGATCGGATGCGACAACGGCATCCGAATCCGCATTGACAGCCATAACTCGAACGCTGATCTTATTTCCTACGAATATTGTCTTGGACTTGGACAATGGCTCCTGGAAATGTAGTCGACAGATCATGTCTGGAGCCGGAAGATTGTGCAATCTGTCATAAAGTGATTATAATAATTTGTAATTAGAACAAATTTAGAGCTGCGTATATCGTATTTAAACAAAATAATAATGTGGAAAGATTTTACCTTGGATGAACGCCGTCGATGATTGCTCTTTCTACCGCTTCAGATACCTGTTACATTGAAAAATAAAAATTTAAATTAATTAATAATTTTTATAAAAGAATGATCTGATCCTGTTGTATGCATTTATACATTTCAAAATCGCAAAATTAACGACAAGAATGTGAAATCTGAAAATTAGAGCGCACCAATCGCCGGACAATGGGTTCGAGCTCCGCGATAAAGCGATGGATAAACATATCATCCATTTCGAGCCTCACAGCACTGAAGAACAAACCAGATCGCAATCATATTATAAGTATATGAGTAAAAAATATATATATGTTAAGGAAAAAAAAAAAAAAGTTGATCGATCTTATTTTCTATATAGAATCTGACTTGGAGAAGCAGCAGGGACACTGTGTTTTGGGGACGACGGATCGGTGCTGGATTTCTTCTGGGAAGGGGAAGGTTCTTTTTGAAGACATTGTAGGAGCAAAATAATACTTGAAATATTTGAATGTTTTATCGGTGATTAGAGATGTGATAAAAGGACCTCCTTATATAGTTAGTATTGAAAAGTTCAAATCCAAGTGGATGGTTCGGATTTAACTATAGTTAGAAGAACTTTCAAGAACTTGTGATGGTCGTATTATTCCTAGTGTTAGACTCAGCTATCTGACCACTAAGGCGTTTTCCGTACACCAAGAAAGTTGTAGAACAGCTTCTTTGGTCGCAGTTGCAGTGCCAGACTCTGCTTATCTGGCATTTCTTTCACGTTTTAATTATTAGAAAAATAGGACTTTATGGAAAAGAAAGATCCCCTTTCCTCTTCTCATCCGTAACAACCGCTGCCTCTCTGCTGACTAGCAATATAATAATATGGACCTCTGTCTTCTCCCACAGCACGGAGGTGCTGAGGAAAACAGCACCATTTGTAATAGAAATGGACCTCTGTCTTCTTCCACAGCACGGAGGTGCTGAGAAAAACAGCACCATTTGTAATAGAAAAAGATTTACTCACCCTCAATAAATCACATATTAGATCACATATAACTAATCTTTACCATACATTTGTTTCGTAATCTACATACTTATCTCGTGATTCGTATAAATTATTAAAATTATAACTATACCCACTATAATATGTGGTTTATTGTGTGATTTTTTGGGTGAGTATAGCAAAACCCTTTGTAATATTTGTTAGGTAATCATAAAAAAATAAATACTGATTTTCACTGGAATAAATGATACTAGTTTTGCACCCGTGCGATATACGGATGTTAGTCATCAATATAAAATAATAATATTAATTTTTTTATTTTATTATTAAATTTTATAATTAATTTTATTAAAATTTATATTTTATTTATCACATATTATTAGAGCAAGATAATTTTTACTTATTATATATAAAATAATAAAATTATTTGAAAATAACGTGAAACGATTATGATATCCAGTTATATATATATATATATATATATTGTTCTATAATATGGATAATTTTTATTAAAATAAATTTTATTATAAAATTTGTATTATTATCACTTTTATATTAATAGTTACGCTATATATATATATATATATATATATATATATATATATATTGTTCTATAATATGGATAATTTATTAAATGAATCTTATTATAAAATTTGTATTATTATCACTTTTATATTAATAGTTACGCTATATATATATATATATATATATATATTATATATATATATATATATATATATATATATATATATATATATTGTTCTATAATATGGATAATTTTTATTAAAATGAATCTTATTATAAAATTTGTATTATTATCACTTTTATATTAATAGTTACGCAATTGTGTAAATTATTTTTTATAAACTAATTATTATTTAATAAAGTTATTATTATTTTTTAAACTTCATTTAGCCTTTAAAAAAAAAAATTACCAATGACACACCGAAAGTCATTAAGATGTCATATGGTGCAACTGTTTGACCACTCAATTTTATATATTTATAAATATTTATATATTTTTTATTATATATTTAAATATAATATTATATATTTATAATATTATATTATATATATATATGCGCTAATATTCAAAAGATTATTTTTTAAACTATTTTAATTTTATATAAATTAATATTTATTTTATTAAAATATTATATTATATTCATCACATGTTATTAGAGCAAATATAAATACTATATGACATACCGACAGTTACGACTTTGAATACCTCTTTATATATATTGTATATAACTATATATAGATTATTGAGAATTTGATAATAACCTTTCAAATTTTTCAAAATTATTATAATTTATATTTATATAAATAAAAAATAAATTATTAGAAATTATACTTATTTTTATATTTAATTTATTATTTTTAATATATTAAATATCTATTGAATCAAAACTCTCATTAATGATATGATTAATTACATATTTATTATGTTTAAATGTGACACATGTCAAATTGTGAGATAATAGAGATGTTATGTGGCATATTTTCAGTTATAAGAGGTGCCGAAGAAAAAAAAGAGTTGGGTGGGATGGATTTAATGTTGGAAAGTAATCCAAGCTTTGGTTTAGGAGGGAAGAACAAGCACTGTAGATGAGTTGGAAGAACAAGCGGACATGGATTGGTTCACCTATTAATCGCTTATCTTTATCCAAGAATTTGACGAAGTGATGATGGAGTGATCTACTTTGTCCCCGCAGTCGATCCAACAGCGACTACAATGGATTGATTCTAACTTTGGTACCTTGAACCTATCGTCTAGTAATGGAAGCGGAACAAGTAACGGGCAAGCAGAGGGTCGTGGCTCCAGCCTCAAATTCGATTGGATAGGCAGGCTTAGTTGAACAATTCTTTTATAGGTTTGAAGATCTTCTCGCCGGTTCTTTGATTTACCTTTCTCCAGAAGTCTCTTTGGCTAGAAGAAGGAATGACCAAAAGAATGGTGAAGGAAATCGACTGGGTCCTTTTTAGCTGGCATGAGAAATAACAAAGTTTGCCTTTCATATATATGTGAAAGTATGAAAGGGCTGCTCGATAAAAGGGTACAAGGGGTCTTGCGGAATTGGCATGAGAAGTGAATACCAAGGGTCATAGCATGGGTGTGAAAGCCGGCTCCCCTTTTGTAGTGGTTCTTTCGGCACTTCCAGTCAGGGCCTGTTCACCATTCCAAGCAAGCCCGATCCGCTCATTCACAATTGGTAGACGTTCTATCTGACGGGAGCTGTGTTGCCACACGACATCCAACTATTTTGATAGAGAGTTATATATATATATATATTCTCTTGATATATCAGATACTTATATGAAAAGCAAACGAATTTCAAAATCATATTAAATAAAACTTTACTAGATTCTTTTGGGATCAAATTATCAATTATCGAACATAACAACAT
Organism: Xerophyta viscosa; assembly: GCA_002076135.1. Classification (NCBI taxonomy): domain Eukaryota; kingdom Viridiplantae; phylum Streptophyta; class Magnoliopsida; order Pandanales; family Velloziaceae; genus Xerophyta; species Xerophyta viscosa. The sequence goes on along the minus strand of MJHO01000006.1, from coordinate 4,595,481 downwards.
GGCAGATTGGATGGATAAAAGTGGATGAAGGTTCAAAACGATTGCTGGATCATCGTCTTACGCCACGTCAGAGGCAACCGCGTCAGAGATGGCGGCGGGATGGTTTTAACGGCAGCAATGACGGAGAGGGGCAATAGACGGAAAGATTAAGTAAGACAGGAATAACAGGTTAGTTAGGATCTCGAGGTATTATTTCCACGGCGATAAATTCATCTTCGATTTCATTTTCGCCCTAGCTCTAGTATTATATTGTTGCTGTCATCAGACTTTTGTTAAACATTGTAGTCTGTAATTTACTTTTTAAAATTGATCAAAATAAATTATTTTTAGCATATATATGATATATCGCAGATATATGATCTGCTAGTTTTGTTGATATATTTAGATTATTTCTGTTTAAATTTATCTTCGGTATATAAATATTATATTATATATAAATTTTTTTTCTTTGCTAAGTAAGTAATATTTTATTTGTTCAAAACTAATAGTTATATCGAAACTAATAGTCATTAGGCCTTAAGGAAAATCAAGCTCTATTTTACTTAAAATAGATGAAAAAATCTACGTCAATTATAAGACACCAATGCTGCATAACAGACTTTACAAATAAGATATATGAAAAACTCGTCCTAACGGTTCATCTAATTCTAAGAAAACCAACAAGATATAGGACTTCAAAAAAAAAGAAAAAAAAAGAAAACTAATTTACAAAATCAACTGTACAATTAAGAATAAGCCATCAAAATTCTAAACTTTATAAAGAATATAGCAAATAATCCGAGTCTATTTCTCAAAAAATTACGTGGACAGAATTTTATGAATAAACCGTCGCAAGATTAGGTACTTTAGAAAAAAATACATTATCCAAGAAGATCCAATTTAAAGTCAAGCCATTGATCATCTTATACTAAATTTTAAAAAACTCACCACAAGTTAGAGTTAGAGAACCAAAGAACAAAATATATAATTATGCAAAAATTTTATTATTAAATAATATTATATTTTTATATATTTAATTACTTAATTACTATAAATTAATTTATAATAATTAGTTATTTTTTTATTGATGTACTTGTCTGACAGTTGCCGTATTTTCGCATCCGTGTCCGTACTTTCTAACATGTCTATACAAATTCAAGCAAAAATGTAAAGGAAATCAGTTATGATTACAGAGGATGATTAGTTAATTATGAAGAATCAAGCAACTTTCTTAATCTGTATATAAATATATCAATCTGGATCATGGAAATCATTGCACCATGATATTCTAAATAATTTTTATGATACTTTTTTATTAAAAAAAATATAATATTTATATTAATTGATAAAGTCATATAATTTATTTAAAAAATATATTAAAAATTTAATATTAAAAATAAATATTTAATAAAAATAATAACTTATAAAATTAATATAAATAGATATACAAATATTCATATAAACATAATTATCTTATATATTATGTAATATTTATTTTTGGAATATACACACAAATAACTTCATCACCATTTCACCCACTCTTTTTAATATTTTTTGTGTTTGACATTTAGTATTTTTCTTATTCTAATAACGTGTGATAATAAATTATAATATTGTAACAAAAATAACTATCGATGTATATTAAAATTATAATATAAAAGTATAAAAAAAATTAAGTTTTTCCAGCATCATATATATATATATATATATATATATATATATATATATATATATAAGTTCTTCACCACCATTTCACGCTATTCTTTAAATAATTTTTATGTATAACGTCTAATAATAACATGTGAGAATAAAGTATAATATTATAACAAAAATAACTAACAATTTATATAAAAATTATAATATTAAAACAAAAAATTAATTTTATTTAATATTATTAGTTTTATTAATAATTATATATATGACTAATATTCGTCCATTGTATATACAGAATTATTATAATAATAATATAATAATATGCAAGTAATCTCCTGCTGAATATACGAACAGAAACGACGCAGGTTCCAGTTAAACCATTCGCACTCCAAAAATGTCAATATATCCGTATCCGTACATATATCAGATACGACACCCTCGGACATGTTGTCTAAAAAAAAATTCTGAAAAAAAGCAGACATACATGTCGAATACTTCTGTTCAGCGTGTCCGACACACTGTCGGTATTTGTCTTTGTTTTTTTTTTTTAAAGTTTGATTATTTTTTGAATGGAGTTAAATACTAAATGTTACGGTGGTAAATAATATAATATAGTTATCCACTCAAATATTATATTTTTTTAATTTTAGTCGATATAATTGGATTCTTAGTATTTAATTTTATTTCAAATACATAAAATATTATATTACGAATAAACTCATTGTTAATAACAATTATATTTTTTAATATTTTAATATTTTATATAAATTATTTTTTAATTATTTATATTTTTATTACTGTATCTAAATCATACACATATATATATATATATATATTTTTTTAAATTACTGTATTTCGTGTCCGTGTAAGAAGGTAACGGCTCTATGACAAATATCTATACGATCTGCGTTGCACCCTCAAATTCACGATGCACAATCTTTGTCGGATATGCAGCTGCTGCTAAATTTTTCCAAATTCTACAGCGTGAAGTACAGTGCAAGATTTCACAAGCGGTATCAGCAACTGGAAAGAGGAGCAGGATAACTCACCATGGCGTGGATAAATACCTACATATATGAACTAATTTATTGCCAAATGTTATTTATGTCAGTATACATACTCATATAAACAAATCTAGAACTGATTTTCCGCCGCAATATCCAAGAGTGTGGCTACGACAGCCGACGTTCGCGCCTAACGTCTTCGGACTCAGATCTAGGACTCTGTTATCTGCTCGACGTTGCTGCAGAAATAACCGACAGAAGTGGACCTCACAAGACCTCATCGAAGATTGTCGATAGAACCATTTCCTGCACAAAAGAACTCCTTAGAGCTCTCTCTTGCCTTTCCTCGTTATCAGATAAACCGGTGTCGCTGCAGCGAGGCAATTAGATACATGTTAATACAATTCATGCATATGATTTGCACTATCAATCATCTAAAAGCATCGACAAATAGAAGTTCAACTCTGTGTACCGAAAATCTGGATACGTTTGAGTTAGAAAGCGGTAAGAAGATAGACTGCTGACGGTCTACTATGCATTCCAAAAACCAAAGTAACAAAATTCGGTAAACATTATATTTTGTAGGGCGCGGGTTTCCTGATTTAAGCAAATCAGAAATCACCGCGCCCGTTGCATCACAGCCGTTCATCACAAATAATACGGATTATGAGATTTTATATAAAATTTTCGGATTGAACTCCGTAAAACTTTCAAGAGCTGTGAACTCTCTTGATCATTCCTACAGTCAAAGGTGAGTATGACTCAGCGAAAGCTACTCCCAATTGCAGTCAAGACTCGACTACTTCTGCGTTTGTTGACAACTCATGTTTATCCTTTTTATTATTGTTTTTAAAAAAAAAAAAAAAAAAAAAAACTTCGTCCTGAAGGCGATTAGGCGAATAATTTATCTTCTTCAACTCTGGAAAATTTTACCCAAAGTTATAAATGATAAATTTAAAGGGTTTTCTTGAAAAAAAAAATCCTGCAAACTTATACAAAATAAATTCTATTTTTTGAGAATACAAAATTAATTTAAATTACATATGTGTTAGACATTTTTGAAAAAAAAATTAAATATATAAAGTTAATTTTGGTGTGATTTATAAATTTTATTTTTAATATATATATATATATATATATATATATATATATTATATATATTACTTGTGTAGAATTATATGACAGTAAATAATAATTTTATTGAATAGTAAACTACAAACTACAATGGAGGCGGTGCCTCTAATTTATTGAATTCAAAATCTTACCAACTCCTAAATTTATGTTAATATATTCTAAATATTTGGTAGTAAATTAAGACCTATTCTTCAATAATAGTATTAGTAAACTGCGTTAGCAAGATCCATAATATTATTATTGGCAACAGTCTTTAGGTTCTCCACAGTTTAAATAAGTTGAGCAATTTGATTCTCAAACGAAGTAATCGAAGGTTCAACCAAAGCAGTTGATTCAATTTTTTGATAACTAGTTAAATCATATTAGTTTGTCTCTTGCTCTACCAACACAAATGTGGTGGTCATGTTAAGGTGCTGTTGTGTTGACGTTGATAATGTCAAGATGGATAGTGGCAAGCAACCAGTGGCAGGAGATAAAGATGGGTTGAAAATGAGAACCAGCAACAGAAGGGAATTAGCAATGAGCGGAGCAGTCGGCTGGGAAGCATATCTTAGATGTTTTAATCAGATCTAATGATTGTAATTTATTTGTACTAGATTTAGTGGTCCGAATTTTTACTCTGATACCACGTAGAAATATATGACAGTAAAAAATAATTTTATTGAATAGTAAACTGTAAACTACAATGGAGGCGGTGCCTCTAATTTATTGAATTTAAAACCTAACCAATTTTAAAATTTATGGTAACAGATCCTAAATATTTAGTAGTAAACTTATATGGTAACAGATCCTAAATATTTAGTAATAAATTTAGACCTATTCTTCAACAACTTTAAATAAGAACCTATTTTAAAAATGCCGGCACATTGTCAAGTTTCAAAATCATATTGTTTAAACTTTATTAGATTTTTTTCGGATCAAATTATCATTGTCAAACATAACATGGTAGGTTGGAAAAGTCTAATGCATAAAGGGTGGATAAGGTTCTAGGAACGAGAGCGGATTCATACAAATTCAAAATTGGTGGATAACAAGTACGTGACTTACATCGAAGATCCAGGTGCAGTTTAGGGTACATGGCGAAAATGACGGAGAAAGATCAGGGAAGACAAGAAAAAGAGGTTAGTTAGCATCTTGATGTAATATTCCCACGGCGATATATTCATCTCCGATTTCATTTTCCCCCTACATCGATTAGTATTTTATTGTTGTTGTAATCGGACTTTTGTTAAGGATTTTACTAACTATGCTCATCCAAAAATCACATAATAAATTACATAGTATACGTGACAACATCAGAATCACATATTATAATAAGTATAGTTATAATTTTAATAATTTGTGCAGATCACGAAATAAGTGTACAGATCACGAGACGGATGTGTGGTAGATAGTCGTGTGTGGTTTAAAAATAAACATTGTAGTATGTAACTCACTTTTTTAAAATTGATAAAAATAAATTATTTTTAGCACACATTGCAGATATATGATCTGCTAGTTTTGTTGATATAATTAGATTATTTCTATTTAAATTTATATTCGGTATATAAATATTATATTATGTATGAATTTTTTTCTTCTTTGGTAAGTAAGTAATATTTTATTTGTTCAAAATTAATAGTTATATCGAAACTAATAGTCATTAGGCCTTAAGATATATAAATATTTAAAAAAATTAATCTAAATAAAAAAAATATTTAGAAAATATATTAAAAATCTAAATATTCATATAAACAATCTAATATTAAAAATAAATATTTAATAAAATAATAACTTATAAAATTAATCTAAATAGATATATAAATATTCATATAAACATAATTATCTTAAATATTATGTAATATTTATTTTTGAAAATATACACACTCATAGCTTCATCACCATTTCCCCCACTATTTTTAATAATTTTTGTATTTGACATTTAGTATTTTTCTTACTCTAATAACGTGTAATAATAAAATATATGTTGTAACAAAAATAACTATAGATGTATATTAAACTTATAATATATTTATATAAAATTATAATATAAAAGTATAAAAAAATCAAGTTTTTGCAGTATTATATATATAAAAGTTTTTCACCACCATTTCACGCTGCTCTTTAAATAATTTTTATGTATGACATATAATAATAATATATGAGAATAAAGTATAATATTATAACAAAAATAACTATCAATTTATATAAAATTATATAATTAAATTATAAAAAATTAAAATTTGGTAATATTTTTAGTTTTATATATAATTATATATACGACTAATATTCGTTTATTGTATATGTACAGCATATTATAATAATATAATAATAGGCAAGTAACCTCCTGCTGAATATACAAACAGGAACGACGCAGGTTCCAGTTAAACCATTTTTCTTTTTTTTTTTTGGCTGCAGCCTACGCAGCACAGCGCGAACACGCTGTCCGAAAATGTTGATGTGTCTGTATCCGTATATATATCAGATACGACACTCCTCGAACACGTCCGAACATATTTGTCTGAAAAAAATTAAACGAAAAAATCATATACACATGTTGAATATTTCTGTTCGGCGTGTCCGACACACGTGTCGGTATTTATCTTTATTTTTAAAAAAACAATTTTTTTTTTTTAAAGGAGTTAAATCTTATATGTTTCGGTAGTAAATAATATAATATAGTTATCCACTCTAAGTTATATTTTTTTTTTAATTTTAGTCGATATAATTAAATTCTTAGTATTTAATTTTATTTCAAATATATAAAATATTATATTATACAATAATAATTATTATATTTTTTTTTATTTTTAAATATTTTATATAAATTATTTTTTAATTATTTATATTTTTTATTACCATATTTAAATAGTACATATATCATATTTTTAAAAAAAATTACTGTATTTCGTGTCCGTGCATTAGTCAGAAGGTAACGGCTCTATGACAAATATCTATACGATCTGCGTTGCACCCTCAAATTCACGATGCACAATCTTTGTCGGATATGCAGCTGCTGCTAAATTTTTCCAAATTCTACAGCGTGAAGTACAGTGCAAGATTTCACAAGCGGTATCAGCAACTGGAAAGAGGAGCAGGATAACTCACCATGGCGTGGATAAATACCTACATATATGAACTAATTTATTGCCAAATGTTATTTATGTCAGTATACATACTCATATAAACAAATCTAGAACTGATTTTCCGCCGCAATATCCAAGAGTGTGGCTACGACAGCTCGACGTCGCACCTAACGTCTTCGGACTCAGATCTAGGACTCTGTTATCTGCTCGACGTTGCTGCAGAAATAACCGACAGAAGTGGACCTCACAAGACCTCATCGAAGATTGTCGATAGAACCATTTCCTGCACAAAAGAACTCCTTAGAGCTCTCTCTTGCCTTTCCTCGTTATCAGATAAACCGGTGTCGCTGCAGCGAGGCAATTAGATACATGTTAATACAATTCATGCATATGATTTGCACTATCAATCATCTAAAAGCATCGACAAATAGAAGTTCAACTCTGTGTACCGAAAATCTGGATACGTTTGAGTTAGAAAGCGGTAAGAAGATAGACTGCTGACGGTCTACTATGCATTCCAAAAACCAAAGTAACAAAATTCAGAAATAACACGGATTTAAGCAAATCAGAAATCACCGCGCCCGTTGCATCACAGCTGTTCATCACAAATAACACGGATTACGATATTTTATATAAAATTTTCTTCAACTTATTTAATCTATTTTCAAGTACTTTTACGAAACATTTTGAACTACAAAGTTGTAGATTTTGATGAGAACTACAACTTTGTAGTTGAACATTTTTCGTAAAACTGCCAAACAGTATGCCAAAACGATGATCAAGTAGTTCTCATCAAAATCTACAACTTTGTAGTTCAAAATATTTCGTAAAAATGCATAAAAATAGATCAAATGAGTCGAAAAATTTTATGCAAAATCTCGTAATCCTTGCCGAAGGAGATGGACGGCCGGGATGCAACGGGCACAATGATTCCTGATTTGCTCAAATTAGGAAACCAGCGCCCTATTTTATAGCAACGTATACTTGCAAAGGCAAGTTACGGACAAAAAGTACATACAAGTAAAAAGACGGAAATAAGTATTCATGCCAACTACTTGAAGCACATGTAACTTTTAAAGTATATAGGCGTATTTCATGCTTTCTCAAAGACGCCGCATTTATATGCACGAATAAACCTTATAACTGGTATGTAACCTTTTCCTTCCAAACATGCATATGCCTATCAGAATAACACGTAACTGCAATCATTTCATACAGTGGGAAGCAATCAAAACAAGAATTCGATCAGAACATCTTAAGTACTAAAACACTGATCATAAATAATACATCGGTTACCCATTTCGGATATGGATATAACTCAAACAAGGTAATAAACGGTTATAAAATAATATCTTATCCAATGTCTACCTGAAATACCTAGGGCAAAATTGGTTTCTTATGTTTTTTTGTTTTGTTTTTTTAAAATAAAAAAAAGGCGCTAACCACACAAACCTTTCTGTTAGTGCCTCATCTGAACTGTTCTGGACGGCACTTCCTGCATCTGAGGTTGCGGGCTGGACAACCGATGGTGCATCAGCTACAGGCATATTCATAATAAAAGATGATAGCAACGGATCAGCAGCCACATTGGCCGGAGGATTCAAATGTGAAGAGCCCCCAAAAATCGACTGTATGTTTGCTTCTCTTAGATCCTTCCTAAACATAGACAGTGTGGATCCAGACAAAGGCTTACGAGATCTCCTCTTACGCTGTATGTAAGTTCGAGTTAAGGATAGACTATAAAATAGAAAGCGCTCATAATCTAACGTATTATCGCGTAATTGTGTTAAACTTGTGCAGAAGGATGATGTATTCATACTTTTGAAGTTAATCATCTATCAAAAGGATATCTTATAGATGCTTGCATGTTGTGTAGTTATGTGCCCGACCAAATCCAAGCCAACTCGAGTTGCACATACCGGGCAAACCTGCAAAAGAACCACAGGTGTTATACTGAGTACCAAAAATCAAACCTTGCCACCAACAGATTACTCAAAATACTATTTTTTTTGTTTAATCTCCTTGGAAAATTATAATGAAAACCCAATTCTCATAATTACGCATATTTCACTAGAACTACCTATAGTATTGATGTATTTTAGCAAGCTTGTGCATAAAAGAGACTGTTGAACAACCTTTGATGTCTTAATTGTTCCTAATATGCTTTAACAACTAACTCATTCTCATTTTATATTTAGAAAGCTACCTAAAAATAACTAACCTACTCAAAATAAGCAATACTCCCTAAAATCATAAGCATTTCAAATTGAGCCCCTCCCATCCTCAGGGAAAAAACAAGTATCTGAAATTTTTGGGAACTAAATGTAACTGATTAATATTAAGGAAATGTACATAAGTGCTGATTTTGCTAATAAGTGAACAAAAAGATTACATTGCAATTTCGATACAGAAACTCCGGATGCAGTAAATATTACAGATACACAAGAACCACAATAATGGTTTAAGAAATTTAATATCCACAACTTATCAAATGATTAAGGGCAAAACCAATTTGTAACAGCAAACAAACAACAAAACATATAAATTTTTTTGAAAAAAAAAAACTATATTTATGACTTTGATATCCATAAATTCTACAGTTTTATCGCTTAATATATGTTAATAAATCGTAATCCACCGTAACTTAAAATATCAAAACAAAAAGAATCAATAAGACCCTGATTACCCCATTTATAGCCTCGATAGGATGCTCGTCCTCGATGTGGCAACACAATCCAACAATATCCAAGCCCTCCGAACAGAACGGGCACGCGTACTCCGCCCTCGCATCATCTTCTCCACCGTCCACCTCATCAAACCCCAAATAAAGATCTAGAATACCAAAAAAATCAATTTAAAATTTCTTTAAAAAATCTCAAAAGAGGAGCCAAATTTAACATTCAATTTCTCACCGAAGCGAGACTGCAGCGCGATGGCTTGGTGGCGCCTCGACAATCGAGCCCAGGAATCGGTCTCCATCAATTCACTTTTGAACCAGGAACAAGTTCCCAATTCGATTGCAATATCGTGAGGACAAAAACGCCAGTGAGGGGAGTGGTGGTGGAGGTGAGAAGTGATTGAAGAAGAGAGGAGAGTGGAGGGTGTGAAAGCAATTTATGGAGAAGTGAAGGGGTTAACAAGAGGAAAAGGTGGGTTGGTGCTGGTAAGATCAATGTTCCAGGAAAGCCCTCCTGGAGAAAGTTTATTACTTTTCAGACATTACTTCGTGTGGGAGATAAGGGGAAGAAGACAAAATGGAGAAAAAAAAAGGAGGGAAGAAAATGGGGAGATTTTTTGAGAAACTTTTCAGTAGCGGTCGTCTTGCTTTAATCTTTAGCAATAATCAACCCTGCAGTTTTTAGGCTAAACGTACTATATGTTTCTATAATGCTTAATATGGAGAAATTTTGTGATTTTTTTCGCCGCTGAGCTCGATTTTTATCGTATATTTCAATAAAAAATAATAGATTTTATTAGATAAAGTTCTTTATAGATGGATGTTGAAATTTAAATATCTAATGTACCATTTATAAGGTACATGCCATAATCAATCTCCAGCATTCATCCGGATTAATCAACTGCATTAACTCTTATATTTTGGATTGAAGATCTTGAACACTAACTTTTCATTTTGAGTTCAAGAATATACTATATTGTATTACCTTATGGAATAAATTCTAAGTTTGACATATTTGGATGGTAGCCAAATAGCTAATGCTATCAATATTTAATAGACTGGAAGAATCATATATTGATTGGACCATCGAGATTCTCTTCATAAGAGTGATAAAAGTGTTATTGATGCGTTGCCTCGCTCACAAAACCGTACAATTCCGACCTAAACTGTCTCTTTTTACACTGATTTTATAAGTTCAAATTTATGTATAACTAAATTTCTATGAGAAGATTTTCTAGTAAAATTCCTCAGTTTAATAATTTATAAAAATTGATTATATGGTTGTTTGAAATTGGATTATCCATCTCCACGACACTCCAGTTGCAGCAACCGGTTTTGGTCAGTATTTCCAATTTGAGTACACTCTAAGGAAAGCATGAAGTTTTGGAGGTCTAGATATGATAAAAACAAATTATTGGTGTCTTCTGAAACTAAATAGCTGGCGAGATTATCGACCATGGCGGAATTTAGCTGCCACTAGACCAGTCGAAATAAATAAGGCTGGCTTTTGAAGTAACAAAAGTGCCATTCGGTTGGTTAACTGGTTCGCATTTAGACAACAACGTATCCTGTAGCATAGTCGGGGCAAAGAACAGCAATTTCACCAATAGTTGACTGCCATGACTTCTACGACTTCCTTGGTCAAGGGAGTAGGGAAATGACCAGTCATTCTACGGGATCGTTTGTGTGAGATAATATCACGTAAACAACTCTATATATTATATATATATATATATATATATAGGAGGAGTTATTTTAAAAAAAATATTTAATATAAAATTTATAATTTTTATATCTACTTTTTTTTTAAAAAAAAAATTTCTAAATAGATATTTTGAGACTCTAAAGTTTAACGAGTTCATAAACAGTATTAAAATCTGTTAAATTTTGGAGCTTTAAAATACATATTTAAAAATATATTTAAAAAAAAATTAAATATAAAAATTATAGATTTCATCAAAATTACAACTTTCGTATTATAAGATTTTTTTTTTAAAATAACTTATTTTATGTGTATGGGGATAATTGACCTACTTCAAATTTGTGTTAGAAAGATAAATTCTAAAAAAAAAATTCTACCAAATAATTTTATGGTACACAACTAAAAGTCTAGCATTTCTAAATCGTTCTCATATCAGTTACTCAATTTATGAATCTTTTGGTATTATATAATAGATAAAATCGAGATTTTTTTTATACTTGCTCCATAAAAAATGTAATTCTTGATATATAATATACATAACAACCTAACTCATTTACGGAAAAGTTGTACTCTCGCAAACGTAAAAATTGAAGTTGTATCCCAAATAAGCAATAATGGAATTTAACCTGTGATTTGGTGCTTATATTTCATTGTCTAGCACAATTTGTATGAGCTCGGACTTTGAATTGACATATTAGACTCAAGACATTCAGAATTACGTGTATAATTTCTACATTTTATAAATATAAATTTCGCATATACTCTCTAAGGCTGTGGATTTTATTTCTTTTTTTTTTAATTATCCAGGAGTAGAATATAAAACTAACTTATGGACTAATTTGTACGAAAGAGCTTAAAATTGTTAGTTGGTGAGATATGGATCGGTATATATGCACTTGAGACTTGAGAGACCAGGTCCACTAATGGTCCTACGGTTAGGATTTCTTACCTTTCTGATAAAAAAAAGGAATTATTTTGCACAAGTGCTCTCGTAGCTCAGTTGGTTAGAGCACCCGTTTAGTAAGCGGGAGGTCTTGAGTTCGACTCTCAACGAGAGCATTATTTTTTTGCGTATTTCGCTCTCTTTTTCTGTTAAAGATGTATAACATATATAAATTTAAATTTTAGCTCTCATATTTTTTTTGCATATTTCGCTGTCATTTTTTTTTTTGCATATACAAACTTCTAAATTGTAAAGTATAATATATATTTAAGATCATAATTCTTTTTAAAAAAATATTTAAAAGTTGGTGGTTTGGAGATTACTGAAAACATTCTTTTGCAACAATTTTTATTTGAAGGAAATTTCTCTTATCCATCAACTCCTCCCTTTACAAATAATATTCCATGTAGCGACAGCCACATGAGATTCCTGCTGTAGTCCCAAATTAACAGATTACAGTATATTTTAAATTTTAAAGTGATTGTGTTTAATATATATATATGTATTATTTATTTATTTATTTTTATAATATTTAAGTCAAAAAAAAATTCAATGGGTTTAGTGATTTAAGTTTAAACCGTAGTTGCTGACTGAATCGCAAGCTCGGCAGTGCAGACAACAGCTCAGTTTGTGGATCCGACCTTATAAGCCACAGGCGGCCTCCGAGGCTCAGCTATATGGGTTAGTCAGCTGTGAAACGTCACTGTAGAGTGCAGAGCTTGCAAACGCACCCCTTGCAAGATGTGTAGCATGACTTTTGCAAACGCACCCCTTGCAAGATGTGTAGCATGACTTTCACTACTATTATTATTATTATTTATTTTTCTTTCAAACGAGTTTCTCTTTGTTTTTTTGTTTTTATATGTACACCTTTACAGGCCGGTTCGGCGGGCTACCAAACTAGCACTTAGCTCTGCAGATTAGGTTCGGCCCGTGCAGTATTCAGTGTGGCCCAGTTTAGCCCGCAAATATGTATCGCAAAATTAACTGAAAAGCCCTTGTAGATACCGAATTTACGAAATGGACCTGCTTGAGCTGTCCTCACATCGCCACGCTCTCTCTCTCTCTCTCTGTGTGTGTCTCTCTGCCTGTAGTTATACTACATCGCTGGCTAATACTCTATTCCCCACTATAACCTCGATCTCCTTTCATGCTCCCATCTCATTTCTCGTTCTCTCTGCTTGGGAGAGCTCAGATCTCGTTCCTTCCAACAGAATACTAGATTTCAGATCTACAATTCCACTGCCAGATCTCTCCGATTCTCTCCAGCAATAGTAGTTCCGTTCTTCCCGCTTCAGATCGGAGGTGAATCCGTTACTCCTTCGATCATAATCCATTTCGATCAGTTCGAACCGACGAGTAATTTGATTTTATTGTTGTGACCCGCACGTGGAGTTGAGATCGAGAAGAAGAGGATCAATATGTTGACCAAGTTCGAGACGAAGAGCAATAGGGTGAAGGGCCTGAGCTTCCACAGCAAGCGCCCATGGATCCTCGCTAGTCTACACAGCGGTGTGATCCAGCTCTGGGATTATCGCATGGGCACGCTCATTGATCGGTTTGACGAGCACGACGGACCCGTCCGTGGCGTCCACTTCCACAAATCCCAGCCGCTCTTTGTCTCTGGCGGTAAATTCATATTCTACACCATTATCAAACCTTGATGCTGTTTCCAATGTGTTGTTAAATTTTGTCGTTAGTTCAAATTCCATTGGTTTATTCTCTGCTGAACATCGTCTATGGAGACAGATCACGTAGAGGAAAACGTGGAACTCAAGTGCTGATAAACGTTGCTGCACTTGGAGAAAGTTATGATTAGATGAGTCGTCTGCTGATCTGGTTTAGATTGCTTAAAGAGTGCATAAGACTTGTATGCGATGTCATTTCTAATGTTGGTGGATCGCTGATCCGGTTTCGCTTGGTTAGATCACAGTGCATAATCTTACAGTATTGTTGGTGAAAATATACTGTTCGGCATAACATTATGACTGCTAGGTTGTTCACTAGTAAGCATAGTGGAAAAAAAAGGCATGAAATAGGCCCTTGGCATGTGATTTCAAGTTTTAGTTTAAATGTAATAATTTGTCATAGTATTGGTGGAGTATGCTAGACGTTAGGGATTACCACTTGACTTTGCTACTTCCAGTTGCGGCTGATATACGGCTATTGGAGTCACAATTTCAGTTAATCTTAAAATCGAAGATTCAAAATTAATATGAATCGGAAGTGTATGAGGTGTCTGACGATCTAAGATGAATTGATTGGCTAAATCCTCCCCCTTTGTTTCCAAGTTGTAGAACTATAAAATACACCACTTTCTAGTTTAAATTTTTGTTTTTCAAAAAATGTCAAAAATTATATCAAAACTCTTCTACAAAACTTTTCCGAAAATCATGTGAAAAATCACAGTTTTTTAAGAAGTATTTTTACATGATCTTTTGTATCTTTTAGAAAACAGGAACTAGAAATAGTATATATTTATAATGCTTTACAATGTCTAGTTCTATATATATATATATGTGTGTGTGTGTGTGTGTGTGTGTGTTATAAAAACCTCTACAAAAGTGTTTTGGAGCTAGATCCCAAGGGATGGCGCAGGACCGGTGTCAAGGGATCATAGCTCGTAGTTGTTTCTCTTGATTAAAGCTCGAGAAAATGCATATTGAGAACTTCTTCTTTTTTGAAGCTGATAGTGGTGTTAGTTTGTTGTGTAGTTCTTATTCTGCCTATTCCTAGTATTCATACATGCGATTGAGCCGTCAATGTGAATATTATTCTTAATTCTACATTTTTTCTTCAAACATAGTTTTTATAAATATGTAATTGATTGCTCATTTCTTACAATATATTGAATCCACTTTTTACCTTCAACACTTATGAAGATGTTTCATTGTGTTGAATGCATATATTCGATCTCCACATTTGTAGGCTATACTTCAAAATTTGTGTCATGAATAACCAGCCTTAGGTTGACATAGTTAAAAAAAAGAATTTCTTAGCCTGCTCTTTACTGTGAGCAGATAATGTCTTAGGTGTGCTTCCTTAACTGTGTTCTGTCTTAGTTGTGCTTCTTTAACTGTTTTACGTCTTAGTTGTGCTTCCTTAACTTTGCAACTTCTTTCTTACATCTTTGTTCTTGACTTGACATGCTCTTAATTGTCAAAGAACTATGGGTTATTTCCATTCTCCTAGAAAGTTGCTTCTCTCTTCCTTAATTAATGTTTCTTTTTTTTTTTTTTTTTTTTTTTTTTTTGCTTTAGACTGCAGTACCCTATGTCGCAGAAATTAAGCTCATAACACTTGTGGCTTATTAAGCCAATATTCGTAGTTCATTAGGATTTTGAGCTAACCTAGCTGATTTTTTTTTTTCCAGATGAAGGGACATTTTATGGTTCAGGTTTTCGATATATTTTCTTCGTTGACTGTTTCATATATGCGTATATCTTGTTGTGTTAGTACTTCTGTACGTGCAGCTGTAGGACATCTTGACCTGAACTTTAAGCTGCTAGGAAGGTAAATATTAGCTGCCACCAATTCGCACTCCCCTTGTTTCAAATGCTGAAGTTGCATGCTTGTGAAGCGTTTGCTTTTGTCACCTTGACCCTGTCATTTGATGGTTTAATGTGGTTGTTGTGGCTACTTCTATAATTCTCATTCTTTTTTTTTGTCCGACATGCACGTAGCATGGTCATAAATCCTGGTTGATCGGTAGTATTTGTTTATCAGGCGACGATTACAAGATAAAGGTCTGGAATTACAAGATGCATCGCTGTCTCTTTACACTTCTTGGGCATCTTGATTATATCAGGACTGTTCAGTTCCACCATGAGTATCCTTGGATTGTCAGTGCCAGTGATGATCAAACTATCAGGCTATGGAATTGGCAGTCAAGGACTTGCATATCGGTGTTAACTGGGCACAATCATTATGTTATGTGCGCATCCTTCCACCCTAAAGAGGACCTCGTTGTATCTGCATCGTTGGATCAAACAGTGCGTGTCTGGGATATTGGTGCCTTGAGGAAGAAAACTGTATCTCCAGCTGATGATATTTTGCGCTTGAGCCAAATGAACACAGACTTGTTTGGCGGAGTAGATTCCGTTGTTAAGTATGTCTTGGAAGGTCATGATCGTGGTGTCAATTGGGCTGCTTTCCATCCTAGCCTTCCTCTAATTGTGTCTGGAGCTGATGATCGTCAAGTAAAGATATGGCGGATGAATGGTATTACTTTGTGCACTAATTCATAGATACTATATTTTCAATAACATGTTTACAAGCTGCCACTTCTTTGCAGATACAAAGGCGTGGGAGGTGGATACATTGAGAGGACACATGAACAATGTGTCCAGTGTCATGTTTCATGCTAGGCAAGACATCATTGTGTCCAACTCTGAGGATAAAAGCATCAGGGTATGGGATGCCACGAAGAGGACTGGTATCCAGACGTTCCGGAGAGAGCATGACCGATTCTGGATCCTCACAGCTCACCCTGAGATGAATCTCTTGGCTGCAGGACATGACAGTGGTATGATTGTCTTCAAGTTAGAGAGAGAACGTCCACCTTTTGCAGTCAGTGGTGATTACTTGTACTATACCAAAGACCGCTTCCTCCGCTACTTTGAGTTTTCAACTCAGAGGGAAAGCCAAGTGATTCCCATCCGTCGGCCTGGTTCCACCAGTTTGAATCAGAGTGCAAAAATGCTGTCCTTCAGTCCAACAGAAAATGCTGTTCTGCTTTGTTCAGATGTTGATGGCGGATCCTATGAGCTTTACATAGTGCCTAGGGATGCTGCTGGAAGAGGTGACTCAATGCAGGAGGCTAAGAGAGGAGTAGGCGGCTCTGCTGTCTTTGTTGCCAGAAATAGGTTTGCTGTCCTTGATAGAAGCAGCAACCAAGTGTTGGTGAAAAACCTCAAGAATGAAGTTGTAAAGAAGAGTATCCTTCCTATAGCTACAGATGCAATATTTTATGCAGGCACTGGTAATCTGCTCTGCAGGGCTGAGGACAGGGTGGTCATTTTTGACCTCCAGCAGAGGATGGTCCTCGGTGATCTTCAGACACCATTCGTCAAGTATGTTGTTTGGTCTAACGACATGGAGTCTATTGCCTTGCTCAGTAAGCATGCCATTGTTATTGCCAGCAAGAAGCTTGTTCATCGTTGCACCCTTCACGAGACCATCCGTGTAAAGAGTGGTGCTTGGGATGACAATGGAGTCTTTATATACACAACTTTGAATCACATTAAGTATTGCCTGCCAAATGGTGACAGCGGAATTATCAGGACCCTTGATGTTCCAATATACATTACTAAGGTGTCTGGGAGCACCATTCATTGCTTGGATCGAGATGGGAAGTGCCGTGCAATAATTGTTGATGCTACAGAATACATATTTAAGCTCTCACTGATAAGGAAGAGGTATGATCATGTCATGAGCATGATAAGAAACTCTCAGTTATGCGGGCAGGCTATGATTGCTTACCTTCAACAGAAAGGATTTCCTGAGGTTGCTCTTCATTTTGTCAAAGATGAGCGAACTCGTTTCAATTTGGCACTAGAGAGTGGAAATATCCAGATTGCAGTTGCCTCTGCCAAGGAAATAGATGATAAAGATTACTGGTATAGATTAGGGATTGAAGCCCTCAGACAAGGCAATGCTGCCATTGTGGAGTATGCCTACCAGAGGACAAAGAACTTCGAGAGACTCTCATTTCTGTACCTGATCATGGGAAATGTTGATAAACTTTCCAAGATGTTGAGGATTGCAGAGATCAAGAATGACGTGATGGGTCAGTTCCACAATGCGCTTTATCTAGGAGATGTTAAAGAACGAGTCAAGATCTTAGAAAATGCAGGTCACTTGCCTCTTGCTTATCTCACTGCTTCTGTTCATGGACTCACAGAAATTGCTGAAAGGCTTGCTGCTGAGTTGGGAGACAATGTTCCCTGTTTGCCCGAAGAAAAAGTGCCATCTCTTCTGATGCCTCCTCCTCCCATTTTTTGCGGTGGTGACTGGCCTTTGTTGAGGGTCACGAGAGGCATTTTTGAAGGTAGCCTTGATAATGCCAACAAGTTAGGGGACGAGGAGGAAGAAGAAACTGCTGGTGGTGATTGGGTTGAGGATTTGGACATTGCTGATGTAGATGGCTTGCCTAATGGGGATGTTGGAGTTGCTGCGGAGGATGAGGAGGCTCAGGAAGGAGATGACGATGGAGGAGGTTGGGACCTCGAAGATCTTGAACTACCACCAGAGGCTGATACTCCAAAGGCTTCTACGATTCGAGCATCTGTGTTCGTGGCCCCCACACCGGGCATGCCAGTTAGCCAAATCTGGATACAGAAATCGTCTCTTGCTGCAGAGCATGCAGCGGCTGGCAATTTTGATACTGCAATGCGGTTGCTGAACCGACAACTGGGTATCAAGAACTTTGCTCCTCTGAAGCCTTTGTTCATGGACCTCCACATAGGCAGCCACAGCTACTTGAGAGCTCTTGCGTCAACGCCTGTCATCTCTATAGCAGTTGAGAAGGGATGGAATGAGTCAGCAAGTCCTAACGTAAGGAGTCCCCCAGCTCTTGTCTTCAATATGTCTCAGTTAGATGAAAAGCTGAAGTCAGCGTACCAAGCATTCTCAAACGGCAGGATTCCGGAAGCTCTTCGTGTTTTTGTAAGTATTTTACACACAATTCCCTTGATCGTGGTTGATAGTAGAAGGGAGGTTGATGAGGTAAAGGAGCTGATTATGATAGCCAGAGAGTACTCCCTGGGACTTAAAATGGAAATGAAGAGAAGGGGTGAACTCAAGGATGATGCGATTCGAAACCAAGAACTGGCAGCATACTTGACTCACTTAAAGCTTCAGACCAGCCATCAAAGACTTGCGCTCAGCAGTGCCATGACTATCTGTTTCAAAGGAAAGAACTTCGGGACAGCAGCCAATTTTGCGGGGAGGCTTCTAGATTCTAATCCTACGAATCAGGAGAACGTGAAGAAAGCGAGGCAGGTCTTGCAGGCCTGCAATGATAAGAACATGACGGAGGCGGCCCAGTTGAACTACGACTTCAGGAACCCGTTTGTGGTTTGTGGATCAACATTTGTGCCAATTTACCGTGGACAGAGAGATGTATCCTGCCCTACTGCGGGTCCCGGTTTGTGCCATCCATTGAGGGGCAGGTCTGTACCGTCTGTGAGCTTGCGGTTGTTGCAGCAGATGCTTCTGGGTTGCTTTGTTCTCCGACGCAGATAAGGTAATATAAATTTTGTGCTATGGCGTCGAGCCAGCAGGTTCTAGATATGAATTTGACTGCTGCTGCTAAGTGGTAGTAGTGGTTCATCAGTGGAGATAGGAATAGCAGCATTCAGTTGCTTTGTATTTCTCTTTATTATTATTATTATTTTCTTACGTTTTAGTGTCTTTGTAATTAATAAGCAAATATATCGTCTTAGCTATCTTATAATTTTTTGACATTCTAGAGTCGGTCATACGTGCAAGTCTATAGTTGGAGTAGGAAGATGGAGAATGTCATCTAGAATATGAGTTTTAACTATGAGGGTGTTCACATTATTTGTGCGTAGAATCCAATGTCACTACTATCAGCTGCTCGTAAAGACCTGCCTCTTCTGGGAGCCCAAGTTCACAACTGTTGCCCGCCGCCGAGCTGTGAACTAATTTAAAATAGATATGAGCAACTATTCCAACAGAGTGCATGATGCAACGGGACCAAAAATGGACGCTGCTTTGATTTCCCACATATCTAGGAAACGACCCCAAGTATGCACACGCTTTTTAGGAGTACCATACAGCATATACATATGACTAGATGGTGTTTATACTACTTCACTGTAAGCAGTGACGAAGTTACGTGAGGCATCGATCACACGACGGAAACACGTAGACACATTGGATTGGGGCTTTGACCAGAAAATTAGCTTAGATCCAAATCAGACCACAAGTTTGAGTTAGCTCCTAATAAACTGGTCCCCACGTGCACTACTAAAAATGTTCAGTGTACACGCCCCAGCGCTATGACAAAACATAATTTTGTTCGTCACCAGAAGTTGGTCCTAAAAATCACAGTTATCCGACGCCCACAAGGTACAAGAACACCTCCTCTGTGTTCCCCCTTGCCCTGCGCTCCTGCAACTGTGGAAAAGATTGAAAACTACATCGACGGTGTCAGACAACTTGTTTCACCTGCGCATATTATCGGCTCTTTCCTATCTAACCATTAGGGAAAATCCCATTTCAACCGCTATTTTAAAAACAGTACAAATCAACATCTATCGGAATTGATGTGGCGGCACGACATAGGCTGATTGCAACTACCCCAACCATTTATCTCTGAAACGCCGGTTTAACAGTACCCTGAGATCACCGCACAGCAGTGGTAGATGCGTGCAATTCTTCGATCCGTGGTGAAACCAAATCATCAAAATGGACGACTCAGGAGCAACTCTCCACAATAAAGAAAAAAGAAAAAAAGAAAAAAAGAAAAAAAAAAAAAACCGAGGTAATCACAGTACACCAAAACGTTGATCACATTTATCATAAATCCATCTCACGGACAAACACATTAGTACTTGGATTTGGATGGTGGTACGCTTCTTCATCGCCCAACCCTCAACACCCCACCGCAAAATTAGATAATATTAATACAATAATATTAATACTAAGCTAACCCAACACTTAACTACCCAGAGATGAAGATCTTAATCACCCCTAACTCACCTAACAAGAAAACCCTACCGGAATCCACATGACAGCGCCATGAGCAGCACCGCAGCTTGTTCTTCTTCGCCGAGCTTCTTCTGCAACCAAGACGAAGATGATGATGGTGAAATTAATCTCTTATTGACTATTACTTCCTTGCCTAAACTCCCGAGGAACTGCAATTTCAGCGCCAGATTGATCTTCTCGTCTCTCCTCTTCTCCTTCTTCTTGGTCTCCTTCGGCCCGATCAACTCCCTCCTTTTCTTCGTGTACCGAATTCCACACGCGTTGCAAAGTGACTGCAGATTAATTAGCAATGCGCTCGATGAAATCCGGAAACCCTAGCTCGAAAATATTTTGAGGAAACCGCAGATTTTTTTTTAATTCGATTATTAATTACCTTAGGACCAGTAGGTCCACTCCTCCATAGAGGGGTTTTTGTAGTGTTGCAATCGGCGCAGCTCTTCAGCGCCTTCTTCTGGCTTCCAGATTCCGACATCGAATCAGAGCACTCTCTGCTACTTAGATCTATAAATCCCGAACCCTAGAATCAACCAAATCAATCAATCCCATTATAAGATTGGATTCAGGGCGAGTAAGTAGAGATCACAAGCGAATAGGCCAGACCATCATCAGATTGATGTGATCACTAAGAGATCGTAGTTAGTAACTGACCTTATCCCCGGATAAATCCATGTAGTCTCAAGCTTCCACAGCTCTACTCGATCAGTAGCAACAAATGGTAAAACGAGCTTACAATATGAAATCAAGCAATCAAACACCAAGGATTTAATCAACAGCAGCAATCTCCCAGCTACTCTAAGATTTCTCTCTCTCAATCTCGAGAGTTCAGCTCTCGGAGTAAATAGAGATTGAAGAACAGAGATCAAAGTGAAATGGAGAGATTTTCAAGTGTTCGTGTATAATGAGAGAGAGATCTGTAGAGGAGAGGATGGAGGGAAAGCGAACCTCTGGAGGGAACCCCCAACTAGAAATTTTTAGTTGGAGCAGATCTGTAATTACAACTCCGTCCCTAACAGCCTTCAAAATACGCACTCTGCTATGGGGTACTTATTGTCCTTTCCAGTAGGATATGATTAGGGTAACTGGTTCCCGCGGGGAGATTACCGATAACCGACCCATTTGAGTGGAAACCCTAGAACGGCGTTAGCACAAAGACGAATATGCCCTCGGGTTAGTAGCGGGGTGAATTGGTAGTCGGCGGCGGCCACCTGGCGGATCGCTGAGTCCACGTGGCGAGGGACTTTTGGACTAGATGGGAATGTCTTATCATGTCTGATGCGAAGCGGTCGAGGAGACCTGCTTCACTTTTAAACCCAGCTTTAGGGTTTGGTTTTGGGCGAACTAATCCTCGATTCAGTCCGCTTCAGCCCAATTTCTTCCACTCCACTCGGCTGCGCAGAGTATGCCGTTAGTATTATTATTTTTTTTTAAAACCAGCATGCTACGGTTAGTTTAAATTTTTTATGTAATCTCGAAATCTAGACCGTCATTTACTATATGTAAGACTGTTAATCTATAAATTCAAATTAGCGCTAATTATGTAATATTATCGACTTATATCATGCACGATTGTTAAGAATAATTTCTATATTGCACTGCTGCGGTCTATATAATAATAGACAATAATAGCAATAATTACATATATCATCATCATATCACTTGTTTTATGTTTCTTTTTCAACTACTTTTTCGTTGTTTTTGCAAAAAAAAAAAAAATATAGTAACGATAAGGCAAAAAGGGCAAAGATCGAAAAATTTCGGGTTTTGGCCGACACCTTGGTTACTATAATATTACTTCTATTATCATCTTTCTTGTGTAGCAAGTTGCAACTAATGAAAATTGTATTATATTTCCACAATTTTCTTCACTGTTTCAACGTTTTTTAAAAGACAAGTGGGTTTGAAGGTATATTTTATGGATTTCATTATTCCAACAAGAACCTAAATAAGTGAACCTTAACAGGAGTAGAGTTGGTGGTTGGTCACGCAGCTCCACTGGAAGAAACAAAAGAGAAGCCAGCCGCTACTCTCCCTTTGTCCCTTCTTCTTCTTAACCTACAGCCTTCCCAAACACTTATTACGCTAAAAGGCAAGCCCAGGAAGCGGAGACCACTCCGTCACCAATTTTTCCCTTTTTTTTGACGGTTTTTATCCAAACTTGCTAATTTGCAGAGCGAGACAGCTTGCTTGCTCATACAACTGAGCAAGAAGAAGATCTAAAGCTCCATTGCCAAGAACAAGATCTGCGTCTCCGAGAGTCAACGACGACATTCCCCAAAACCCACACAGCCTATATGTAAGTAAATAAGACAACATATAGATGTAAAACAAAGATAAAGCATAAAGATATCATAACAAACAGAAGAGATTATCTGCTAAAAGATCACCTGTTCGCGAACATCATCACCAAGAGATGGAAGGAATTGAACAAAAATGGGTACAGCACCATGATCAATTGCAACCTTGGTATTTTTCAGATGTCCCGGAGAGAACCCAAGCAGCTTCAAACTAAACATAGAGGAAAATACATAAGATCCACATATGTAGTCCCAGGATCTTCATGAGCAGTCAAACAAAAAAAATCTACGTGTAAACATACTTATACCATACAAACCGCTGCACACAATCTCGCAAACCAAAGGACAAAATTCACAGCGTAACAGCGTTGTGTCAAAGTGTTTCAATAAAAGTAAATTTCGGAAAAGTATACTCGAAGCTGATTCATTATTATTGATCCAGGATATCACCTCTACTTCAATACCATAAGTCCGTCATAGGAACTTGGCCATAAATTGTAAGAAAATCCTAGTACAGAATTGGGAGGTACATGTGCAACACGTGTATCGTGAAGCAAATCAATTAGCTGACCATTTAGCCGTTAGAGCACTATCCTTACCTGTAGGTTTATTATCCCTTGGTATTACCTCCACGGGAGGCACTTTGTCTGTTAGATTTTGAGGCCTCTGGCATCGGGACTACTCGAATATTAACTAATTAGGGGGCTTGACCCTCCTTCGGATCCAAAAGAATAAATAAAATCCGTTTTAATGGATAATTTAACCTCTCCCTCTATGAATTACTATGTCACACAGACATACATATATCTACATACAAGATCTTACTTACAACTCTTAGCAGCATACTAACTAAATAACGCAAAATAAAAGAAGCTATATAATCTATTCATAAAACAAGCTAATAAAATAGAAGTACCTGAAGCAGAGGAAAATCCTGTCTCATCAGGAACTCGACAGCGTCCGAACAACGCCAGCCTGAATCACCTCCTCAATCGGAGGGCTCCGCTCTTAAAAAAACACACGCATAAACAATTATATGCTTCATATGATTATAACCTACATTATACCTATGGATAGAAGCTTTTTGAACTGGGTGGTCGATCGCATCTAGCTGCGACGAGCTATCATCCGATAGTACACCAGCAACCATTGGAGGAAGGCTCTTGAGCTGAACAATTAAATTAATACAGTTTTAATAAAATCTAATAGCATCTCTAATTCATCTTTCAATTAGCAATTAGATACACCAGACTTAAGGATCAGACCTCTCGGACTGCAAAAACAGCGGGATATGAGTTTAATTGGTACAGAAACGAAATCAAACCTTCCGATCGACGGCGGCGCTGTCGGCGGCAGTGGGAAACTGCATTGGCTGCATGCCTTCACGGCGCAAAATCAGGACTCAGGAGGCTCTCCTCTCGACGAATTTTGCGGATTCCGACGAGATCATCCTCCCCCCCCTACGCCGCTCCTCCTCGGCGTGAGCTACCTTGAACTTGTTCCGGCGGACATCCTGCCTATCGCTAGGTCTCAACGACATCTTCACCCCCGCGAACGATGACTAATAAAAACAGAACTCGAAAGAAAATCGCGAGAGTGAGAACTCGAAATCAAGCAGGGCACAGAACTATTGGGAATGTCACAACGAGGAACAGCACGAGAGGGAGTGAGCGAGGTTTGGAGTGATTGCAGCGCATCTTTAAGTAGTGTGGCAGCGTGACGATGTCAGGGCCCTGAAACGCAAATTACGACAATTTATTTAATATTTACATCTTCTTTTAAATTCATAGTACTTTCAAAACTATAAATAATATCAAAAGTAATAATAAGAGCCTATGCATATAATATCTAAAAATTAAAAAATATTTTTTATATTAAATATACGATACAAATTCGATGGTAAAATATAAAAAAATAATATTATTAAAAAAGTAAAAGCATCATACAAGAGGCCCTTTCCTGCAAATAAAAAGTGCTACGACAAAATTTTCATGGATAAGGTACCATAAATTTCTTGCAAGCGAATCTTAGTCCCTATTCCCGCGCTTCATGCACAGCCAGACCCTTCTTTGTTACTTTTTCATGCATGTACACCTCCCCCGGCGGGGTCTTTTTCCGGCCAACCCTCTCCGCCACCCGCTATTTTTATCATTTTCTTCCTTTATAACCACGAGCTACCACGCCATACATCACCGAATCTTAATTGCGGAAAAATGGCAGACGACGGCGCCAAGAAGAAGAAGATGGTCATCATGGGAGGATCCATGATCCTCCTGGTGGCTGCTGTTGCTGCCGTCGCCGTCGCAATCTCCCGTAACTCCTCCACCGATGCCGCCGAGTCCTCCTCCGGCGGTGGCAACCTTCAGACTTCCACCAAGGCAATCCAATCCCTCTGCCAACCTACCGACTACCGCCAAGCTTGTGAGTCTAGTCTCACCGCCGCTGCCGGCAACACCACCGATCCAAAGGAGCTCGTAAAGGCTGCCTTCACTGTCGCCATTGATAAGGTGTCTAACAATTGCTCTACGATGTTATATTTTCTGTAAGGACTAATTAATTTTGCATCGTATCTAACTAGGTGAAAGAAGGATTCAGCCAGTCTGAGCTGTTGCAAAAAGCCGCTAAAGATCCCCGCACATCCGAGGCGTTGGAAAATTGCAAAGAGCTTCTCAATTATGCCATCGAAGATCTTCAGAGCTCGTTCGATCGGCTGGGCCCTCTCGAGCTGTCGAAGATCGACGACGTTCTCGACGATCTGAAGGTGTGGATGAGCGCCGCGCTTACCTATCACGAGACCTGCCTTGACGGCTTTGAGAACGCTGACGGAGAAGCAGCGGAGGGAATGAGGAAGGCTCTTAACGCTTCTTCAGAGCTCACAAGCAATGCTCTGGCTATAATGAATAGCATTTCAGAAGTGTTGCGGGAATTCAAATTGCCCTTCCTCAGCCGGCGGCTGATGTCGGTGGAAGACACGGAGTATCCGTCCTGGGTTGAGGCTGGTAAGAGGAAGCTCCTCGCAGCTCCAGGCGGTGTCGTGGCGAACGTGACTGTGGCGCAGGACGGCAGCGGTGACTACAAGACGATCAACGAGGCGTTGTCGGTGGTGCCCGAGAAGAGCAACGAGACGTTCGTTATGTACATCAAGCAAGGAGTTTACCACGAGAAGGTTTGGATTGACAGGAAAATCACACATCTGATGATAGTCGGAGACGGGCCCACGAAGACGAAGATCACCGGCAGCCTCAACTACATCGACGGCGTCTCCACCTTCAAGACCGCCACCGTTGGTAAGTCATCACTGACATTGGATGCATACAGCAGATGTAATGTTATATGTTACTTGCTTCTAAACACAAGCTTGGATGGATTAATGCAGCGGTCATGGGAGACGGATTCATCGCAAAGGACATCGGATTCGAGAACTCTGCAGGGCCGGCGAAGCACCAGGCAGTGGCGCTGCGTGTCCAATCAGACATGTCAATTTTCTACAACTGCCGAATGGACGGGTACCAAGACACGCTCTACGCGCACAGCAAGCGCCAGCTTTATCGAGACTGCACCATTACCGGCACCGTCGACTTCATCTTCGGCGATGCGGAGGCCGTCCTGCAGAACTGTCTCATCCTGGCTCGCCGCCCGCTTCCCAACCAACAAAACATTGTCACCGCCCAGGGACGCAAATTCCGTCAGGAAAACTCCGCCCTCGTCCTCCACAACTGCACCATCTCTGCCGACCCGAGCTTGGTTCCTGTGAAAAAGACGATACCAACTTACCTTGGTCGTCCATGGAAGGAATACTCGAGAACAATTATCATGCAGACTCAAATCGACGATCTGATTCACCCAGATGGGTGGCTTCCGTGGTCTGGAACCTTCGCTCTCGATACTTGCTATTACACCGAATTTGATAACCGTGGTGTGGGGGCTGCATCTGCTGCTAGGGTTAAGTGGACAGGTGTGAAGGCGATCGATTTCAGCGTTGCTACGGGCTTCACTGTTGAGCAGTACATACAGGGCAACCTGTGGGTCAGGCCTACTGGAGTCCCGTATATAGCTGGGCTGCTTCCCATGTCGGAGCGGGGCAGAATCCACTGACCTACGATGGGGGTTACGTAGAACCGAACTGCTTGTGAGCAGGAGATTGTTGTAATGGCCCGGAAACTTTGCTGTTTTGCTCTCGATTATAATTCATAATTCAGTGATGTTTATGAAGTACTTAAATCTCTATATCCTCTATAATATAATTGAAGTAGAGTTGGTTATATACTATGCATCCCTTATTAAACACCTATCTTAATTACTTTAATTTGCTAGAAAAATCTTGGCATAATGACAAAAGCACCTACTATATAAAAAACTCGTAAAATTAACTTATATAAACTTCTATATTTTTTTTTGTGATAGTTATTATATCAAAATATATTTTTCAAAAAAATTTGACTGGAAAAAGATAAATGCTAATATGTACAACACTTTTATATTATAAAATCTAAATATATTTTTAAATAGATATTTTATAACTATGAAATATTTACTGATTACAAAATGTTTTAAACCTCATTAAAAATATTTTTTAAAATAATTTAAAAAACAGAACTCGTAAATCACATAAAGATCTTTTTTTTTGTTTTCCAAAATTCTAACATACACGTCTTTTGAAGTGATTTTGTATTTTGTTCAAAAAAGAACTTTTCTGTAAAAATTTTACAAAGTACAGACTTTTTAGACAAAACCCCAAAAATCTTAGCTAATTTTAATTAAAATAGGTGCATACTTCATTGTTATTTCTCTAACTCTTTAGCTTCTTCAATGCAACTCTCTTACCAAACATTATTCTGTCCTAAAAGACTTCAGAAAGACATAGTGGATGAATAGCAGTTAAACAGATCATGATCACTTCATTTCTCAAATGTTGATGTGACCACAAAATCAAGATACAAATGAATACAAAAGTTGCATAAAAATGCTCGGTATCTGTCTATATATCTCGCATGTGTGCAAAGAGAAAGGTACGCGCGAAGATAAATTAAAGGCACATTCCCAGTATATGCAGCTATATTTACCCTGAGCAAGGCACATGCAAACACTATTCTTCAATTTGAGTTGCACACAGCTTCACAATCTCAAATAAATCAGTGCTGAGTTTCAAAAATTCCACTATGCTGAGACAAGAGTGACCAATTCAACTTTCCAAATGATATTGACATTATACATTTTAGGTATGCGATAGCTCTTCCTACAAGCATGATAGTCCACCAATAGCAGAACTATAACCTGTACCAGCAAACAAATAAATAAATTTAAATAAATAAAGAGGGAGGTCACATACTGAGTATCATATATTTTCTACTCTTGTATAAAAACAAACATATAAAACTCACATCTCATAGCTTAAGTGGCGCCAAACCAAGAGATGCACGAAGCCTGTTAGCCTCGGCGATCTCTGGATCTGGATGGTCAGTCCCATCACTCTTCTTCTCCTTCTTTTCCTTCTTCTTCTTGGGCTCGTCTTTGACGTTG
This sequence comes from Xerophyta viscosa, assembly GCA_002076135.1. Taxonomy (NCBI): domain Eukaryota; kingdom Viridiplantae; phylum Streptophyta; class Magnoliopsida; order Pandanales; family Velloziaceae; genus Xerophyta; species Xerophyta viscosa. The sequence goes on along the minus strand of MJHO01000006.1, from coordinate 4,566,774 downwards.
CCATCCTCCTCAGCGCGCCTCCTTGGACTGGTACTCCCTCTAGCACGCCTCTTGCGGTATTCTCCATCTTCACGGTCTCTTTCTCTACGATCTCTACTCCTACTCCTTGAATGGCTTCTACGACGTCCACGGTCTCTGTCTCTCCTCTCACGTTCTCTCCCATCCCTCTCCCTATCTCTGTCCCTATCCCTTCCATACTCATCATCCCGCCTGTGACGATCTCTGTCCCGGTCTCTATCCCTCTCCCTCTCACGATCTCTGTCCCTTTCACGCCCTCTCCCATAATCGCGACCATAGTCGCGGTCACGATCATAGTCTCGGTCACGATCATAGTCCCTATCTCTGCAAAGAAACCACATGTTTATCTACTAGAAGGAAACATCTGATATTTCAAGTAGCACAAGTGAATTCGTGATCCAAATAGAAATATTTTGTTTGACTCATCATACTTCTCGCTGCACACTATCAGTACAGAGAAACCTGGCAGAGTCGACATTTTTGTTGTAGGAAGCAGCTTATTCTGCCATGGCTGTCATTGCACCAAAGCCAAGGGAATGGAACTTGTGCAAAGAAATATAAGCATCTCAAGAAGCTTCCATCACGCAAACAATTGGTATTCTAATAATTGCTAAATGCACAAAGCACAGTTTAAACATCAATAGCCGCAAGCACGTCAAGCCATAAGGACCAAATGTCCTTCAAAAGGTGACGTACAACTTGAATGCTGCTTGCTGAGATTGATGTTTCACATTTGAAAGAATACAAATCACTTATATACAGACAACTATTAACATATAAATTATCATAAGAGAGAACCAAAATATATAATCAGCAGGCAGAAATACAAAACAAAATTAAGAAGTAGCATAACATCTATATCTCGAAATGAAATGAACTATATCTAATCAAATCGTATCTTGACAGGTACCTGTAGTTCTTATGACTGTCACGTCTTCTCTCTCTATCTCTTTCCCTTGTAGGACTCCTTCCACGATAGTAATCCTGTTGTAAGAGAAAATCAGAAACTAGATACTGCCGTAAACATTGGTTTCTACAGCAAGTTAAAGACAACTCACCTTATTATCACCATCAGCAGCAGCCATAGCTTCATCTTCATCATCCTTATCTTCTTCTTCTTCTTCCTCTTCAAAATCATCCTCTAAGGCACTCTTTCTTGGTTCCAAGGTACCAGTTGCTTCCAGTGTCCATCTGTCAGATTAAAATCTATAAGAAACCTGAAATAAGTGATACCTAATATAATTCCAGAATAAATCATGAACAATGCCATCTTATTCCGCTGTATTTTGTTAGTATCAATCCAAAAGGATAAAAGAGCAAAATATGCAGCGGTAACTTTTATAAAAATTATACACTCAAACTTACACAAATACAAAAATGGCAACAACAACCTAGCGATAACTGATACGTCCTACCCGAGATGGGTCAGGTGAGGATAAGATGTACACAGCCATGCCCCCAAAAAAACTTAAATTAACTGAAGAATAAGAACGATTCTTCAAACCACATTGCCTTCGAGATGGAACTTCGAAGAACCAACAAGCCATTCTTAAAGAAGTCTAAAAATGTTTAAGTTTATTGCATATGCTGATGACATCAATCCAAAAAAGATAGGAGGACTATAATGCACAATCCCAACTTATATAAATAATCCAGTCAACCTAAAGAACTTCATCGCTAAAAGGATTCACTAAGAATAACTTTTATTAATTTAGTAATAAGAAATATTCTTGAACCCTCGTAACCTGCAAACATGGAACTTTGCAAGAATTAGGAAGCCGTTATTAAAGACGAAGTATAAAGATGCTGTTGTTTAAATTGGAGAATCAAATTATTGCAATATAAATACATAATGAAGGACAAACTAGGAAGTCAGAACTCGCACATTGCAGTCATATATCTGATCATGTGCTACTAAAAGCAAGAAAAGAAATTTTATATCTTCTTTCAAGATGAACCAAGGTTTTACATCAACCGCCACGAGCACCAATCATTAAAGTGGGTGGATCCAATTACGTGCAATGGGCATGTGAAATTTACAAATTCTCTCAGCGGTGGCGAGCAGTGGGACAAAGGCCCACATGTAGACTCATTATCCACTGTTTAGGTTGAGGCTCTCCTACAAAGAGCTTTACCCGTGCCTTAGCAGTCAAATGGTTGATTTTAATGCGTTGAACCTAGACAAATACAAGCTTTATCTTTGAGAAAGCCGAGCAGTCACACTTTCGGAAGTTATATGCACTTTATCGTTGAATATCTAGCTAATTGCTCGCCTAAAGCTTATAATTTCTATTTTAACAAGATATTTTTGAACATTGTAATTGACTCTTAAACACTCTCATCAATGGCATTAACGAATATACATCAAGGACCATAGCATAAGTTTGAGCATCTTTGCAAGTTTGTATTAAACAGACTTGGGAATGATCAACAGAGATCTGAAATTCTATCTATCCTCAGATCTAATAAAGGCAGTTGCACTAACTGGATGAAACAGATAACCAAATACTTAAACAGGCAATACCAGTCCTCCCAATTTGAATAGATACTGATAATAAACCAATCACCTTTTCTGGATGCGTGGTAGGGCAATGTCACATGAATAATCCTTTGTCAGGAGCTCATCAATCAATTCGTCCACATGTGTCAACACAAACCCTGAATTCAGATGAACAAAAAACAAATACTTATCAATACAACAAAAACGTACTCCCCTTGAGATTAGGCTATCACTTATGTTCACCAAAAGATGGGTTTTCATTTTTACCCTTGAAATCACTTAGATAATAGACCCATATCCAAATTACTTTACTTCTACTTCCAGAGGATAGTGATAAAGCTGGAAGGTCTAAGTACCGTGATTCAATAACCAGAGTACTGATATTTGGCAATGCACACTGTAACGACACCATCCTTCATAATTAGCACTGTAGTATTTTCATTTGTTGGCAGCAGATGTGAAAGTCGATCTAACAGAAGGGTTGAACGGATATACAATATTATGAAGGTGCTAAGCAAAAGTACAAAGAAACCTACAGCTACAGTGACGGGGACCTTACTTCCATCAGCAAGCTTCCTCCTAAGCTTGCGGTAGTCATTGTAGAGTGGCTCAAGGTATTGATACACATCAGCAACTGTGCCAGTTAGCCGCAAGTAGAAAGCCCCCAGCACTCTCACATACCTAAGACCAACCAACACAACAACAAATGGAACAATAAGAATGAATTGCTACAAATAGCGTAATATTGAAATACAAATACATACTTGTAATCCTCGTTCTTGATAAACTCGACAACAATGTCCTTATCAGGCTGAATCTGCAGCATCTTCACGACGAGGCAGATAAACGGTGTAGGCTTCCGATTACCGCCGAACGTGCCGCCGAGGTGATCGAGCTCCATGGCCTTGTCAACGAGCGTCTCCGCCGTCAGACCAAAGCACTGTTCTTTCCAGTACGTGTTCCCGTAGATCTTCGAGCGCACGATCTTCTCCACCAGATTCTGCGGGTTCGTCCCGTGTATGCTCTTCGCCATTGGATCAGTGCGGTTCGCCATGATTGAACTGATCGTCACTGCCAACAAAACCCTAACCCTAATTTAAACCCTAGTTAGCTGAGAGCCCCGGCGGAATGGGGAGGCGGAGCGGAGGTCGGCATAATGGGCGATTTTAAGATGATCTGTACCATTCATTTCGCACGTGCGTTGCACGTATAAAGGAAGGGGGTAAGCTTTCGCTTGGACTTGCTAGGCCGCGACAACAGGCCGGCCCGTGAACAAGGACCTACGGTGTTGATCTTAATTCCGGCTTTGGGATGGGTGCGAAGCTAAATTCTATGGTTGAAGAGCCTCTATGAATATATTATTAGGAGTTCAAATTCATAGTTAATATTTATTAGAAAAAAAACTATCAAAATTAATTTATTACAGTTTCACCTTCTGTAAGGGTGGAAAATTTTAGTTATTGAAGTGCTTAAAGTTGATTAAGTTACGCGGACAAGTCTTGTTCAAAACAAAAGGTCTTATATTATAAAAATATATTTCCGCTTAAATAATTCTCTATAAATTTTAAAATATGGATGTGCATTTTTACTTTATAAGAATTCAATTCCACATAATACACAACAGATCATCATTTCTATGTCATCCATGCATTACTCCTTCAGTCATAGTATGCTTTTAGCTAGCAAGCATAGAGATGTCAAAATTCATTCATACAATGTTCATACGATATGGACACACCGTGGACAAATATCGGACACCCCAGAGAAATAACCGAAATTAAAAACAAAATTTTGAACACGCGAGACATGTGTGTCCTGATATTTTTTTTTTTAGAAAAATAAAATACTATATAATATTAATAATATATAATAATGAGTATATAATATAGTTATGTACTCAAATATTATATTTATTTATTGTCGATAAAGGTAGACTCTTGGTATTTAAATTTGTCTAAAGTAAAATATTAAATTATGTATGATTTTATTACTCGATGTTATTGCATTTTTATATATTCAAATACTTAATACAAATTATTTTTAATTATTTATATTTTTACTATCGCGTACTAATCATATTCATGTCTTACTTTTTTATTTAAATTATCATATTCCGTATCCGTGTCATATTGTGTCTCCGTATCCGTATGTATATTTTCTAGGTTTTCAGTAGAATATTATGGTTAAAATTTCTGAGTTCTGAGCAAAAATTATATAAAAAAGGTAATATACAGCTACAAGATATACAAACCAAATTAAAAATGCAGGTAAACACCTCTTATGTGCTTGTGGCCAGCGTCTTGGGTTTGGCACGAAACAGATAATGGGCTGGCCCAATTTCTCTCCTGCCGGCTGAAGCCTTATCTACATCAACGGAACATAGTTAGGGCTCACTTAATTAATTAACTGCTGTCGGCAGTGCGACCGACCAACGCTGCAACATCGCCGCCGGCTCCCCCTCCGCCTTTCTCCGCCGCCGCCTCCGGATTCCTCCGCCGCCGTCTTCATCTTCCTCCTCTACCGTCTACCGGTTCCTCCACTACCGTCTCCAGCTTCCTCCGCCGTCATCTACATCTCCTCTAATATCTTCGCTTGCGAGGTACTAAGCCTAGACCTTAAACAGTGTTGATGAAGATAATATCAATTAATTGATCTGCAGTTGTTTATCTCGTTAGATGTGTATCTCTTATGCATCAAGATTACGTCATTGTTTAAATTAGTTACACATATAGATTTCAGGAATAGTCTTGAATATCCGTTGTTTGAAAAGTTTTGGTGAGATACTTTGTGCTTCTGGTAGTTAGTAGCTTGATTTTGCTAGTGATTGCATGCTATTTCATGTAGCATGAGATGTGAATACCGCAACAAATATCGCAAAACGTTATTTTTTTAAACATAACTATTAACTTAAATTTAGCTTGTTCTACAATATAACAGCAACAAGCTACAACCGGACAGACCCTCAATCTTTTCCATTTCTTATGTTTACAAAATAACAAAAAAATTAATGAAGGTTGTAAGCCATCTTTTGAATATAGACGGTTATATATATATATATATATATATATATATATATATATATATATATAACCGTCTATATTCAAAAGATGGCTTACAACCTTTATTATATAAATGAAGGTTATGTATATAAAATTTATACTATATATTAATATAAATGAAGGTTAATATATACAACCTTCAAAAGGTTGTAAGCCATCTTATAAGATGGCTTACAACCTTTATTATATAAATGAAGGTTTTATATATATAGTATATAAATGAAGGTTATATATATATATATATTATATAAATGAAGATAACCTTCATTTAAATACTATATATATAATGTTTTTTTTTTTTTTTGGGTTTTGGGGGTGGGGGGGGAGGTGGTTTCTTGACACCCAATCTATTATTATTTGATGTTTGGTTTTTTATAGATTATGTCTAAGTTATGTGAAGAATGCTGCTGGTTCTGTTCGACTTACTCATTTGTTATTTAGGTTTTGATGGAATCTACCACTATGGAGGTTGTGGCCCCTTTGCAGGTAACTTTCATAATTCTTGATAGGTATAGATAAGCTAATTGAATGCAATGTTGTAATTTGGCAAAGAAGAACATAGAGAGGAAAGGAAATTTAAATTTTGGTAGGTATAGATAAACCTTTATGACCTATTTTTTGTAAGTTTATTACCTGCGCTGCATTTTTATTTTTATTTTTTGATGATCCTCGCTGCATGAAGTACCTTTATGTTTGATTAGACATGATGAAAGTTACCAAAGTAAATAAATAAATAAATAAAAATGGAGACTATATGAAAGGCCTTTCAGGCACTTGTTCTGCTGTCATGTTTCAATTCTTGTCTGGTCTTAGCTGCAATATGTGCTCTTAATCTAAGAAGGCTCGTGAAGTTATGAAAAAATAATCTTGAGCGAAAATCCACCATTAAAAGATGGAGATCTTGTTAGCAGTTAGTATTAAATATTAATTGAGTGCACTTTCAGAATGGGAGGATCTAAATTTTTCGATTGACTATCAAAAGCTTCCGACACTCATAGTTGTTCGCCAATTTGCTCTTTATGTGCAGGAAACCATGTTAGAGTTTCGGGCTGGTAAGATGTTCACTGAAGGGACTCGTGTACTTCCAGATTCTCGAAAAGGTCTAATTCGAATTGGAAGGGTAGGGTTTGTTATGCTTAGCTAGGCTTTCCTATACTAATTCTATTATATGTTGCCTCCCATTTAGATGACAACTAACTTTGTATATTTTTTATTGTAAGGGTGAGGAAGGGCTAATACATTTTCAGTGGCTTGATCGGAGCCTGAGTGCTATTGAACTTGTATCCATTGTCATAGGCAACTTGGTTGCTGATAGCCTCATTGATGTTTTGTTTTTACTTCTGCATATCCGTCAACAGGTCCTCTTCCCCTTGATGAATAAGTGTGTTTCAGGAATATAACAGTCTATGCGTTTTAATCTACAAAGTTAGTTGTCAAAGAGAAGAGGATCTTTTTGTTTTAATCTAACTAATGTCATATTCAGTAACTTGGTACCCCTAGCTCCATTGATGTTTTTGTGGTTACTCGCGTATATGCATTCGACATTTCCTATTCCCTTTGTTGAGCAAGTGTGGCCCAGAAAGTAACAGCCTGTGCATTTTAATCAGAAAGTAGCAGCCTGTGCATTTAATCCACAATAGTATATTAGGCTTTGTCTACTTCATCTTATGCTTGTCCACCACCACCTTCTAAAGCATTTTCCTTAACATAAGATGTTTATAGGATCAAATAGTCTTCCCAGATGAGGCCGTATTTGAGAAGGTAATCATACGTGAGCCTTTGTATTAGTCATCAGTTTGCTTATTTGTATGTATCATGGAGAACTCAAAGGGTACTTTGCCTATCAGGTGTCACAATCGTCAGATCGAGTATATATCTTGAAGTTCCATACTGATAACAGAAAATTCTTCTTTTGGATGCAGGTTATCTTAGTTTGTTTCTCTTTACAAACATTAGAGCTTATCAATTATATGGCAGATAGATTTTTGACTTCGCCTTGATTTTTATGATTAACTTTTAGGATCCAAGTTCTGATGGTGATACACAAATCTGTAACTCGGTTAATTTCTACATAAATCGACCTTTAGGTACAAACTCCACAACTTGGTTATTTGTTACATAAATCGTAATTTATGTAAAACTTGGTTGCTTTTTCCCTTATGCAGAAGTCGCTGAAGACGAGGCAGAGGCACCTCCTGAAATGTCTGAAGATACAGCTGAGGATGATCTATCGTCCAGGTACTTGCCTATTATTGTGTGATAATGAGATCGCAAACCTCGTTCGTACAATATTGTTTTTGTGCTGCTGTTTATATGCAAAACTCGGAGAGTTTCTAATCATACACTGCCTAAGGTTGAAAATATGCCTTATATTTAGCTGCTCAAGGATGTTTCTCTGACTTGGTATTCGTAGTTTTCCAAATACAAGGGATGGTTAAACAAATGTATTTACAAGGTTTACTTGCTTTCCACATCAGAGTTAGATACGGTTAAGAAATAGAAGAAGGAAACAGAAAAAAAAGGAAGTTTACAAACCTAAATCTTCAAAACGAATTTGTGTTAGGACTGGTTATGTTTGTGGTTCCTTATTCTTCATATTCTTCATAATGTACAACTGATGCTACTTCCACTTTGGATACAGATAAAGGTGCATGAATATGATAGCATATCTGTTGAGAAATTTAACAATCCATCGCTGCGTGTAAGATTTTCTTTATCAGCACGGTAGTAATACAGGAAAATTTCAAGCTGTCCAGATTAAAGAGTCATGGTTACTCCAAGTTTACTGGTGAATTATAGTTTGAATTCCAGCAGTTACTCTGATCTGGTCATCTTATGCCTCAGCTTTCATTTATTGCCTCGACATCTTGCCATATATGTAGTTCTAATCGTATCGATGTTCATATACTGCTGTTTAGAGCTGGAAATTTGGTTGAACCAAACATGGCTGGTGAATTGGCTGGTGAGGTGACCTCTTCTGCTGGTCCAGTACAGTTGGCAGATCTACAAAGAATACTCAGAAGTATTCAGACACCAGGTATCACATTGAACTATACATTCATAAGTTCTACCTATCCTTCTCCATCTTTGTGGCATCCGACATGTAATTTTCTTCTAACCATCATTGTAGGTGTTGCTGAAGATCCAGATGCTGGTTAGAATTTGTCATTCGTTTTCTTTATTCCTCTCTTGAACTTGTTTTGAGTCCTTTATTATATTGCAGGCATTGGGTTAGGAGACATACTGAAGCCTGACCTAGTATTCCCTCTGATTGAAACATTACCACTTAAGGAGCAATTAGCCTCATACTTGCCTGAGGTACGAGTTACTTTAACAGTCTTCTAGCAAAAAGTATCGCTCTTTACAGTAATTTGGGAGGTATTTATTACAGGGCTCATGGTCTCCCAGTGAGATTATGGAGTTGTTGCAGAGTCCACCTTTTCGACAACAACTGGAAACATTCACTCATGTAAGGAACATCATGCATCATTAGATGTACATGTACATATTTTTTAGTCTCTCCATTATTATGATTTCAATTAATTAATGGATTTTTCTTATGCAGGTCCTTCAAACTGGACAAATAGACCTAACACAATTTGGAATTGACCCCAGCAAATGTGAGTTGAACCTGTTTTATCATTTATGTTCTTGATGCTTGTTAAAAAAAAACTCTGTTTTTATCTTATGGTTATTTATTTTTTTTCCCTATCCAAACTTATTTTTTACTCCTGTGCTCTCTTTCCCTTTTTAGACAAATTCACTGTCCTATCCTTCCTTGAAGCCCTGGAAGACTCTGTTGCAAAATCTTCAGAAGGAAATTCCAGAATGGATGAGAACCCGGATTCACAGTCTCGGAGATGTAGTGGCAATGATGCGATGGATGATAGCTAGCTAGCAGAGTGAGAAGGCACTGTACTATTCATGTATCGTTTTTCATCCCACATTCGCGGTTGCCAGTGGACGATCCTAATGACTTCCATTTTGAAGATGGTGCTCACGTGGAGGTATTGTTGAAGACTCTTGTTATTAGTAACATCTGGTTGGCGTGCGGATGATTAAACATCTTGATCAGTAAACTACTCATTCTTCTATTGGGGCTATTTTGTATATGTATATTATTTTAAAGAAATCAGATGAACCAGCAAAACATTATTGTTATATGTGAAGACTTGAAAAATTGGATCTTTGTAGCTGGAATTAGTTCGGCGGTTTCTGCGTTGCCTGCTGTCATAGATTACTCTTTAGCTGGACATGGTGGTAATGCATTGGCAGAGAGTTATATCCTACGAATCTTGTTTATACAAAAGAAATCCTCTGTATCTGTAAAGGAATCTTATCTAGGAATAATGATTTTTTTCTTTTAAATTTTTAGGTGAATGAAGTTTTTTAATAGACATTTGCATTAGGTTTGCTTATCAAGAATTATCATTTGTTTTAGCAGAAATCGTACCTTAAAAATGTGTTTAAAAAAGAGCTTTTGGCAATTGGACAAAAAGTGCCTATGTATTGGTGTTTTTTCCCTTTAATTTATTGGTCGCTAGAGAAGTTTTCCTGATGTAATTTCTGGATTCCCTGTATGATAAATGCTGGACAGCATACTATATACGCCCCTATATTATTGGAATTGGATTCGATAAAATACAAATTAAATATTTTTTAGATTAAATATTTGGTCCAAAAATACTGCTCCACCTATATCATGAAACGCACTCATCCCAATCACTTGCACCGATCTCGAGGCCCATGAATAGTTTAGGGGCTGTTTATTTTGGAGAAAGTAGAGCAAGTAAGGCAGGTGAGTGGGAGGAAAGTGGAAGAATGGAAAGTGGAGAAAAGTGGTAGAAAAGTACGTTTGACTTTTATTGTTTACTTGGGATTGAAAAGTGAGAAGAAAGTGTGAATAAAATAATTTAAATATATTATAAATAATAATTTTATATTATTAATATATTAATACTATATATTATATTAATATTATTCATATATAATTTAAATATAAATATATTATTAATAATTAATAATGTAATAATAGTAAATTTTTAATATTATATAATAATAATATTATATTAATGTAATATATAAATAAAGTATTAATATATAAATATATAACTAAAATATTAATATACTATTAAAAGGTCCATTAATAATATATATATTATATATTATTAATTAATTTATTTTATTGCGATTATTATTATTATTAGTAGTAATATAATATTATTTATAAAACATATATTAAGATATTGGTAAAAAAATAATATTAATATTAACATAGAATATCATTAAACCTAGGTTGCTAATAATATGTATAATAATATATTAATAAAATGTGTTAATAAATAACATAAATGATATAAGATATTGAATAATAGTATAAATATTAAAATAGAATAATATATCATTAAAAATATATTATTAATAATAAGTATATTAATAGATTATTAAAAATATGTTAATTATTATTAAATAAAATAAATGTTGTATAATAATATATATTATTACGTATATATTAATAAATATGTTATATATTAATAGTTACTAAGTATTAATAATATAATTTTTAAATACTAATAATTTAAATAGTATATTTTTATTATTAATAAAATAATAATTATTAGTAATATTTTATAATAATATCATATATATATATATATATTATATATATATATATATATATATATATGTATAGACTTTTTCCACTTCTCTCCAATTTAGAGAGAAGTGGGGAAGGTAACAATCCTATATAAAAGAATAGTAAATGGAAAGTGAGGAAAGTCACTTGTTCCACTTTCTTTTTTAAGTAAACAAAAAAAGTGGAAAAAGTGAAGAAAGTGACTTAACCACTTTCTCCACTTTCTTCACTTTCCTCTAATGTAAACAGGCCCTTAGTACTCTTTCCGACATACACGTTCATCGAGTGAAATAGGAAGATAACATGACACTCCATGAGTGATGCTCCTGAACGAGAGACTAGACTGGTATTTCTACCAGCAAACTAATCATGCAACGGTGACTCGAATCAGAGTAACAAGCTGAGCTCAAATATATATAGCAGAAAATTAGTATAAGCTCTTGGCGAAATGGATATCTTTGGCTGAAAATAAACACAAATTTATACCAATCTGAACCATTTCTCAAAAAATTATTTATATTTACTTACCATAAAATTTGCTTTCTCTGCAATTAGATGTATATAATGGTGTTCAACTAGTCCAGATCGAAGTCCGAACCACCAGAAAATACAGGGCTGCAAATCGGACTGGATTTAAACCGGTCCTGACCGGACTGCTAAAAATTGGGCCGAACCGGACCAGGCATTTGGACTTGTCTGTGATCCTTGCACGTGCGGTCGTAGACTCGATTGACGACGATAGCAAGTGATCGAAGGGACGGTTGGAAGCCGAAGAGGCATTGGCGTGGTAATCGAAGGAACGACAGAAAGTCAAAGCGACGATAGCTGCTGTAAAGTGTCTCAAGAGAAGAAGAGCACAAAACCCTGGCTAGGGATAGCTAGGATTTCAAATATAATTTCGTTTAATACAACCAATGGCTGAGCTTTTTCAAGTTTAAGCCAGAGTTGAAACATTTGACCGAAGGGACACTGGTGGGCTTTTTAAGTTTTAGATGGGCTTTATTAATTAACCGGTCCTCGTTTGGTCCACCGGTTTTGGATCGCCCGAACCGGAACCGAGTAATAGCTTATGTAAGGACCGTGGACCCGTCCGGACCAGACTGAACCAATTGTGCTGGTCCGGGCCGCACCGAACCAATTGGTTCTTTCCGGTTGTTCGGTCTAGACTAGTATATGAACAGCCATGGATGTATATGCTCGCGAAGTTTTGCTTGGCATAAAATCAGTTCTAGCTAAGAATATTTTGCTTACAAGATCGACGGCACACATATTAATAATAAAACTGATTACAGTACCATTTTATATATATATATATATATATATATATATATATATATATAATTTAGAGCTCAGAAAGCCCCAGGGTTGGCCAGGATATAATCCTCGAATGCCTTGACGCAGCTGATGAAGAATTGCTTCTCTTCGTCAATCTCTTCCTTGGTGAGCTGAATACCGGGGAGGGGGATCATCTGAGCAGTAATCTTGCACGCCCAACCACCATTTTCAGTCGGGATGAGCTTGAATGAGTACGTTGCGGAGACGAGTTTTGTCCCCACCTTCCCTCCCTCTATCACCGTAAATTTGTACTCGTTGCTCTGCTCGTCCAGAATGTCCGTCACCATCGTCAAATGGGTGAAAGGTAAACCTACGGATGAGTTAACAAACAATTAATGATGCACAATATGTTGGAAATATACTCCCTTTTTTTTTATATGTCTGCAGAAATTGTTTGTAGATTTAGGAAAGAGAAAGGGTTAGGGGCCTCTTAATACAAACCTTTTTCAAATAAATTCTTTTTTTTTTTTTTTTTATGAAAGTACGGTCTAAAACACACTTATATGTAACTTTTAGAAAACTTTAGATTTTGTATGTCTTATTACTTTTATATTTAAAATTTACTAAATATTATTTTTACGTAGATATTTTTAGGCCGCTCAAAAATTATTCAATCAGTAAAAAAAATTTGAAGCATCAAAACACTTAGAGTTTTTTCTTAGATAATTTTGAAAAACAAAAATTCTAGAGAGCATCTAAACATAATTTTCACAAATTCAAAAACTTTTATAAATACTTTTATATATGTGATTTTAGACTAATATATTAATTATTAGGGAAAAAAAAAGAGTTGATATGGAAGTACAATAGAATAACCATCTCAAAGGGTTTTGATTAAGAGCAACCTGGGCTTAGGAATACATATCAGAGAAACAAGAGTCGATCAGTATGGTGATGCTAACTTTTAACTAGGAACAAGTATACTTGATGTATACTTCGATCTAAACATCAGCACTCGTCGATGCGATTTTTCTTATAATAAAGGCAACGTCTTTTTCCAAAAAAAAAAAAACTAGGAAAAAATATCATGAAAAATGATAAAAAAATAGGCTGACCTGGGGCAAAATCGACATGCCTGATGAACTTGAGAGGATCAACGCCAAGTCCTGGTTTGTTCTCAATGTGTGATACAATGTGTGGAAGAGTATCGTTCATATGCTTGTGGCCGTTCTTAAATGCATGCTCAAACACCAACGGGCCGGGGATTTGTATGGGGAATTCAAGACTGTACCCGTTGCTATTACTCATAATTACTTAGTTTCTCTGGGCTGAGTCTCTGAATAAGTTGATAGATGATAATCTGCTCAAGCAGGTATTTATAGATGGATATTCTGCTTCAAATTATTGTTGTTTATATCGATCTTATCTCGAGATATGGACTGTTCTCGATGAATCCTTCTATTTGTTTGGGATCTGACTTTGAGATGTGGACATACATTGAGAGGTCTGAAAAGAAGTACGTAGTCGTTCGCAAATTAAATAGCTCGGCTAGTGGAATGGGTGGATCACAAACCATTCGGAATGTGAACACTTTTCGGATTTTTAGAAAATATTTTGAAAATTGTGGTATTTATGTATTTGTATTCAAATATTAAATTGTAAAGTTTTATATCCTAATTTTGATGTCTAATACGGTGTTTCTCAATCTTGATAGCATTGTATCGATAGAGAAATGTAGTATGCATGAACCTCGAGAGAAATAAAATACGGACCACGAGACGAGGGTGGAAGATATTCTAATTACCAACTTTCAATTAAATATTTTCAAAAATAAGATATTAATAATTAAAAATATATCATCTATCATCAAAAAATATATAAATAAACAATACATCATCTAACGTCATTAGTTGGATTTGGATCAAATCAATTCATAAACGTTGATATCAAGCAGTAATAAAATTGCAACTCTTTTATAGTCTTGATGGCATTTGTATCAATATCGAGTTATATTTTCTTTTATATGAATTGATATTATTATTTTGTAATTATTTACATCAATCATACAAATCGCTAACAGGATTGCGAGCGAGAAATGAAACATAAATTAATCTTACACTTATTAAATACATTATCGATTTTTCTAGTGAAAGCGCGGCGACGGTGACTTTAGTTTTCTACTATTTTCTGTCGTTAATGATAGGTAATATATTATCTAAACTAGAGTATAACTCGTGCTAAGTACGGGTCTATATTAAAATTTTAAAAGTTACTATCGAATAGTAATATAAATCTTATACATCACTTCATGTTATTGAAATAATTTTTTTACAGACATGTGACTGAATTTATACTTATTATCTTATTTTCATCCTCCTGTAAATATTGCTGATTTTATTTTGAATAACTTAATCAAACAACATTTTATAAAAATTACCGTCCACATAATTCAATAGTAAGTAATTATTCTATTAGAAACTGAAATATCGTGAATAGTTAAAAAAATTGACAACAATGAAATAGCATCTACCTTGACAAATTTTAAATGCACTACTTTATTACACTATTGTGTATATTGTTATCACTTTTATAAGTCCTCCATGATCAATAGTTGTTTTCCTAAAGAAAATATTTCACCTTATGCTTTGTACGTATTTGCAAAATTCGCTAATATCTTCTTGTCGTTCAGCTCTTACAGCTGCATGAAAATTTTACGATGCATTTGTTGAATTTGACTGCTTTCACAATTTTTTTTATACAAGTAGCATTGCAAAGGAGGGAAATATTAATAACCTAAAATTAATAGTTGCCACATGGCAAAAAATTAGGAATTTCGTATTCCCACGTGGCACAAAATCGAAGATTACCTTTGCTCTATATATATTATAGAGATGTGGTATTTGATTTCTTTGTACAATCCAATATGATTTTGGTAAAATTTTTAGAAAATTATATTGATATGCCTAAGCACAAATCAAGAGAGTGATGATGATAGGAATGAAAATTTTCATCAAACAAAAAAGAAGATCGGAATGAAAATGAGTAGTTCGGGCTCGAATTCATTTAATTTCAGCTAGAGTTCAAGTGTTACCGAGTTCGAGCACGGATTCATGCTCGAGTAATTAAACGAGCCGAACCTAAGTATCGTGTTTATTTGGTTCGTTGGGTTCGCGAGCATAAACAAGCTTTCATATTTATTTAAGTATTTTTTTTATAATAAAATTATTTAAGCGAGTTTGAATTAATGTAATTGAGTCTAGCTCCAGTAGGTCAAGCTTGGCTCAGTTGATACAATCGAGCCGAGCTCGAGTCAAGTTCGAGTTTGATATTTTACGAGTCGAGTCGAGCTCGAGTTTAGTCTTTGAAGCTTATCGAGCTTGAGCTTGAGTTCGAGCTTGAACTAAACCAACCGAGTTGAGCTTGAGCTTAGTAGTACTCGACAGTAACTCGGATCGTTTTCACCCCTAGTCGGTGATATGCTGACGAATTCTAGTGGTATATATAAGTCCCACTACTCCTTGGTGCATGCAGCCAGGATTAATTTGATGCACCACTCTTATAGATTATATTGCGCAAATTTTAAAGATAACCTCCGTTGCATCATATTTTGGATTATTTTATTGGTCACGGTTTTATTTGTCCAATACGTTCAATTTTTTCATGCGTGATAACCTGCTAATGATTCATGCGTGAAGTGGGGCGAGTTACAGAAAGAATACAGCAGAAAACGAATAACTCGATCTAACCGGCATCGTATAACCATGGATGACCCTCCACAATCTCTATCTCTTCGTCTTCGACGTAATGTTATCTATACGGATAAGCATCGTAATCTCTCTGTCTTCTTCTTCTTCTTCTTCACATAAAATTGTTGGTTGCAAGGAGATTTTGCAGAATCTTTTCTCTTGTTAGAATCACTACTTTATAGAAAGTATGATGAATGATGATAATCAGTTATCTCCTTTGACGCCCACTTATTCCTGACTAGATCTCTCATATTTTTTATTTATTAATCAGATTGAGCAGAAAGAAAAGAATGGGATGAGAAGAGTCTTTTAAAAAGGTGAATTATTATCATGAAATGTCTCAGTCTATTGTTTATGCTATTGGAATATTCATATCCCATTACAAATCTTGTGGTCATGACAAAATGTTATCTAGAATGTCACCTCTCCGGCGTTTTATTCCGTATCTTTGTCGGTATCTCTTCCACCATTGTTGAGATAGTCGACGCCTTTTACAGGATCTTTGTGTTCCTATTTTTTCATCCATGCACTCATCTATACTGTGACAATAAGAGTACAATTCAGATTCCCAAAAGTCCAATCTTTCACGAACGAATAAAAATTTTGAGATTGATTGTTACGTTGGTGCGGCATCATTAATTATTATGATCGATGTACTATCCTTACTATACGTACGAATGTCTATCCAACTTTCAGATCTATTAACAAAATTTCACACGGTGTCTCGGCATAATTTTTTTTCTTACCTTAGTCGTAATTGATTGCTTCTGGATTTAGAAGGTAGTCGGCTTCAAAAGTTTATCCAAAACTCCTCTTTTCTTTACTCAACATGCTACACTAGATAATGAAATATATATATATATACACACACATACACACACACACACACACCAAAGTAACAGTTATTTTATTTTATATATATACATCTTGATCAACGATTTAGATAATATTTTGGAAGATGCAATCTGAACCATTGATCATAATCGAGATACTTGATCCAATGGTCCACGACTCACCTTACGGATGGCTATCTTCCGGTGGAGTTGAGAATAGCATCTCATATATATATATATAATATTATATATATATAATATATATAATATATATATATATGAATGAGATTTAGAGAAGTTACTTGAGCACAAATCAAGAGAGTGATAGATGATGAGCTGCTAACGAGCTCTATGAGCAGAAAAGTCTCACTCCTTGCTGACGATCCTCTCGATCCTTTTGAACAAATTTAAGTGTGTTTAATTTAGGAGGAGAACATCGAACTGACCTACCATGGAAGAAAACTTTCTAAAATGCTTACTCATTTTATAATATAATAGATAACAATGTACATACCCACAGCATACACACGATGGAGTCTCTCTCTCTCTCTCACTTACACAAACACAAACAATATATGAGGCATTCTAACTCTCTCCCTCTCTAAGCACACTCAAACTTACATTCTTCTAGATTCTTTGAATTACTCAACATACGATAATATATATATATATGTATGTATTTATTTATTTATTTAAGCAGATTTGACAGGAGCCGAAGGACGAGAGCCTTTTCCAAAGCCATGGTCAGGAGTCTTCTCAAAATAGTCTTCAAAGACCCCATAGCACTTGGCCCAGAAGCTCTTCTCTTGTTCAATGTCTTCTTTGGTGAGCTTAACGCCAGGAAGAGGGGTCAATTGCCCGCTCGCCCTGAATATCCATTGCCCATGCTCATCCTGGTACGTCTTGAACACGTAGTGGGCCGCTGACAGTTTCTTACCGATGTTCCCACCTTCGATGAGGTGGAACCGAAACTCGTTGTTGTGCATGTCGATGTGGTCTGTATGCATTTTCAGATAGTTGTAGTAGTTTCCTGCATGTTCTTGATCATAATACGTAAGCATGCATGTTGTGATCTGAATAACTCGAGAATTTATGATAATAATAATAACAAAATTAACGTGAAAACATGGATAATACAGATTGATTGGCTAACCATCGGCAAGATGTATGTCCCTGATTGACCCTGCTTCTCCATCTCCCTTAATGTTATCGCACTTCTTGATAAGGTGAGGGATACAATTTGTCATATGTTTGTGAGCATCTCTCGGCCCGAACTCCATGCACTCGGGCCCTGTGATTTTGGTGGGGATTTCGACACAGAATGGAACAGGAACGCTGTACAATTATTGTTAACTGAAACTTTAGAGACCGACAGAGATAAGAAAATCGAGAGGATATTTTTTATGACCTTTTTTTTGCTGAAATGGATATATTTTATGACTAAAAGTGCTTTTTGGATTCTAATGCATAATCCATAAGAACTTATACAATATTGTTATGTACGTAAATCTTACTTATCTCGAGGACGAGAACCTTTGCCAAAGCCGTGGTCAGCAGTAAACTCAATGTAGTCTTCAAATATCCCATAACCTCTGACCCAGAAATTTTTCTCCTTTTCAATGTCATCTTCGGTGAGCTCGACTCCAGGAAGAGGAGTCAGCTCCCCACAAGCCCGAAATATCCATTGTCCGTCTTCATTCTTGTAAACCTTGAAATGGTAACGAGCTGCTGAGAGCTTCTCACCGACGTAGCCTCCCTCAATCAGGTGGAATCTGAACTCGCAGTTTCTCATGTCGATGTCGTCCGTATGCATTTTCATGCCGCTGAAATGATGACCTACGCAAATATATTTATATATCCATCAAAATTATTTACTTTGTAGATATAATGTGTGAACATATATATATATATATACATACCATCAGAGAATTGCAGATCCCTGATTGTTTGGTTTCCTCCATCTCCATGGATGTTATCACACTTTTTAAAAAGCTGAGGAATACACTTGCTTATGTGCTTATGAGCATCTCTCGGACCAAATTCCATGTACTCGGGTCCGGTAATTCTCGAGGGGATCTCGATGCAGTATGTAATGCTGGCCATTGTCGTTAACTAAAAACTTTGGCTCAAATGTATTACTTGCTTGTAAAAATGTGCTCCACCTTCGACCATTATATAGCAAAGAGACGGTGTCACGCTAAAGTTTGTCAATAAATAATAAATTATTAAAATTAATTAGTTGAAAAATAGGAAATAAATCAAATAATTTGAACTTATCCACCATGTTTTTTTACTATAAATTTACGGATGATTTTAATTTTTTACTCTTTTATGTTTTTTCATGACAAGATATATTATATATTATCTAAATGTGGGATTTGATTTCTTGTCTACGATCCAAATATGAGCTTGCTAAAACTTTTACGAAATTTAAGAACAAATCAAGAGGGTAACAGTTGGTGATATGCTGACGATTTCTAGCAGCAGAAATGTCTCAGTCCTTGGTGATATCCAATTTTTTACTTCCCACGTGCAATTTTTTTAAGATAACAAGCTATCAGATTGTTTTATTGGACATAATTCTCATTTGTCGAAGGCGAGCAATTTTTTCATGGGTGAATGTGATAAAACTGATAAGGATTCATGCCTGAAGCTGAATGCATGTATCTCCAAAAACAATTCTTTTTTTTTTTTTTTTTTTTTTTTTTTCTGGCATCCGACTCCGTTCTGAGTGGCAGTCCAGACCGAGGCGACATAGTGCTAATTAATCATGTAAACTTTTCTATATGATGAAAGGGTTTAAGCATGGATTTGAATTAAAATTTCAAAAAGTATTCCCTTGTAACCTAAATTTCAGTTTATTCACTTTGTATACTTGCAGTTTTAGAAAAGTTTATAGGCTAATATTTTGATATCGGATGTGTGTTTTCTCCGTCATCTACTTAATCACTAATTCAAGGTGGCACCAAACGATTAAGGAGATATTAAAATTTTAATTTGACCTATTTTAGCTATTTTAAAAAGAAATGGGTGACTATTTGGTGACTGTTTGGAAGGTATAGTTTGGTTAAGTAGTTGGTGATCAATTGATGACAGTAGGATCAGTATGTGGCAAGTGAACAGATGATAAAAAAAAACGTCAAAAAATATTTACAAGTAAAATTTTCTCAAATGATAGAAAATAATTAAAAAGAGATGGTTAACCGGGTAGATCTGTCTCACCCTAGTTGATTTTATGGTATGCATAGCCAGTGTCTTCTTTTTTGTTTTTGTAAAAGATATGTTCATAACCGAGGGTCCCACTTTGTGCGAATGTAGTCATAGATGATAATTAATAACTCATGTTCAACCAAACAAGGGACTATCCAGATGGACCCGAAGGACTACATTACCTTTTGTGGGATGCTTAAACGATAATCATTCACAACATTTACAAGTGGTGCTTGCGTAATTCCAATCAAATATCTCTGCTCTATGGAAAAAAGTTCCACCATCTGTGCTAGATGTCTAGGATCTCTACATCTTATATAGATCGGATAATCTCGATCCTTCCGGGCACTTTAAGTTTGTCTATGTCATTAGTAGATAGTCTAGCCTGAGATTGTAATGCCACGCACTTGTCCAATCCATAGTTGGCTAACTCGGCCACCTCCACTTGGCCGGGTCCTCCGTAAATAGATGGACGGCTGATAGCATATATGGCCTCCTAATATATTAACCTAAATCGCCATCTTGCTTTTTTGATGTGCCCCTTTCAGTCCAAGACATCTCCACGGGACCTATGGTCCAACTTTGCATGGTGTTTCATCCTCCGCACCTTATGATACAATGATCTCGTCGTATGGCAGGCTGGAACAATTCCAAGCCCTTCCAAATCGGTGTGAGATCTCATAGATGCACAATTTTATGCTCACAAGCCCCAAGGGTGTGCCAAGGGTGCATCGTTTTATAGCTCACAAGCTCAAAAAACGCATAAGCATAGTACTGCTGCCCCACATGCATGATCAGGATCAGCTCTGATACTATTTATAGTGCTCCATATATGCCCGACCCATAACTGGCCTAATTCGGCCATACATGCCACATGGTCGGGCTTCCGAAAAAAATAGAGTGGATCCGGTTGATCGTATATGTGGCCTCCTAGTATATTAACCTAAAGTGCCGCCTTGTTCGGCACTAATTTTAGTATCACATCTTCCTCCTTGGACCCCTTTGCGCGCAAGGCTTCTTCATGGGCCCTAGGGCCAAACTTTTTGGGGTGTTACAGGGATTACTCAACAATAACTAGATAAAGTACTTGGAAGCTACAGCTATCCACAGTAGTGCCGTTGTCTGCCACCGATGGTGGCCGAATCCGCCGACTATACAGACCTGCATGAAGGTAATGAATTCGGGAAGAAAGCTCTTTATAATGCTTAATTAATCCTTTTTATTATAATGGATAACAAGTTACATACCCAACGCTAGACATTAATGGAGTCTCTCTCTCTCTCTCTCTCTCTCTCACATACACATACACACAAACATACATAATAAGAGGAATTCTCACTCTCTCTCTATGATCAGCACGCTCAAACTCACATACTTCTAGATTCTTGGAATTACTTCAACATACGATAATGATTTTATTATTTTATCCAAATATATGTTTAAGATTTGACAGGAGCCGAACGACGAGACCCTTTTCCAAAGCCATGGTCAGGAGTGTTCTCAAAATAGTCTTCAATGATCCCATAGCATTTGACCCAGAAGCTCTTCTCTTGATCAATGTCCTCTTTGGTGAGCTTCACGCCAGGAAGAGGGGTCAACTGCCCGCTCGCCCTGTATATCCATTGCCCATGCCCGTCCTGGTACACCTTGAACACGTAGTGGGCCGCCGACAGCTTCTTACCGATGTTCCCACCTTCGATGAGGTGGAACCGAAACTCATTGTTGTGCATGTCGATGTGGTCCGTGTGCATTTTCAGATGGTTATAGTAGTGTCCTGCATGTTCTTGATCTTAATAAAGTATGATACTAATTAATTACATAATTAACATGTAAATATGGATAATATGTTTGATTTGACCAACCATCGGCAAAATGCACGTCCCTTATTGACTCTGATTCTCCATCTCCCTTAACGTTATCGCACTTCTTGATAAGGTGAGGGATAGAACCGGTAATATGTTTGTGCGCATCTCTCGGCCCGAACTCCATGTACTCGGGACCTGTGATTCTGGAGGGGACTTCGACACAGAATGGAACAGGAGCGCTGTCCAATTATTAGTATCAAGTATCAACTAAAACATCAGACACTGATAAAGAGAAGATGGTCGATGTAATAGAAACTTATATAGCGAGAAGATCATTAATAGTGGGATTAAAATCCATGGATATGTAAATCTTACTTATCTCGAGGACGAGAACCTTTGCCAAAGCCATGGTCATGAGTAAACTCAATGTAGTCTTCAATCATTCCGACAGCCCTGATCCAGAAATTTTTCTCTCTTTCAATTTCCTCTTCGGTGAGCTCGACTCCGGGAAGAGGAGTCAGCTCCCCACATAACCTATGAATCCATTGTCCGCTTTCATTCTGGTAAATCTTGACCTCGTAACGAGCTGCTGAGACCTTCTCACCGACGTACCCGCCCTCACTCAGGTGGAAGTTGAACTCACAGTTTTTCATGTCGATGTGGTCGGTATGCATTTTCATCCTTCCGAAATGATGACCTACACACATATATATACATATATTCATCACAACAATTTACTTTGTAGCTATATATATATATATATATATATATATATATATAGAGAGAGAGAGAGAGAGAGAGAGAGAGAGAGAGAGAGAGAGATGATGTATCTTAAGACTTTCTAACCATCAGAGAACTGCAGATCTCTGATTGTTTGGTTTCCTCCATCTCCTTGGATGTTATCACACTTTGTAAAAAGCTGAGGAGCACACTTGGTTATGTGCTTATGAGCATCTCTTGGACCAAATTCCATGTACTCGGGTCCAGTAATTCTCGAGGGGATCTCGATGCAGTATGTAATGTTGGCCATTGTCGTTAACTAAAACCTTTGGCTCAAATATATAACTTGCTTGTAAAAATGTGCTCCACATTAGATCAATTTATAGCTGTGAGGGTCGCTCTAGTGTTTGTAAATAACTAATAAATTATTTGAAACTAGGAAATATACTCATATAATTTTGTAGATATGCACATATATTATCGAATTTTCTAATAAACATGTGACAATAGCTTTAATTTTCAACTATTTTATGTCTTTAATGATAGGATATATTATATGTTATCTAAATGTTGGATTTGATTTCTTTGTATGATCCAATATAAGTTTGCTAAAATTTTTACGAAATCGAAATTGATATTATTAAGCACGAATCAAGAGAGTGATAGTTGATGATATTCTCACAATTTCTAGTAGCATAAATGTCCCACTATATATATATATATATATATATATATATATATATATATGCTAGAGGCGTGGACCTACTAGATGGCCCGTAAAGAAACCTTGTTAGTGAATGTAGGAAATACTATGCGGTGCATGGATGTTAGACATATCTATGAGAAGGCTAACCACGTAGTAGATCATTTGGCTGCCATGGCATTTAATCTGCAGTAGGACTCCGTTTTCTTGTATACTCATCTTCAGATGTTCATAGTTTATTTTAGTTTGATATAAATGGCATTGATCTCCAATATTAATGAAGATTTAAGGAATTTCGTTCATTCCGTTTTTACCAACAAACAAAAAGAAGTAACATATGTGTAGTTTCATGGCAGGATTTTTCTGCACCCTCGTCCCATTTTCTTATCCTAGTGAAGCTGTAAAGCTGCACGTAGTGATTAAAGTCATTGTGTCACGTGGTATTATATGACAGTTGCTATTATTCTAAAAGAGTCACGCGGTATTTGTATTGATCGATATGAATTTATAAAATAATATAACTTATTTGAAAAATCTAGGTCCAATATTAAAAATAAATACTTAATCCAATAACAATTTATAATAATAATCTAAACTTAATATCACCAACATTTTAAAGTATAAATATAAAATTTTAATAAAAATAAATAACAATTATATGAAATTAAAAAATATAAAAAATTAAAATTTTTAATATTATTTATTTATACATATGACTAATATCTGTATATCGTACGGATGCAGAACTAGTAACAAAAATTATTCAGTCATCCGTATAATTCAACATCATAAATATAATAATCAATATGACTAAACAATTTCTCATAAGTATTAAAATACACTTAAATTCATTTCATAATATCAAAAGTAAATAAAAAATGAGATCACATATGAAGAATTTATGCATGTCTAGATCAGCTTCTCCTGTAAATATCATCCCTTTTGTTTCATGCCTCCTCTGGTTTCTTCAACTCTTCTTTCCCTTGCAAGCAAGCAGCCATTTTTTGTCACATGTAAGGAAATTTACCATTCTATCCTTAAAGGCAAAGTTGTACGCACTTATTAGCTCACCCTGAGAGAAATCAGCTATAAAGTACAGACAAAGACACGGGTACGAAGATATGGCACGGCATAGATACGTGATACCGTAATTTTTTAAAAAGTAGGATACGAGCTCGAATACGGTAATAAAAATATAAAAAATTATATAATAATTTATATTAAGTATTTGAATATCTAAAAATACAATAACATCTAATAACAAACCATACATAATATAATATTTTACGTATTTTAGACAAATTTAAATAGTAAAAATTTAATTTCATCAACAAAAAAAAATAATATTTGAGTATATAACTATATTATATTATTTTATTATGTACCGTTTGTATTAATATTTTTTTTTCTAAAAATAATTACAAAAATAAGTGTTTTTCTAAAAATTAAAATAAAAATAAAAATCCGGACATGCATGTCGAACACTCCTACTGTCTGGCCATGTCCGACACGCGAGTTAGAATTTTTTTTACTTTTAATATACAGATATTTCTCTGGCATTTTCGACATGTGTCTGGCCGTGTTGTATCGGACACTGCAAAGGATAAAAATTCGGTATATTCATGCTTCCTAGAAAATCAGAATGTAGACACTCAAAATCGTATGGCATTTGTCGCGCGTATTTAGCATCATGCATACCAATATATATACCATCATATATCTTCTAAAATTTGTTTGAAAGATGACCGCTAGGAATGAAAGCTAGAATCAATGGTTCCTGAACAATGCTATCAGGAAAAAAATTACATCGTCATAAAACTATCCAACAAACTACATACAATCATCACCACCAGAGACGCGCATCATGATCCACACAATTTCCTCGTAATCCGTAAAAAATATCAAATTTACATATATACCCACCATGATGTATGGTTCTGATTGTGCCACATCAGCATATGTGATTTTTTGTGTGATTTTTGGGAATGCATAGCAAAGCCCATACTCGCAATATGCATAATCTTATTGTATCAATGTATACTTTTGATTTTTTGATCTACAATATTGTAGCTTATGCCTGTCAACTGTCAAGTACAAAAATACCCCTTAATCCTCGAAACTTTGGCATGACTTCCAAGGAAAGGAATGCTTTTCTTTCTTTTTTTTTAAAAAAAAACTTAAAATTATATCTCTAATGAAATCTACAAAGTGGTTTAGCAGATATGATTAGTAACATAGACGCCCCAAAACATTGATCTTGCTTCACGCAGTCTATGTCTTAGTAGGTGGGCGAGGGCCTCATTCACTCCACGATCCAGTCTCACTCAAGGCATGTGTTAAAAGATTTTGACAAAGCAGCCCATACTTTTAAAAAGATTAACGAAGCAGTCTATATTTTGCAAATTAGTTCTTTACTAATGTCAGCAATGCAGGGCTAATTTGTCAATATTTTTAATAGTGGGAGCTTTTTTTTAAAGCATCACTGAGAGTTGTGATTTTCTTCACTATGTCATTGCACCTTTTTGGATTAAGTTTTTGGGTATTTAACTTTTTTGTTTATATATATATATATATAATCTGAAATACCACTACTTTTGTACTCATGCAATGCTCAGATATTAGTCATATATACAAGTAATAATATTGAAATTTTAATTTCTTGTATTTTTATTTATACAAATTACTACTTAATTTTAATAAAATATTATATTTTTTTAGTTATATATTGTTAGAGTAAGAAAATATATTATATGACATACATAAAAGTTATTTAAAGAGTATAAAATTTATTCATATATAAAATTTTTAATCATATATATATATATATATATATTATATATATATATATATATATATATATAATTATATATATATATAATTTTATATATGTATATGTAAAATTTTTATATGTATGTATATGTAAAATTTATATATATATGTATATGTAAAATTTATCTACATATATATATATTAATATATATATATAATATAATATATATATATATATATATATGAATATATATTTAAAATTTTATATATGAATAAAATTTTATTTAAAAAATTAATAATATATTATATATTTATATTTATATATATTATTAATATAATTATAGTTGTATTAATATATATTATTTTTACATATTATGATTTTAATTAATATTTATTTTTTAAACCTTTCATACATTAAAATAAGTTATATGACTTTGTGAATTCCTGTCAACCAATTCAATGTCACATGGTTTTTTAGAATATGAATAAATATTATATGGCACTTAGAAAATTATTCAAAATGCCATGTAGCGCAACAAATTAACCTGACAAATAAATCATTCAAAAATTATATATATATATATATATATATATACACCCTCGTCGCATTCCTAATTGGGCAAATACCATATCAGCCGGTTAAACTTTTAAACTTGACAAATAAATATCTGATTTTAGCTGTTAATTTTGACACCCTAAAATATTTATTTAGAAATACTTCAAAAATATTTAATATAAAAGTTATAGATTTTGATGAGATCTACAATTTTTATGTTATTTCTTTTAAATATTTCTAAATAAATATTTTTGAGATTTCAAAATTTAACGATTTAATGAATTGATTTGGAAGCCTAAGAAAATATATTCGGAAGCTTTTCTTTGAAAAAATATTAAATTTAAAAATTATAGATCTAATCAAAATTTACAATTTTTATGTTATTTTTTTTTAAAATATTTATGTAATTGTCAAAATAACTCTGATATTAATATCGAGAATTTTTTTTTTAAATTTAAACAATAATTAAGAAATTTAGTTGTTGATTTAACAAAGTGGAAAAAATGGAAAAAAAAATCAAAGCACTAATAGTATTTGCCCAATTGCCCTTGTTGTTGTACAGTCGTAGGATTCCACCCCTTCAAGTACGATGTAAAAATGATCGAAACCACAGACCGCTCTCGTATATCCTTTGCATCTTCTCTTGAGATACTTCATGATGCGTATCTTTTTATGCAAAAAATCGCTAATTCCTGTTTTAACCTCACATCTTTTTCCGGTTCTACTAGAAATACAATTCTAACGAATTAATCATGGGCATAATGGTAATTGACATATGCCTGTTGCGTTAATCTTTCGAACGACAAGGACGTAATCGTAAATAAACACGCTGCCTGCTCGGCGCCAATCAAATTCACGTTTCGGATTACCGAGAGCTCCCCCTTCTACTCCACGTCGGTGATTGCATCTTCACCGCCGGCGATCGTCGACAGTCTGCAATGGCGAAGATGATTATACCCCTTCCAGAAGTATACTACAATCTTAATCTACTAGCACTATCTTTGCAGTATCAAATGTACAGATTTATAATGATATTGTTAATTAAAAAGATGGCGCAGACAGCGAAGGAGTGGGGATTAAGAATGAAAGGGAGACGGCGACGGAGGATAGGACCACGGCCGGAGAGAGCGCCGGAGAGCTGGTCTGAATCTGCGGCGCTGGCGGCGGCGACGGTGGGATTCAGTTTCGCGGAGACGATCGGAAAGTGGGGCATCGGTGGTCTAGTCTTTGGTATCAAAAACCACATGCGCCGCCAGGTTTAATCCTAATCTCTGTAATTTAGAAATGCTCGATTATCACCTTCCAATGCTTCCATTGTCCCTTTTTTTTAAAATTTTTATTTATTTATTTTATTTTTTGTGATTTAACATCTCGAGCGCATTATGGTATCTTTGGATAAGTATATTGGCATATTCCTATTCGAAGTAATATATTCAAACAGCTCTTGACATATATAATGAAATTCTAACCATGATTGAGTTTTGGAGGCTGGGACAATAATTTATTGTAATTTTTATTTTCTGAAAAGTTGGATTAATAAACAAGGAAATAGGTCATTTTTAATAAAGACTTTTTTTGTGGTTGCTTTCTCCATTTGAACAAGGAAATAGGTCTAGCGTGTCTCTCTCAAGGTTTTGTTTTTGAAATTATTACGATAGAATTCGTAACACGAGCGCATGTTCTATTAGAGTTCTCAAATTTGTAAAAAATTTTCTCGTCCACTCCTAAAATTTCTCGGCCCCCTGACTCAGCATTTGGTAGTCTGAGTCCAGCTCTGTATGTGCTAATACATGAGCACTTAGTTATTCCACCTCAGTATTTGGAATTTGCATGAGATTTTTGGAATTGGCGTCGGGGATTTCCGGTGATAGAAAATTTTCCACCGAAAGAAGTATTGTTATAAGATCGGCTATGTTGTTATAAGTATCACCATACTCAGCGGCCGAAGGTAGCGAAAATGAGTATGTTGCATTATATCTACAAGCACACTTTTAAAGACAATATATAGAATAAAATGTCAGACGTACATTTCAGGTGGCCTCAATTTAGGACAAGTTGAAAAATAGATGACCAACAACTGCAACAGTTATAAAATGTGAAAGCATGAAAAAAAAGTGTGTCTAAAAGAAATTGGAGAGAACCCATCCAGGACCTTACCTTTCTAGGAGTTGACGGCGATCTAGTTCAAGATCGAGCGTAGTGGAGGTATAGAATTTATATTGGTGACATCGCGGTTTAAATAATGTGGTAGAGTTTTTTTTTATTTGTACTGTACTTATTTGCTTCATATTTTATTTTATTTTAATTATTTCTACCTGTATATAATTTTATAATTATTTATTTATATTATGTTTGCATAATAACAATACAGTAATTGTTGGCAAAATGATGTTGCTGAAGTAGAATTTTGTTACAGGATAAGCAACAGTTTGAGAAAACTTATGCTGGAAAAGATTGCAAGAGGCTGAAAGGCCCAGAGATAACTGCTAAGATGATCCACCTACTAAATTTACTGAACAGTTGCATGATGTTCACAAGGAAGTCATTGTCCAGGTTTTTGAAGTCCTCCGGCTACTCAACCGAAGATTTGATCTTCGAAGAGCACAAGGCGGGGGTGTGTGCGTACTAGATGAATCTCACACCTTGATCCCTCCTTTCCTTTACATTTCAACTTTTTCGTCTTTTATTTTTTATTTTTTATTTTTTTGGTCCTGACATTTTGGAATTACATGTTGCAGATTCTGAAACCGAATTTCGCGGTAATACATGATAGGAGTTGCCGATGTTTTCTTCTATTCATAAGGGGTGCCCTAAGCATTAAGGATAGACTAACTGCAGCAACTGGTGAAATGGTGCCTTTCCATCATATAAGTTTACAAGACGGTCGAGTTGATCGTCTGGTTTTAGGGTACGCGCATTGCGGAATGCTTGCTGCAGCTCGTTGGATCGCGAAACGAGTTACACCCAGCCTTCTTCAAGCAATTTGTCGATATCCAGATTACAAAATCAAGGTTTGTTTAGCTTACATCGTTTATCGATTTTTAAGTAGGAGACGTGCTATTATTCATGAGGCTGAAAGAGCATAAATCAATCGACCAGGTAAAGAGATGTGTGGCAATAAAGAGTGCCGTCTAAAGTAGTGGTTAACCGCCTGAAGACCATCATGCCCCGCATTATATCACCGAACCAGGCTAGCTTCGTACCAGGTCGTCAGATAACGGATAATATTATCCTTATGCAGGAAGCTATCCATACTATGGCGCGGAAGAAGGGTCGCCTTGGCTACATGGCCTTAAAGATTGATCTTGAGAAGGCATATGATCGGGTCCGCTGGAGCTTTCTACAAGAGTCCTTAATGCAGTTGGATATTGGGGATAATTTGGTATCATTGATAATGCACTGCGTGACATCAGCTGAAATGCGCTTGTTATGGAATGGGCATGAAACGGAGCCTTTCAAACCACAAAGAGGCTTACGTCAGGGTGACCCTCTGTCACCGTATTTATTTGTTATTTGTATGGAAAGGTTGGCTCACATGATTCAGGGGCAGTTCGGGAGGGTGCTTGGAAACCCTTACCTCTATCTCGTGGAGGCCCGGAATTAACTCATCTATTTTTTGCAGATGACTTAGTACTATTTGCTGAAGCCTCAATAGAGCAAACTGAGGTGGTAATGCGGTGCCTGGAGGACTTTTGTGTTGCCTCAGGTCAAGGACTAAATGCCACAAAGTCGCAAATTTTCATTGCAAAGAACGTGAGACAAGAGGTGGCTGCAGCCATTAGCGCCCGCACAAAATTTGCTACAGTACAGGAGCTCAGCAAATACTTGGGAGTGGATGTGATTCACAAGCGGGTAGTTAAGACCAATTACAACAAGCTTCTGGATAAAGTTAAAAAGAGATTGTCGGGCTGGAAAGGAAGGTTACTCTCCTTTGCTGGCAGATTAACCCTCGTCCAATCGGTGACGGCGACTATCCCCTATTACACCATGCAGACCGCTTTACTTCCGATGTCAGTATCTGATGAAATCGACCGCCTAAATAGAGGATTCTTATGGGGCTCGACAGAGGAGCGACGACGTATGCACCTTGTCAATTGGGAGACTATAACCAAGCCAAAGTGGTTGGGTGGTCTGGGGTTAAAACGATCAAGAGAAATGAATATCGCTATTTTAGCCAAGCAAGGATGGCGGTTCATAAGAGGGGAAGATACGCTCTGGGTCCGTTCCCTTCAACAAAAATATACTTGTGGCGGCATAGAGGATCTGAAGCTCAGCTCAAACA
The DNA here is from genome assembly GCA_002076135.1 of Xerophyta viscosa. NCBI lineage: Eukaryota > Viridiplantae > Streptophyta > Magnoliopsida > Pandanales > Velloziaceae > Xerophyta > Xerophyta viscosa. The sequence continues at coordinate 4,535,663 of MJHO01000006.1, read as the reverse complement.
CAGGGAGTTCACACACATGGAAGGGTATTGTTAATGCTTGGAACAGGGTACAACAAGGCGCTGCATGGAACCCGGGACATGGAGCTGATGTGGCATTCTGGACGACGAGGTGGCTCATGGATAAACCTTTGGTAGAGTTACCTGATGTACATGCCCCCTCCGGTGAGTTACACAAACAAATACGAGACTACCTCAATGATCAGGGTGATTGGAACTGGGAAAAGCTTAGGTGCTTGCCTCACCATATTCAAATGAAACTCCATGCAGTGGTGCTAACAAGCGATTCATCGGAGGCGAGACGTGTGACATGGAAACTCCACAAGTCCGGGGTATTCAATACAAAATCAGCATATAGATTTTTGGTGGAGGACACCACGCCGGCGGAACTTATTTGGCGTAATATATGGCATGCGCACGGTCCCCAGCGCCTGCGCTCATCTCTTTGGTTGATGGCACATGATAGATTACTCACCAACAGTGCTAAAGCAGTAAGGGGAATTATGGATTGCTCGATTTGTAAGGTGTGCAATGAAGCTGCAGAAGATACTTTACATGCAGTAAGGGACTGCAGGGCGGCCAGGGAGGTATGGAGGAAGTTTGTCCGAGCAAACCAGTGGCACACCTTCCTTTCTCTGGGGTTGCGTGACTGGATACAATGGAATCTGTCAAAGGAGCTTGGGAGGTGGTCAACCTTAAATTGGGTTCACATTTTTGGAATTACTGTTCTGAAGTTGTGGCATTGGAGGAATAGATTTATGTTTGAGGGTATTACTCTACCTACTCACACCAAGGTGCAGAATATACTTCAGGAAGCAGACCTCTGGAAGAAGACGTTTCTCATGGGAATAGAGAAGCTACAACAACATCTCCCTATCCAGGTGAGGTGGACTCCGCCAGAGGAGAGTTGGGTTAAACTCAACTCAGATGGCTCATGCAAAAACACTGGGAGCGGGGCTGCAGGAGGCCTTGCTCGTGATGCGCGAGGACGCTGGTTAGGAGGGTTTAGTCTTAATTTGGGCAACTGCACAATTTTGGAAGCGGAGTTGTGGGGATGCTTCAAGGCACTAAAAATGGCTCGAGAATTGGGTTTTATGCAAGTTTATATTGAAACAGACTCCCTCCTCCTCATTCAATTACTACAAAGCAACGACCTTCCAGAAGGCCGACATAGAAATTTGGTGTTAGAATGTAAGCAACTTCTTCGAAGTGACTGGGATGTGCGATGCCAGCATATCTATAGAGAGGCAAACCGGGTAGCAGACTACTTAGCAATCAAAGCTTTTTCCTTACCTTTAGGTTTTCACTATTTTAATTCCCCTCCATCGGAGGTGGTTAGTTTACTTTCTTCTGATGTATCGGCAGTTAGCCATACAAGATTTATAAAACGTTAAGGGACGTCTGTCCCTCCTTCTAGACCAAAAAAAAAAAAAAAAAAAAAAAAGAGTGCCGTCTATTTTATTTTCTATTCAGTTGAAGCGCGCTTGACATGTATTTCTGCTAAATAGAACTTGGTCCGTCTTCATTTACCAGATAATCGGACACTCAATGGGTGCAGGGATTGCTGCTATGTTAACCTACATACTGCGAGAACGTGAAGAATTCTCATCAAGCACATGTATTGCATATGGTCCAGGCATGTGCCCTTCAATTTCAGTCCAATCCATCGCAATTTTTAAAATATAGATTAACATTTATTTTTTAGAAAGTCAATATTTGCATATTCAAAAATAGTTTTACTATGCTCATCCAAGAAACTATACAATAAATTACATAACATACGTGGTAACATCAAACCACATATTACAATGGATATAATTATAATTTTAATAATTTGAACGGATCACAAAATAAATATACAGATCACGAGACAAATGTGTGGTAGAGATTATTGTGCGTGGTTTAATATGTGATTTATTGGGGATGAGTAGTTTTTCCATTCAAAAAACCTGTTTTAGAGGCTTTGTTTACCCTTGCTCAAGATGCTCTGTTATTGTTCAGTGTCATAAAGAATTATGGCTCTAGACCAAGTAGTTTTAACTTACACTCAGATTATTCTTTAGCTTCATGCATGACCTGGGAGCTGGCGGAATCTGGGAGACACTTTGTTACAAGTATCGTCAATTGTACCGACATGGTGCCCACATTTCAACCTGCCAGTGCTAGCGATCTGCGTGCCGAGGTATATATATACATCCTTGTAGTGGCTTCCTTTACTGAGGTTGTTTGCGCTTGGAGAGTAAGTGGATGTAATTGTCTTTTCCTTTGTCAGCAACTCTTAATTTTGGGCTCAATAATATCAACCAAAACTGATTCAATAATTTCATATAATTTTGGGCTCCTCAGACCTTTGTTAGGGTTAAGTATTCGGACCTAATAACATTACTCTTTATTGAGTTAGTACTGAGCCATTCCATTTCAGTTGAAAATGAAGAATACATGACCACAGCGATGATTACAGAAGCTTACAGTTCATAGGCCAAAGTAGTTTTTCTGATCTCCTATCGTGAATATACATAATATGTAATCAGCTCAAGAACCTATTTATGGATGCTATTCTTCCAGTTTATGACTAACAAGTGTTTTCACTAATATAAGCTATCAATGTCATTGTAATTTGTAATCTATTGCTCATTGGTAATCAACTTTCCATCTATTTTCTATCCAGATACAAGCAGCATCAAACCGTTCACAAGATAATTTTAGTTGTACAAGTTGCTTTGATCTTGTTCGTCAGTCTGCTTCTACCTTGGGAAGTCATATGCACTCCTTTTGCCTGGCAAAATCTACACCAGAAGGAAACATATCCCAAGAACAGGTGCTCCTCACTAGGCTTTTCTCGAGGTCTAACTATAACTTGCTACAAAACACTCGGTTCTGTTTGATGCACTTTCCAGCATGACGCATAGTAATAGGGCTAAATGTCACTTGACGGAGTGCATTTCGTGATCCTTCTTTTTTCTGATTTGGAATGCTTGAAACTGTAACAAAAAAATATCGTCCAAAGGAAATCCCTAACCAGAGCCTTATTTGATTCCATTGCACTATGCCTAAAGATTGTACAAGGGGCATTCGCATTTTTATGCCCCCTCCCCCTAATTCAAAATGGCATTTATATACCCCCTTGACCCTGTAAAATGACGAACTGCCTTGTCATTTTTCTTGAAAGACGAGTACAGTTTCATCATTTCGCACGGTCAAGGAGGGGCATACAAACGTCATTTTGAATTAGGAGAGCACATTTTTGCAATTTCAAATTATACGGGAGGGGTCATAAAAAGCAAATACCTGTTGTACAATCTTATTGGAAATGATTTGAATATCAATATCTCAATCTTAGTGGTAGAGAAACTTAGTTTAGTTGCCTAATTGACTTTCTTTGGTGAAACTGACAGATACATGAGGGAGCTACTACTAACTGTTTTTCCTTCTTCAATTGGCCGTTCATGGGTATATACCAAAAGTCTACTACTAAAAGGATTTCTGATTCTGCTGTAAGCGAAGTCAATGATGACGAAAAGATGGTCAAGGTTGACTTTTGCTATTCGACATTTCAAAATCAAAAGAAGCCAATGATTATGATTAAGGATCATATTGTTAATTGCTCAGCAAGTGAAAAGACGGAAGAACTTATTAGTGAAGTACAAGTCCTGGAAGAAAGTTCGGAAATTAGACATCACACTTTGCAAGATGCTTTAGAAAGACACCAATTCTATCCTCCAGGAAAAATGATGCATATGGTTGTGCTGCCAGCATCTGATACGAATTCAAGAGACGATATAGGAATTTTTGAAACACCAAAAGAACTTTATAGCAAGATTCGATTAGCAGAGACAATGATATCAGATCACTATATGGAGGGGTATATAAAGACAATGGAGCAATTGATAGACAGGCTGAAGGAGGACGATAACATGTCACCTTCGTCATCATCTCCATCGTCCATCCAACCTCGTGATAAGATTGAGGGATGAACAGCCAGAAAGGTTAATAACTACTAGTGAACCATTTATATGTGCATAAATTGTAAGTATAGAACTGCACAATGATTATTACCACCATTACTCACGCATGTTCAGAATAATGCTTACTGTAAATTGTTAAAATGTGTGCATAAATCAAAATTGTAGCAGCCATGGGATTAAGAGACAAGGTTGACTGTTCAAGAACATGTGCATGAAAATACAAGCATTCAGTGCAGTATGAGCTTGGGCTTTCTTCAATGTGTACTAATTGAACGATTGGATAGAAATACAAGTTCTAGAAATATTGTTACACTCCATTATAATAGTAGGGCAAAGAAAGTCTTCGTACGAACCTGGTATATAATGTTGATCTGAAACCAGCAATGCAACTCAGCTGGCAATGGTGGTAAAGAGTGTGGTACTCAGATGTAACACACGGTTGTGAAGAAGATGAACAAACCATGTAACGATGAGCAGCGTTACTCTACCCGGCATGTAACTGTATCAGCTAGAGGATTATACCTGACTATACATGATAATATTCAAATAAGATTTCTCTAAACAGTAGAGCATACACGCCTGAGGATTATGGAATTATCATTTATCTTCTTTTTGCATAATTTCAAAAATTATCTGCGCTCAGGTAAGGTTTTCTACGAAGTATCGGGGGTCATTAAGTGAGAAAAAATGGAGATGAAATTGGGATTTCACAACTGGGACAGAGAAGCAAACATCAGCTGCTTGATAGCAGTTGTTTGATCTTCAATTTGCTGGAATTGGGAGGTGCAGAGGAACCCTAATAAATCCTCCGCACCTCATCTCCAACGTTTTAAAAATATGTAATAAAAGTGACACCGAAATTACGCAAAAATAGAGATCTACAACCACAGATTCAAAACTGCAAACAAAAAAAAAAAATGTAGCGGATCTTGACAAGAGCGAGAAAGGTGGAGGAACCGGAACTCACTCGGTCAGCGATCGATTGTAGTTGATTTTGCTGGTCTCAGGGAGCGATCGGCAATTGCGGTAGCACAGCCATCAGCAGTGACGCCGCTCGCCGGAGCCGCTGAACCAGCACAAAGTAATTACAAAAAAAAGCAAATATAAAGCAGTGCAACACTTTCGTTGGTGGGGATTTAAAGTGCAAGGAGGAATGAGTTGTTTATAAGCGGGATGAAAGTGGCAGATTTTTGAGCGGCTGGGATTGGTTTAGCTCACTGCATAAGCCGAGTCAGATCCAAGATCTAGTTCAATTCAATTGGTGTAATTCGAGCTCAAATTTGATGAGTTTTGAAGGCTGAGATTGAACTCTGCTACATTTAAAAAATAGCAAGCTCATCTTGATTTTATCGACTGACCTGTGTTCGACTCTAGTTCATATTGCTTGTATATTTTAGGGTGGAGCCCGAGTCGAGCTTTAAATCTTTAAACTCGCTTAAATAATTTGTTGTAAAGATACTTGAAAAAAAAAAACAACTCCTTTAGACTCGTGAACTCAATGACCAGAGTAAACAGTGTTCAGACTCGGCTCTTTTAACTTAAATTTAAAACCGTGCGTAACTTGGCTCGAGTTTAAACGAGTTTGAGCTTGAGTCTTTTGTAAGCAGCTCGGATTCGTTTTCACCCCGGCATAAAAAGCAAGCTTTAGCTTGAAATTTAACGGGCCGGATGTTATGGAAGCTGAGGTCCGGCTTCATTTGAAGACTGATACGGCCTTTTTAAGATATTGCGGCCTCTAACAAATGGAGTACCACTTTTAGAGCCAGTTGCAGTCCATCCAGTAATTGTATTTGTATTTAGGTGCCAATTTGAGCTTTTCCTGCCATTTATTCTATAATTGTTTTATGGTTATTGCGTATCAGCTTCCCTATTCAGAAGCTTTACATATCAGCATTTGAAAACGAAAAAAATACACTGACGTGACAGTGCATGCTTACTTTTCCATTTTCAAATAATGATACGTAAAGTTCAGATAAACGTGAGACTGATGCAACTCTCTCTTGTTTTATGCCATAAGTGATCTCAACATAGTTCAATTTTTGAAATAATAAAATAGATCTTGACGTGCTATATAACTTTTATATTAGAATTTTTTAAAATATATCTAACTAAGTATTTTAAATTTCAAAGTCTTTCATTGTTACAAACAATTTAGAATCTCAAACATCTTTTTAGAAATATTTTGTAAAACAAAATTGAATATCAAATTATACAGGACACCAAAATTTTTTTATTAAATAAATTATACAAATGCATTTTGGAGTAGTTTTATAATTTTCTCAAAAAAGAATAAAATTATTTGAAATAGTTTTGTAAAGCATGGATTTCTTTTCCTACAAAACCCCTAAAAAATAACTTGGAATATGGTTTAATGCCTGTGTCTGCTATAAGATTCTATGGCAGGCTATATCTTCTATGGCCCAAACTTGGTATACCAGACTGGGCCGTCAGCAGCCTAACCTAATTTCAAACTGGCCTTTCCCAGCGACGTAAACCCTAGGCTTCGCTTGTGCAGCATATGAAAGGCTGCGAGCGCCGCGTTCTCTACTCTTTTTCCTGTTGAGAGGCTGAGAATCGGCTGAAGCAGACGAGATGGTATCGCTGAAGCTCCAGAAGCGGCTCGCCGCCAGCGTGCTCAAGTGCGGTAGAGGGAAAGTTTGGCTCGATCCAAATGAAGTCAACGAGCTGTCCATGGCCAACTCTCGTACGATCCCTATCACCTCTTTCCATCATTTGATTGTAAACTTTCATCTGGCTTGTTTTTTCTTTTTCTCTTTTTGATTCATGGTGGTGGATCGATTGTGTTCTGGTGGATATCGTGGATATATGTTTATAATCGATCAATTATCATCCTTAGTTTTTTTTTAGTTAGACTATTTGGTTGATCAATTATCATGCTTAAGTTAATGAATTAGATATAATAGATGCTTAGATGCATGAGCTGAGTGATTATATTTGCTTTTACGTAGATTGGTTTTGTGGATTCGTGGATTTGAACTTCCTTGAGGTCGATGGATGCTTAATCTATTGGGACTATAGACTGTTGAGTGCGTATTGTCATGGATTTAGAGAATTTGGAAATGTTTATGTACTTAAATTCTTAATTCCTGCTATTTAAATAGATACTTAGATGCATGAGCTCGGTCATTTATAGGTGCTTCAGTATGTAGATTGGTTAAGCATCAAACATTTGATGCTTGATTTAACGGGGCTGTAGACTTGTTAAGTGATAGGAAGCATGGACACTTCTCAGGAGGTGGGTTGTCAGTGTTGAACACGTTTTGGAAACGCCATTTTGCCAGACACTTTTTGGACAAATGCCGGACAAATGTATTGCCATGTCCATAAGCGGATATTTTTATATATTTCATATTTTATGTGTTGGATAATTGCAAACTCTTGGTCGAACTAATTTTATTTCTATATAACGAATTAGAAGAGATGAATATATGATACTTCTATATGAGCGATCGAAATTAAGCCCAAAGAATTTATTAAACCATAAAATCATATTTAAGAAAAAGATAATAATAATTCTCACGTACGAGTAAGAATTTGCAATATGAAAAACATACTTATTTGTTGTATATATAAAGACATAGAATATAAAAAAAATTATGTTATGGTGAAGTTCTAATAACATTTTCTATAATGATTGTTATAATATTTAACAATTTTGAATTACATTTCCTATAAAATTTATAGTTAAATATATTTAATATAACAAATAATTTATTTGTCGTGTCCGTCCCATGTTGTGTCCAAGATTTGAGAATTATCGTGCCGTGCCATGTCGCCGTGTCTGTGTCCGTGCTTCATACGTTAATTACATGACCGATGTTGTTGGAAAATTTTCATTCATGCTATTTAAATGCAGGCCAGAACATAAGGAAGCTAGTGAAAGATGGGTTTATCATCAGGAAGCCTCAGAAGATCCACTCCAGATCTCGTGCGCGTAGAGCTTTGGAGGCCAAGAGGAAGGGGCGTCATTCGGGCTATGGTAATTCAGCTAGAAGATAAATTTAGCAACATTTCGTTTGATCTGTGATTATAGTTGTTGAATACTCTGAACTGTGAAGGTAAGCGCAAGGGTACCAGGGAAGCTAGACTTCCAACTAAGGTGCTGTGGATGAGAAGGATGCGTGTGCTGAGGCGCCTTCTGCGCAAGTACCGTGAGTCCAAGAAGATTGACAAGCACATGTACCACGATATGTACATGAAGGTGAAGGGTAATGTTTTCAAGAACAAGAGGGTGCTCATGGAGAGCATTCACAAGAGCAAGGCTGAGAAGGCAAGAGAGAAGACGCTGTCGGACCAGTTTGAGGCCAGGCGTGCCAAGAGCAAGGCTAGCAGAGAAAGGAAAATTGCAAGGAGGGAGGAGCGACTTGCTCAGGTGATTTGAAATATCATAAAATCTGTTCAATATTCAACAACACATGGCTGCATATAATTCTTATTTTGTGATTTTGGTGATCGCAGGGTCCTGGAGAGAGAGCACCTGCAGCACAACCTGCTGCTCAGGCAACTGAGTAAATTCTTACCCTATTAATTGCCTTGTTGAACAGATTAAAATTATAGCTGAATTATTATTTTAACAATTTGTTTCCTGTAGGGCACCCACAACCAAGAAGTCCAAGAAATGAAGGATGAATGCTGCAGTTAATAGTTGTTCTTTTGAGATAAGCTTGTTTCGAAATGCTTTTAGTTATTTCAAAGGTTGTTTTAGATGTTCAAAGCTGCTAGAGGACAATGCATATGCTCGAGTTTTTGTTCTTTTATGTATCGGACGGTTTTGTTGAAGAAATGTTTCCATTATCTTACTTTCTTACTCATAAAAGGGCTGCTTGTGATCTTGTTTGAGTCAATTATGGATGTCGATCTGTTTATGACAGAGCACCAATGCTGGTAATTTACAATTATGAGTTAAAGTGCATTCAGACAGATTAGAAAAGTTAAGGACATTCAAAAGCCACTTTTAGCCGCGTTAATTGAATTTTTACTTCATTTTCTGTTGCGATTCCAGCATTTTTAGTGGTATGTGGCCGGGAATTGTCTGGATTCGAGAGGATGCTATGTGTTGGTTATGGTCTCTAAGAAAAAGTCTGAGTCAGGAAATAGTTTGCCCGGTACTATACAAGCCTGTATGAATCCTACTTGGTATCTTTTATTCTTTGTATGACCGTCATCAATCTATGCGATGAAATTTACAACTTCAGCTTTAAAGCTGAACCCTATGTAGTTTGTTTACGTTCGAGATTGCAGATATTAGAAGACTTGCGTAGATGCTTGCAGTTGACATCGCCGAGTTGTAGCCGTTGATGGTAATCTATAGTGCTGTTATTTATTAGGGCTATTAATATTTTTATTGTAATCAGAATCTTAAGCATTGTATCAGAAAATATTTACATATCCCGATGTATTATGGTTTTGAATTTACAAAATCTGTATCTGTTGAAGTGCAAAAAGGCCAACTACTCCGATGATTCCTAGCCTATTAATCTTCTCCTCACCTTTTGATGCTTTTGCCTGGTGAAGGATACTAGTAAATATGATCGGCGATATCCTGGAGATCCATTGGCCTCACCTGTTTACTTTAAGAAGATAACTATAAAAGTAAACTAGGGCAAACAATGTCCTTAATTTCTTCAATTTGCAACCAATGCACTATGGTGATCAAATTGGTCTTTACGAGTCTAAAGGCATATACCGAGAAGTTTTATAATAGTCCGGACGTAAGTTTCAAAACTTACACCATACCTATTAAAATTTATACTTAGAGATATTTTTTGAAAAAAAATTTAACTACAAAGTTGTTCAGAAAAATAAAATACATAACTTTATTATTCAAGTTATTTTCATAAAATATCATAATATATGTTAAAAATAATTATCAAAATATGATAGAATAAAATCAATTTATTTGTCTATAGTTTCTTATCAATTTATTTGATATGGTATTTAATTTTTTTTTGAAAATAACTTACACTATAAAAATATAATTTATTTTTCTGAATAACTTTGTAATTGAAAATTTTTTCAAAAAATATTTCTAAATACAAGTTTTAATGAATATGGTATAAGTTTCGAAACTTATACCCGGAGCATTATAAAATTTTCCGCATATATCCGGTTGGCAAGTGCAAGCCTATGTCGTCCCGGAGGTTGTGAGTTTAATTCTCATTGGCTCCTAGACGGTCTTAAAAGGAATTTCTTTGGCGTGCTTTTAAAGACACTATAGAGCTCAGAGTTCATATGTACCAAAACTTGCCCCACACTAGCCCAGTGACCAGACGCCAACACGCCGGCCATGACTTTTAGACGCCCATCCTTTATATTGCTAGTAAAGAGCCAGCTGCTTCATGTTATTTGGAATATAGAGTGTGATTTTGTGCTATTCTCTCAACAAATGTAAGCTCAACAAGCATTTCGATAGTAAGAGTATGATCCTTCTTTAAAAATAATGACCATATGTCCAATTGGAGTCTGAATTCATCAGACAAGAACAAGTACGTCACAATTCAAGAAATGTGCTCGCACTAATTCTTAGTTTATAAATACATTTTAGGCATAGGCGTGGTGATTAAAATTTCAGATAGCTCCAATTTTACTTCCATCAATCAACAATCCAAAGACTAAACCATGAGACATGGATGCAAGAAAACACTGAAAATGCCACATGATCCACCACATCCTCTCCAAAAGAAAGGCACCAAGGCCAGATCTGAGCGACTCCCAAAATGAGAGATCGTTGGGCTCTACCCAGCAACCTCGCGTTAGGTGTCCCAGTGCTCAGCCGCTACACAACGCAGCAGGGGCTATACTAAACCATCTTACCGCAATCCATTTAGCATATGAACTAACATAATATTCATTTGATCCAAGAGGCCAAATACCGTGCAAGTATAGTACCATGTTGCCAAATGTCCGACATAAATACACATCACGATATCAGACGTATAACACAAAACTTGCTATCCCGCAGACGAGCGGGGGACGAAGCTGGAGTTTCACAGCATAACAGGGTAATAAAATCGTGAAGGAACTCTCTCCCCCATTGAATAATTCCACCATAATTTGCATCCCCTCTTATAGGTACTACCTATATGCATGAAGGGTAAAAAGGTCATAGACTTCAATAATACCTGTACGAAAATTATGGAGTAATGCAAAGAATGCAAGTAAATAGATTGCAAGTAATGCAAAGAATGATAAAGTCACCAATTTAACTTACGATTTATTCTCATCATTGGGAAGATGAGCGCTGCTCCTTGCTTTTGCTTAGCTTCACTTGTATAAGTTTGTCCAGTATTGGGGTTTCTAGAGGAATCGGGTCTAGACACCGTTCATGAGCAGCATTTATCACCTGAGAGAACATGACGATATTGCATGTCACAGTTATGGAATGTTCACCAATGCGAGGTGAGTTTCTCAAAAGAAAAGAAATGAGCGAGGAAATTGTGCTAGCTTTTGTAAAAGCAGCTCTTAAACAACTGAAAATCATGTCATTTCTGAAGATCAGAAACTACGCTGCCTTTTTCGACAACTATATCAAACTATTTTACCTCTTTGAGCAAAAAGTCAATGGCCGCATCATTATCAACCATTTCTTTCAAGGGATTCTTCAGGAATTCAATATCCAATTGTATCTGCTGGTAGCCACTTCGATTAAATGTTTGTAGCCGCACAAATTCTTGCAAGGTTTTCAGGCAGAGTTTGACAATAGTTGAAAGAACCGATTCCTGAAAGCCATGAAAAGCCCAGCGTTGGGAATAAGGAGCATGAACTGAGAATTGCACAAAATACAATGCTTTGCAGACTTCGAAATGATTTGGCAACCAGCAAAACAGCATGATTATGTAAAACATATGGTTTATTCATTTGTAAAAATATTTGGAAGTATAATGCCGAACCAAGTACATATAAAACTAAACGCGCTTTATTATTAACCAACATGTGATTCCAATCTGAGAACTCTTAATCCAATTCATTATATATATATATAAAAATAAGTCGAGCCGCTAATGAGTAGTTCGAGCTCAACTCGAACTCGGTCTAAACGAGCAGAGTACCGAATATAATAATAATAGAAACTGCTCGAAATGAATATAATTTAAATATTGAACAGACAACCGCAATAAAATTTATGCAAGAGCCTAAATGAATAGCAGTATATATTCATAATTTATCTATTATTAAGTTCGATTAAGCTCGAGAGCGGCTTGAGCTAAACTCGATTCAAACTCGAAATTTTTTTTTTAAACGAGCTGAACTGAACAAAGTACTACTCGACTCGACTTGTTTTCGCCCCTGTAAGACTTACAATATCTTCTTTTTATAATCACGTTCAGTCTTAGCTACCTTATCTGTTACACATTTGGAGATATACATACAATAAACTACGCCTTGTTCTTAGGTGATTGAAAATATGAAACCTATTGATTGTCAAATTGATTGCTTTTGACTTTAGTTCTTTGAGGCTAACCCATGTATACAAAAACGAAAAAAATGATACTAAAATGCACCGAGTAGGAATATAATGCTGAAGAATCTGTCACCTAGCTAGCTACCAAATCAGGTAATAGAAATGCTTGATTATCTAATTCAATTTTGTCATTCTAGTCACGATTAGAGAAGAAAGATGAAGGAAAAAGAGGATGATTACTAAAAAATTTAAGTGAGAAGGAAATGCTTTAAAAAGGAGAAACCAAATAAAATCAAAAGCTTATGTAAGCATACTGCTAAAAAAGAAAAGAAGTATAGAAATAACATATGTATTATACAAAAAGGATAATTGACCTGTGTAAACTCAATTTTTGTGAAAATCTCCATCTTCTGCTCAAATAACTTGGCAAGATGGCTTTCAAGAAATTGACTTCTAGCTCGTTGTGTATTAGTTCGGTTTAACTTATCCTCACGCAATGGATTACTACGAGAAGAATTCGTGCTTCCAGCGCTATCGGAATGGCGATGTCTCCGGATGAGACCCCGGGGTAAAATATGACTGACTTCATCTCTTACGGCTTCCAACTGCAAAAACAAAATAATGGAGAAAATTTAGCATCCAAAATTTGTATGAAATTACTAGTCATTTGCATTGTTAGCAAATTATTATGTTTAAAAATTGCAACAACTAAGAACTAAGACCAAATATTCGTACGTTTACATAGCTGCAATAGTTGCAAATGCAACTGGTTTAGTTCGCTCCAGATGTCTGCTACATTCATAGGGAATCTAGGATAAAAGGAACGGTATACACAAATGAACAAGATTGCCTAATGGGTGACTAGTTGCTATTGCATATTACTAATAAAAAGAAAAGATTATTAACCTCTTGAAGAAGCAAGTCCACAAACATATGAACTTCCCGTGGCTCCTTGTGCTGTTTTTTAACATAAGACAATAAGGCCAGAAAAAACATTTTCAGATATCATGTTTCGTTTTCCAGCAAACCATCCCCAATCGTCAGTACTTCAAACTCACCTTTATCCAATTTGGTGTTGTAAACCTCTTTTTCAGAAGGACAGATATCTTTTTGTTTTCATCTTTATGTACTGCCAAAAAAAAAAACAGACAAACAAATAAGAAATAGGTTATATATAGTTCACATTTGAGGTGTGAATCACTATCAATGCTTCTAATGATATTTTAATTTGTTGACATAATATATCTATACTGATGTGATCCAGAATATTGGGGCTTCATCTAAGACAGACTAAACTTTGACCTCCAAAAGAATTTAAATTATGTGGATCCCATGGTGAAAGATGGGTTGGCAAAAGTAATTTGTATCAATAGGACAGAGAAGGTACTTTACACCTCAGCTGGTGCACCTGGCGAATTATCTCACACAAGATTCCCCTTAATTCTAACTTTTACAGTTTGGACATTCGCATTTCAACATAATAACAGGATCTTTCCCCTCATAATAAACGACTACTTTGACTCTTGAGTCATCCAGCTTCTCTATCGATCAGAAAATCACATAGATATCCAACGCCAGCTTAGCCAAAGATTAGGCAGAAGTATAATGTTAACATGAAACTGTGACACATCTAGCTTGCTTTCTTGTATTTCTGCAATCAACTCTTTCAGATTGCCCAAGCAAGGAGACAAAAGACAGTTTGCATCTTAGACAGCTCGAATACACTTAATTTAGAGCTTGGAAGTCATTCCTTTCCATTTTTACATTAAAAGAGCTGGTTTGGTTTAAGAATGACCTCCAGTTAGCTGACCTTTTGCTCATGGTTCATAGATAAAGGTTAAAGAGAGATAATGTGACATACGAGATTTAAGAACTTTTCGCCAGCTGAACGGAATATTCTACATATCTCGGCTGGCACAAATGGTGGTCCATTTTCATAACCACGAGCTCGACCTCCAGAAAAAGAAGCAGCTATCTCCTGATAAATGAAAGAAAGCTATTTTTCAGAAAAAAAAAAGGATGCAAAGTTATAATAGATGTTGCATAGAAAGAAAAGGTCACACTCCTTGATCTTTGCTATTCCGCCTAATCTTTCGGATTTTAAAGTATCTTTACTCTAGAGATTACTAAATCCAAATATGTCACGTCTAATTACACCTGTGAAACTAGAAACAAGTTCCCTACCACATTCATTGCTCTCTAAACAACTTCCATTGCAGGATTCAACAACAATCACAGTTCGAACAATATTTGAAAAGTGTTGAGTAATGCTACAGCCTAGAAAAGGAAGTTCAAGGAAACATGATAAGAGTACTTAGTTGAAAATCATATGGTTATTGCTAAATCTGTCTTATAGTGGTAAGCAAAGTAGAAACAGTAGGGATTCCAGTTTGCTCTATAAAGACAGAAAGCTGAGCCAAAACAAGAACAAGTCCAGTCTGCAGACTCTGCACTTTATCGCCCTGGATATGACCTACTATTCCAACATCATGAGCTGACCTGCTTCTTCCACACAGAGAGAAAAACTTTCTCTCAAGCTTCTTAAAGAACTCCTGGAATCCTTCTTGCACCCAGTCAATAATTAAATCTTTCATACTTGTTTGTAGCTCAAAGCTTTCATCTAGAAGCTGCCGGAAATCCTAAGATAAAATGAAGAAGGTTAATACCAAGAAAAGAAAAGACTTTAAAGATTCCATACACATCGCAAAATAAAAGAGAGAATGGTGAATTCATCGAAGAAAGAATTAATAGGGGGGTTTGGCTCATAGGAATGGATTGATCTGTTTCAAGCAGCAAAAATTTTCCATAAATATGCTACTGGATCAGACCATATAATGCTTATCCTGGACACCACGCTCAAGAGAAAGAACATGAATTACAATATAAAATATGATATGGGAATATAAACCTGATCTAAGGACAATTATTGAGGAGGGTTGGTCTCTTTCTGAAGAGGATACTGAAGAAACAGAACTTAGCAATAAAATTAATGGTTGTATAAAGGGAATTATAAGAATGGAAGAAAAGGAGAAACTTCAACTCCAACAAACAGCTGCACACTTACAAGAGGAAATTAATGAGGAAATGGATAAAGGTGGACATACTGATCTTAAAAAAAGTAGGAAAACTAGAGAAGCATTTGAATGAGTCTTGGGCTAAAGAGGAGATCTATTGGCTGCAAAAATCAAGGCTTAAATTAGGAGACAAGAACACTTAAGTATTTTCATGCAGGAACAAAGCAAATGAGGAAGAAAAACTGGATATCTGGGATTGAAGTAACTGATGGCTTTCGATGTCAAGATGAGGAAATTGTGGCAAAGACCTTCATCGAATTTTATGAAAACCTCTCTAAAGCTAATCACCAATACCAAATGGAACAAGTGTTAGAGATACTTCAACCAAAAGTTACTCCAGAGATGAATGCTTGGTTAATCAGAGAGCCTACTGAACAAGAGATAAAAGTAGTTTTTCGAATGCATCCATATGAGACTCCAGGACATGATGGCCTAACAGCTGGGTTACAAAAAAAAAAAAAGAAAAATGGGATATAGTAGGCGAAGATGTGGTAAATTCAGTCAAGGATTTCTTATAAGTGGGAGGATGGACTCTTATCTTAACCATACTATGATTTTTCTGATCTCCAAAGTTAAGTATCATACAAAAGTCAGCCAGTTTACTCCCATCAGTTTATGTACAGTGGGCTATGAAATAATCTCCAAGGTTCTTACATGTAGATTGAGAACTATCCGCCAAACGATAATTAGCTACAATCAAAGTGCTTTTATCCAAGGAAGGTTAATCACTGATAACATACTAATAGGACATGAGATAATGCATGGGCTTAAAAATAGAACTGCAGTACATGGATGGATGGGTATCAAGTTAGACATGATGAAAGCTTATGATATGGTTAGTTGGAGATACTTAGATAAAGTTATGGAAAGAATGGGGTTCTCAGCAACTTGGAGGAACTGGATAATGGGTTGCCTAAAAAATGTCAGCTTTTTCTTTATCATTAATGGGGAAAGGGAAGGGCATATTACAGCTTCTAGAGGTCTCAGACAAGGCTGTCCTATTTCACCTTATCTATTTGTTATATGTGCAGAGGGTTTTACAGCACTCTTAAATCATGCAGATATGAGTTATTTTCTCGTCTCTTATTTGCTGACGACTCGTTTTTTTTTTGCAGAACAACTAAAAGAGAAGCAAAGAATGTCAAAGAGATTCTAGATATCTATGAGAAGGCATCTGGACAAAGAATATACAAGGAAAAAAGTCTTCATCGTTCTTTAGCCCAAACACTTCAAAAGAGTCTAAATGGACTGCTGTAAAATTCTTACAATAACTGAAGGGATGAAAACTGACAAGCACTTTGGCTTACCTTC
The DNA here is from genome assembly GCA_002076135.1 of Xerophyta viscosa. Classification (NCBI taxonomy): domain Eukaryota; kingdom Viridiplantae; phylum Streptophyta; class Magnoliopsida; order Pandanales; family Velloziaceae; genus Xerophyta; species Xerophyta viscosa. The sequence continues at coordinate 4,518,894 of MJHO01000006.1, read as the reverse complement.
ACTTATTTGCAGATGTAAGAGACAAACCTTTCAGTACTTTTTAAATACCTTCAGCAGCAGAATAAAAAACTGGAAGAATAATTTTTCAAGTTTTGCAGGAAAGGAAGTTCTAGTAAAAGTTGTCATGACTTCTTTACCAACATATGCAATGTCATGTTTCTTGTTGCCAAAACAAGTTTGCAAATCATTATCAACCATGGTTACTAAATTTTGGTGGCAGTCTAATAATAAGGAAAAAGGCATTTCTTGGGTGAAGTGGACAACTATTAGCAAGAATAAAGGTATGGGAGGAATGGACTTTAGGGACTTCCAGATTTTCAACCATGCACTTCTTTGCAAATAAGGCTGCAGGTTAATTAAAGATCAACAGTGTTTACTCACAAGAACATTAAAAGGGTAGTATTATCCAATTAAGAACTTCTGGGAGGCAAAGAATCATTCTTCTGCATCATGGGGCTTGGAAAAGTATTATAAAATGCAGAGATTTGCTTGAATGAGGATGCTGTTGGAGAATTGGTAATGGTGAAAAGGTGAACATTTGGTCCGAACCTTGGCTACCCCTCTCAAAAGATTTCAAAGTGCAATCGGTTAAACCTGAAAATTGTTTTGTCTCAATGGTTTCCGAATTCATGGATCAAAGAACAAAGAGCTGGAATATCCCCCTAATTCAGCATCTTCTCCCTTTAGATCCAATTGAGAGGATTTTAAGTATACCTATAATGGTGTGAAAGCGCTCCACTAATGGAATTTTCTGTGTCAAAAGTGCATACAAGTTGGGAAACTATGGAACTGAGAATGGAAGTAGCAAATGGAGGACCTAGTAACTCTAATATAGAGAAGGACGAATTTCCTTGGAGGAGTCTGTGGAAGGTGAAAGTTCCAAACAAAATCAAACATTTTATATGGAGATGTTTACATGATGTGTGCCAGTAAATCTATGTTTGAATAAGAGATTGCAATAACTGAACTATGGTGTCCTTGCTGCGGTCTAGAAGAAGTCACATGTTATTCAGATGTGAAAGAGCTCAAAAAATGTGGACACTTAGTTCTGTAAGATGGCGACCAGAAGATTCGAAGAGGATCTATAATGTTAAAGAATGGTGGCAGGATCTAACGCAAACAAGAAGCAAAGAAGATCAAGGCATGGAACTGTTACAAAAGGGTAATCTTTATACTTTGGAGAATTTGGAAGAATATGAACGACTAGAAGTTCAATAAAAAGCTATGGAATCCTATCCAATCATTAAATTAAGCCTTAACAGATAAACAAGAGTTTCAAGAAGCTACTAATGCAACTATAAAAGGCTATATTGTGCAGAAAGAAGAAGAAAAATAAAAATTGGATCCCCCCACTTGGAGGTTACGTAGAAATTAACACAGATGCAGCATTGAAGCAAGACAGCAGAGGACTTGGAATTGGCATCATGGTTAGAGGATCTAATGGAGATGTGATTGGATTAACATGGGAATGGATGAACATTGAAACCTCACCTAGATTAGCTGAAGCATTAGCCTTGAGGACAGCTCTACTAGAAGCAAAAGTTGCTAATCTCAACAGAATCATCATTGAAAATGACTGCCTGGAACTTATACAGATATGCCAATGACACATGAAACACATGGATTTTGATATAGTAACATTAGATTGCATATCAATATCAAGAGATTTTGAAGAGTGTCAGTTCAGGTATATTAGATGGATTTGTAACCAAGTTGCTCATCTTTGTGCCAGGAATGTAATGTTAAAACATGGCTCTGTTCATTGGTGTTCTGTAATACCTTCGTGGTACAGAAACCAAGTGGAACTTGATTCTACTAACGTTAATGTGAATGTTTTTCCTTATGAGAAAAAAAATATCTACCTTGAAAGTGGTATTCGCATCCTTTATGTTAGATTAAAGAAGTGGGATTAGTTTCGTGGTGACCTTCAGTACATTGGACAGTAGCGAGTTTCCGCAGCCGGAGCGGCGGCGAGCTCGCCGCACACACAGAAGCAAAAGCGAAGAAGATGGTTAAATTGCAAATAAACCCGCAGATTTTCAATAATTGAATTTTGCCCCTCGCTTGTTTTGAAAAGCGGCTCGCGCGCGGACCCGAGTCGCGATTGGGTCCGGTCCAGGTGCGCGAGTGCGCCCGGCATGCTGCAGTGATGTCTGACATAAATACACATCACGAGATCTGACAAGCAACACCCTCCCAAAGCATAATTGATTACGCGCATTAATAACCTTTCGCTTTCAGCTGCTTAACCAGTTGTCTAGAGTAAATAGCCTTCCCAAAATCTGCGGTACCGTAGAGGAGGATGGTTTTGCTTTGTGCACAACAAGACCGGCAAAGAAACTACGAATTCTGTTCATACGCTTGCCTATAAATCCTTACACTTTAACTTGCTAATTAACAATATAAATACATACTCTTGTTCACAAATGCATGGATCACGAGGTGGAGGGTGGATTCCTTTGTAGTCTGCCAGTGTACGTTCATCCTCGTGCAGCTTGCCGGCAAAGATAAGCCTCTGCCGCACTTGGGGGGATACCCTCCATATCCTGTCAATGTGAAAGGCTCATTGACAGGATAAGGAGGGTATCCTCCCAGAGCGGCAGAGGCTTATCTTTGCTGGCAAGCAGCTTGATGATGGAACTACACTGGCAGACTATAATATCCAGAAGGAATCCACCCTCCGCCTCCTTTCTTATAATGCTTGATTGTGACTGCTTCTTCGTACCCTCCACAACCTGCGTCACATTCACAGACTTTAAGTCTCTCTTAGCTAATCAAGTGTGTTTGCGAAGTAATACTGCTCAACATATGTATTATTGTCTTTATTTCTCGAATTCCTATTCTAAGGTAGCTGTTAATACAAGATCTTCATTTATGTATTTTATTATATTTTTTTGATGCAGATTTCATCTGTTTTTAAACTTGTTCTTGCACCTGCTTTATGAGCGGGATGGTAATTTAGATGTTAAACCTCCGAGAACTTCTTGTGAGTTGTTTTTGTGTATTTGTTTATGATGTATTGGTTTAGGCTATTGGGTATGTGTTTTACCTGCAACGGTATTTTGTGCTCGTGACAATTTTGTCAAACTGCAGTGTTCCTGCATGACAATTTGTGGATGTTTTGCTCTTTCAATTTTATATAGCACTATCAACAAATATGCATGTATTGTTTGATTCTTCGATTACATTGAATGAAGCGCTATAGTACATCTCCACCTCACTTTTTTCTAAAAAGAAAATAAAAGAAAATAAAAGATGCACGAATAATGAATTGAAACAGAGCCAACTAGAAGCAACAACATGAACATCTAGATACAACAACAAATGCTTCAATTCTCAAACAACCTGAACTGAACAGAAACAGCTGGGGGCAACCATATATATGCGAAGGTCATAAAGGATCAAGCAGGCAAACACCACGATCAGGATTAACAAAGAAATAACAGTATTATTTGAGGCCATGCTTGAGAAGAAATTATTACCCTCCTTCGTAGTTCACTCAGCTCAACCACATGACGGCTCTTGTTTATAAGCACGCTTCTAACCATTTGCTTTACAAACTAAACAAATCAAATCAGGACAAATATCTTATGCAGCAAAAAGTTTATTGATAACACATGAGATGATACTACATAGTTCATACATTAAACATAACACAAGCAACAACAACCAGAACACGTATCTCGAAGATAAACAACTTACTACTATTACAAACAAAAGAAAAGCCTCAGAAAAACTCTGTTGGTTTGAAGAGAATATTGAAGAAGAGAGACAAAGTTTAAACAGAGGAAATGTGTAAATTTCAGCAAATGGAATTCAACATAAACTTGATTAACTAGGTTACACTTAAATAGCAGAGAAAAAAAATAATACATGAACAGAATTGAGGTGTTCATGTAGTAGTGCGTTTCGTAATCGAACAGGCGAACATGGATTTCATGAACAGAGTGACTCAGTTGGTGCTATCAAATCAAAGGAGCGATTACTATAAAATGCAAGAGTTATTTTCACCTGAGAAAATCGAGTTGGAAATAAATTGCTTAAACAGTAGAATATGATTCATGAACAACAAGAGAGGAGATTTATGAACAGAAACCGCTACGATGTCCCGTAAATCTGTGAAAACGGCCGACAACCTCAAATTAAATTCTAAAATTCGATTTGGGAACAATATTTTGCGCAATTTGGAGGAAAGATGATCGTAAAGTTGCCCCAAAAGATCGAGATTTGGAAACAGCGATAACATGACCCACGAACCAGAACTTGTCACGGTTCGCCGGATTCTGGTAACTGTGCACGGTGACAATTCAACGAACACAAGATGTGCACAACAATTTTTGTGGAGATCAACCCAACAATTATCAGATTTTCTATAAAACTTGATGAAACACAACTAAGATTGCTATGAAAAATCAAAGGATTGCAAAAAATATAAATGAAAATTGAAGGAAAAGCAAGTAGAGTATAAGTGCTCTGTTCATCTGGACCTGAATCCTTTGCTGCAGCAGCTCGTCAGCCTTATATACTCATGAAGACGACGAGAAAATATCGAAACAGTCCTCCTTCATGCGCGCTGATAGGACAGTCTGAAGAATTTGAATGACCGTTGCAACGATCCTCAACAGCCTGTAAGCAACTTCAACAGCCCGTAAACAACTTCTCAAACAGCCTTTAATGGCCGCAGCTTCAACTTCGTTTCTCCGTCCATCCTCGGTCATCTCCGGCCAGCCATATCAGGAACCTGAAGAACTTTACCGAAATTATCTAATTACTAAACAAACCTAGGGCGAAATTAAAGAGAAAGGGGAAAACACTTGGCCTGAGATTGAAAACCTGATCAACCACGAGACAGAAGGAAACGGTAGAGTGGAGATTGAGGCCTAAACAATGGATAATTTATGGAATAAAGTTAGGAGAATTGTGAGAATAAAACACGTTTTTTACTAGAGTGATGTTGTCATAAGCAGCGAATGTTAAAAAAGGCTTCGAGGTCTACTTTATGAGAACTGATGTTAAAGACGAGAGAGTAAGGGACTTTGATGAGCTCTCTCTGATGTTAAAGAAGGCTTCAAGGTCCTCTTCATGAATGATTACAATCAGATAATAGAACTGGCTTTTTTGGAGATGACGGACTCTCAGAAGAATTATGAGGCGAGTTTAGCAGTAGTATGATGGTAGAATTATTTTTTTACCATAGGAATGAAAGGTAATGAAAGCTAGTCAAATAGGCAAAGGTTAAATACGTCTTCAACTTGAAGGTTTAATACTTAATTAGGTCTACAATCCAACTCTTTAAGTAAGTTGATGTTTTTTTTCTTATATTTTCATAAGCATACTTGTCTTTGATATACATAGGCACCAATGTTGGCAAGCAATTACCCTGTTATCGTCTATTTAAAGGAAGCTTGCTTGCACCTCCCTAATCTGGGCCATGAGCCCGTGGGCCTTTGGCAAGCAATTACCCTGTTATCGTCTATTTAAAGGAAGCTTGCTTGTCCCTAATCTTTAAGGAAACAAAAAAGAATCGATGGAGAATTTTGGGAAACCTTCGCTGCCATTTTGGCATTTGGATTTCGACTCATTTACTATAAAATCCAGAAAGAATCTCTCCTTCCTGCAGAATTACTTTCACACATACGCTTATATAATTACTATTATCTTTTTCTTTTTTTTTTGGTAGATGAAAATAAAAATGAAAACTTGAAATTAGAACTGTTGTTTTCTTTTATTTTCTTATGAGATGAAAGGAGCTGTTTGACAATGCAACGAATATGTTAACATGGATTTATTGTTTCATTAAACAAATCTAAGAACTGAGATAAGATCAACAAGTCTTCTTTGGGATGAGGTGATGCTGCACTATTTGAATTAACCAACTCGAGCCTGAGAATTTTGAGTTTGCAAACTAACTGGGATCAAACGACTGCTTACACGCATTAACGAGCTTTCGCTTTCAGCTGCTTAACCAGCTTACTAAAATAAAGAACCCTCCCAAAATCTGTTGTAGCGTAGAAGAGGTTGGTTTTGCTTCGTGCACAATTAGACCGGCAAAGAAACTACGAATTCCGTTCATACGCTCGCCTATAAATTCTTACACTTTAACTTGTTAATCTACGAATATAAATACATAAACTCTTCTGGGGAGGATACCCTACTTATCCTGGCAATCTGCTCGAGGATGGACGTACACTGGCAGACAACAAAGGAATCCACCCGAAACTCGAGAAATGCCGATTGTGCGGATGTGTACAATTTTTTATTTTAAAATACTTAAATTATTTAAGCAATAATATAAAAAATTAATAAAACACTAGATGCAAAAGTTGTAATTTTATAACAAAAGCACATAATACATAGTTTACTGGTACATAAAGTATCGATGTGGTTTATAAAAGGAATATATAAAATAGAAATAATTTTTTTTTTTAAAAAACAAGTGTCGACAGGCACGATAGCTTGGCAATGGTACGGTGCCGGATGAACGGAATTTATATTCGTAGGTTAACAAGTTAAAGTGTGAGAATTTATAGGTGAGCGTATGAACGGAATTCATAGTTTCTTTGCCGATATTGTTGTGCACGAAGCAAAACCAACCTCTTCTACGCTACATCAGATTTTGGGAAGGCTCTTTATTCTAGTCAATTGGTTAAGCAGCTGAAAGCGAAAGTTTGTTAATGCGCATAAGCAGTCGATTGATCCCAGTTAGTTTGCAAACTCAAAAGTCTCAGGCTCGAGTTGGTTAATTCAATAGTGCATCATCACTTCATCCCAAAAAAGACTTGTTGATCTTATCTCAGTTCTTAGATTTGTTTAATGGAACAATAAATCCCTGTTACCATATTCGTTGTATTGTCAAACGGCTCCTTCCATCTCATAAGAAAATAAAAGAAAACAACAGTTCTAATCCCTGTTAACATATTCTTGGAAGCAGTATTCGCATCCTCTATGTTAGATTGAAGAGTGGGATTAGTTTCGTTGTGACCTTGAATACATTTCCCAACTCGGAGGCATTTCGTGCATACTTTTATTGGAAAAACATTTTTGGCGTACCCGGCAGCTTCTCTCCTTTGATGGGAAAAATGTGCAGATTTTTTGTGAGAATCCGTACAATTTCTTCTCCATTTGGGAACACAGACTTGTGTAGAGTATGTAGAAGTCATCTACGAAGTAAATTAGGTTTATTTGATAATTCGTTAATAAAATATGAGTCAATATAATTCGGAATTTGAACCCACTGGATGACTATAGGTTGATTTACTTCATAAATCGTGACGTAGTTGATTCGTGTCTCACAGGTGCAGAAATTTTTGATTGATTGAATGGATACGATTTCGCCTGGGCCTAAACAGAAACCCAAAGTGTGATTATACCACAGCTTAACTATCTAATCATCAAGGGTAATTGAGTTACTATTTTCTAATCAAGGGCCTAAACGCAAAACATGCGTCACTATTGGATTCATAGAAACCCATCGCTGGATCGGCTTGACAGTAAAAGCAAACAAAGACTCAAAGCTGATCCTCCGTCGCTGGATCTGCTCTCTCTCTCTCTCTCTCTCTCTCTGCTATTACGATCTCACATTCTCTCGAAATTCAGAGGTGTAAGCTCTTTCTCTGATCTACTTCGTAGAGCATGTGATGTGATCCAGCCATCTTCTGGAGCTTGGATCTGCGGCCATGGCGAACTACTTGGCCCAGTTCCAAACCATCAAGAGCTCCTCCAACCGCCTCGTTATTGCCGGTAAACTGATTTCCAAGAATCAATTGTTTTCACCTTTAATTGCGAGTAGATTGGTCTTCTAGTTCTAATTGCAGTAGAATGATAATGCAGTTTACTCTAATTTTATGTGTGACAACTACAGAGACTCTTAATTTCAATTACAAATCTTCAAATGCTAGTACTAATTTGCAGAGAAGATTATAGATCATGAATATCTTTAGTAATGATGAACAAATGAGCTACCTGAACGAGTACATTGACGATGTAAGCTGAGGATGTAACTGAACGTAAAAGATTACTACTGGATTTAAGGTCACAATCCAACTAATGTTCATCTGCAGTTGAATCGATTCGTGCGAGATGGATAATTTATTAATTTTTTGATGTTATTGGTATGTGGTAATTCCCCTATGGTTTAGAATACAAAAAAAGCATGAATTCTTATATTGAATATGTATTTAAAGTTTTCTGATTTTCAGTATAAGGTTGTATTGTTAACTTGCCGATGTTATATTGCTTATAAAGTTTGTCTCTATTACTACTGACATGAAACGGAGTTGTTATTTACATTTCTGCTGTTTTGAATAATATGACTTTTCTTCACCATGTTCGAAAGGATTAATAAAATGAGTTTCATAAGGTCCCGGTCTGTATAGGGGTGCTTGTGCCTGCAAGTAAATTTGGCTTTTAGTCAATACATATTACTGGAGGTTAATACTACTGACAATTTCCTTGCAATGCATATCTGTGCTTGTAAATTTGAAAAAGTTTTTAGTAGAGAAGCCTTGTCTATGAGTATAGTAAGGAATTACATGGCATCATTGCAACGATTATAAAAAAACAACTACCAACTAACAGTATTTACCTGCATTCTTCATTATATTAACAATTATACTCATCTGCATTCTGTTTGCTTTCGCGTGATTTTAGTTGAGGATGTCAGTGATTTGTGGCCAAGTGTCAAAGATGGATTTGAAGCTCGCTTGCCTTTTAAGAAGGCGTATCTGAATAATAAGACCCGCAATCCTGTCTATGTGGAGAAGTTACCAGCAGAGTTCATATTAACAACAGATCCAAAGTTACGCAGTCGATTCCCACAAGAACATGCGTTGTTTTGGTTTCGGGAACCATATGCAACTATTATTCTAGTTACCTGTGAGGTAATCCATTGATTTCCTATGATGTGCTGTATGCAAAACTTGTAAATGTAGATTTGAATTGTATTCATTTCTTGTACTAGGTCAGAGTGTCAAGCCATTGATCTTATCTTTTCTTCTATTTGAACAGGATCTTGATGAGTTCAAGACCATTCTAAAGCCAAGGCTGAAATTAATTGTTCAAAATGATGATAAGGAATGGTTGATTGTTTTTGTGTCTAAGGCTCAACCTACTAATGATCAAGCAACTAAGATGGCTAAAAAGATCTATGCTAAACTTGAAGTTGATTTCAGCTCAAAAAAGAGAGAAAGGTATTTGGTCATGTTTTCATGTATGCAACGAAAATAAAATACTATTACTTGTTATGTTACTATTCTTTATGGACTTGCTTTACATGCTTTAGCATGCAATTTCTGAGATATTAAATGCCATATTAAAACTTCCTTTTTTTTCACTGCTGGTCCCATTACATTTTATCACGCATGAAGAATTTCAGATAGTTATCTGTGTAATTTTAGCATATTTGTAGGAATATATCGTCTGATTGCGAAGTAAATATATGAAAACTGTTTATGTTAATCATCCGTGATCATTCAACTTTGTTAGAGGAGGTAAAAAATGCAGTATGGCGAATTATCAAGTAAAAATTTGCGTTAGAGAGGCACTTGATTCCCACTTAGACACCCACATGTCCATATGTTTACGTATAACACAGACACTCTCTATGTGTGCGGGCATTCATGCATAGATATAATTGTTTTTTGTATTTGCTAATTTGTTCACTCTATGATCACTGGGCTCACAGGTGCTGCAAATTAGATTTACATGGAGCCGATGCAAATGTATGGGAAGACTTGGATTCCAAAATTGTGGAATCCATTAGGAATGTATTGGACAGACGTGTTCAATTTTACGAGGAAGAAATTAGAAAACTTACTGAGCAGCGTTTTATGCCAGTGTGGAGCTTCTGTAACTTCTTCATATTAAAGGTACTTGTTTTTGTGTCATAAGCATATGTAAATACCATGAACATTGGCAACAACTGTTTATTCTATTTCTCAAGTTTAAATTAATACTGATTTTCTACAAGCATGTGAATTTCATACTGAACTTCTTTGATTCCATTCATACTTTCTGAGGTTACTGGTTGGATGGACCTATTTTTTGCAGGAAAGCTTATCTTTTCTGTTTGAGATGGCACATCTTCATGAAGATGCATTGCGTGAATATGATGAGCTCGAACTTTGCTACCTAGAAACTGGTATTTAGGGAGCTTCTCTTGCTTACTTTGGTAGAAATTTGTTGTGCTTTGTGTTCCTTCTGAATTAAATAATTTCTTAATAAAAGAGGGGCGTTCTTAAGTTAGTGGTGATTGAGGTTTTAACAAAAGTTTCAACATAAGAGTACTTTTGAGTTATCTATGGAAATAACGTGTTGGAGAAGGTTCTCAATTTGTTGAATGTTTGGTGTAGTGTTTTGCTGTTCAAAAGCTTCTCCTTCCAATGTGTGTTTGCTGTAGCTTTTTTGTTTTAATATATACATATATATATATATATATATATATATATATATTCCATTTATCTTCAACTAGAGTTGATTCTATTATGTATTGGTTTGAAATGATATCCTATTTCATGTTGCAGTAAATTCTCCTGCTGCAAAACAAAGGGATTTTGGAGGTTTGGACCATGGAGATGATCAGGCTGCTCTGTTGAATCCTGGATTTAAGCAGTTGACCCAGATTCTTCAGGATGATTCTTTTAGAGAATTCGAGTTCAAGCAATACCTGTTTGCATGTCAATCAAAGGTCACTATCAGTGAAGTAGATTATGCTTGTAGCTTTTGTTGTTACTGTATGTAATTATCTTAGCTAAAGTTTTTGTATCTTTTAAGATTTTCCCTTTTGGTCTTCATGTATTTCTTGTTCTTTTCGTCCTTTGGTGTTGTCCAAGTTTTTTGGCCGTCTCCAGTTATATATATATATATATATGCATGTCTCTGGATCACTGAATAGATATGATAGGCTAGCTATGTGGAATCATATCCTCAGTGAAAACATACTGAGTTCAGGAGTTTAAACCAAGGCTGTATAATATGTTGGTCAAAGGGACAATGTATGAACTGTGATGGAGTTGTAGATTACAGATCCTTTCTTTTCTTTTCAGATTGATGTTAATGTGCTTTATAGTCAGCACAAATTGAGATTACTAGCAATTTGCTTAGACATCTTAATTTTCATATCGTCATACTTAAATTTCAAAAAATGTCTATAAGATCAGATTTCATCAGTGTTTACTTTTGCTGATTACTCCTTTAATGCTTTGTAATATTTATTGTTATTTTTATATGGAAAGTTACAAGAGAGTTGCATTACCTATCAATAATTTTTTCTCCTTAAGTATATACAATATCCTTTATGTGTTGCTCTTTGTTGTTTGATTGCTCAAACTGCAACTTATGATTTCTGCCTTCTGCAGCTACTTTTGAAACTATCTCGTCCTGTTGAGGTTGCTGCAAGGGGATATGCATTTGTCATTAGCTTCTCAAAGACATTGGCATTGCATGAAGTATGCTAAATTTTGTGTTTTGTTTTAAACTCCCCTTTATGCCTACATTAATATCCTATTGTAAACCGAGTCTTAAGGTTCTTTCTTGTATATTGTTTTATCGACTTTCTACAGAACTCTTTGCCCTTTTGCTTCCGAGAAGTCTGGGTAGTACATGCTTGCTTAGCGTTAATTAAGGCAACCGCTGCTCATAGTGATGGTGGGGTACTTCCCCCTGACATTGAGAAGGAATATTACCGTCTCCATGGTGATCTTTACTCGCTTTGCCGGATAAAGGTAAAAAGTGATTGAGGATTTTAACCTTTTATTGCTGAAAGCTTTCTTCTTCATGTAGAATTGTTTTTATTTGCTTCTATCTCAGCCTTCTTTACTTATGAGGATCATGTTCTTTAATGTTATGAAGTAGAGATTAGTTCAGACTTCAGAGTAATTGCAGGCTGTTTCAAATTGTGCAGTATGCCCTCTAGTATCTTACAGATCTTTTTCAGTTTTTTGCCAATGCTCTTTTCAGGTCCCTGCAGATCTAGAATTGTTTACTATTTGACTTGTGTTTTGATTTTACGATTATAGAGACGTCATTTTATTTCCATGTACTGGAATGTTATTATTAGCTTTTTTAATTGGCAACACTATTCACGCTAGTCCTGTGCTTTCTCTATACTAGCTTATAACCTGTGATATGCATGGTACATCTTCCTTCATTATTTACTATAGAGATCGAGCATCATGCACTAAATGATATTTGAAACTTTTATTACCGGTTGTAGTGTCCGTACCGGTATTAATATTGTATAAGGTTGAAATATAAAAGAATCAAAATGGTAATATGTAGCAAAGAATAATCTTTTTCATTTTCATGATAACCATCTAATTTCTGCTTCTTTTAATAATTCATAAACTGTTGGTTAGTTCAAATTGCAATGTTATGAACTGTCATGAAAATATGAGTAATAATTTATTGAATTGTTAATTGCATGAAAAATTAATAGAGTATTTATGAGAATCATATGCACCTTGGAATTTTCTAGCTTAGTATATTATATAATAGATGATTTTGAACTTTTCTTGGATGGAATTACTATAATTCATGTCTTTATTTCCTAAATCATTATAATGCCAATGACAGTTAATGAGGCTTGCTTATCTTATTGGCTATGGAATGGAGATTGAGAGAAGTCCTGCCAACAGGTAAATTCACTAGTATTCTAATTTGTCTGATGTCATTGTCTATCCATTACAATGGTTATATTCATATCTAGTATATGCTCAATATATTTGTTATGTGCTGAATCTCTGCTACCTTTATAACAGTGCTTCATTGAGTATGCTACCCTGGCCCAAGCCAGCAGTTTGGCCAGTGGTCCCACCGGATGCTTCCACGGAAGTACTTGAAAAGGAAAAGGCAAGTTGTTCCTACTTTTGTTTAGTCTCCCTTGGAATGCACAAAGTACTTTCTACTCTAACTGCAATCTTATTTTGTTTTAGATGATTCTTCAAGCTAATTCCAGAAAGAAGCCCTTTGATATTCAGAGAAAACCATTGCCCTTGGAACCTTCTTTACTTCTACGAGAAGCCAATAGGAGAAGAGCTTCCCTTTCTGTTGGCAATGGCGGAGAGTTATTTGATAACCGCCAGAACCATGCTGATGGTGAATGTTATGTGTACTTTTTTTTTGCCTTGCTTTCATTGGGATTTTGTGCTTGGATTCCTTAAAACTGATGCCTAGACAGCTCAGGTGTGGATGGGCCTTCAAGATTTTCTCCAAATAAAATTTCTGGAAACTCAATGCAACGTAACTATTCTGGACCAGTGAACTTTGAGAGCCCTCCAGTGTCACATGATCGCCCCATGAAACTATCTGAAATTCATGTTGCAGCTGAGCATGCCCTCAAGCGTACAATTTCAAATCCTGATTTGTTAAAGTCATTGTCATCTATAGAAGATTTTGAGGTAAGTCCATATCGTGATAAGATCGTGTGTGTGTGTGTGTTCATGTCGTGATAAGCTTGTGTGTGTGTGTATGTCATGATGAGATTGTGTGTGTGTGTATGTGAAGATTTTGAGGTAAATCCATGTTGTGACTCGTGATAAGCTCATGTGTGTGTGTGTGTCGTGATAAGCTCATGTGTGTGTGTGTGTCGTGATAAGCTTGCGTATGTGTGTGTCGTGATAAACTTACGTATGTGTGTGTGTCGCAGTGTTATTAAAAGGCGCCCAGGCGCTCGCCTAGGCGCTAAGGCGAGGCGAGGCGAGGCCTAGGCGCCTTAAGAAGGTCAAGGCGAGGCAGTATTAGTAAGGCGCTACTAAGGCGCTCGCCCGGGCGCCTAGGCGAGCGCCTTGGGTGCTCGCCTAGGCGCCCGGGTGAGCGCCTTGCTTGAATGTAAGAAAATAGTGAGTTAAGAATAATGTGCCATTTTTACCCTTCTCTTTTAAGGGTTGAAAAAAACTTAAACGAAGAGTAAAAAAGTAAAAACAAATGAAAGAAAATATAAATGCTTGAATTATCAAGTTATTACACGACTTGGTTTATGTCAAGTATAATCAAGCACTTAAGGCTCGATATGATTTACAAGATGTTATTGATCATATTCAATTGTATGATATTGATGATAACAATGAATGGATAGTTGGAGAGATAGATACCAATACATCCAATGCAGAAAATAAATTGGTTTTTAATGATGACAATTTGATTTGGGGAGATGTGGCAAGGGCAAGTTGAGCAGGTTTAAGGAGAGCAACAATGAGTCATGTCCAGGTACAATCTCAAAAAAGTAAAGGAAAAGCAAAGCCTCGAACTTAAGGGATGAAAAGATTGAAGAATAAACTAACTCGGAAGACTCTAAAGAAGGGATTGAAGGTTATCTATGCAATGATGGTGAAGATAAATGTTTAGATGATGCAGAAGATACTTTTCATGAAGAATATAATTAGATAATTCCGTATTTGGTTATATTTTGCGTAGTTCTCTTTTTGAACATTGAATTTTAGTAGGTTGAGTAACTTTATATCTTGAAACTTGTTGGAATGTTTAATATGCATAAGTTTTTTTTTTTTGGAATGTTTATATTTTGTTTTATTTTGTAAGTTCTATGTTATTTTGTATTTATGTTATGAATTTGACATGCATCTTATTTGTTGAAACCCTTGAAGAATTTAAGATATGATGTTATATTAGTTTCATTATTTTTCTCTTATCCTAGTTCTATATTCATGATAAACTTGCATTAGCGCCTCATGTCACCTAGGCGAGCGCCTCGAGAGCGCTTTGGCGCCTCGGGCGTTTTGAGACCTTGGCGCCTTAGAGCGCTTTTCGCCTTTAATAACACTGTGTCGTGATAAGCTTGTGTATGTGTGCGTGTGCGTGTGCGTGCATGTGTGTTTGGAGACAGAGAGAATCCGAATTTCATGAAATGGCTCTCACAGAATATCCACTCTGCACTATCTAGGAGATTAGAGAAAGAATCAGAACTCCGTGAAATTTGGCACTCAATTCAAGTTTCCACACTATCGCATATCTGATAATTCATGTAAGTGTGTGTAACTGAAACTCAGCTGTAAGCTCAACCCTACTTTGCCTTTTGCCATCCAAGAATAGGAGAGAATCAGAATTCCATGAATTTGCACTCGCAATTCAAATTTCCAAACTGTCGCACATCTGATGGTTGATCATCTCTCCTTTTTTTTTTTTGCTTGATGTTACTTTTGTGGTTCAAAAATAAATCTTGATGGTGGGATATGGGCCAACCTACGAGAAGGTTGAGGAGAGGTTCTCTCTCTCTCTCTCTCACAAACATACATGCATGTGCACAGACGCACAAAGACACATTCTCTCTCACTAGCTACATGCATGCTTGCATGCACAGACATATGTTACATATATATGATCGTATACGAGATAGCTGAATTCTTTAGTTTGATTTTACCTAAATGTTTGTATGTTTCTATCCTGACAAGTGAATGTTTTGTTCCATATTTTGTTTGTGCTGGAACTAGTAATCCCACCACCAATTTGAACATCTTGCAAGATAAGAGAGTATTTTACAAAATGGGTTACTTATCTATTCATTCGGTTGCTTCGCTACTTGGTTGTATTTACAGTTAATGTTTTCATTAACCTTTAAAATGTCTAATTAGTAACGAAGTAGCTGAGCATTCTGTTTTCATGGTCATTGCCTACCAAGAAATATGCTTGAGAGGTTAGGAAGTTCCTACTACTTGTTTGCACAAACAAAGTTAGTTTTTAGTAATGTAGATCATGCAGTTTTGTAATAGTGTGAATTTTCGTTGATCTTGCGTGTTTTTTTTTATTTTACTTTATTAGGCATCTAAATTTAGAGATATCTTAGCACTTCAGAACTTTATTTAATTTCGACCTTCTTAGGCTCTAGCACTGATTACTGGATTCATTGTTGCAGCAAAAGTACATGGAACTAACCAAAGGAGCTGCTGATAATTATCACCAGTCATGGTGGAAAAGACATGGAGTTGTCCTAGATGGAGAGATAGCTGCTTTATGCTTTAAGCATGGAAATTATGATTTGGCAGCAAAGTCATATGAGAAAGTCTGTGCCCTTTATGCTGGTGAGGGATGGCAAGACCTGTTGGCAGAAGTTCTTCCTAACCTTGCAGAATGTCAAAAAATCCTGGACGATCAAGCAGGATACCTCTCATCCTGTGTTAGACTATTGTCTCTTGATAATAGCTTATTTTTGAACAATGAACGACAAGCTTTCCAGGCTGAGGTTGTTCGTTTGGCTCATAGTGAGATGAAACAGCCAGTCCCGTTAGATGTTTCATCGTTGATGACATTTTCTGGTAATCCTGGCCCTCCACTTGAGTTATGTGATGGAGATCCTGGCACTCTTTCTGTCACTGTATGGAGTGGCTTTCCTGATGATATTGCTCTTGAATCTCTTAGTTTGACATTGATGCCTACATCAAGCGTGGATGAAGGTGTCAAGGTATGACTGAACCCCTTGATCACCAAATTACCTTGTTTTGAATGATATCATCAAATTGTAATGCTAGCAGACTATGTCCTATCGATCAATAACTTTAAGTATTTCGGTGTTAAATATGTGATATATTTCTCCTATCGCAACAAAGTTTTACACTAGGATGACATGGCTTCCATGTTTCTCGTGTTGAATGCCTCAAAGTTAACAAATTTCCTTTCGTGTCTTGTAGGCCATCAAATGCCCAGATGCCCCTGTTCTAAATCCAGGCAAGAATGTGGTTACTCTTTCTATACCTCCACAAAAGCCAGGTTCCTATGTACTCGGGGTGCTCACTGGACAGATTGGACAGCTCAGATTCAGATCCCATAGTTTCTCCAAAGGTGGTCCTCCAGATAGTGATGATTTTATGAGTTATGAGAAACCGACTAGACCTGTTTTGAAGGTAATGCTTCAAACTTTTTGGAAGTCATAGGACTATTAGAATCCAGGTTAATATGGTTTTATCCTTCCTCTAACATACATAAAATTTTGGCTGTCCATAATTTGCCCCTCTTTTACTTTTCGAAGATACGACAACAAACAACATCCAAATGAGAAGTCCTGAACATAGGGGGCCTTTACTTTCTGAAAATAATGAGTTAATTTTAGACAATGCAGCATCAAGTACCACTTGTATGGTGTTCTTAACTAATGTGGGTCACTATGATGCTGGAGTGAATGCCTTTGACTTTTTAAATATTTATATTTCTCAGGTGTTTAAACCGAGACCTTTAGTTGACATTAGTGCAGCTATTTCATCTGCACTATTAATGAATGAACCGCAGTGGGTTGGGTTGGTTGTACGACCAATGAACTATTCCCTAAAAGATGGTAGCTTATACATTGAAACGGGGCCAGGACTGAAAATTGAATCCGAAAATATTGAATTAGAAGACTATGGAAAGGCCACAGATGATGCAGTGCTCTCAGGCGACTCGGGAAATGCAAGGAGTATGGCCGCTCGGATTTCTAATGAAGTTGAAAAATTGCTGGTTGAAGATGGTAAGATAGCTTTGCCAGATTGGGCGAGTGATAAAACTACTCTTTTATGGCTTCCTGTCCGTGCTATTGAGAACAAAATGGCGAAAGGAACATCTTCAGGTTTGTTGAATGTGCTGTGCTCTTGTTAGTATTGATCGGTTGCATACTCATCAAATCCTTGGTATATATGATGCCTTGCTTGTGCTTGCTTTTCAGCATGCCCACCAAGTCAAAGTGTCGTAGATGGAATG
Source organism: Xerophyta viscosa (assembly GCA_002076135.1). NCBI lineage: Eukaryota > Viridiplantae > Streptophyta > Magnoliopsida > Pandanales > Velloziaceae > Xerophyta > Xerophyta viscosa. The sequence continues at coordinate 4,501,218 of MJHO01000006.1, read as the reverse complement.
AGGATGATTGCTTTAAAACTTGAATTTGGAGCTTTCCATAACCAGATTTTTGAAAGGTAATAGAAATAATTTCAGTATTTCAGAGTTATATTGAATCCAAAAGAAACTTGGTAGTAAACCATGAAAGAATCTCCATTGATCCCATCCCTGAAGATGGCTATAGATAGGCCTAAAGGAGCCAAATTAGCTGTTGGCACCAAACATCTTACTCTTCTTATTGTTGTTTGATGATGTCAAAGACTCAAAATTGTATTTTGTTTCTTAATTCTCATGTTATCTTGTAGGACCATTGCTCTTCATTTTACAGATCCTTTCCATGTGACTTCTCGTGTAGCAAATAAAGGCAATGATGGGACTTTGCTTCTACAGGTACAATGAATAATTTTTTTAAGGATTTTTTTGCTGTAAACTAGTAGATAGTCTAGTTGGATAAGTAAATTAGTAGCTGTGAATGCTTTAAAAGCACCGAAAGGACCTGCATGTTTTCGTAAGGATGTACGTCGTCAAGAACCAGAGGATTTGGAGATATGTACTTCAGTTCTGACCTGAAACAATTTTCTTGCACGCAACTGCTAAATGAACAACTTAGGCAATTTTAGTATGTTGGATAAACATTTGCCTAAAAGAAAGCGGAGCAATGAAACACCACACTTAAAACACATTGATGAAAAAAAAGAATTGCGAGAAACCATACCTTAATCACAATCTCTGCAAGATCAGTCCTTCCAGTAAGCTACTGGAAATAAGTGATTTAAGTGATTTAAGTTTTAACTTCTTATGGAACCATATCACCTTTCCGTCAGATAGATAAAGCAATAATCACCTGTCTTTAGAAAAAAGAGGTGCACATTCTTGCATTTGTATTTAACTTCATGATTAACACTTTTTAATAATGTTAACATTTATTTATAGTTGGCAGAAAGGTGCTACTATACATTATATGGTCAATATATTGTGTCTAAAAGATCATACCCTTTTCTAGGTGATTCTCCATTCCCAAGTCAAGGCTACTTTGAGGATATATGATGCATGGCTAGATCTTCAAGCTGGATTCTTACATGTAGGAAAGAGTGAGGGCAGGCCAACTTCATGTTTCTTCCCGTTGCTTGTCTCCCCATCTTCGAGAGCTGGAATTCCGTTCAGGATTTGCATAGATAATGCAACTTCTGGAGGTAATGGAATATACTAAATGTACACTACTTGCATCAGCTTAAAGCTAGTTCTCTCTTGGTCTTCTTCTTTTCCCCTTTCTGAATTTAGAAGTTGTAAATTTACTACTATTAGAAACTTGAAATTTTGTTGGACGTATTGCCATTTTCATTTCCATTGAGATGACCAAGGCATTCCCGGAGGTACTAATTTAATTCATAATGACTCGGGTTTTGCATGTACATGGAAGGAGGCACCTTGTTTAACACCCATGTCCATGCCAACCATGAGCATGCCAGTTCTACTTGGTAGCATGCAGTATTCACCTTCCTCATTTCTTTTCTTTGTAGCATAAAGTATACACCTTGTCATTTCTATTCTTGTCCAAAAGAAGGCTTCGCATTCTATTTTCTAATGGTGGTGTTGGGATTAGAAAAAATAGTCTCGTTCTGCAGCCTATGCTTTGCAGTATTCATTTAACAGCATAAGATCCATTCCAGCAAATATCACTAACTGGTGCTTGCATAACTACTTTCGTTAGTCTTTAAGATAATTATTGCTGACACTTGTTCTTTGTGCTATCTAATCAGATCTGGATTTTGAAATTTTGAATGCCATCTAAAATAAAATAACAGTGATGATTCTGTTGCAGAAGATGTTGGGGCAATGCAAACAGAGAGCATATTGAATATTAAATATGGAATCTCAGGCGACAGAACTGTGGGTGCACATGAACCTGCGTCTTTGAAAGATAACAAAGAAGGAGAGCTAATTTTCAGAAGCTCACTTCTATTACAACGGCCAGTACTCGACCCATCTCTGGCTATAGGTTTTCTTCCATTCTCATCTGATTGCTTGAGAGTTGGTCAACTGGTAACAATGAAATGGAGGCTTGAAAGGTTGAAGGATCATGGGGACAACCCATCTTCATTGCAGAAGGTAAGGACTTGTTCTATTTCATACTACAGCCGTAGTAAAGGTCAATATTTGATAAATGCATTGGACCAGTACAGTTTTTAATCATTAGGGGGGATATTCTTTAGCCTTCTTAAGCTAGCCCTCGAAGCTGCTTCATATTTCTTGTAGGTTCCCTCTCCATGGTGCTGCATAATATTGTTTCTAATAGCAGATTATTGCTTTTCTTAATGCCAGCTCTGTACTGTAATCATTCTGACTTCATATTTATATGAATTCGTTTCTATACTATGATCGTATCTACTACACTAATTTGCTTATTGAATTTATAATTTTGTCCAGTAGATTGGAAAGAGCCGCTTTAGAAGTAGAGAAGTTGCTACTTACTTTTATGAGTGAAGCTGCTAATTACATCTATGAGCTTATTTACTGATTTTAGACCACTCCGCTGGTATATTATAGGACCATTGATCAATCCAATTGCCTGCCACTCTATCTTTTAACCATCAAATAAATATGTAATTTGTTAATGGATAATTGAAATTATTTGCATGTCGGTACTTGTGAAAAACGTGCGGAATCTTAGAAGTTATCCTAATGGTATATATGCAAGCTTTACCTAGACCATAGAATTTGAGAATCATTGTCCATCTTTATGATACAGGCTTTTTTTTTTAGTTTCCTTAGAAGGATGATATTTTAATTAAGTTGATATGATGCAGGATGAAGTGCTATATGAAGTTGATGGAAATCCAGAGAACTGGATGATTGCTGGCAGGAAAAGAGGCCATGTCTCTTTGTCTTTTACAAAAGGTGATCTATTCTTCAATCAGCCCATGCATGAATTTTAATTTCTGTCTGCCGTGTGAATTGAGGTATTTATATGATGATTTTTACAGGTTCAAGAATGACAATCGCAGTTACTTGTGTTCCACTGATATCTGGATACGTTCGTCCACCACAGCTCGTTCTCCCTGACGTGGGTGATGAGAACATATGTTCTAACCCAGCAGGGCCACACTTGGTTTGCGTTCTTCCTCCTACACTGAGCTCATCATTTTGTCTCCCGGCTTGATTAGTAAATTTTGGCTTTTAAGTGTGTCCGCAAATAGTTCCAAAAATTTCACTGATCATAGAGAACTGAAAAGGCGGCTGATTATGGTAAGTGTTGTTATTGCACACTTAATGTCTATATAACCGAGAACGTGATCATAGAGAACGTGTTCACTTATTCCACCGTCCGTCGTCCCAACTTCCGAATATGTGGAACATATAAGACTTGGATTTCTTTTACAGCAAGGCATTCCGGAAAGTATCTATTGTTGGCTGCAAGCTGAGTTTCGCAGATGCTCATTATTTATGTTACAATTGCTCTGAGCTATCTGTAGAATAAGTGAACACGTTCCTTCCTGCAAGCATAACAGTTGTTAAGTCTCTATGTCAAACGCCCATTTTAGATATTTGTTGATTCAAATTTTAGATATTATGTAGCTATGTGAAGGAGCACTGCTGCATATAAGCCTTATTAGCACCTTACCCTACCATATTCAGTGGGATGGGTGCAACTCACTATCGGGATGGGTGCAGGGGAGTGGATCAGTGAAATTTAGGCATACAGGGTGATCTGTAGCATACGTTTGTTTTTTTTTCTTCTGTGTGGAACTGGACCTTGCTTGATCATATATATATATGTGTAATCAAAATAGTGATGGAGTTAAAATCTTATCATAATAGCATTCTAATTTCATTAGGGTTACAACTTACTATGAAAGGAACCAACTGAAGGTGCTGATATTAAGTCGCATTGCCGGCTTATTATGCTTTTGTTTGCACAAGAGGCAAGGATAGCATCCACCTTATTGAATAATAGTTTGTGGTCCTTCTAAACTTTTCTCCATTTGTAACTTCGCTTCACTCCACTTTTATCTTTGCGTTCATCGTTGTCTTTTTGCTGCTTCAAATCTCTTAACGTTTGAAAAAATAGAGCGAAGCATAGTAGAGTTGAATCGTGTTATTTAAAGCTATTTGAGTGTTCACTGAGACCATAGAGACTGGATAAAAAAAAAGTATTTAGCCAGACACTTCTGATAATATCGAACTTATGGGGGTTTCTGATAATATTTAGCCAGCTTCTTCTGATAAAAAAAAAAAAAGTAGCCTTCAAAATAACAGATATGTCTTTTTATATAATTTAGTATGGTATTATCATTTCTTCTTGTGGCCAAGGTAATATTTGAATTATCTCATTTTTCAACAGGAAAATCAAGAATATAAAAAATTTCATGTTTGCTGTTTGATTAGATTATGGTGGATATTAAAATATATGCTAATCTAAAGGTCCTTTACTCATATCTTAATATTGTAGATTTTATAGCTAATCTTCAATATTGTAGATTATCTGTAAAAATTACTTTATAAAATTTTAAAATTAAGGCAGTACGGTAGAAACCGTAGAATTTCTAACAAATAATTATGAGTGATAATAAAGATAAAAGGTGTTGTGGGCTTGTTAGGTCCAGAAGGGGGTCCATTAACTAAGATTGGATTCATTATCCGTTCTGCAACAGAGCCGTATATACAGGATACCAAGACACTAGTCAAAGCTTGACGTGCCAATCTCTTACTTGCCTTGTCCTTCGCCCCAAATTTCAGCCGTTCATTGATATCGAGCCTTCCGTGCCACAGATTTTCTGCGTCACAAGAAAACAAAAAGAGCGGACCAGCTGTTGTGTTTTTTGTTATTTTTTTACACATATGTCTACCGAGTTAAATTTTGTTGTACATCTCGATCATAAATAGTATATATAAAAATAAAATTATTTTAATTAAATATTATTAAAATTTAATTATCTGACAAATTCTTTATAAAATTTTAATTATAATCTTTTTTTCCCATCATATGATCGTACTAAGATTAATATTAGTTGGTTAAAATGGACAGCTTTAGTCATATTAATTAAAGAAAAGCTGAAGCCATGTCTAGCTCAAATTATGTCATGCAAGTAATGTTCATGAAGAAGGAAAAAAGATATTTTTATTTTTATTTTCTTTTGTTCCTTACACAGTTATTCATTCATTTCCTTGCCAAGGTCAGCAACATCAAAAGTCAACTAGATATGAAGGATCTGCATGTGAATCACCCAATTGTCCATTAACTTTCTTCTACAGTGACATTACAAAAAAGTCAAACAGCGTAACGCTCTGCTCCATCATGTCGTTGCCGGTAACACCGTCGTCATCCTCGCCGTGGAATAACTTCTATTACCCGACGTCCACAGACTCAAAGGTCAAAGGTGGTGGGGAATGGTGGGAGATATTTATCCCATTTGCTGGTATTTTAGCCTTGATATTTTCTTGTGGGTGCTGCTATTTCTGCAGGAATTTGTACGACGGAAATCGCCGGCGGCAGGCTAGAACTGCCGCCGTTTCGTGGTCAACCACCATTACCGCCGCCACTCCGGCAAATGCTAACAAAACTAGTGATGGTTCCCTGGCTAGTCCTCATAATAAGCCCCCAGCCTCAACAGTTTGCTCATCGACGAACGGTCTCCAGACGGTGAGGAGTGATGAGGACAAGCATGAGCACAGCGTGCGCCATTCTTCGCTGTAAGCTATATGTCTTTAATTAGGCATTTGATCTTTGTAATTAAGCGATGTTCTTGGATTAATGGATTAATGGATTTATGGTATATAATTTAAAACTATGTCCATTGTTTGATTCACCAGGCGCGTATTTTGTCCAACAAGACTCACTTTAAAACTTATAAAAAAAAAAAATTAAAAAAAATTCTGAAAGAGACAAGAGGGCCGGCAGACTTGGCCGTGAACGACGGCAAATTGATCGATCTTGGGATCCTTCGCTCTCGTTGTCATCGATGATAGATGCACGCGCGACCGGCTGATTTCTTCTTCCTTTTCCTACCTCTCTCGTATTGCTCGAAGCGCCAAGGTGAGGCCAAATTCTTGAAGCTAATGTCCGGCGAACCCTGCAGAGATCCCCATGAATGTACCGTGTTTCATGGGAAGTCAAGGACCATCTTTCTGGTACTCTACTTCTCATTCCTCAGTTTGTTGGTTATCACCGTTGCTTGGTTCTGCTGCGGATTTCCTACGCTTAATCTCAGGAGACGTAACCGGAGCACGACAGCCGCTGCCGCCGCCATGACCGCTGCCATCACAACTTCTACGCGTTCTGTTACCAACTCGTCCGCCCAACTCGATCACAACAACGATGCCTTGGCCTCGATTTCTTCTTTCGTCTATTCTTCGCCGTCAGCGGGAGATCAAGATGAGCTGGAGTGCGCAGTGTGCTTGGAAAAACTCAAGGGCGGAGAGAAGGGCCGTCTGCTCATCGTATGCCGCCATAGCTTCCATGCGAGCTGCATCGATGAATGGTTCAAGTCGCACTCGACTTGCCCGAATTGCAGAGCGAAGATCAATACGATAGTATAGCCTGCTCGTGTTCCTGCTTATTGCTGAAAATGTGACTAGAACAAGTTTCGATTTCTATTAATTACCATCTGGATGTGATATTCAGAAGATGACGTACCGAAATATTACTTCTTGATCATGGTTTATTAATCATGCATAAGCTAGCTCTAATTCATATTGATTGAGTTTTTACCCATGGGAAACAAAATCGTAGGAGCTGTTATTCATGTACATTGATGTGCATGATTTCCCATTTGTCAGCATTGGCGACCATGTTCTGGTTTTAATATATAGATTTCTGACAGGAAATTAAAAAAAAAAAATATTAATTTTAAATATGATTTCATGAAATGCTTAGATATGATCATATGATCCAAAAGAAGAGGTCATGGAAGATTCTTCGTGTAGTTCTTGAAATTATGGGGGTAGAAGGAGAGAAACTGATTGGAAAAGTAGTGTATTAATATGGTATATATTCAGTCACATAATCTGATAAAGTTGGAACTTTGAAATGATCATTGAATTCATATGTTATTGACATTAGTTGACTTGCAAATATGATTTCATATATGTAAGCAATATATGACACCATTGTTTCAAGGATTTAGACGGAGGTGGTTCGGTTACTGTTGTTGCTCTAGCTTTTCTCTTTTTTAATCATTGTAATTTCTTCGTCTTTGGGGCTTTTTTTAAACGGGTTGCGACACCATTTTTCTCCTCTCGGTGCACATTTTTCTACTTTTTCTATCAGGGAAGTGTTGGTAAGCTTGTTTTTAGAATTCGTTCACGTGCTCGACTGTGTGTGAGTGGATATATATTTCTTGTCAAGCCAAGGCTGCGTACATCTATCATTTTCATATCACGGAATTTTTCACCAAGCCATTGTTTTGTTGTAGGTAAAATGGTATATATACACTAAATTGATGGTGACATAGGCATAAGTGACTGTTTAGTCTTCTAAAAATTATTGTTGTAGTCGTCGTTAAAAACCTTCGTCCATGAATCAATCTCTTACCAATTCAACAGCAGCACAACAGAAGTAAAGATCAGACAAACACCCATGATCGATCTTTCTATGTTTCCCTCTGCTCATAACTATGTCGCCATTCTTCTTCAAGTATACTGTTTCTGTCGCTCCAAATTCAGCAAATCTTTCCTCAGCCAATCAGCAACGATGAGCAGGCCATGGCAGACGGTCTTTTTCTTGGTGATCACAATAATCTTCTCCGTCCCATTTTTACTTTGCCGCTGCTGTCGTCGTTCTCCGAATTCTGGAGTTTGTAGGACTGAGATGATCGTCGGTGCAACTATAACCTCTTCTCCAACATCTACAATCGCCGTAGAAAATTCAAGTTCTGACAACGATCCTACTTTCAGAAGCATCACATCTACATTTGTGTACTCGTCGGTGCGTTGCCTGTAAATTGAAGTGTACGGTGTGTTTAACGGAGTTCAAGGACGGGGAGTATGCCATGTGCCATAGCTTCCATGCAGAATGTATTGACACATGGTTTAAGTGCAACACAACAATAATATATAAAGAAATTTACTGTTCAGCCCTCCTATTTTTAGAATATTTCGAATCAGCCTTCCGAAACTATTTTTTCAGCCGACGTGACATTTCGGGGGCTGAACAGTAAGAAACGAAAAATAGAAGTGGGGCTGAACAGTAATTTTTCCTAATATATATTAAGATATCTCGCTTCAGCTAGGTGTGAGAGGGTAGGATGTATGCAAATATATCTCGAATGAGGCATGTTTAGTCTGAACAACTAAGCATTTAAAGCATAAGGAAACATCAGCACGCAAGTAAACAAGTCTGCAAACTATGAAATTGGACTACATCTGTCCAAGGATTGATATAAATATTCCTTAATTAAGAAAACAACTATAGCAAGGGTCACACTAATAGGCTGTTCTCTGGATAAACTCGATCATTGGTGTACTAACAGTGAGGATGGCTGGGAAGTATTCACCATGTCGGTTACAAAATGGGTGTTCGGAGATGACGGAATTTTTTATTAGCCTTTAATCTAAACCGCTATTAGGCGAAAGGAAAGACTAACCTTTCTGGTTATGATAAGTAATCAGAAATACAATAAGGAGAAACCTAGTAAAAGTTGACAACAAAGCAGGACTCCTTACTCACATAGTAAGAGGTTAACCCAGATCGATCGACAGTTTAAATACGCTAAAAACATATCAAATAAAGTAAACAAAAAAACCTATTACCTGGCCGGATCTAATCGAACCAGCTGTTTACATGCATCATCTAATAAACTATAGAAGCTAAATTGAGGGGAAAAAAGATAGGCGGCGCCCCTTATTCGCAATATAGACAGACACACCATTCGTCTCGCCGATGCATCCAACTGTGTAAGCCCTTAATATGCCAAATGCCATAGAAAACTTCCAAGGACAAAGAAGTTGCAGTCAACCAAGTGATCAAAGTTTGGGAATCACATTCAATAGTAGCCATAGTAGGAGAGTGAAGATCTCTATCAAAACAACCTTGGAAGCCCAACTTCAGAGCCACCAGACCAGCCTGAGCAACTGTGGAATAGCTAGCAGGAGCTGGGATTGATCCTTGGAAGTGCATAAATTAATACTTGTTGAAAAAGAAAAATAATCCTGTTAGATTTCTCAAAAAAAAAAAAAAAAAAAAAAAAAGAAAAAGAAAAAGAAAAATAATCCTGTTAGATCTTAATGATCAGTATAATCCTGTTTGGATCTTATTAGATATGTCCCCGTCACATTAACGATCATCCATATGGATATATAAATATTTCAGAAGGGCGAAGTTGAATTTAGAAACCAACAATTATCTTAATTTAGACGATACATAATGGACTGTGGAAATCTTGAAATTGGGCATGGTATACTTCTTTAATGATCACTGCCACCATTTTCAGTATCCTTACAATATCTGATTCATTTTATAATACGAATTATAATATTACTTGCATATCAGAAAGCGTCTCTGCTAGCAGTTCATGCATCTTAATTTGAAGGCACCGCCGGCCTTGCCATTGCTGCTGGCGACCTCCTTCGATCCACCATGGATTCCGGCATATCAAACAAACCCAAACTAAGAATTTGCAAGATCAAATTTGTCTTCCCTACATTTGATCTCTGCATGGCCAAAAGTAGCAGTCGAGAAGTTCTACTTACAACTTAATCCACAAACTCCTCCTCATCACCCATTTCGAACTAAACCCTAAATTTAGACAAGCCTGAAATTCCCAACCTCTTCTTTCCAATCAACTTTCAGTTCTTTCAACAGCCTTAATTTTAGATAAGACCTCATCTTTTTTCCATGGCAGCCTCATTTATAGAGAAAAAGCCATGGGATCCTCCCTCGCCTTCCTTCTTTTCCTCTGCCTCTCCCTTAACGTCCATGGCTCCGCCACCGTCGCGGCGTCGCCGGCCGACACGTCCGTCGTCCGAGAAACATGCAAACAAACACTGCACCCCGAACTCTGCGTCAAACTCGTCTCTCCGGCGTACACCTTCGACGCGAAGCCCGACGCCAGTGAGCTAGTAGCGGTCGTTTTAGGCGCGGCGAGAGATAGGGCCGCGAACATATCTGCCTACCTGGGTGACATGTTCGACGACGTGGCGAACACGCAACTTCAGCAGTGCTTGAACGACTGCTCGGAGAGCTACATGGACGCGGTGGCGCAGATGGAGGACAGCATGCCAGCGGTCCAAGAGAAGAAGTTCGACGACGTCGGCAAGTTCGTGGGGGCTGCCATGGGCGATGCGTTCACCTGCAGGAGCTCATGCGGGTACGCGCCGCTGCATGATCGGCACGTGCTGAGCAAGATGAACACCGAGTTCCATCAGATGTGTGGCATCATCGTCAGCCTCATGAAGCTCATTCCACGTTGAGCTTTACGGAAGTCTATTTCATGACTTGACAGATTAGTATATATCATATGATATATATTAATTATGCTTCTATTCCTATACCAGCCTCTTTCTTTCTTTTTTTTATTTTATTTTTTTGGATAAAAAGTTAAACTATACCGACTAACTCTTTATTATTCTAGTATTTCCGATGCCAAAGACATTTCAATATAAGATATAATGTGTCTCTAGATAAGGTGATATAAGTCAGTGAATTTCTATTTGTAAAGATATGCATTTTGTCCTTCATGAAACAATTTTATGCTCGAGAATTCAAACGTATTGTATCAAGTTTTGATGTGTATGATATACATGTCAATGAGGAATATAAATTGTTTAGAATGTATAGCTGCATACATCTTTTGACTAGGTGGTGGCGGATGTTGTTGTTAGGGATAATTGCATATGAGTTTCCTAAAATTTTACTCTTACATTTCAGCCACCGAAAATATATTTTCGCACTGATGTGGTGCACTCACGCGCCGTCACATCGCCTGTTTTTACATTTTTAGGGGCTGAAACGCATGACTTCAGATTTTAGGAGGGCTGATATGCAATTATCCTTTTTTGCTATAGAACATAGTCTTGGGCTATCCCACGTACTCTATAGCAGGAGGCAAATAAGTAGTGAGTACTTACTTGCAATGATGTATATTGGATAATCATTTGTTCAAGTTAGAGAATATTTGGGCTTATAATGGGCCGACCCAATTAGCCCTCTGAAGTTTGAAGTTTGTCGTGTGTGACGAAACCTCCATTTGATCATCCCATACAGTCCTTCCTATAGGATTTCGATATATACGGCAGTGTAGAAATTTCACTTAAAGACTTTTCGATAAGACGACAGTAAATAAAAAAAAAAACTATTAAAATTATAATTTGTTGTATTTAATTTTTTTTTATTTTAAAAACAAAATTAGTCAACTGCACCGAATGGTAATTCAGAATTTGCGGTGCTCGATACGGCACAAATGGTGACAATGCACGTGAATCGGCACCGGAAGACGGATGGACCCACACGCATACACGCTCATTTGTTAAGCGTTGGAATCAGCCTCCCGCACCTTCAGGGATTAGCAGAGCTCTATTGAATGCGATTTCGTAATATAAATTTATATTAAATAATTTATTTAATACAAAACTATATATAAAATAATATTTTGTTTGCATTATTAAAAATTTATTTTTAAAAATCTAATTATATTAATAAAAATAAAAAAATTAATTTGAATATATTACTATATTAATTATTTATCATTATATAATATTTTATCTCTTTTGAAAGAACAAAATTTTCTTTATCATTATTTTTTAAAAATAAATAGGGACTTCTGTTTAACATACCTAAAATTTTTTTTTTTAAACTTTTGTAATTTATGTTTAGTGTATCTAATATGTCTAGATATATTTACTGAGTGTCAATATCAAATCTTATATTCCGTAATGGGCCTAATCAGATCTCATCGTAGCTGTACTTACTGCTCAACCATTTCAATTAGCAGTCCTTTCTAACTTATATATATGTACCATCTTCTCTTAAAGAAGCAAACAAACATTCATCAAAATGCTCAGTCTCAGCAGCAGCAGCAGAGCTAAGCTCACCGCCTCCGCCATTGCCGTCTCCACCCTTCTCTCCCTCCTCATTCTCTTCCTTTCTTCGAACCCTAAAACCACCGTCTATCACCATCGCCATGAACTCACTGAGCTGCAGACAGCCATTGCTGCGGAACACTGCGAGGGCACTCTGTACACCGACCTCTGCGTCTCCACCGTCGCCGTCATCCCCGATCTCCACACAAAATCTCTACCGGAAGTCATCTCGTCCATCGTCAGCAAAACCGCCGCCGAGGTTCGCGCCGCCTCCCGAAACTGCACCAGCATCGAGCACCAGCGATCGATAGACATCCGGCAGCGCCGAGCGCTGGACGACTGCCTCGACCTCCTCGACACCACCATCGACGGCTTCTCAACCACTCTTGCCGACCTAAAGAATGCCTCCGCCCACTGCGACGACATACAGACGTTGCTTAGCGCCGCCATGACCAACCAGTACACCTGCCTCGACGGCTTCGCGGACGTCAAAGGTGGCGGCGTACGCAAGCTCATTGAGAAAGGAATCCGTCATATTGACAGACTCTGCAGCAACTCTTTAGCTATGGCGAAGAAGATCCCTCGCAAGAAGAAGAGCAAGAAGAGCAAGGTAATATATACAGCCACACTAGTTACAACAGGTCCCGTTTTTTTTTTAAAATAAAAAAAAAAGTCTAGTTATTTATTTCTGTTTGTTATATGATCAAAAGGGTGGTAGAGAACTCATAGAAGGGTACGGTGTCATACGCAACGATGGGTTCCCAGAGTGGATAACGAAGAAAGACAGACGGCTGCTGCAGACGGCAGGGAACGGGACGAAGGTGGATTTGGTGGTGGCGAAGGACGGTAGCGGGAACTTCACGACGGTGGCAGCGGCGGTGGCGGCGGCGCCGAACAAGAGCAAGAGTAGGTTCGTGATACACATAAAGGCAGGGGCGTATATGGAAAATGTGGAGGTGGCGAAGTCCAAGACAAACATAATGTTCGTCGGAGATGGTATCGAGAAGACGGTCATCAAGGCCAGTCGCAACGTCGTAGACGGCTGGACGACGTTCCGCTCCGCCACTCTAGGTATTTGCCTCAATCTTTCATTTTTCTTTCAAAAGTACAGACTTAATTTATAAAAATAAAAATATATATATATATATTAACATAAAAATTATAAATTTTTATAAAATTACAGACTTAATTTATATAATAAATCATATAATAATTTAAAATTGGTAGGGATAAATGACGTTATGGGTAAAAAAAAAAAGAAAATTGCGTTTCAGCCTCCCTAATTTTGGGGTCGCACGATTCAGCCCCCCGAATGCCACGTGGCGGCGCGCGCCGCCACGTCGGCAGAAAAATGCATTTCGGGGGACTGAAAAGTCAATTTTGAGAAAGGGGGGCTGAAACGCAATTTTCCAAAAAAAAAAAAAACATGATGGGAGACAGCAAGAGAGCAATTATTTACGTCTGAAAAGGGGGAGCTGTTCATCACTTGGAGCTACAGAGATATTCATGGCATGAAGCGACATATACCTACATTACTCACATGTCTGCAACTCATGCTGCCCACCGACATGGCTTCATTGGCTTGGTCTAGTCATAAGACGCTAACTTATTTAGAGGAGATTTCGCTACAGTTCAATTTAAAAATTTATCTTGTATTGTTATTTATTTTGTAAAAAAAATTACACTTATTAGAGTTTTTTTCTTATAGAGGATGTTAAAAACTATCAGAAGAGTGTTGATATATTATTTTTTAATATAAGGACGTCAAAAATTAATTGTAATAGGATCAGAAATTTATTAAAATATGTTAAGATGTAAGGTATCGGTGGCGTCAAAATAATATTAAAAGTTGTTATAAGTGTATTAAAAGATATTAAGGGATTAAAGTGCAAAATTTTTTTGAATGACCTTAAGTGATGCTGAAATATATAGAGGGATTGCAGTGCAATTGTCCGCTTATCTAAGTCATAACTTGACCAAACTTCTGAATAAACAGTTATATATTGTAAAAGTCTTGGAAATCTGCAGCCACTATCTGAGTTGATTTGAAAATAGAGGCTGATATTATATAATTTGTTAAAAAATGTATGAAGCAAACCATATATTCACTGCGATTGTATATAGACTTTCATAGCATCAGTTATATATTTTTAACATTTTTAGTATGTACATGTAGGTGTATTCCCTCATTTGCATCCCCTCATTTATAAGAGATTATTCATGGAATTAGAGTATCTTTATGGACAAGCCATAATACACTAACATAGTTAGCCATGATGTGACCAAAATCCAAAAGCAAAAAAAAGATTGCATAAAGTTGGAAACAATCACTCCATGATAAGAAGCTGCTTCCATTTCCATGATTTCAACCAACACTCAATTTGGAGAGACAAGCTTTTCAATGAAAATATTTTTGTTTATATTTTAAATTATTTTATTACAATTATGAAAATGACAAGTTTCTTTGTTTGTCTTGATTTTCGAGTTCGGTCTCTATCCAATAATTTAATCTATTACGAATATATAGTTTATTATTAGACAGCTAAATTATAGTAAAGTTGAAGATAATCCTCATAAATTCTTGTTATGTGATATGGTTGGCCCACTAACATGGCAATCACAGATATTGAATTTCATTTTAATATATCCTCATAATTCCCGGAATAAAAGTGGTCCAAAAATCAAGATTTAGACGACTATCCAACGCAACTTAAGTAAAGACCGTCGCCAGTCTTAAACGGAAATTTAAACTCGGCCCACATTGGCCCACACTGTTTCATGGACCATGTTTTCCATTAGGCACATGATATTTGTCCTTTGTACTACTTATAAATATTAAAAAAAATAAAATAAATGGACAAGAGTCTGATTAGTAAGTTCATTAAAATCTAACATAAAAGTTAATTATTTGTCAGAATTTTATGTGCTATAATAATATAATAAAAATTTTACAAAATTATTTATAATAATGGGGGAATTTTTGGGTGGTCCAATTAGTACACGGAGCATTAATATCATACGACAAAAAGGCTAACAAATACAAAAACAAGGACGTACGTTTGTCGTGAATCAATGTACAGAAGAACGTGACCACAAGTTTACAATCTCTGCCAGTGTTTTGGCTGTGCTTTTTTGAAGGGTTCTCCATTCAAACCTTCAACTTTCTCAAATTTATTTTTTATACTACATTATTTTTACCATTGTATCATTATTTTTAATTTTTTTTAAGTAAAAATTATAAATTTTAATAAGTTATATAAATTTTATTTTTAATTTTTTTTAAAAAATAGTTTTACTAAATATTTTAAGATTTCGAAATATTAACGAATTTAAATTTTACTCGTTAATCCGTTAAGATTTCGAAATTTCAAAATATTTGTTTAAAATTAATTTTTAGAAAAATTTTAAAATTAAATTCGTAAATATCATCAACATAAATAAGTTTTATATTATTATTTTTTTTTAAAAAAATATTAATATAATAATCAGAACGATATAACACGTTGATCGAGAAAGGACAAAGGACTTAAAAAAAGTATAGGATAAACTGCGGTCTAAACCGACCATACAGGGGCTGAAAAAAAAGCCCTTTTTAAAATCAACTCTAGTAAATTGCTTGGCGCATCTCCTTTTTCTCCTGTCCTTAATAATAATAGGTTATACTCTTATGTATCATTGCCATTCTTTTAGAATTCAAATATTTTCTTAGAGTTAATTCTTTAGGGTCAAAATTTAGTAAATATCTCTTTACTGTAGACTTTTGGACGCTCGTACCCTTCAATTTATTTTGGGACTTTTCATACCCTTCTACTTCAAATTTAGGAACGCGATGTCCTTATTCGATTAATTAAACGGACACGTCACTAATCTTGCTGACGTGGCACTAATTAATATTTTTTATTATTTTTTAACATTAGTTGGACATTAAAAATACCCATGTTTATATTAAAAAATAATTAAATAATGCTTAATTGGTGCCACATCAGCGTAATTAACACCTAAATTCTCTTGAGGGGTATCGCATTCCCAAACTAATAGTAAAGGGATATGAAAGTCACGAAAATACGTATAGGGGTATGAGTGCCCAAAGATACATAGTAGAGGGGCATTTACTAAATTTTGGCCATTCTTTAGCGGTAACTTATTGGAACTTCTATCTTGTAAAATAAAATTCTCATATTCGAATCTCACAATTATCATTTGCAAAAATTAGGAGGATTTATCTTTTTTTAGTTTGTGGAGGATAATATGCGCTTTCGGACCTGTCTAGTTTGAAGATTGAAATTTTTCAGTTGATAAAATATAGATCGGTATTCACTAGTAAGTTAATTTGTTACGATATTCGTACAAAAAGACGCCAACTTTAGATAGTTATTTTTTACAATAATTTTAGAAAAAAACAAATGTTCTACTTACTTCATTCAGGAAGGTAATTCACTTTGAAACTATGAATTACTTTAAAACTATTCAATCATATCTGAGTGAACGCACATATGAGTACAAGTTTTTTTTTTTTTATTTGAGATAACAAGGTGAAACCTTTTTCGGATCTTCGCTAACTCACGGACCACAGATTTCTATACACATACGCCAGCCCATTGTGGACCTGAGTATGCGCAGAAAGTAAAACTCCGACCTAGTATCTACCTCTAGATCATATATGGAGTGCTGCAATACGCAGCCACCAACTTCTCCGCAATCGCTGAAAACTCGCGGCGCGAGTACATCCTCATTGCATGACATACATCCCCTTGCGGGACGTGAAGTCGAACCCGGGTGGTGCGCAAGCTTCCAGAGGCGAAGCGCCAATCCGGTCGACCCAAGTGCGGGAGGCCACATACGAGTACAAGTTACGCTAACTACTAATATTAGTATATATACAAGTAGTTAAGCTAACATTAGTATAATGTTTTTGTGTTCCTTAAAAAAAAAAAGAAAAAAGAAAAAAACGAAAAAGAAGAAAAGGGAAAGAAACCTGCTTGATGCCTTGCTTTGAGAAATTAGATCCAGATCTGTTCTTTGTGCTTTAAAATAGGGTCTATCATATGATAAAGTGTATGTCTAATAAACAATTAAAAATACGGAATTGCAGCTGTTGTTGGTAATGGGTTCATTGCAAAGGGCATCACAGTAGAGAACTCAGCGGGTCCGTCCAAGCACCAGGCCGTGGCCCTACGAAGTGGCTCGGATCTGTCCGCATTTTACCAGTGCAGCTTCGTCGGCTACCAGGACACCCTCTACGCTCACTCCCTCCGACAATTTTACCGTGAGTGCGACATCTACGGCACGGTCGACTTCATCTTCGGCAATGCTGCAGTCGTTTTTCAGTACTGCAACCTCTACGCGCGTATGCCAGATCCGAACCAAAAGAATATTTACACGGCCCAGGGAAGAGAGGACCCGAACCAGAACACCGGCATATCGATCCAGAACTGTAAAGTTGCCGCAGCTTCTGACCTGATCCCGGTGCAGTCGCAGTTCAAAACGTATCTCGGTCGTCCCTGGAAGGAGTATTCACGGACCATTTTCATGAAATCCTACCTCGACAGCTTGATCGATCCTGCAGGATGGCTCGAGTGGAGCGGAACATTCGCGCTGGACACATTATATTACAGAGAGTATAAGAACACCGGGCCTGGCGCTAACACGGCAGCTAGGGTTAACTGGCCTGGTTACAAGGTGACCACTAATGTTACAGAGGCTGCCCAATTCACAGTGACAAACTTCATAGAGGGGGATCTGTGGTTATCTCAAAGTTCTATCCCATTTTCAGCAGGTTTGTGAGCTGATTGCTGATAGTTTTTTAGCTCCCTTCTTCGCAATAAGGCATTGATTTGCAAGGTTTATTTAGATAAATAAATTGGGGTAAGCTATTCAAGTTGTACTAATTATGTAATTGGCTAAAGTTTAAGCCACATCATATATTATGGGAGTAAACAATATGAGTTGTCCGTCATCTATCACAGCCTTAGAATTAGTAAGATTTAAAAATTAGTTCGCTAAATCACTATAATTTTGGAGCTTGGAAATAGTTTTTAGAAAACTTTAAATAAATGAAAAATATATTTCAATTTGATCTATAATTTTGTGTTCAAAGTTTTTAGAAATATATTTTATACTAGGTGTTTTCTGTCTTAGAAATTAACGGATAAAAAAGGAGTATTTTTGTTGCATGGTGTGTCATGGAATCTACTGGTCTGACTTTCAAGTTGCACTAATTATCGAATTGGACCGGACCAGATGGAACGGTCCATAATTGCTCTTCTTCAACTCAAACAATGGCCTGATAGGGTGTCTCAAAGGGGTGGCTCACATGCTCATGAACCCGAAATCAAACATTTCGGTGCAGTCAACGTGCAAGGGGGAACGAATTTTCACAAGTTTTTAGCAAATTTTCGAAGAAGGTGGTCTGTATGTGAGGGTAGCACACGACGTGTTTGGGACGGCTGAACAACTTCTGAAGATAGAACAAAATAAAATAAATATAACATTTGTTTTTAATTAAAAAAGAATATATACATTGGTAGACTGGTTTCTAGTTGTAGGGTACTTGCTTGAAACAAATAGTAATAAATACCCATAATTCAGCTCAAAAAGCATTGTTTTGGAGTGGAAAGAGAACCAGAAAGAACTGTTCATAGACATAAGCAAGCTGACGGTGATGAACAGATGAAAATATGACAATTGCTAATGCCAGCACCAACATCAAAATCAAGCCTTTAGGGTTTGGCTTGTTATCAAAATCCAGTCGCCTAGCCTTTGTTTTTGGCTTGATTGCTATTAATCTGTCTTCATTTTGGAATAATATATGCGATTTCTCTATCATTTTGTGGAGTTTATCATTGCTGATTTTCATCTCAACTGGCTCTAATGGAGGCAAATCATGTTCTTCTACCATCTCGGTTGGCCAGACCGCGACCGTATTAGACACAGAAGAAGAATTCCTTGATATTTCTGATTTTTCATCACCTTTGTTATCTTCCTCCACACTAGGCACTTCTTCTTCTTCTTCTAAGTATTGAGATTCGGATTTGGATGCGGTCCGTGAAATTTCGTGTTCTATTCCTAGAACATTGTCTCTAATATCTTTTACTTCTTCATATATGATTGGCAAGGTTTCTTCCCCAATTTCTTGTATCTCATTTGCATTCTGTGATTGTGAAGTTTCATATTCAGTATCTTCAGAGTTATTTGTTAATTCTTCCACATCTACTTCAGATGATATCGGTAGCGTTTGTCTCTCAATCACTTCAGTGTTGTCCTTCAGTGATCGATCACCAGCTGATGATGCAAGGTCATGGACTTCAACAATGGCTTTAGCTAAATTAATCTCTCCTCCACCAATACCTGTCTTCGGATCTTGCTCAAATATTTCATTGATGGATCCATTGCACTAATCAGATAGAGCAACATGATCACAATGATGAAATCCATGATATGACCAGATATAAAAACAGTTCAGCAGGTGATTCTTATTTGATCAATTTTACCTGAATTACATCTGCATCTTCAGCATCGAACTCGGTTTGCTTGCAGAAATTTGAACTAATAATATCCAAATAACCAAATCGACCAGTTAAAATTAGCAAGATGACATACGTAGTAAGTAGATCCAGTAACCGAAATACCTGATATCGTGTTTATGATTAGGCAAGGGCGACGTAGGTACCAAATCAAAATCCTCCTTACTGTTCACTTCTTTCTCCTTTCTTCTCCGGCGAGCTCCGCGTGCGGCCCAGGCCGCAGCCAAAGCTGCCGCTAGCAGCGTCCCGCCGACCACCAACGCTCCAGCAGCTCCTCCTCCCACCTTCTGCTCCCTCCTTCTATTCGCCCTTGCCTCCCCTGCCATGGTCTGAAAAGAGAAACAGAAGAGTGATTTTGTTTTCGATGTCGATGCTGTTGTTTTTGTGGATGAGAGATGAGGGACGTGACTGAGTAATCGAGAGGGAATGTCTGATTCTGTCTTCGTCTACCTCATGAACCGGCGGCTGCGGGTCAACTCGTGCGCGGATTGGATGAGCTATGTCCGCGAGACACGCGTGCACTTCGGATCACATCACATGTACGTCCCACGCGAAACTTCCCTCGTGCTCATGATTCATCCACCAAATAAACGTGTCGTACCTTTTGCGGAGAAATAATAGTTCGTAACTGCAGTGCAACTCTGATTGCCTCAGTATTGACTAAAAATAGAAATGTCAGATATTTGCAAGGGCGCTGCTGCACGCAGCGGCAGCGAGAATAACCAACAAACAAAAAATATAAAAAATTATAAATTTTTTTTAATATATAAAAATAGAAATTTAATAAAAATTATAATATTTTTAAAAAAAAATTAAAATAATATTTATAATAAATTTTTTAGTACTATAAAATTTAGCTATTTTGAAATAATTTTTAAATATATCAAATTTTAGAGTTCTAAAACACCGGCATATTTTTTTTTAAAAAAATTAACGTAAAAATTATATATACTTTTGAAATCTACAATTTTTATTTAAAAATTTCTAAAAAAGATACTCCTTATATATATATATATATATATATATATATATATATATATATATATATATATGAATTTATAGATTTTTCGATGAATCTGTTAGAGAGACAATTTCTATTTCTAATTATCTTGATAGAAT
The DNA here is from genome assembly GCA_002076135.1 of Xerophyta viscosa. Taxonomy (NCBI): domain Eukaryota; kingdom Viridiplantae; phylum Streptophyta; class Magnoliopsida; order Pandanales; family Velloziaceae; genus Xerophyta; species Xerophyta viscosa. Next base: position 4,480,582 of record MJHO01000006.1, on the reverse strand, counting down.
CAAAATTATATATTATGTCACATATATCATATAAATTATGATGTATATTATATAATTTTAACTGTATTAGAAATTCTGATTGTTGTGAGGAATATTAGTATCTTACCAAAAAAAAAAAAAAAAAAAAAAAAAAAAAAAGTTCACACATGTATCATGGGATATGTAGTCTGCAGGACATGACGGTGTAAAACATGAATGAGGGCTCGCTGCAAGGTTAAAAAACTGACTAAAGCGCAAGTTGAGCTTTGGACGACTTCTGAATTAATTTTTGGCCAAATTTTATCCGTACTACCCGAAAATAGCAGAAATTAGCATAATTGTCACCAGAAAATTGTTCATCCCAAAATTAGTACCTGCCGTTATTGGGTTAACGGCACGTCTGACGTGGCACCGTTTCTCTTCATTTTGGTTGTGGAAAACAATCTTTTTTTTTTTTTAAAAAAAAGGCATTTCGACCTCTCGGAGCGGAATTGCGCACGACTGTAGAGAATAGATCTCCGCCTTAGAGGGTCTCGGCATCAACGAGCTCACACCACCGGAGTGGTTCACGGCGGCGCCACCGTGTGATCGCCGGGAGAACACGTCGAAGCGCAAGCTCGTTGACTTCCTCACAGTAACTAGGGCTGAGCATTACCCGAACCTACCCGAAAAATCGAACCGAACCGACCCGAACAAAGCCAAAATTTCGGGTTCAGTTCGGGTCGGGTTCGGTTCGGGTTGACATTTTAATAGTTCGGGTCTATATAATTCGGTTCGGGTTCGGTGGTCAAATTTCGGGTCGGTTCGGGTTGGACCCGAATTATCCTCACGAGTCATGTATTAATTAGTTTTTGTTGATTTTTATGTGCTAATTCTTTCTATTTAAACAAAATATTCATGTTACAACTATTCGGGTGGATCCGAACCTACCCGAATTCGAATTGGTGTTAAATAAAAGTGATTTGTGATGTTATTCGAGTCAACCCGAACCAACCCGAACTGACCCGAATTTTAGTCGGTTCGGGTCGGTTCGAATTGAAATAAAATTCGGGTCGGTTCGGGTCTGAAGATATTCGGTTCGGGTTAGCCTTAAAATTTCGGTTCGGGTCGGTTCGGGTCGGGTTGATCCGAATGTTCAGCCCTAACAGTAACTCAAAGCTTACCATCTTTCCCAATTATGCATTGGTCGGTGGTGAAGATTTCCACCATTTCACTGAGCCATAGACCATCATCGCCACGTACAGCGACACCACCATCATAATGTGGTGTCACGTCAGACGCGCCGATAACTTATTAACGGCAGGTACTAATTTTGGAACGAAAAATTTTCTGGTAACAATTATGCTAATTGCTACTATTTCGGAGTAGTACGGATGGAATTTGGCCTTAATTTTTTATACAGTTATTTTGATTAAAAAAATACGATTATACTGTAGATTGATTAATTCCATCACCCAGAAGGGCCAGAACAGAAAATACAACTTCCACCTACAAAACTTTGAATGGTCCTCCACCTGCGGTATAATTTGGCTAGCGTCGAAAGTTGAAACATCTATTTAAAATATATTTTTTTTAAAAAAAAAACTTTGAATAAATATTTTAATATAATTTTCAACTTTTTAGTTAAATTTTTTTAAATAATATATTTAAATAGATATTTTAGAATGTCAAAAAATAACAAATCAAAAAATTATTGTAAATAAAGTTTCAAAAGAGAGAATGATATGCAAGTCTCCCTAGGAAAATATCATAAAAATGAGAAAATACCAGTGTTATTAAAACCGGACCGGACCGGCCGGTTGCACCGGTCCGACCGCGACCCAGATCTAAATCCGGTCCGGTTACACGCATTGACCCAAAATCAGCTTAACTCGGTTTGGGCCGGATGACCCGGCCGGCCCGGAAAATCGACAGACCCGGCAAAGAACCGGCCCAACCGTTATTTTGCTGTAAAAGACTAAAAGTAAAAAGCCCAAAATTTAAAAGCCTAATAAAAAGCCTAAATGAAAAGCCCCAAAGAAAATCAATATCTGTTAAGGCCAAAAAAATAACAAGGAAAAAATTAGGGTAATTATCTCCCACTCTTTCACTTCTAGTGCTCTGCTGCCAGCCCCCAAACTCCTCCGGTCACCTGATGTCCGTCGCCCCTTCATCTCCAACGGCTCTCCGGTGATTTTTCTCATCTTTCTCGACTCAATTACTTCACCCCTTCAATCCACACACCATTTCACGCTCAATCGTAGCAAAGAGGTATTAAATCGTTATTTCGTATATTCTATATTGTGAACCATCGTGATGTTAGGACTATTCATCTATTTTGGGTGTACTTAATTTTTTGTTAATCTACCTTCAAGGTGGTAATGAATACAATATGGAAGAGTGATAAAGATATATGTTTATCAAATACTATGTATTGGTCATTGGTGATTAACTTTATAGTCCTCTAATATTTTATATTTTTTTAGTGTTGACAATATGCTCTTCTTGAATTATTCTCTATATTTATTATTTTTATAAGTTGATATCTAGTATTATAGTAATTTAGAAAGTGTATATTGTTCTGTATTGTTAAAGAATAATTTAATTGCATAAATTGTAAGCATCTTCTTTACAGCCGGTTCAATCATTCGGTTCAACCGGTCAAACCCGATGACTTTTTCGGGTTGACCTCCGATCCGGTTCTGAAAACATTGGTTCAAAATACACGATCGGACCCGCTAACGTGTGTCGTGGTAAATGTAATAAAGTATTAGTGTGGCGCACGAGTCGGAATCAGCTCACAAACCTGTAATTAAAAAAAAAAAAACATAGGTTGGTATAACGGTATAACTTTAACTTAATGCGTCCTATTTCCTATCAAAATATAAATGATAGAAAGAGAACAATGCAATAATAGATTTTCAAAAAACAAAGCTCTTTAACTGGCGCATAGATAGTCTCCATTACAAATTTTTCTAATATACGATTAGATTTAGTTCATTCAAATATAATAGTTCAAATTAAAAAATATAAAATATTAATTTAATATATAAAAAAGATGTATAGAAAATCAACCAAACAATTACAGAAAAAAAATAAAATAACTTACTTTCGTGAATTTTTTTAATCTGAACAATCAGCTTAGAGTGAATTAAATCTGACTTTTTGTTTAAGGATATTGAAAGTATATGCAATAGAGAGGATCCCCGCCGCTCTAATTGCTCGTACATATAAACTATTCCAGAAAAAATTAGCCATTTGTACTGCAGAGGGTGTATAGACCCCACGAAAAAGATAACGATATAAATTTAGCTGCGGTAACTACCAACATGGAATGGATTGCCGAGCTCAATATAGACCAGTATTGATTAAGCAGTATTGCAAAGTTCATGCGATCGAGTATACCTTCCGCGTTGAATCCATGCCACCGTTTGTTTTGAAACCGCGACATCTTATTAGAATCTGCAACACCTTCGACCTCAATGATATAAAATTTGACAACTATAAATTCATGATAAGATCGCAAAATACAAAAATGCCGAACCCGAATACTTTTTATTTATGGTGACGTGGAGAGATAAAACCAGTCTTCTAGAAATAACAGATTATGTTTATTGCGAAGGCGATGGTTTTGAGATACTTACATCAACCACTTGCTGGCCTTTGGCGTTTTTGTACATCAAAATGCATATCAATTAATCCGGTGATTCCTGCGGATATCTTTTGACCGGCTCTCACGGGGCCGACACCTTGAGGTGTACCTGCATAAAAGAATGAATTAGCATCCTATATATGCAAAGCAGTACGCGTAACAGCGAAATATAGACACCGAGTCTTCACACAGAAAGATTATCTACATATTTGTTGCAGCTGATTGCCGACCACTGTGTTAGAGAATAACAAAATGTAAAACATAGGTAAAGCAGGTATTATTTATTGAGAGATTCCTCTTCGTAATACTTTCCTAAGACGTATTAATATCATTTAATAACAAATTTATGGTTAAAATAAAATCTTTTATATTGCTGCTATATGGACAAAATGGAAATGCAACCTCGAAAAAACATGGTATTGAGTTTGTTTTAGACAGTTTGAAAAAAAACAAGTAAACACAGAGGCCATCAGACAGAAATTGATGCATGCAACTAACAGATCTCCAACAAGCAAATAATATTCATTGTTGTAAATATCTAGATTTTTATGTCCCAAAACCATTTTGTCCTATATATCTAGATTTTTATGTCCTGCAAGTGGAGGAGGTGTCTTAAATGATTCATATAAGACTGTTTTAGGCAACTCTAGCTTTCACCCAAGAAATTTCAGAAGAAAACCTCACTATCATTATGATTATCTTCATAATTATCTAGTGCATCCCTTATTCTAAACTAGAGCGACATGTTTGCTTGCCTGTTAGGATGACATCTCCTTCCATAAGCGTCATTATGGAGCTTATATGGCTAACAAGGTATGGAATCTTGAAGATCATATCTCCGGTGGAGCCTTTCTGCCTGATATCATTGTCCACCTGAAGATGAACTAACTATTTAGCAATCAACAGGGGCAATCCGTCTAAGCATTATTCACGAGGAAGCAAAAATCAAAAGATATCGTATGTTCTTAATCACATACCTTCAGCCAAAGCTCCAAATTGTCAGGGTCTGCCACCATCGACTTAGGCAGCTGCATAGAAAGAAAAGTTAATGTCCAACGAAGAAAAATACACAGCCAAACTAGAAAACAGAATCAAACATATATCAAATACTCATTCCTCACAAGTCACAACCACTCTCGACGTGCTTTCTGTTTTAAGGACACAACAAATTCGACCCAGCTACTTCCTAAATTAGGCCACCAACCAAGGTTTTCTGTGCCGAGCCGAGCCGAATTTCGGTAAACTCAGATCCCAGTACGTGCCGACCATGCCGATGGTGCCGTACCAACCGTGCCAATATATATATATATATATAATATATATATATATATATATATATATATATATATTATTTTTTAAAAAATAAAAATTAATTTAAAAATTCAAATATAAGATTTTTTGACACGCGGCGTGCTGACAACTGCCGAAACAGGCTCGTGCCGTCCGGTACTGGCTGTGCCGACCGGCACCGAAAACCGTGCCACCAACACAGGTGCACACGCATTTTCAATTACCAAAACGTAGCAAAGTTCCCCCTCTAGTTTGGTGAAGGTGCTTTTGGTCAGTAAATGACATAATCAGCAAGACAGCAACCAAGCAAACAACAATCATAAGCTTATTGTACAGTCTCATAAAATGCGCCTTATACCTAGTTGACCCTTTCCAATAGGAAAGTCCCAAAAAACATAGAGACTTAAGAGGAAGTAAAGCTAGTCAAAGAGTGTCCTCTTGATGATAGCGTACCACTGCACTAATTGGAGTAAAGGTGTCCTGCCCTTTGGCCACTGTCCATGGAAGACCAGCAGACTGCAAAAAATGAAAGCCTCAAAACCATGATAGTCAAAGGTCATTCATAAGTGAAGGCATTAAAAATGATATATTATAATTTCAGTAGGAAGATTCACCAACTAAATTGGAGCACTCTCAACCAATTAAACAGCAATGCAAGTAACTTTAAGCAACCGTTACTAAACAATGGAAGATATTCTACCTTGGCAGATGATTGAATTTCTCTTGCCGTCATATCTAAAGCTAGGGCATACCCTGCAGTTAAGAAAGAGAACAGTATAGTTACATACAGAATAAAAACTTTTTTTTTGGGATGCTTCAAAAACGTGTTCCATACGTATCCGGCTGTGTCGGGCGCGTATCTGTATTGGACACTGCCCCGACACTGCAGACATGGAGAAATTGACATGTCCGTGCTTCTTTGGTCCTAGAACTCCTCAACCGTTATAGTCCTATCTACATAAAAACAATTGTCCTAAGTGAAGTTATCAGGGAATGTAATCCCATGTTTCCATCAGAGTACCTTTCGAACAAACAATTAAAAAAATATCTTAAATCTGCTAAGAATCAGCCAACCACCTAAGCAGTACCATAAACTGCTCAAACTATTGTACCTGAGAGGCACTTTCATACTGAGCCAGGTATAATAAGCATGTTGCCAACTCCTTACGACAGATTATGTACAGTCTCCTAATTACCTAAACATGGCAAACGCCAGGCAATTTATGATACTTAATCACAACTTACAATGCATCGATATCTTCCTTGGTTAATCACAATAGTTTGATGCGAGATGCAGAAACGCAACTGAGTATCGACCACATCATCACAATATAAGAATCTAAAATAGGAAGAAGACCTCCAACGTAGTCCATGGCGGAGGGTTCTGGGACGTCGCGAGCCTTCCGGCCGATAACAACAGCAAGCTCAACTTCATGATCCAGCGATTCCAGCGGCTGGGGGATCTCGATGGTTCCACCGTTCTCAAGGTACGACGAAGTCGGTTTCAGGAATAGCACGGGCTCCTAAACGAAATCACAAACCCCACAATTCCATCAATCAATCGATCAATTGATCAACAGAGTAAAGTCTAGGAAGTCGAACCTTGGGGACGGCGTTTCCGAGCTCCTTGGCGTGGGCGGCGTAGTTGCGGCCGACGGCGACGATCTTGGTGCCCACGGAAAGCAGCTTCCCAGAAGCAGTAGTACTCATCGCTGCCACCGTCGAGTTCACGGTAGGGAGAGATTTGTTACGGTGGAGAGAGAGCAGAGGAGGAAATGGTGAGCGAAGAAGCAGCGAAGTAGCGAGGGTACTTGGAAGATTCATAGAGGAGTTACCTGTTTGCAAGCTCTTTTAATATTTAATATTTATTTTTCAATATCTACTTTAAAGTATTTTTACAAATTCTGAATATTTAAATAACAAAAATGCTTAATTTTTATTTTTATATTTAAAATTTTTCTTAAAAATATTTAAAACGTGAATTATATGGGATCAAAATCTTACATTACCAACTTGTTTTTCTTTTTTCTTTTTTTTTTCTCCTTTTTTTGGATAGTCAAAATCTTGGGCCTATAAAGGGTTACTACAGCCTCCTTGAAGTTGTGCAGCCCATTCCGGCCTACGAATGTGGGCCTCCATAATGGAGTAGATCAGGTTGGATTTCCTCCGTTTAATCTATTAAAAACGCCAGCTAGTAGCCCGGTAGTTTTATTCTTCTAGTTTTAAAACTAAAAAGTCATAAATAATCTTAATAATATAAGTTTTACTACGAAATCTAGCTATTACTAAACAATTAATTTTGCTGATATAGATATGCCAACATATATCTTCCGATATTGCCGATTGATACCGGATCTTATGAAAGATCGATATCGACAATATAGATAAAGAAACTCAGCCGAATATATTATATAGCATTCATGGTTGTTGAATAATTGTCTGGAAAGATTCTTGGGCAAAATATTAGCGACAGTAAGTAATCGCTAGTATATAGTCGCCAATGTATGTGGGTGGACTGTAGATATTTGCCACTATAGAGTCTGTGTTGTATGTATGTGCCCACAGAAGTATGATATTGTAGTGTTCCTCCTTGTAATCCAAAGCTTTTGAAATGCCATTTACCAATGTTACATGACCACCGCAACTGTGCGGTTTCCATGCTTGTATGGATCTTATGGACCACAAGAAGTCTTAAATGTCTAAGCCATAAATGATTTGGGCTCATGAGCCAGCCTTTTTGACATATTTGGTCCAAGCCCAATAAGGACATCTAGTAGATCAATGAGGACTAAAGAATATAAATTCATTAGATAAGACTGCAAAACTAGACTAATGAGCCATGGGATTTGGAGAATGATTTAGATGATGAATCGGGTAGTCATCTTCATCGCTGGAAGCCTGGAACTCACTAGACCTCGCTAGAGTTATACGAACGGGTGTGAGCACGAGCAATACAACGATTCACTTTCGTACACAATCGAAGTATCCCAAGAATTCTACTTACTTACCTTCGATTACATTCACAGTCCAAACCAAACGTAACTATTTAAACAATGAAGTTAACTTGGTCTTGGAGCATATGAGCATCGAACTGGTTAACAGCACGTGATTTTCACATTATCAAGTGATGATATTAGACTCGAATCTCGTAAGTGCTATTTTATAAGGATGTGAGCTCTCCGTATTCTTTGGAACCTTAAACGGCCTTCGGATCTATTTAAACTGAAAGTTAAGACTTTCTGATTGGTAGCATATGGGTCAATATCACCCGTAAATATTCATGTTATGACAATCATAAAAGTTGACCAATTGTGAATAAATTTTTTTTTTTTTTTCATGATAACATTAAAAAAAGAAACCATGTTTTCGGTGGGTAATTGTTGGTATTTGGGTAGATAAACTAACTCTTAACATTTAAACTATCCCAAGGAGTCCATTCCAGGGACCCATTCGGATTGAATGATGTTTTTTTAAGGATTCCTGTGTATATTTTTTTGATAACAAGCAGAAATATTTTATGTAATAAATACAGAATTACTTTTGTAGGTATAAATTTTTTACTATAATTTTTTAATCGTAATTAAAAAATAAAACTCCGGACATACATTATTTCCACCACAAATTGCTACGTAATGAACGGTCTTAATTACAACCTCCCACATTAAAGATGGAAGTACTAGAGAGCCATTGAGGCAGTCCCTATCAACAGAGTTAGGCTGATGTTTTATATATGTTTTATGTTTGAACGCTGCTATTCTTCATAAATCCATGACGATCATGATTCAGTAGTGCTCCAAAATATATGTAGCACACATCTCGAAACACTGTTGATCACAATTCTATATCAACAAAGTTAGACTGATGTTTCATATATGCTTTATATTTAAGCACTGCGACTTTTCAAGGGCCATCAGTAATGTTTCATGGTACATATTTCGGAGCACTACTGACGACCCTATATCAACATTGTTAAGCTGTTTTTTTAAATATGTTTCCTATTTTGCTTGCAACCAACAAAAAGAGACATTGATCTCCATTGGCCTAACATCACATGGAAGCTTTCCCAAGCATCATGAATGAAAAGCTCTCCATTTGCACATGCTTGTTAGGCAAAGCCCTCACACATGCCATGCCTTTTACTTTACAATTTCCTTTGCATTTTCACCTCTTAAACATCTCAAAAAAGTAACTAATTTATTCGGAGATCATGACATTCTTTCTTTATCTTCGATAATATTAAATCTATCGTACATATTATGGGCAGAACTTTATACGCGTCGACATGGGCATAGAACGTCACCGATGCTTCTACAACTTCACTAATGACGGGACTGAGTTTCGTCTTCTACTGGTGCCTGGGCAGGAAAGTTGTTATTTCTAATACAAGCAATACATTTTCCTCCAAAAAAACTAATATTCTTTCATATTAAGTGTATCGTCAACCGTATAACCGTTATGTTCTAATACGATCAACAAATGAGGATTTGCGTGCTTTTATGGGTCTACAAAGTTGTCTTTTTCGACTCAACTTAACTTTTATATGTTTATGAGTACTCTTCCTCAGACAATAATCTGCCTACTATGTTTGTTTTTTTTTACATCTTTTGGGAATGCAAAGAATGTAGGTGTATGTATTAGATGACACATTAAATTAAAGCACAGTTGGGTACTTAGAAATTTTGCTCGAGGCTCGCGAAAGCATAGACGACGGTACGTAGTTTAAATTGCATCCGAACATATGTCTGCCCTGGGACGAACTCGGATCCAAAACATTCGGTCGAAATAGCACTTATTATGTTGGATCATTTTCGCCGAAAGTGAGGTGATTTAAGGGCACTCACATCATCAGTTTTATCATATTAACCTGGTTTTCTTTTTCTTTTTTCTATTTTCATGAAGATCTTATATTTGTAGAGCTTGTCGTTACCAGTCTAAATCTGTGGAAAAAGATTGAGAACAAATTCCATGTGATGTGTTTGTTGTGTGTGGTGAGGTGCAACTCCTTATCTGTTCCCTTGAAGAAGTGACTTAAAAATTAGAGAAGTCCTTCTTAAAATTGTGGTAAGGTGTGGAAAAGCAGCAATCTTTTTCTTTGTTTTTTTTTTTTAATTTTTATTTTTTTATTTATTTTATTTTTTTTTTTTTGTAGGGGAATTGTTCCACTACGGTGCTTCATTCAAACGGTAGATGAAGAAATGAATGTACCTTATTTCCTCAAACCAATAAGATACGGCATAAACTCAATCTGGATATCAAACGAGGATAAAAGAATGTTTCCTAAAATAGGAATCAAATTGATAATTGAAGCTTCATCGTGAAGACGGATTAGAAGAAGATAAAAAAAAATTTAAAAAAAAAAAAATCTTTGTGATAATGTTTTCGAAGGGATGGACGGGACTTCTTGATTGATCTTTTAGCGAAGAAAAAAATGGTTTTTACGTTTCAACCTCTGTATTTTTTCGTTTGCTCGGTTCTATCCTTAAAAATGGAGAAACGTACTGATGTGTTGACGTGTATTGCGCGCTACGTCGGCACGTTTTTCCTTTTGTGAGGGCTGAATCGAGATAAACCCAGAATCATGGAGGCTGAAACGTAATTTTATTTTTTTTAAGAAAAAACTCACCAAGGAATGTGGAAATTGATCCGACGGCTCTTTGTCCATTCTGCTCCGAAAAACATTTTCTTAGGATAAACGTATTACAATTAAAAAATAAAAATAAAAAATACAATTTCATTCCTATACGAGTTTGCTTATTTATTTAGAGTACATAGCCTTGCCCTTACTATTAGAAAATCAAGATTTTCAGTGCCGAATCTATGCAAGTTTTGGTATTCATATCTCAGAGTGTCCCCAACTATATTGATAGCGCACGTGCCAACCGCCAGAACAGGCACGTGCTTCCCGACATAGCACGTGCCGATCGGCACATAAAACAAATTTGAATGATATCTGGCCATCTTAATGCATCAGATTTCGCTGCGAACTATTCACACTTTTCGGGATAGGTGTTAGGAGATGGAGGATCGATGTGGGGGTTCCATTTTGCGAGTGAAATATATAGATGTAGGAAGTAAGGACCCATCCTAGCCTGCACTATCTGTTGCAGGCTGCGAGCTGGGCCGTGTAGTTCCGAACATTGGCTCAGTTCGGCATGGTGGCCTGCTGAGTTAGCGCTCGTGCGGGCACGCTCGGCCCGTATGTGTGCTTTTTATTAAACAAGAAACAAAAAGCTGGCTGCAAATGGCATGCGCGTGCGAGAATTTGATAAAACAAATACCGGCCGTGGGGCCAGTTCGGCCCGTATGGGGCCGACGGGCAGATTTCAGCCGATTGATGCGTGCAACTAACCCGTGTGGGCCGCCATGGCCATTAAAGCCGGCGCCACGTGCCGCGGTTAAGCCCGCATGCCATGGATTTTTTTTTATTATTTGTTTTGGCATCTCTAGTGAAATAGGTGGCTGGGGTAACACATTCCGTCCAGTACAAACTTCATAAAGTTTCAATATTTCAAACAACCATCTAAGAACATCTCATGTCATACATGAACACAACAGTACTGAAATGATCAATAGTTGATCATCAGGGAAGATGAAAGCATAGCTTTGCTGTTGGAGAATTCCCAAACAGGGGCCCCCAAAGAATTAGGACAGTCTCCTCCAACCAGTTAATTATCATCTCATGTCATAACACTACCAAATTTTTATATTTTTTTATCCGGCATGCGGGGCCAAATCGGTGTTTAACGGTCGATTGATACGCATTATGGAGTTATTAGATAATTGTTTTCTGTTTTAATCATGGTGGTTGAGTGCCCCAAATTGCACAGGATTGGTCCCTTATTAAGGGTAGGAGGAGTACATCGATAAGCCTTTGCCAGCAGTACATACTAATTAAGGCCATACATGAAAACAGATTCAAGTCTAAGCTAACATTATTATTATTATTATTATTACTATTATTATTGTTATAAATCTTTAATATTATCTTGTTTTCTCCGATGCCCTTTCTCTTCTGACGTTTGGTGTCGTCTCTTGAATATCATTGGATCGACTGACATGCTGCCATCTAACTCCTTTCATAGCCTTGGACCATATGGAGGACAAACCTACACCATGCCAATCTTCATCATGCTTAGGATTGCATATATGTAGCTATTATCTGGTGTACTTGGTTTGAACATAATAACCGTGTCTTCCACAGGAAGTCACGGATCTCCTATTCCGTATTTAGCAGTGTCTTATCCTTATTACATCTTTAGACAGGTCTTCATGTTCGTAGAGTGCTTCTATATCTCTATGGTCGACGGAACTGATCACTGCTTAATTTCTCCGGGTTGTATTTTCTTTCTCTTGTATACAAGATTATATTTATATAAGCTATTAACAATATTTAGCTATTTGGACAAAGTTAAAGACCAACTTTATTAAAGATAAACAGTGTTGGTTTATATCAGCATGGTGAATTTAGGTCAAGACGTTTTGAAACGTTAGTAAGATCTATTACATGCATGGCCCATGGAAGAACAAACAGTTGGTTGCATATATAATCAACACGTGGCTGTCACAACCACTGCCATGCATGCAAAGTACGTACCCAAGACGAAGCCTGGTCGTTCGTTTCCTCGCACGATTTCATTCCTCTGCTGGCGACACTCCAACGAAAATCTCCAACAGAGAGGAGGTCTGCGGGCACGAGAACGTGAGCCTTTTGGGATATCGAAATTGATGTGTGCTCTAACTTTGCTAGACAAGCTGCGTGCACGTCTTCAGTGGACAATTAGGGTTAGGGTTAGGCTTTCCTTTGGGGTCGGGTCCATCTCGGTGCTGATCTCTTCCAGCTTTTTAGTGGCTGGCGACATGAGTTGCTTTCAAGAATATATATCATACGACTCGAGACGGTATTTGTCCTTTTCGCCAAAGTACGTGTCTTGATTGATAACCTCGTCCTCCTCATCTGTTTGTGTCTTTTGTTTCTGAATATCGTCATTATCGCTCCGTTCGATCCGGAATGAGACTGTCCTTAAGCAATCTCTAAAAAAAGCCACACGTCGTATGTAAAAGATATACGTGTGAGCACTCGCTAGCAGAATGTATTCTCACTGTCAGATCAATAGTTGATTGCGACAGTCCACCACCTCCGTGATCACTTGTTTTTTTTAGAATCAATAGTTTCCATCACATAGCTACAAGGAGAGTACGAAGAACAATTGCATTATTCAAGAGTTATCTTCATCAACCAATTGGTTTTTTTGAGATAACGAGCCAAAATTTCTCCCTGGATCTTCGCTAACTCGCAGACCATAGTTTTCTACGCACACCTATAGGACCATTTTGGACACAGGTGCGCGCAGGAGAGTAAAATTTCGATCTAGCGTCTGCCTCCGGACCAGACATGGAGTACTTAAAGTTACCCAGTCACCAGCTTTTCCGCAGCCGCTGTAAACTCGCGGCCACGGGCACATCCCATTACAGGCACCCCTGGGGTTCGAATCCGGACGCTCGCTTTCTGAGGCGAGCATCCCGGCCGATTGACCCAGAGGCGGGGGACCTTCATCAACCAATTGATTTCGGAAGCATTTGCATTAGTAAGACGACCAACTGGTCACTTTCGGTGGTCGTTTCGAAGCATTTGATTCGGCGAAATCACTACAGGAAAGGAAACATTTACCGACAGAAGCAAAGTGTGTTGGTTATGTGAGTGAATCCCCACAAGATCTTTGCGTTTCGCACTTGCGCTGATGATGTTACCTGTGCAGAAATGACTTTCAAATGAAGCTAATTCACTTAGCCAATCGACGTTCCGAACCAAGCTTGATTGCGGTTAAAGACTCCTCGTTATTCAAGGTTTTTAAGAATCGTGATGATTAATTTGTCGTTATCGCAGTAGTTTCCAAGTCTAACAAGAATCTCATGATTCCTTTTTTTTTTTTTTTTTTTTTTTTTGAGATCAGCGAGAAAAGACATGCACATAACTTACACATGTTCGTGCGACATTCGTAACAGATAACCTCCGGCATATAGGACCCGGCCACAGTCCATACAACGGAGTACAGACATGTTTTAGATTAATTTCTTTCTTACAGAAACTCATAGAAAAGATTGCCTTTCCCAAAAATTCAGACATTATTGGGGATTTAATCAATGTGTAGAAGAAACTGTGCTCTATACAGAGGATTGCTCTGCTTTTGCTCAACCAGAGAGAACAAATGATTTGGACTGTTGATGATAAGTTGTCCCCCACAATTGGCAGTAGGCCAATATTAATGACATGCATATCCTTTTTTTGGGGCCAATTAGGTATTATTGGGAGCACAAAGTACTATGTATATCAAAATATAACTCTAAATTATCTAAATATAACTCTAACGTAGCAACTAAAGGTGAGAATAAATCACTAAAATTTTCAAACAATAAGTCTCATTGAAATGAATCCACCAGGGATCTTTTTTTTGTATTTTGAAGAAGCTTATTTATTATATTTAGCGGTTAAGTTAGATTTATATTTAGATGCAACAAGCATTTCTAAATATAAGAAAAACATGGTAGTTGGTGATCTACTTGCTTTCGGCGAAGTAAAGATGCCCTTGATGACGATACGAACCGTAATGTCTCTATTTTCTTTTTGTTTTCGCTTTAGGATTCATATCATATGAAATTAATTTTATCTTGTCATGCTTTTACATTATAGATAAGGGTCCCTATGAACCCTAGACACTGGCGAGGCCCCTTATGTTTGATATTTGTGAGGACTAGAGAGACATGTCCTGACCTACTGTGCTAAATTAAGACAAAATGCATGTAATCCCACTCATATGTCGCCGATGCATTTAGAACGGTTGGTCGAGGGTTCCGTCTTAAGAAAATAAAGGTCCGAGATTAAATCTCGCAAGTGCCACTACAAAGAATTCTACTGGGTGAAAGTTTAATAGGCCTTCCGATCTATTATGACCAAAATTTTTAAAATCCTAGATTGATAGAAAAATTGGCTCGTATTTTAAATTTATCTACCATAACGATTATACAAAGTGAATCTTTTATGGCTGAGCTTCTATCAAAATAATTTTTTTTTTAAAAAAAAAAAGAAAAATCTAGATAGCTTTTCCTCCTTTCTTCTTTTTTTTTTTGGTTTTTTTTTTGTTTTTTTTCCGATATATACATTGTACCTAGTCTTCGCACGCACTTTATGCAAATAAGGCAAGACAGACTTCAATGCTGTCTATCCATATATGTTTATTCCATCGCAAACAAGGTCAAGAATAAGTGTAGTAATACAACGAAATATGGATGAAATACAGTATAGATTCAAATACATTTACTAGACTTATCATTGTTTTATTCCTTTAAAATAAAAAAAAATAAAAACAAATATCAGAATTGTCCCATCCAACGTTCAAACTTCAAATTCTTTCTTATATAAATCCCTACCCACGCTCTCCCCCAAAAACCCAAAAACCGTATAACCACACTCATTCTCCTTTTCTCTCTCTGTCTCTCTCTCTCTCTGTCTCCCTCTCTTCTTCAGATAATAGAAAAAGATAGCCAGATGGTTGCAGAAGAAGATCAAACTCATACGTACCCTAAACCATCTGAGGTAGTTATAAGCTAGTACTTTCAAACTCTGCATTAAAGATATTTTTATCTATATATATAGATATTTCATATATACGGTGTTTATGATGACATGCATATATAGATCGTGGAGGAGTTGAACAGAATGAAGGAGCTAGGACTTCCCATAACAGCCATCAACCTAGTGAGCTACATCAAGAGCATGGTTTCCGTAGCGTGCATGGGAAAACTCGGTCGTCTAGAGCTCGCCGGCGGGGCCCTTGCCGTTGGCTTCACCAACATCACCGGCTATTCTGTCCTCTCTGGACTATCCATGGGCATGGACCCAATCTGCAGCCAAGCTTTCGGCTCCCGCAATCTCCCCTTAGTTTTTTCAGCCCTTAAACGAACGATTTTCTTACTTCTCATTGTATCAGTTCCAATATCAATATTATGGCTCAACCTGGAACACTTAATGGTGCAACTCAAGCAAGACTCAGGGGTAGCCCGTATCGCCGGTCTCTACTGCCGCTACGCCCTCCCGGATCTCGTCGCGAACAGCTTACTTCATCCTATAAGAGCCTATTTCCGATGCAAGGGTGTTTCCCAGCATTTGATGTGGTGCACTTCAATATCCGTGCTCTTCCACCTTCCCATGACCGTCTTCTTCACCTTCCAACTTAAACTCGGCGTGGCGGGGGTTGCAGCGGCCGCGTGCTGCACCAACTTCATCACTCTCTTCCTCCTTGTTGCATATACAAGCTTCTTCAGGGACTGTTTCACCGAACGTCCCGGACAGTTTTTCCCAAAGATTTCTATGACGAGCATTTGGGAAAAACTCTTCCAAACACCTGAAACAGTGCTCCCAAACACAGCCGAGAGCTGCTGCGAGCTTTTACCACCGTCGCCGGCGGGCGGCCACATCCAAGTAGTGGCATGGCGAACCCTGCTAAAACTAGCGGCGCTGAGCTGCGTCGGAGTGTGCCTCGAATGGTGGTGGTACGAGCTGATGACACTCGCCTCCGGCTACCTCCACCAGCCGAGGGTTAGCTTGGCGGCGGCCGCGATCGTCATCCAGACCACGTCGCTGATGTACACACTCCCTATTACTCTAAGCTCATCGGTCTCTGCACGCGTGGGGAACGAGCTGGGGGCCGGGCGACCATCCCGCGCGCGGACGGCGGTGATAGTCGCCATGGCCCTGGCGGTGCTCGCCTCCTGCTTTAGCGTGCTATGTGCAACGCTAGGTAGAGAGGCATGGGGAAGAGTGTTCACCGACGACCACGAAGTGCTACAGCTAACAAAGACAGTGTTACCAATAATCGGCCTCTGCGAGCTGGCAAATTGTCCGCAGACAACAGGTTGCGGCATCCTTCGCGGCAGTGCACGGCCGGCGGTGGGGGCTGCCATTAACTTATTCTCCTTTTACGGTGTAGGAGCGCCGGTGGCTTTGGTGCTGGCGTTCTGGCTTGACATGGGATTCTTGGGTCTTTGCTTTGGGCTTCTAGCAGCACAGGTGGTTTGCGCAGCAGCCGTGGCGGCGGTGACGCTTAGGACGGACTGGGAAACAGAGGCGGCGAAGGCGGTGAAGTTGGTTGGCAGCAGCAGCAGCAGCAAAGATTGCAGTACACAAAGACAAGAAGAAGAAGGGCTTCTTAAAGCAGTGGTGGTGATGGAAAATGCTTTTCCTGATTTGGCTTGCGGAAAAAAGTGATCGTAAATAATACATTTTTCTCAGCACGAACATAATATATTAATGTAAAATTTGGAGCATGTTCAAATATCTAGTAGCATGCAGACCCTACTTTGGGCCCTTTTCAAAAATTTCTATCTGTAATATAATATCTGATGTAGTTTCTTTTTGTTTTTATAATAGTTATATCACTTGTAGTACAATATTTCATAGCCATCTAGCCTAAGACTGCTCAATGTTCGAAATTCAGAAAGTACGATCTGGACTGATCTGCGCGGGTCGAGCCCAAAGTAAGACATCATATCATGGACTGAGGCCATGCAGGCAAGCCTGCGAGTTAGCACGCGGCCAGCACGGTTCGCACGGAATCTATGGGTTGGTAACCACAAATTGACCAGCCATGCAAGCCGCCCGTAGCCCATATGGCTAGCTCCAAGGGCCGAACTGCGGCCTGCTACTCAGCCGCGCGTAGGTCGCGGCTAACCTTGAGAGTAGAGTATAATAGATTGCCACCGATGGTCCCCTGGCAGGGATGGAAGAGATTACAAAGGGATAATTGATATCAGCCATATTTCTTTAAATTTACAGGATCAGTCTTTAAAAACGTATTTTCAGAAACTAATCTGAAATTTTTTTGAAAATAAAGGACTGATATGGAATTATCCGTTCACCAAATTTATACATTTACGGAACTGAACCCCGATAATAAATAAATCTCACTATCTATATAGGACTCAGGCCCAAACAAAAATATGGGCCTGTTTCTCAGAGTTTGTTTTTATTTTGTATATTTATCCTTGCACCCAAATTGACCATTTAAACCCCCAACTGTACTATAACTCGAAGTTCGCTGGAGCTCCGATGGCAGACCAGCCGCCGCCGCCGCTACCGCTTGCGGTGCCAACGCAGTCGCCTTCGTCTTCGGCAACTGCGCAACAGACACCGCAGCAAACGGAGCGGGATGAGATGATGGCGTGCGTGGTTGCGCTCGAGGCCGCGCTCCTCCACTGCCTCCCCGCCCGCGAGCTTCAGGCGGTCGATCGATCCGTCCACTCGTCGCATCAGAGTCAGTGATTTGTTAGTCCAGTTCAATTCTTGTCGACTTAGATTGTGATGTATATGATATGTTGTTTTGCCTCAACGGGTCACTGCATGTGAAAATGCGAGTTAGGTTATGCACAAAATATCATTTGATGCGCAATAGACAATGTTTTTCAGATCTTGTATTTAATGAATAGCATCAGAACTTAACAAACATAATTTCCAAATGTAGTCTCAAGTTGAGCTAAGATGTTGATCAAAACATATTATTTCAATTTCCACAATCATCTAGTTTATATGTTGATTACTTTTCATGATACTAACCCTAAAATTTTCCGGAATCTAAGACTTATTGGTTAGTGGAACATGGGTATGTGTCATTGCCGGATTTGTTAAGGTCGCACAAAATTGGGCCAGTTATATGCAGAGGTTTTCCATGATAAATTTCAAAAAAAAAGTAACCCTAAATACTTCTGGTGTTCGACAACTTATGAGCGTAGTTTATGCAAACTCATTTGCTCGAGGTTTGGGGATTTGTTTGTCAAGCTCACGGCTTGACCCCTGTTCTTATTGCTGCTGAGGTTGTTGCAGGTTATGCGGTCTGGTTGTTGCCTATTTACACAGTGTTGTTGGATGTTTAGAAATGGTGTTGTTATTAGACTTGTCATTCATCTTATGAGATCGCATGTGTTTCATGGAGATTTATGATTATTTTACAAGTGTTGTTGTCGTTATTGGTTGCCTCATTCATGGGTCGTAAGTCGAAGAACTTCTTGCCCGGGGTTTGAACTTTGCAATAAAAATATTCCTTTTGATTCCTAAGGAATTTGAGAAGTTCGCTGCTATCCTAAGCCAGGCACTATGTATGTGTTTGTTGTCTCTCTTTTTTTTTTTTTTTTTGTGAGAAATAAAATATTTTGCTAAGTTTAACAAACGAACTGAGACTTCAAACAATCCTCTCCCATGCTAATTGTTGGTCTATCGTTTAACGCTCGCAGTTGACGTTGAACGGCATGCCCGAGATTTTATGGAAGCTGCAAAGAAGCTCCAGTTCTATTTCATTAACCTGCAACAAGAAGATCGGCCGGCCAAAGAGGAGATGCTCAGAAAGGTATCAATCACCACCCAGTTCTACCATAAGCTTTCATTTTAAGACTATTTTTCTGCGGAAAGTCCAATATTTCTGCCTATCAAAGGGTAAAACTTAATGATTCGTCCCTTAACCATGTTTTCAGGAAATCTCGGCAATGGAAGAAGAGCTCAAGATCAAGTCTGAGCTGATTGACAAGCATGAGAGACTCATCCAAGGGTGGAAGAAAGAGTTGAAAGAGCAACTAGAAAAGCACATTACTGAGTTGGAGAGAGTGTAATTCTCTATTCTCGTTTTTTTTCAAGGGCAAAATCCTTCTGTTTTTTCCAGTGATATGACTGTTCATGTAACATATAACATCGGAAAATGCTATTCAATCTGACTGAATAGTCCGAAAAATATCCGATTGTATTTCACGCGCGTCTCTGGGTCGCTAAATCTGCTATTTACTGATCCCAATTAAGGTGCGGAAGAATGCAATCGGATTGTTTTTCCGGCTGAGTGTTCGGGCTGAATAGTATTGGTATAACATCAAGGAGATAATTGTTTCTCCAAATTATTCATGTTCGTCAATTTGTAGAGTTTGGAGAGAAGTGGAGGAGAGTCACGATGTCAATTTACTCCGAAAATCCAATTTTTCATTCGAAAAAGTTGGTTTCGGAGTCGGGGATAGAGATGGGCATTAAAAGAATTCCCACTGCGATTGGAGATTGGGCTCTATTCTCTGCCCAAATTCCGACCTCCGATTATATATATATATATATATATATTGGAGATTGGGCTCTATTCTCTGCCCAAATTCCGACCTCCGATTATATATATATATATATATATATATATTATATATATAATATATATATATATTATTATATATATTATATATATATATATAATATATATATAAATATATATATTTATTTATTATTTATTTATTTATTTATTTATTTAAAAACTAATAGGGAATATGAATTTTCTGTCTCCGTCGGATATCTGAAGGGTAAAGGATGAGGAAGGAATTTTCCTCTTTGTGGGAGATGGAACAACAAACGAGGATTAAGTTAAGAATTGAAAATAAAAAATAATCTTCCGTTTATTTTTCGTCCGATCGAAATTTCTAGAGGGAAACCACTCGAGAAAAAAAAAATCTTGCCGTAGAGTGAGGTGCATGAAAAGTAAAAGCAAAAGAGTTGGTCAGAAATAAATACGAGAGAATAGATTAAATTATAAGCAAAGATGAAGAGAACAGTCAATCAAACTAAGATCATATTTTTTTAGAATATATAAAATATTTGATTTTTTGAACTTGGGCGTCAAGCATTATTACTATAGTGATATTATTGGACCGAATACTTAATTCGAAAAATAGTCATATTCGTATTTTTTGCACCTAAGGATCGTTAAATCACACCCGAAATAAGAAAAAAAAAACGTTCAAACTATTTTATCGGACTAATTGTTTTTGAGTTATTGCTAATAATCTATAATAGAGTACAAGAATCAGTCAACTCCACCTAATAAAAAAAAGTTTTTGCTGGAAAATTTTGCTGTAAGACGAATTATACAAGTATCTTATACTGAAAAGTTAAATATCAGAAATTTCGGTTTATTCAATTGATTTAAGAGTAAAATATTCAATGTTAAGTGTAGATAATATACAATTATAGATGTGCCAAGTTATATCTGTGTAAATTTAAAAATTAGCTTTTTGTTTAAAAAAAAAAATGCGAGCACCCTTGAGAGGCCGTGATTTACGTCATGGCCGAAAGGACCCTGAAGCAAATGCGGCGTCGGAGCGAGACGATTTTCTCATTCCACTTCTCGTTCTCGTTGCTTCAACTTCGACATGGCCGAGATCGAGAGAATCGCAGTGGATTCCTAAATTGCAACAATAATAGCAAATGTATGGATTCTATCTTCACTCTTCTGCTGCTTATCGTCGCCAAGTTTATCACTACGATCTCCGATGGTAATTTCTCGCACAATCGTTGAATTTGTTACTTGTTTATGCTTCGATCAAACTCGTCCTTAGCTCTTAGGGTTTTTCTTTTTAACTGTGATTTTAGAAATTCATCGATTTAGAATTGTTGTGTAGTAACTAGTTCTTAACCCGGATTATAGAATTTAAAAATAACTAGACATTGCGTAGTTTAGAAATAAAATTATTAGAATCATAGCAACAAAAAAAAAAAAAAAAAAAAAAAAAATCCGTAGTCAAATATAATGTTGTATGATCTTTATAATATGGTTGCTAAATATTCATAAGTTGATGTTATATATAAGAATTAGAAATTATGATATTCCTAACAATTATCATATTTTCTTGCATGATGTAATAGATGGATGGTTAAATGTCATTTTCCTTTCTGCGAGTGCTGGGACAACTACCTAATAAACTTCTTTCAACAATTCTTTAGTTTAAAAAAAATAGAAAAAAAAAGAATTACCTACTCTAGTTTTTAAAAAACAAAATCCGAAATTGAAATTTTTATGTTACTTAGTTCCTTGCAGGGGGGGCACAAACACAATGTTGAAAAAAAAATTCGGTGGCAATACAGATCGATAGTTCGATATAAACTAAGATAAACAACAGATTATTTAGTTGAACATATGGGTTGTATTCCAACTGGTTGCTGATTACATGACTTTTAGAATTTTTTTTTTTGCAAAATTAGAAAATTTTATATTCCATATTGTGGCAAGCGAGAGTCGAACTCATGAATGATAGTTCATAAACACTTAATCCGTGAGTTCAACTATCCGACACGGCGATCTTCTACGCCATGCCGTTAATATGTGGCTTTTGGGTTGTTCGTTGTCCCTGTTGGGCATCACGAACAATCAAGCTAAGAAAGACAACTTGAACTCGATTACTTGGAAAGATCCTGAATCATCTGCATCATATGACCCTTTCTGCAACAAGTAAAAGCGTGTGGTTCCCACCATCACCTCATCAGACCTGCTGGATCAACGTCCACCATCTCAATCTTCATTAACTTATTATATATATATATTCTGTTCATCTTCCACTATAAATAATCGTCCAAATGATCCCAACTCACACCAGAGAAAGATCTCGAGATCATCCCGACAATGGCGCTTCGAGCATTCTTGACCAAAACAAATGTTGCAGAAACTCTTGGGATCGGCAGGTAAGATTGAATTTCTTGGGTATTTATTTCATGTTTGACAGATAAGAACAGAACAGAGAGATCGTTAATTTTTTAATTTTTTTTCAGGAGAAGTTATTCTGTAGCAACAACAACGGCGAGCAGCATGAACACGAGCAAATCTGCAGAGGAGAAGACGGGGAAGGTCGCTAATGGCAAGAAAAGTTCGTCTTCTTCAGCTACTTCCTGGATCCCAGATCCGGTCACTGGTTACTACCGCCCGGGGAATCAAACTGGGGAAACAGATCCAGCTCCGCAGGGAGATCCATCAACTTCTGCTATATCGAACAACAAAGTGTAAAGATTGCAAGTAGTTGAATATCGATTGGTTTAAATCATCTTTCTTTTTCTTTTAAAAAAAAAAATTCATCTGTTCTTGTAATTAGACATTAAGAAAAATAGGTCCGTGCTGCTTTGTCCAACGTTAGAATTGGCATCCTTCTTTTTCATTCGATGTATGTACAGCTTATTATTAGGTCATCGAGCCTCACCTGCCGGGAGATGACGATGCCGGATAGGTGGAGGCTCATAAATTATTATTTATATCTAAGTTTGATTTTCTGCGTCTTTCGTAAATTTTACATACATTTGTAAATGAGGGCTGCTATTCATCAGGGGCCCCTGAAATCGGGACCGTCCGAGACCCTTCGAGATGTATATAAACACATCCCGAGGGGCCCGCGGACGGCCCCGATTGTATCAGGGCCGTCAGGGGCCCCTGATGAATGATTTTTCTGTTTGTAAATAGTATACCGACTGATATATGAACTGATATCCCCTCTTATATATAATAATATGGTATTGGAGCATCCTTTATGGATTAGCTAGTTAGACACAATAACCCATAGAATCTTAACTCTAGAAAATTATCTGAATTCTATTAAAAAAAGAGCTTGTACAGATCGGATCCTAGTAGGGTTGATCTGCATAAATCAGCCTTTCTGTCTCTCGCCACGTTGCTACATCAGTATGACAAGTAGAGAGACTGATTTGCAAGTTTTTTTTTTTTTTTTTTTTTTTTTTGAAATAACGAGTCGAAATCTTCTTTCGGGTCTCAGTTAACTTACGGAATTACGATTTTTTACGCACATCCGTCAGTCCGTATTGGACCTAGATGAGCGTAGAGGAGTAAAATTTCGGTATGATGTCCGTCCCCATATCAGTCATGAAGTACTGTAATACGCAACCACCAGCTTTCCAATAATCACAGTAAATACGCAGTGCATGCACATCTCCATTACATGCACACTTTCCATGAGGGTGAAAGTCGAATATGGGTGAGGTGTACGTTTTTTGAGACAAAACATCCCATTCGGTTGACCTAAGGACTGATTTATAAAAGTTAGATAGATTGATTTATGGAGCTTAAAAAACGTGGAGCTAATATATAGTTATGCGGCCTTCCCTTGCCTGATCATCTAACCATGTGTACAGCAACATGATGTGGACTTGTTGCTTAAACAAGCTGATTGAAAGCAGAATATAGAGAAAAATAATGCCTATATTATATGTGGCAGAATACAAAGAGATATGATGTGGCAGCCAACTTGGCATGGCGGAGACAGCAAGGCAGATGAACAGCGCCACGAAGACAAGACACGTTGGGTGACAAATTTGCCAATTTGGATAGACCAACATCATGAAAACATATAAAAATGGAACGTGGCATACCTTACCATTTCTAGTATGCTCCCATTCAGTTCCTACACACACAATAAAAAATAAATAAAATAAAATAAAATAGTATGCTTCGTTTTATCCTCCACCGAGTATACTATAGAGCTGGTACAGTGGGTGTTCGGAGTGACGGAAGCAAATAAAGGAAAGAAAATAAAAAAATAAAATATAAAAGTTTTATTTTAAGACATGGATGCCTCGAATCAGAACTCGGTCTATTAATAAGTGTACGATGTATGTAGGAAGTATGGTATAAGTTTTAACTCATTTAGCATATATTTTATGTTCAAATATCGCAAATATCATCTATAAATATATATAAGTATATTTTTTCCCTAAAATTTATTAACTATGTATCTCGTGAAGATTGATAAGACCAAAAGGCTAGAACTATTGATTGGTAGAACATAGATAGCTATTATATATAATATTATCTGTTATAATGGTAGTATAAAAATTGGCAGATTGCCGTTAAATATTTTTTGTGATAATTAAAGAAGAAAAAACATATACAAAAATTTTTAGCCTATGAATCCGCAAAAGAAAATAATAAAAAGAGCAGAGAAAACATGTTAATGTGACATAAGTAATAACACAAATGAATTGAATAATTCGCAGGCGGCACAACATCTCTGACCTGTTTATCGACCATCGATCAGGGATCGAAGAAGAAGATGGATATGAAACCAGTACACGAGCACATGGCCTTCAAAATAAAATTCAACATTTTTTAGAACATGAGGATAATAACGGAAATAATAAGTCAACGAGGACAGATTCTTTTTTATTTTCTAAACAAAAAGATTATGATATTTCATGGACGACTTTTGAGTTCTGCCCACATGCATTGCACTCCAAATTTCATCCGCTTCTCCAACTCTTCAAAGGATAACGCATGTGTGTGATTGAAATGATGTAAACTGGACCGGTTTTCTGATTTACGTTAATATTTTGCGACTTGTTATTAAAAAAAACCTTTAAATATCTTATTTAAAATAAAATAAATGTTACTTAAGATAATTTGAACATGTAAAGTAGGCATCGCTACAGCGTTCAGAAGACTTGAGATGCCCGTTTTCAAAATCTGTAAAGGAAGTATCACGAAAATTGCTTCAAAACTATGAAAATGATCTACTTTTTTCTATGGGAAATCATCAGGGGCCCTTGACGGCCCTGAAGCAATCGGGGCCGTCCGCGGTCCCTCGGAATGTGCGCATACACATTTCGAGGGACTGCGGACGGTCCCGATTGCTTCAGAGCCGTTAGGACAGCACATCCCGAGAGGCCGCGGACGATTCCGATTGCTTCAGGACCGTCAGGGGTCCCTGATGAGCAGCGTATCTCTTTTTCTATTCGAAGATAGATCTAACTCGTAATATAGCATAACTGAAAATGATATAATTTTCAAAGTCTGTAGAGGAAGTATATCACGAAAATTGCTTCAAAACTATGAAAATGATCTAATTTTTTCCATTCGAAGATAGATCTAATTCGTAATATAGCATAATTGTTTATAAAGATTCCTTATCGTATCAAACTAGTAGTTCTTTTAAGCGTCTGCGCCGTCTATACTTACTTTTGTCTGTAGCTGTTTGTTAACGAAGCACTATTTGAATATATATATATATATATATATATATATATATATATATATATATATATATATATATATATATATATATATATAACCAGTCGACATATATATGGTGGAAGAAGAACAAGAAATATAGACAGTTTCTTCAGAATTTTCATGGCGAAGACGATAATGAGAAGCAAAGCTATCTCATCAGCCGTGAATAGAGTATCAGAAGAAGAAAAAGGAGTAGAATCTCCTCAGCTTCAGCTAATTAGTAGCTGTTCTACGTCGCCAGTTCATCTCACAGTGTGGTGCAAGTCCCTGCTGTTCAATGGCCATGGTTACACCGTCTATGACTCCGACGGCGAGATTGTATTCCGAGTAGAAAACTACGCTCACGACCGCCGCCGTAAGTCGGTGCTCATGGACGCCGCCGGCCGCGTCCTCCTTACCATCAAACGCTGCCGCAAGGTACGTAATATTGTTCTTTTAATATCCGAGAGCAAATATGTTTAATCATCATCAGAAGGTCATCATCGAGAGGATGTTCTTTTAATATCAGCCCCACTTTTCAAAGCCGTTACAAATCAGCCCCTATAGGTGGTGGGTGATGAAAGAAAATTTGCTCTTGTTTAAATTAATGCTTCTAATGCAGTTGAATGAAGTACATGATATATGTACAAGTCCTATGTTCCGAGTAATTCTAAGGAGCGCACCGCACATATATATTGTGTTATCTGCGCGGATGGCACCACGGTGCCGCCACACGTCTGACATGACACGTGGCAGCATCTCACATATTTCCACCGAACCATTACTCCGCGGCTTCGCCGAACCACTCCGTCGTACTTCCTCTCCCCTCCGCCATGGTTTTCTCCGGCCAATGAATACGGCTATGGTGGAGATGAGCACGGCTCGGCCGGGACAAGGAGGAGCACTGGTCGGCAGACTTGCCAGAGACGAGCACGGTTTGGTCGGAGAAGAGCATGGCTCGACGGAAATGTTGAGCTCGAGAACGCCACCAGGGGAGAGATCACGAGACGTTGAGCTCACAACGCCGGTAGGGAAGAGCGCGAGTGTTGGGTAGAACAACGGCGGGGAAAAACATAGAGGAGAGAGAGATGGTGCCACGCGTCTTCAGTAACACGGGCCACGCAGATAAGCATATCTGCGCGGCGCGTTGAATAGAATTACTCGTATATTCTAGAATAATAAAGTTCTATTGTCTAAATACTGCTAGGATCTATGATAAAAACTAACATGATCACATATACATGATCGAAACCATCTCTTTCTGTGAGTAAGCTCTTCAGAACATGACTATATACATCTCATTCTTCCCAAGTTCTGAACAGGGTGGGGTTTAATAGTTTGTTATTGTGGAAAATCAAACCCTTAACCAAACTAATATATGCGTTTATCATAGTAGATAAACGTACATATAGCAACGGCTCGTGTACCGATCGAGAAGTCACAGTCTTTCTGCCTGATAAGCTTGGAAGATCCGTATCATTCTCTAAGGTATACAATAGACATAAATCTTTCATGTCTTATAAGATTCGATCCTGAAATCTCCACTTTAAAATGATGGAAATTCAAGCTAATTGTCCTAGACGCTATGGGCAGTGAGGTCTTTTATTGCTTGATACTCGGTCTACAACTGTGGTTAACATTCATAGGCGGAGAGCTAGAAATTTCATTGCCATTGGTCTTTTATGAAAGTTTTAAGAAGAAACGATACTCATAACTCAGACAATACTGATCAGAAACATTCTTTATATCCCAGTCATGTATAATTACCCCGTCGAAATCCAATTTGATTTCTATATACGTAAGTTATTGGAAGTGACTTCCCTAGAACGAAGTCAAATTTCCTACACCTATGTTATAATATTATGGGAAAAAGCAAGAAAAATTCTCGCATGATCGCAATCTGGAAGGAACTTTTTCTATCATTTACTGGGCGAGAATGATGTCGACCGGGCGAAAACAGAATCTGAAATGCAGTTGCAGAAGAGGAATGAGTCGGTGACAGTGACTGCCGTATAGCACGCATGAGAAAATGATGGAGGGCCGCAATTCCTACAGGAATAACTTCCGTCAAGACATAACTGCATACATCTCATCTTTTCAGATTCTGATTGGAAGAACTTATCATTGAATTGTTGTTGTTATATGGTGCAATAAGTCAAAGAGTTTATCTCTATAATTCGGCGGACTGTTTTATTGGTCCTTCATCCAATCATGAACTGCAGGTCAGCTGGGCAAATAAAGAATTGAAATGTAGAAATTTAGACTCTTTGGGTATTGTAGGGAATATTCTTATCTTCATTGCCAAAACTAGTTCATGATTATCAGATATGTGATATTTTTATATGACCCAAAAGTAGGACATACTTTTAAGATTATGTGTTACTCGTAGCTCTAGGTTATAATCTTATTAAATGAAGCACTGTAGTGTCTTATCGGTGACGATGGCACCGCCAGCGACAGCTTGAATTATGGCTGCCCCCAAAAAAAAAAACAAAAGTTTGTGTATTAGTCGTAGCTTTAGGTATTTTGTATAATCTTATTAGATGAAGCACTGTAGCGCCTTATCACTGCCGACATGACCGCCGGCGACATGGCTACACAAAAAAAAAAATAAATAAATAAAAATATTGACAAAAGTTTGTGGTGCAGATTCTGAGGATGGCCAAGATATGGGAAGCCTACAAGGGTGATGGAGATCCAAGAGTGTCTCACATCCATGAACATCCCCTGCTTCGAGTTACAAAGGATGTCGGCAGCCCGAGCAGCGTGGTTTCTGTGGCCACACAGCGCGGCGAGACGCCTCAGTGTTATCGCATGCGGTGGTCCAGACAGAATGGAGTCATGCAAGTTCACCGAGCAGCTGCTACCGACAGCTCACTGTTGGTCGTCGAGGTCATAACTCAAACCACCATGACTGAAGCGTTTTGAGTATCATGCTATGTAGCGCATAGGCTTTACTTGTTTCGTTGTCCAGGTTCAGAGAAAGAACGGCGCCTCGCGGGAGAATTCGATCGATAAGGATGTTCTTGATGCATTGATTCAGCCGGAGGTGAATCAGGTTGTAGTGATGGCTATGATAATGATCGCAGACTCAATGAGATGATCTCAGTACTATTTATAAATTTATCTTTTACAATGACCGTATAGTATTGCAATGGATTGGTTACGGACAGAATTTCTTCACGATAATTAAAAGAAAAAAAAGGATCTCGTTTGCATATTATATATTCAATTCAGATGAACATATTTTCCATTTAACCATGTCATAACTGTAAACCAGAAATACGTTAAATGCACATTTTTTGGTAATTTCCTTCCAAAAAGAGTGCATATCTTTCTTATTCATCAATCTTTCAGAATGCATTCATGATCATCCATTTTATACGAAAAGCTGACTGTAATGGCCGACCTGCGAAGAATCGCTAGAGACGTCAAAAACTCCGTGGCACAAACAGCACGAACCAAGGCTAGTCCGTCCGAAAATGGTATAGACAGGTCCAAACAGTCTTGTACAGGCAACCAGAGCCATATCTTCGACCCCCCCCCCGTATTTTTATTGTCTTTTTTGCCCTAAAAACCGCGGACGAAGCGAGCCAAGCATGGTGCAAAAATCCGGATGATTCCGAACAATTGGACCGGGTTGCAAAAATTCGCCCACCTAAATGTTTTCTAGCCATTTTAAACGATATAGGACCGATGGACCAGGTCCAAAAATCACTTCTGCGCCTCCTTTAATAAAATCATGGTCTAGAAAATAAATCTTTAAATTTTTTTTTAAATCGTGAATTTTGACTTTTATTAGTTTGATAATCTCCTGCGAACGGACCTTATCACTAAACATCATCCCATGAAAAAGAAAATTATATATATATATATATATATATATATATATATATATTATAATATATATATATAATATATATATATATTAACATAGCTCAGGAATGAATGCATTTGCAATCAGCAATAATAGCACTACGACGATACGTTCAACATGTCGAAGTAGCAGCCACTGACCTCTGGTGAAATGAAGTTCTTCGACATAACTTCTCAGTTTGATGACAACGAACAAGACGACGACCAAATAAGGATCAATTGCTTATGTTCGCAACTATATAGCAGCAGTAGCGTGATATCCATTTATATCTGTTAAGTTGATTTAACAATTCAAATCATAGTTAATAGTTCGAATCCTTAATCCTTAATAACCTACATTTGGTATTATTGCTCTTTAATGAATATGTCATGTAATTATTAATAAAAATATTATTAGGTCTGATAAAATAGTTCGAGCTGTGTTTTTTCCGTAGCTGGGATTGGTAACGGAAATCAGACTATTTCGGGTTAAGTTTTAGGGCCAAATAGCATTATCCAATTATTAGTGAACGGACAAAGCTAGCTGCTTAGGAATTAGGATATATTATGCTGCTTCTAAAAAAATAGTAAAATCAGAGCAAAGGATTGTGGTGTTAAACTTCTCTCTGTTTTCTAAACATGCAATCCCTCTTGCAGCATAACCGAAACTACCGAACAATAAATAATAACAGAAGATATACAAAACTCCACCGTCTATTACCTGTCGAAGCATTATAATTTACCGCTAATAATTTCAACATATATATATATAATCACAGGCTGGCGTCCCGGGCCAAGACATTTTATATCACCCGTGACCATGGAAACATCAAGGACGCGAAAGCACACAAGGCGCAAGCGCAAAGCAGAGCGCGTGGCGTCTTTGTTGTGCCGGTATCTCGACCAGGCAGCATGCATGGACTTGCCTAGGCCGCGTCTAGGCTGTGTGCCGCAGGATGCTTGGGCCATGCCTGAATCGCGCGTAGGCCACGCCTGAGCAGTGGAGTGCGGGCAGATCCATTGCCAACTTTAGGAATTCTCTAAAAAAATTCCTTTGAGTTTTGGATTTCTTTGACAACAAGTATGAACATTCTAGAGAGTTAAGGTGTCAAAAGTTAACGTCAAAGATGTAAAAGTTTACATTAAGGTGTCAAAAGTTAACGTCAAAGATGTCCTGATATTAAGACGTCGAAGGTGTCAAAAATCGATTAAAATGTGTTATAAATACATTAAAAGTGTCGAAGAATTGAAAAAAAAAAAAAAAAATTAAGATGACTGAAATAATATAGGAGAATTACAGCACAACTGTCCATATAAAAATCTAGGGTGTTGAAAACAGAAACTCCTCTACATCTATTCTGTCATAATAATGTGTCTCCATACTCTAAATAAATACTTATATATATTTTTTAAAAATATTTTTAATATAAAAATTATAAATTTTGATTAAATTTATAATTTTATAAAAGCAGTAGAATTTTTAAAAATACTTTTTGTAGATTTTAATTAGATTTTCATAAAATTTCTGTCCGTTGAAACTTGAAAACTGTCACCTCATTTCGAAATTAATTGAATACAAATTAGTAGACATCCATACCATTGTGTACTGCTCCCGTCCGGGCATTAAAGCATCGACGTGTCAAGTTGCTATTGGGTTTCACTTCTCGAACCATGTCCTTCCATGTCGGATTGTGAATCACGACCCATTTGACCCGCTACCATCGAGAGAACTTTGATGCTTTCCCTACTCCGCGGCTCAACTTACCGCCTCCGCCCTCTTCCCTAGTAATAATGATAATACCATCGAATATTGATTCTGAAATGTAATTTGTAAAGTTATCTCTTTTTGTCATAGAATTAGATCAGATAAATTACACATTCAATTATTATTATTATTATTATATATATATATATATAAAGAATTAGATCAGATAAATTACACATTCAATTATTATTATTATTATTATTATATATATATTATATATAAAGAATTAATCAGATAAATTACACATATATTATTATTATTATTATTATATATATATATATATATATATATTAGAAATATTTAATTGCTTGGAACCTGATATTTATTGTATTATTTCATTAATTTCAAAAAACTAGTGACATTCAAAGAAAAATAGTTTAATTATTTTGTTAAATGGTAACGTGTTTGTTATTAGATTTGTCCTAAAAACCATATTCAATTGAGGCGCTATTTTAAAGAAAAATTATAAATAATTAGAATTATTTGTCCTAAAAGAAAAATAGTTTAAAATTCTCTGCTATTTTAATTTATATTTTATGTTCCCTTATATATATAATTTTTATTTATATATACTTTTTGTTCAACACAGGCTCCGTCACCCGCCAATTGCGGAGCTATAATTTTCGAGATCGAATCGGAGAAACACTTACGCTGCTGCAGCAGCAGCTGGAAAGAGAAGGTGCTTCTGAATCTAGGGTTTTGGGCGGAGAAGCCATGACCTAGCTGACTGAGATGGGTTGCGTCTTCGGCAAACAAGCCACCCCTCCGCCGCCCTCGCCGCCGCCGCGGGCGCGGAAGTCCCAGGCGGCGCTGACGAGACCTGACACCGCCACCGTCGATTCCTCAAAGATCGATAAAACAGATTCTAAGATCGACACGCAGTCCGCGGCTGCGGCGGCGCGGCGGGAGAGGCGGCGCGCGCGTGCGGCGGCTGCTGCGGGCTGTGATCCTCGGTTAGGGAATATTCCCGGCGGTGGTCGTGGAGAACAGGTCGCCGCCGGTTGGCCAGCGTGGCTCTCCGCCGTCGCCGGCGAGGCAATTAATGGCTGGACCCCTCGCCGTGCGGACTCCTTCGAGAAGCTCGACAAGGCCCGCTCTCTTCTTCTTCTTTAATTCCAAGAGAAATTGATCTGCAATCGGTCTGATTTGATTCTCCTACTCTTTGATTTGTAATGAACAGATTGGTCAGGGAACGTACAGCAACGTGTACAAGGCGCGAGACATGCTGACTGGCAACGTCGTGGCTCTGAAGAAGGTTAGATTCGACAATTTGGAGCCGGAGAGTGTCAAGTTCATGGCGCGTGAAATCCTCATACTCAGGCGGCTTGACCACCCTAATGTTGTAAGATTAGAGGGCTTGGTTACATCCAGAATGTCTTGTAGCTTGTACTTGGTCTTCGAGTACATGGAGCATGATCTTGCTGGGCTTGCTGCTAGTCCTGGCATCAAATTTACCGAACCTCAGGTCAACTATTCCCCTACTTTATATTAGAAACTTAGCATATGTAATAAATGACATAATTGTTTAGCGTAAGTTTTTAGGATAGTTGTATAATTTGACATTGTATCGGGGCAAATACTTATTATTTTAAAATTATTTGACCACGAAAGAGAAGTACCAGTGAGAATGTGTCCATGCCTAGTACCAGTGAGACCTGTCCATGCATAAAGCTAAGCTTGTGTCTAAGGGGGCGTGTTAGAATATATAAATACGATAACCATATACAGTTAGCTTAAACTTTTAGGAAAATTGGTTATTTCACTAATTACTACTTTTTAAGAGATTGCTAATTTTTGTTAACTTAAAGGTCTGTTTACGAGCAGGTTAAGTGTTACATGAAGCAGTTATTATCGGGGCTTGAGCACTGCCACAACCGGCACGTTCTACACCGTGATATCAAAGGATCAAATCTTTTGCTTGATAACGGGGGCATACTTAAGATAGCGGATTTTGGGTTGGCATCGACCTTTGATCCGGATAAGAAGCAGCATATGACTAGTCGGGTTGTGACACTTTGGTATAGACCACCTGAACTACTTTTGGGGGCTACAGAGTACGGTGTTGGTGTTGATCTGTGGAGCGCTGGCTGCATTTTAGCAGAATTGTTGGCTGGGAAGCCCATTATGCCTGGTCGAACAGAGGTATATCAAGTTGCAATTTTTCATCTCCTACTTTTAGCAAAACTTTGCTTCCGGGGTTAGGAATGTTACCATTTTGGTGTCTTCATTGGTATATTCGTTAAAAGTTTCTGTATATTTCGGCAAGCTACTGTTAGGATGGAGAGCAATTCCAGATGAGGACTTAGGAATGAACATTTTACTGCAGATATATAGCTAGATGTAGTTAGTCTTTGTTCAATGTGGTGATTTGATTGCTAGTGTAGCATATGCAGCTTACCCCTTCTGCAGATATATTCATGACACTGCTAATTGTTCCTTGTTTAGTATGGAGCAATGGCACCACAGGCTGCTCTTTTCTGTTACAACCTTCTGTGCGCACGGTGAGCTTTCATTTATAGGATACAAAAAAAGAAGAGGTTGGTTGTAATATAACTGCTAGCAAGTCAGGTTCCAGCATCCCATTGGGAATTTTGTATGCTAGTCAAGTGGTTTAGAACTTTTAGTGTTAATAACTTCATTGTCTTGTAGTTTAGTATGATGGACAAAAAACTCAACATATTGGTTAAATGTAACATGAAGATGAATTTAGTTGTTACTCATTATACTGTTCTGATGCTGAACATTGAGTTTTCCGTCCTATATCTACTCAACAATGCATCTTCTTTTGCAACTGTTGCTACTTGAGCAACAAAATGGATATAGACAGGTATAGTTTGTTGAATATGTTTCCATTTTGATTGTTTCATCATAGCGGACTGGACTCAGTTAAGCCACATATTTTCTTAATAGAGACATTGTTTGGATCTACCGGCTGGGTAAGGACAGTGTATTGCCTGTAGTTATGCACTTCACTTTAATAAAAATCCACCATCATGATAATTCGTGGCGTCTTGCTTGCTATGGTGAACTTATATTTCTGTTTTAAGATGCTTATTTTTGTTAAGATCATGCATACCAGGTGGAGCAGCTGCATAAAATTTTCAAGCTGTGTGGCTCGCCCTCGGAAGAATACTGGAAGAGATCAAAGTTGCCACATGCCACAATATTTAAGCCACAACAACCCTACAAACGTTGCATGCAAGAGACATTCAAAGATTTTCCACCTTCATCATTGCCGTTGATAGAGACTCTGCTAGCAATTGACCCAGCTGATCGTAAAACAGCCACTGATGCACTAAATAGTGAAGTAAGTCTTCAATTTGTGGACTTGGTTGCCAGATTGCTCTTTCTTGTAATTCACTATTTCATGTGTTTCTTAGGTACATAATTCAGTTCATTCATTTTTATCTATGTCTTAGTATAAGAAAACGACATGATTTAGTAGTGACAATAATGTTCAGAAGTTAGAAATTTAGTTATGCAAGATAGCATTCTATGCTCAAGGAGTTGTTTGTGGAATGTACATCAGTATGTGATTCTTCAGACTATTCTGGTTAGGCGCGATTATTGTTCTGGTTGTACATGGTATAGTTTTGGCGCGAGCCCTGGTTGTACATGGTATAGTTTTACCTACAAGTTGCACGAACTATGAGGCTGCTCAAAGTGGATTGTAATAAATTTCAGCCATCATGTTAGTGGGCTTACTGGCCATTTTCCTTTAAATGAGTTATGCAGATAGACTCTTATTATGTGACATGCCCCTTTTTTCACCAACCTAGTTGTTTATCATTGCAGTTCTTTACAACTCCTCCATATGCATGTGAACCATCAAGCTTACCACAGTATCCTCCGAGCAAGGAGATGGATGCTAAAATGAGAGATGAAGAAGCTAGAAGGTTTGTGGTTATCATGCCCTTTACTCTGCTTAATTGCTAATTTCGTAAATGGTTATGACTACAAATAGAGCAGTCGTTATGTGTTCCACAGGTTTCAAGAATCTTGTGGTTTTCCCTTCTCTTGATTTTGAGATTAAAAGTAGTTTGATTTCTAATTTGTATTACTAATGAGTGCATGTATTGTGTATAAGTAGTTCGTGAATGTTAATATTTCTGTAGACTACCAGTAAGAAAATCGTGTTATAAACATAGTGAACCTGTATTTCAGTATTTCCTGGAAAATATTATGCTATATGGTCTGTCTGCACATAATATACACAAAAGTAGTTAAAAGTGTTTGTCATTTTCTATTGATACAACTATAAAGCAGCTAGATTAAAGGTAAGACTGATCAATCATATGTCAGTGCATGTATTTGTGTAATATGAACATGCATGTTATATGTTTAATTGGTCCATTCATAGCGTCTACATGCATGTGTGATACATAAACGTGTCATCGCACGTGTTATTAAGCTAATTGTGCATGTAGAAGGATGGTCCTTTTGTTTCCTGGGTTTGTTGCTTAAGAGAGTGTTCATGGCTTCAAACTGTGTTTAGCAGATTCGTATGGTACTTTTATTTTGTAATAATTAAGGGGCAAATTAGGCTTCTCAGATCTGAAATATGCGTAATTATGTCAATTGTCCTTTGGATCTCCCATGCGTCAACTTTCAAAGATGTTCTTTGAACCATTACATGGTTGAGTGCACGTGTCTGCCTGTGGATGTGCATAGATGAAAGAAAAGAGGTGCTTTTTTCCTTCTGGTTTAAAGTATATATTTCTTACTTTGTAGGCTGAGAGCTGCTGGAAAAGCCAATGGTGACGGTGCTAAAAAGAGACATACACGTGAACGAGTTCCAAAGGCAATCCCTGCTCCAGACGCTAACGCTGAACTCCAAACGAATCTAGATGTACGCCATGCCAAAACTGAATGCTTTCTAGAAGTCTTTTCTTCAATTTCATTCTCAACTTCAGTTATGAGCTCATTCCATCTTGCTTGGCGGTGAAAATATACTCAAATTGCTTGCTCCAAATATTTCTTCAAATTAGTAGTTCTGCTAGCATATAGGAGCCTTCATGTAGGCCATTCAGTTAGAAGCTCGATTTTCTTAAACTACTACGGTGCAGCTAGATGAAATCAGCTTAAGTAAATAGTAGAAAACTCAAATTTCTGCAACAATCTACTAGCGAGTATCTAGTTCTAGTATCTACTAGCTAACAATCTACCATAAAGCTGCTACAATATACTCGGCAGTATCTAATTCCAAAAACATTCCACTTAATACTTGTCTTCAAATGAATAGCCATCTATTGAGGTGGTTCAAGCAAGAGTTGCCAGAAGAATGCTAAATGGTGTTGGTGAAGATCAGATGCACTGTTTTTTTATGCGTAACAAGTGTTTGTTTTCTTCCTTGCTGTACAACGCGTTAACCGCATCAGTTCCGGCGTCAGAAGTGTCTGTCTATAAAGTTGGACCTTGACTTTGGTGTATCTAAAAGGAGGTTCATTTGTTTCCTTTAAAAAAGCAAGTGTTTACATCATATATCGTAACACTATCAGAGTCCAATGATATATGCATGGTGGTCTTTCATTTTTTGCTATATAAATGACTTACCTTGATATTAGTAGACATTGATTGGTGGTAATAACTCTTATCTCATAAGACATCCATCCATTAATTTGATAATGGCAAATTTGTCTTACTTTTATGCTTTTTTTGAATCCTAATAAACCAAATTAAAAAAGCAGGTTCATTTGTTTCCTTTAAAAAAGCAAGTGTTACATCATATATCGTAACACTATCAGAGTCCAATGATATATGCATGGTGGTCTTTCATTTTTTGCTATGTAAATGACTTACCTTGATATTAGTAGACATTGATTGGTGGTAATAACTCTTATCTCATAAGACATCCATCCATTAATTTGATAATGGCAAATTTGTCTTACTTTTATGCTATTTTTGAATCCTAATAAACCAAATTAAAAAAGCAGGTTCATTTGTTTCCTTTAAAAAAGCAAGTGTTACATCATATATCGTAACACTATCAGAGTCCAATGATATATGCATGGTGGTCTTTCATTTTTTGCTATATAAATGACTTACCTTGATATTAGTAGACATTGATTGGTGGTAATAACTCTTATCTCATAAGACATCCATCCATTAATTTGATAATGGCAAATTTGTCTTACTTTTATGCTTTTTTTGAATCCTAATAAACCAAATTGTTTTTAAATGAAGCATGTATATGAAACTATATGCCTTTCCATGCATATTGTTGACAGGATAAATGACACTATTCGTTACTCATATTTGGGAGTTATTTCATTTTGGTCGTTCAAGTTTCAAAAATTACAAAATGATCGCTCCAGTTACTACTCAGTTTTACTTTGGTCGTTGTAGCTTATTTTAGCTAAATTTAAATTTAAACATCTTAAATGACAGCTAATGTAGAGAAAAACAAAAAATATGGTATGCTGGGTTGATTGTATGTTTAATTTAATCTGTGAAACATATTTGTTGGCAAACTCACTAGCAGTTATCAAAATGATATTAATCCGTAATTTTAGCTACCATTTTGTATGTTTGAAACCTCAGACCAAATGAGATACCAAACATGAGTGATCATTGGTGTCTATAACCCATGCTGATATTAACAAATGCACATATTTTTCTCAAAATAAGATGATTAAGAATGTACTTAACTTTTCTTTTTCCATATAAATTTCTTTACCAGCAGAGAAGGCGGCTCATCACACATGCAAATGCAAAGAGCAAGAGTGAGAAGTTCCCACCGCCACACCAGGATGGGGCCCTTGGCTTTCCACTGGGCTCTTCACATCATATTGATCCAGCATTTGTACCTCAAGATGTTTCATTCAGCACAGTATTCCCTTACCAGAAAAGTAATAATATTTCTACATGGTCGGGCCCTCTGATCGACCCTGCGGCTGTTGGCCACCCAAAGCGCAAGAAACAGGGTTCTGGCTCATCAAAGCCAACTGCAACAAGAGAATCTCAGAAAAATAAAACTAATGCACGGGTGAGATAGATGAATCAAAGGTTGATGGCGATTATTCCAAATGCATTCAGCTTTATTGTCATAACGCCCAACGATGCCTGTCAAGATCAATTAGCTGTATGAGAGGCAAAGATATTTCACATTCTTTCATCACCATCTTGTTCTTTTTCCGTTAAATTTTTTGGATGATGGGGCTTGAGATACAAGAAGCAGCTTCTTACCTTGTATATGTGTTTTATCATCTTTTTTTTCTCT
Source organism: Xerophyta viscosa (assembly GCA_002076135.1). Taxonomy (NCBI): domain Eukaryota; kingdom Viridiplantae; phylum Streptophyta; class Magnoliopsida; order Pandanales; family Velloziaceae; genus Xerophyta; species Xerophyta viscosa. The sequence goes on along the minus strand of MJHO01000006.1, from coordinate 4,442,018 downwards.
TTTCTGGTTTTTGAGGAGCTAGACGTTGTCAGTGTAGCGAGTAAAATAAATTATCAGAGAATCTGCAAGCTCGTTCATTGTCTATAAACGATGCTGCCGGTCTATTAACATTACTAGACTTTGAAAGTTTATTTTATGCTTTGTTTGCTATTGTCAGCAGATATCTTGAGATTGTTAATAGGGACCATAACGATGGTCATTCTATAATTTAGATAAAGTTCTTCCTTCTATTCATCTTTTGTGTGTACATTTGTCATCATACGGTTACCTTTCAGCTTCTAATGATTGTCTTCTATAGATGATGGAGGAAAGGGGGGAGCAGATTACGGATTACTTTGTGGCACAATGCATGGTCTGATATAACAAAAGAAATGCTGCAGGTACAAAATTTCTGGAACCAATTAAAACTCATGAATAACTACGTTCTAGCAGAATACCGAATCATTACTTCGTTATGAAATAGTTTCTAGAACATACTCATTACTCACCATCTCATATATAGTTCCTTTTTTCTCTCTTTTTAATGGGTGGGCCCCAATGGGGGTCAACTTTGATGAGCGTGATTCAGGAACCGCGATGCCACAGGTTGTGATAATACAGAACGTCCTTGCTATGGGCACCGACAGAAACACACTCAAAAGAAACTAGACATCTCATTAAACAAAAACATGGAAATCTCATAAGAATTTGTTTAGTCTGCTGATTCAAAACAAGTCAGCATTGTATATAAACATTTCATGCAAAAACAACACGAAAATCTAGTAAAAACCATGTTTATTCCTACTTACATAAAAGTTGAGATGAACAACATATTGAAACTATTAACATTACTAATCCATTAATGAGCCTGCAGTTGGATTTTGGAACTCTCTTGATCTCTTGAGTTCTTCATCTCTAAGTCGAACAACTCTGCTTTTAATTTTTCCACCAAGATGGTTTCTTTTAGTTCAGCAGAATCATGGCTATTTAATTGCTCTGCAAATCAATAAACCATACACTTTAAAAAAAAAAAAAGAAAAAAAAACTTCCTTTGTGTTCCAAAATATACTAGTAGCCATCTTGTTTTCTTTTGAATTCTGAGCTTTATAAAGAGAATACTAGAGTACCCAAAGACTTAACACAAAACTCAATAAAAGCACAAGTAAAACATCATATAATTACCCAGTGAGGGCAACTCGAATGGCAGAGTGTGTAGCTCAAGAACCATTTGTCCTGCTTTGAACTTAGGCGATTGCAATGTCTCCATGCATGCGTCCGCGCGTTCACTAAAGAAAGATACGGAACTCCCATTGTAGAATGCCCGTACTTCATTCCAAGGAGGGTGGGCAGGTCTCTTGGTATATAGTTTGCCTACTACAGCGGTCGCCGTAAATGGCCGGTTATCGGTAGGGTTTTCTATGATACTCTTTTAAAAAAATTCATGTAGGCAGCAAAATAGCTCAATTCATCTATAAATTTTGAGAGAGTTTTGGGACAATTTTAAAGAGCTCTTGATTTTCTGCTTTTCCTCTGTTGCAGTGTGCATTTTTATTTCGGTTTCAGTTCCTGGTGGCACCAAAAGGGTGGGTAGGGATAGGTAATTCATTCTCTAGGGATGGGTGCCAGGAGACGGAACAGTAGTGATCCCTATGGTGGATAACATAAAGTTCAGGAATTACCATAATCGTCGTATTTGGGTGCAAGATCTGGAACATTGTCCTCCTCCACATCTAACGCTTTAGCATCTCCATTTGCATCCAACATAATTCCATACTGCAGCTCATGCGGCGGAGAATAGTACTCAACAACCCCTTCCCCGACGCGGCCGCAGCGACCGGCATCGAATCGTCGTCCTTCCGCGTTGAAAAATACTCCTCCGACGACCCCCTCGCAATCAACTTCCTCTCATCCGCATCCTCAAATGATTCCTCGTTGCTGAGAGGGACAGCAGGCTTTCCAGAAGCTTCTAGAGGCTTCTGCGGGTCGGATTTTGGGCAGAGCAGGCGCCGGCGGGCGGGGACGATGGCAGTGCTGGTGGGAACGTACTCCTTGGAACCGCCGCAACCCATGTTGATGGAGCGATGTGAGATCGAGAGGGGTTGTGAAAATGTGAAGAGGGTCTGATTGATGAGGAGATGATGGATCATGGAGGTCTGACTTTGTGGCGGTTATAACGGTCTGAGTTCGGAACTGTTTTTGACGTGTTCTCGTGCATGCTCTTTGTTTTAAGTTGGAGGGAAAAAAAGAGTTGGCGACGATGTCTCTTGCTGCTCTTGCCCATGCAACGTGGCGACGCGGTTATAAAATATCGGTTCAAAACACAAATTATATATTCAAAAAAATTCTAAATACTAAAGAAAAATTCAGTTAGCCTTATAATTTACATATTTATTTTTTAAAAATATTTATAAATTTATTTTCTAAGGCTCAGAAAGTTTTTTTTTAACTGATAAAATTTTTAAAAGAATGTATTTTTCAGAATTATTGATCGACCAGAACCAAAATCGTTAGACCTAAATCAAAGTCGAATCGACGCAGGTGCGGCTTGCACCAAAATGTATTTATTATTTATTTTTTTTAAAAAATAAAAATTCAAATATTTTTAAGAAGTACAAATATAAATTTTTGAACGTGATGGCCGGTGTCTCGGACCAAAGGGTTTGGCCCGTGCCCCGAAGGACCATGCGCCGGACAACGCGCATGGGGCGATCGAAGGATGCGCATGGGGTAACGCGCATGCGCACGGATGGAACAAGCCCACGAGGGGTGCATTGCGTGAAGCATCACTTGGGATCGCTTGGAGCATGTGCAAGAAAGGCACATGGCAAAACTGCGAGCAAGGAGGCGCGTGTGGTGCCCGGCAGCATGCCACGCGCATAGGGACGCACTGCCGCGCAGGGCCGCACGCATGGGCACGCGCTGCGTTGAAGAGGACCGCGCGGGAGTCCACGCGCTGGGCGGCGCAAAGCATTGGGCAGCGCCTGGGCCGCGTGGCAGGCAGCGCGTCTGGGCTGCGACTAGGCTGCGCCAGGGCGTACCCGAGGCCCAGCCTACGAGAAGGCTCTAGAGAAGCCTTGAAGAGAAGTTTTTTAGGGCTTAAGTGAGAATACTCTAGAGCCCTCATAATAGCCGTATGATCAAATGTATCTTAGCCGTCGGTTTGGGAACCCTTAGGCTATAAATAGGGGAGATCCTCCACACATTTGTATCATCCAAGCATTAGTGAGCTTTCAAGTATTCTAACCAAGAGCTTTTGTTAAGTATTCCTCTTTTGTGTTAAGCTCTCAAGAGCCACTTTGATAAGGCTGAGCTTAGTGAATAAGGCATTTCGCCAAGGGAAGTCGCTAAGTTGCCCACGGGTCTAAGGCATTTATAGCTGACCCCGTGACACCGGTTTATACCGTCCCAATAATTGTTAGAACAAGCTGTGCTGATTGACACGTAACCATGCCTCTAAATGGCTGGTCGCCAGCCCTACATTTGTATGGGTGTGTTTTAGTTGAAAGCACTGGTGAGGAGAAAAGCCAGTGTATTTTTGCCACAAGGGAATAAAAATGGATAAATATGGAGAAAAAGGTGTTGGTAAAGGGGATATAACATGTCATCTATGAATGCTACGTTTGATTCCATGCTGCATTGCTGACGCTGTTTTGCTGTGACATTTCAGGCCAATCTGGATATGGTAGAATTTCTTTAGGCTTACGTTGCTTTGGTCCAAGTGTGACACAAAGTGTATGTACAAACAAAATGTACGTACATATCTCAATATATACGCCATATCAACTTTAGATAAAATGATTAAACTTTTACGACAAAAAAAATATCTGGAGGACCGTTTTTAAATCATAGACAGTAAAATATGGACGTAATTTATCACCTGCTGCGCATAGAAACATATATGTTATAACTTTAAAATTCGGAAGAAAATTTTATTAATGTGACTCGAACTCTGTGAGTGATAATCAATAAGCCATCCAACTCAACAGTTGAGCTATCCGGTCTTCGCCAAGAACAGTATTCCAAAACAACCAACACATAAAAATGCAAATGTGTTAGACTATTTCTTGTTATAGCTTGCTCAGTATTGTTTATAGTTGATTGTTGCACTGCCAATACACAGTCGTTTAAATATCACGCTCACTTGAATTTAATGCATTATATATATATATTTATATATATATATATATTATATATATATATGGTTTGTAACTGCCGTTCTTTCATACATCTCGATCGAAAATTAACGAAAATAGTAATTTTTCCAACCAATATTTGTTGGAATTCGAATATTCAAAGTATCATTTACGATAAACAGGCTTGGATCACACTTTTTAGCCACCATAATATCACCATAACCGATGCAGAAGCATCAGTTACAGAGTGCTCAGATAATCTCCGGCTAATCCAAACGTCATTGTTGCACTTGAATAACTTAGTGCTACAAGGACGAGTACAAGTTTGCGAATGAAGTCCATAAAGAAGCCATAGTACTAGAATAAAAAAATTAAAAAAGCCATGGTACTAGAACAATTCAGACAAGTTCGTATTTCTAACATTGCAACCAAATGACAGAAAGAGACGAGATATGAAGAGTAAGATAAGACTAAAAGCTTTATATTCAAAGAAATAGAAAGATATATATATATATATATATAGTTAGCAACATATGAGCCGACTCTTCTAAATAGTACTCCACTGAGGCTTTATAATATTTACTTTTACCAAGCAAACCAAAACTTTTATTTCTCAAAAACTGCTAGACGCCACTCCTGAGTCAGTTCATAAGCCTTAATTAACGTGATTTCGGTGCTCAGAGCCAGAGGGCACCTGCATCTCGGAGCAACGGTACGAGGTCGTTTCCGAGATGAAGGGTCATGATCTTGTCCGTGGAGCCAATGAGTCTGCCGCCGATGAACACTGCTGGAACAGATGGGCTGCGTCCGAGCAGTTTGGCAAGGGCCTTCTCCATCTCCTTTCCCTGGGGCTCCTCGTCGAGCTCATACACTGCAGTGCTGACACCGAGATCGCGGAAGAGCCTCTTCACAGAGTAGCACATGCAACAAGCGCTCTTGCTGAAGATCACGACAGCCTTCTGAGATGCTAACTTCGTTACCTTATCCATGTCAAAAATTGGAAGTGGTGCAAGTATAGAACAGGCTATACTTTAAAAGAAAAAAGAGGCTTGAATATCGACTCTTTGAACAAATATTTGAGAGTTAGTGGCTTAGAGAAGCTTGTTTAGTGATGCAGAAAGAGCTGCTAGCATGACCTATTTATACTACGACGAAATGTCCTACGTCCCTTGCTTTTGGTGTTGTTTAAGAAATGAAAACTTGTAGAAAAATTATTTTTTTTTTTTTACGTACCAAGTATGCATTTGATCATTGCCCTGAGAGTGACTCATCCGAGTTGGATGAGGGATTTGGATAACATTTACTTTTCTTTTTGTCGTCACAGAAAAGGATAGGGTATCAGATTTGTAGGAATATAAATGGTAGTCCTTTCACATACTTTAGTTAATGACCAAAAATGTTGGTAGTTTTACGAAGAACTTCTCAAAGTTCTTAGGAGTTCGATAGTCATCGGCAAAACTCTGAATAAATTTCGTATGTCTTAAAAGAAATTTTCAATTATGTTCTTTGTATGGTGAAAATCTAATCCGTAATTATCTTGCTCAAAGGTACTAATTTACTACTGTGGTGGGATAAATGCAGCCCACCTCAGATTTTCCCAAAAAAAGGTACTAATTTACTTGATAAACATCATTCCTTATATTAAAGTGGAAGTAGTTTATAAATCATAGGTATGAAGAGTTACGACCTAGTTGAACAGTTGAATGGCTCAATCACTTAGGAGATAGACATGAAAATCATGGATAGAAGGAAGTTCTCTAACCCACAACAAAAAAAAAAGAGCAGAAAAAGAATCCTGGAATTTGCTCTAGTCAATGTAATTAGGACGAATATCTATCTAATCACGTATCTTGGAAGACAGTTAGTCAGTTCTTATCACAAGTTAAACCATCGATCACTACTTGGAATTGATTGAGTGTGAAATTCAAGTAAGAAAAAAAAAAACCAAAATAATAATTTGCTCGGTTACTATCGAATATTTTATCCAAGCTAATCCAAAATCAAAAACTTTGAAGACAATCTGCGAGTAGATAGATTTGGGGGATCCTAGTGGAAAACATGGTAGCTTTAGCATTACATTCCAATTCTTCCATAAAACCAAGGCCATAACTTTATTCTATCTGCCAAGTTGTTGCAATTCCATGTGTTTTTGAGAGCTACTGCTATGAATGCTGCTTCTGGTGTCACTAAATAGATAATTGTAACCACAAGGATAGATTCCATTCGAGGAAAGCGTTATCCATCTTCTAGCACATAAGGTATACAAGAAAATTAAGGAACAAAGGAAGGTTTTGATGCCTTCAGAGAACATGTCATCTCTCCAAAACCTATCCAGTTATTCCAGGATAGAAGGTGATATCTAAACTGAATTCTTCCCAGAACAATGCTACAGGTTCCCTTCTTCATAGATGTCTAAATACCACTAATATAGCTCAAGTATTATTTTTTATATTTTTTTTTCCTGAGTTCCTCAACCCTCATCTTATGCTGAGGGAACATATGAACACTCAATAGCAGAGCATATGTTTTTTTTTTTTTCCCTTTTACTATGTGATCAAATGTGTATGTCTATTCATGTGATTATTTAAGTCTGTGCCTACATCAATGAAAGTATAGAATAGATATAACACCTTGCTTCTCAAAGATATTTTAGCAGAATTATTATGCGACATAGACGCAGAGAAGATTAGAATTCTTAATGCATGTACATCATGTGCCAACCTTAAGTCCTCTAAATGAATAGGGAGACATGATTTACGTCCTCTTTTCATAAATAGAGGAACCGACGGTTATAATATTTTAGAAATGCCATTCTTTAGGCCCCTGATTGGCCCCGATACAAAAAGAAGCACATTGTGTGGATCGGAATACGTACCACGCATCCCGATGTATATTATATAGTTCTAATTGCTTCCAACGTCCTTGATGGCCATGATGGATAGGAACGCTCGTAATCTTTACAAACCAGCTCCATCCAAATGAGTCACCTGCCAACCACTCCCTTACGGTCTTGTACTTATCAACATAGAACTTATGAACTTAGAGTAAGTTTTACACTTATTATCAAAAATTTCTGGTGAAAAACAACTTGATTGGCCGAGCGCGGCTAGCTCAACTAGATGGGAGGCGTCTCAGAAAGCGTCACCACCCAGTTCGAGTCCGCGTGGGATGAAAATCCTCTATACCCCGTGGCAGGAGCCCATGTTGATAAAAGGCCCGTACTTGGATCCCAGAGCATCGGTCGGGGCTGGCGGGGGAGTTTTCCGCAAGTTTGAGGTCCCTACGGGAGCGTGTGCTCGCATTACGGATTCCACCACGATAATCTCAAAAAAAAAAAAAAAAAAAAAACCTTGATTGCAAGTATAATAATTAATATAAAGGGTGAAAAAGAACAGCTCTAAAAGTTTTCATCTATCAACAAAAGACTCCACTTGGAAGGTTAAAAACAACTGATTGCTGGTTTAACATAAAGGATCATTTCAAGCACTGAACATATGCATATCAAACTTTGTTGTGTGCTCTATCCACCATAACTTTTATTTAGTAGTTGTATGGTATGTTCGGGTTGCAGAAACCCTTATCATGAATGCAAAAGGGAAATCTTGCATCAGCTTTCTGAGATAGGAATCAGTAAACTTTATTCAATGACATAGGCGGCCCGAGTCTGTATCTTATCAGAGCATATGCGACGCGATGAACTGAAACCGCCTTTTTCTTCTCTGACTTTTAGCATTATCCTTTAAAAGCTAATATTCTTCCCAGCTGCACTACGAGCCCTATAGGACGACAGATTATCATACTGTTGGAAGATAGGCAGTCGGCAAACTAGATTCTTTGTTACCGTCGGAGAACAATACACTTGATTTTCTGCAATGTTTCAAGGGAGGCTTTGCGTTCAGCCCTAGTTTGGCAAACTAGGGCTGTTTTAGCCCCTATAAAATACGCTATTCACTTTTAGCCCCTTATTGTTTAACGTATCATACCATTTTGACCACTGTATCAGTATTTTTTGAAAAATCTTTTAACATAAAATTTGTAGATTTTGATAAGATTTATAATTTTTATGTTCAAAATTTTTTTATAGTAATTATTTTGAAACTTTGAAATTTAGTAGGTTAACGGGTCGAATTTATAATCCGTTAATACTTCGGAGCATCAAAACATCTACTTAGAATTTTTTTTGAAAAAAATATTGAACATTAAAATTGTAAATCTAATCAAAATATACAACTTTTATGTTGAATTTTTTTTAAAAAAAAACTGATACAATGGTCAAAATAAAAGGACATGAAAATGAGAGAGGGACTGAAACGAAATAGTGATAAATTGGGGGGCTAAACATGAAGATGTTTGAAAAGGTGGGGCTGACCGATCATTATCCCATGTTTCAGAAGCATATGATAATGTTGGTACCTTTGGTGAGACAATGTTTATTGTTTTACTTTCTTTTCTCTATCCCTCTTTGTTTTTTTTTTTTTTTTTTTGGGAGTAGGCTTAACCTATGCTATTATACCCCAATTGTTTATGACACTGAAATATACCGGTCTGCAAGATCCTACGTACAGCACCTCTGTATTTTTAGTAAACTCAAACCCAAAATTTTCCGCAGAATCGTTGTTGCGCTGGAATTCCACTGCCGGCAGACGATACCAATAGAACCAACGATAATGAAGGATAATAAATTTTCTGACTTTGACTCTTTTTTTTTTTGTTTGAAATTTTTTTAATAAAAAAGCTGGCTTGCAATAACAGGATTGTTGCTGAGAATTGCACTTTCGGATGGTTGACTTGACTGGGAGCTTATATATATTGTTAGAAAAAAAAAACAAATAGTCAAGTATTCTGTTAAATCTTCCTCAAGATCTCTCAGTATTCATGCTATTTTGGGAGCTTATATTTTCTCGCTAATAATTACCGAACGTTGTCGAGTATTTGACTCCAAGATCTCTCAGTTTTATGCTATTTTGGGAGTCGGACGTGCCAAGATAATTGTATCTCGAGAACGGAATGTTTGTTGAAATGTTGGTGCGAAGACGGCGATACATTCTTAGGACAACGATAATACGCCTCTCCTTTCGAGGCTTATAAATTTACATTCAATCTTATTTATTTATTTATTTGAATTATTTTTCTAACATTATATATATAGACTATTCTCAGTTCGACCTGAAAATAGTCTATTCTCAGCTAACATCTCAGCCGTTGATCTGTTTGATCTAACGGCTGAGATTTAATTTTAACACTTAACGGAATAACGATTCACGCCGTTAAGTATTTAACGACGCCGTTAAATGTTAAAATTAAATCTCAACCGTTAGATCAAACAGATCAACGGCTGAAATGTTAGCTGAGAATAGACTATTCTCAGGTCGAACTGAAAATAGCATATATATATATATATATATATATATATATAATATATATAGAGAGAGAGAGAGAGAGAGAGAGAGAGAGAGAGCTAGCTGAACTGAGCAACTCCGAAATTAGGGAGCTAAAACGTAATTTACTTTACATGCTGTACCAACCAATACTTGTTCAGTTGTTGCACTTTTATGGACAACACAAACATCTTATTTACCGAATTTTTTAAAGCCATCGTAATCTCATCGGCTCATAGCTTACATAAATACCGAGACTTATGAGCCTACTATAGAATATTAGAAGGACACTAAATCTTGCCTAATACAAGTTCGTCGATAGAAGCGTACTTTTGAGCAGCAGGATGGTGCAGTTATAGAATGATTTTTGGGAGAAAATTTTGGACAGATTTGGGGAATAGAGCATTTCTTTGGTTTGATTAGCCCAAGCCAAGCAGAAGTTTGATGGGCAAAGGAATCCGATTCTCATTTGCTATCGCAATATCACGAGCTTTTATAGATCTCAATAGCAATATTGTTGAAAACAAAATCTTAGTGGTTTATCCAAAATGTACGTCCACATGAGAGAGTTGATGGCATTTCCACTGTATAAAGAAGGGTATATGACAGAGCTTGTCTTTTGACCGTCTGTTTACACACGCTTTCATAATATTTGTACACATAAATATTATTAATATATGATTGCTGAGATTGTAGCTGTCGATGTTTATAAATACGGATATGCAATTATACCGTAATAACCAGGTTTCCTTTCGGCGTTCGGATGGACGAAAATTGCATTGAATTTACTTTATTTCATCTCATCAATCATTCGACGCAGTTTACTGACCACAGTTCTTGAACCATGATTATGGACTAAAATTCCGACATGTGTTGATCATAGATACACCGTTAAGCACAGACACATACCTGCAATAATATTTAGAATATTTCACCTCGGCAACTGTCATACCACTAAACAGTGCAATAGAGCATATGTAAAAGAACTAAGGAATTGTTAAGGGAGTATGTGAGCCTGTGCATGTGAAATTAAGATGCCGCGAATATGAGATGAGGGCATACTTTCTTATCCTCTCGTCCGATTATCATACTCTGTGCGCACCTTACTGACAATTTTGTGCTTATCCCAAGTCATCTTCATCCATTAGATTAATTGCATCTTTCAATGGATCACAAAAATTTTGATGAGCAAAAATACTGAGGCTCTAATTAGTTTCATCAGTCGGTTTCAATTTTTCGGCATACTTGTCTTAGTCCATAGATATGCACATCTACTAATATATATATATATATAAGTTCATAGCCAAATTGGCCAGAGCACAGGAGATGGAAGACTCTACTTGCATTGAATGCATGCTTAGGACTCAGATACACTACAATAAAATTGATTTTTAGTGATACAGATCTAACGACTAAATGCTATTTAATTTAGTTACTATAAACTTCTTCGATTAAAATTTACACTATGATAACTAAACAACAGTAATTGCTTATCGTTATTTGAGTTTATTCTTATAGTGATATCTATCACAACTCTGTAGTCTCTGCTTGATATCCACCCATGGATGACTTTGTTTTGCTACTTTTATATGGTAAAACTTGCCGACGTGCGGTAACGCACAAATGCACCTCCTCACATATGACGGAAAACTTTTTATGAGTATCATGTCCAGAATAGTCTCCTTTTGGATAGAGTCAGGTTCATGATGAGGACAGTGCCCGTTTCCTAACAAAAATAATATTGTTAAACTGTTAAAATCCAACTTAATTCCCCTGCTATAAACATCACCTAATCACTTGTACACATTATCCAAATGGTCAAAAAAAAAAAAAAAAAAAAGATTCCTTTTTTCATATTCAAGCCACTCCTTAGACCTCTATAAATACTTGACCATCAGCAACACAAGGCCATGCACCTCAACTCTTCCATCAAGCACCAAATTCTCGCATTTTCGCATCGCCTCGAGATAGTTAATCCTCAAAATGGACCAGGTGATGAAGCTATCTTCACAAAGAGCGGTAGTTATATTCAGTAACAGCTCATGCTGCATGTGCCACACTGTCAAGAGGTTCTTCTATGAGCTTGGTGTGAATGCTGCAGTGTACGAGCTCGACGAGGACCCGAGAGGAGGGAAGGAGATTGAACGGGCACTTGCGAAAATCCTCGGCCGGAATCCGCCAGTTCCAGCTGTTTTCATCGGTGGAAAACTGGTTGGTCATACAGAGAAGGTTATGTCACTTCACCTCAGTGGCAAATTAGTCCCTCTTCTTAGGGAAGCTGGAGCTCTATGGCTTTAAAAGCCTCGTTAATGCAGTCTTTTGAGCTTTATCATAGTAGATAATAGATGCTATATAAATCTTATTATGCATTTTGTATGCATAGATGAGCAATGCTAATGTACTTTCTGAAATTTTTAGTAGGCTATAATTGATTGATATTAATAAAGAAAAAGTTCTCACGAAGTCCGAACTATATTTTTAAAAAGAAAAATACTATTTATCAGAAACTCTCAATAATCATGATATAGTCTGAACTATATTGTGCATGTGATATATATCATACATATCCCATATTTAAGTTTTTTCTTTAATTAAATTTTTAAAATTTTACTTTATAATCAATATTTTTTCTAAATACGTTTCTGATCATATACATGGAGTTCCTTATGTATCATAAATTCACGATATAACCGGAAAAAAAAAGAAAGAGATAACCATTCTGAAGAGTGTTTCGTAGATTCGAAAACTGTCAGAAAGTGACTTACAAAGGGTGGAAAAGGAAAACATGATTGTAATTTATGGTCTTCATGTTATGAAAGGACAGCCCTGAATGTTTATCTTAATTCGAGATCACGTTCGTATCTGTTAATTTTGTAGTAGTTGATCACCGGCGAATCCATGGAGAAGCAAATTACTCTTTTGAAAAAAATAGATAAAAAAAAAGGTGCTTAATACACCTTTACTATTAATGAAAATATATATGATCAACTTATTGATCACGTTTTCAATTCTTTACTGATGGAGTTTCAGTCTGTATCGAGAAACTGAACTAGTTAGAACTCAAAATTTAGAGAAAAATAAAATATTAAAATTAAAAAGAAAAAGGAATACACAGTACTGTCAGTACATATATATATATATATAATATATCTCCTGGATGTGTTTGTACCCACAATAGGTTTGCCTCCTGTGTAGGGAATCTCTATCACTGCATACATACCAAGATACATAGTATGGCATCTAATCAGTTGCTGGAATAGGAGGTGCCAGCATCTCTTTTGCCTTTGCTTTTTTGGATTCATCATTGGTGTTCGTTTGCCGACCAAATCAAATGGATACTTTTTTCTTTTTTGGTCTACGACCGTCAACTTCGATTTCTATATATCTCGACTACAAATAGAGCAATGGGTTAGTTCCTCCCAACTCATACTCGCTAGAATTCGAACTTCCAACCTATCATTCATTAGAAACAGATGGTCTTCTTCCAGTATTCTGTCTCACTAACAAATTAAGCCAATACTTGTTGGTTCAAATAGAATACTGCTGATACTTCACAACCACCGGAAATTTGTTGATGAAATTGAACGGATGGGGTGACCCCTCACTAGCTTAAACGATGTATTAGATTTATTACAGAGGCATGAACATGCAATCACATAAATGTGCTGTTAAAATTCATTCCCTCTACAACATGTACAACCTTCACCGACCGACCGAACTGGTCGCAGATGGGCAAATCGGTCGGTGATGATCTATGTATCAATGATCCAGAAAATCAGTCACATATTATTTACAAGTTAAGACTACATCAACGTGCGGTCGTAGCATGGATCTTAATGACGGCCATTTTAAAATGATTTGTTGGAATAATTAATTAACGATCTATGACTCTCATTTGCTGATGATATGGTTGTAGATATCAAATTCTGTTGTAGTGCTGGTTCACTGTTACTTAATGAGTTTTAGCTGACATTATATTTTCTCATTTATATAACCGTTCATATCCAAGACAAACCAATCAAATTTCAGAGTTTCAGAAAGTATTGTTATTCATTATGACCAATATAATTTTCAGATACAATCAGAACACATATTCTGCATTAGTATGTGTGTGCTATATATCATGCTACACAATATGTGATTCTGATTTCATCATAGCCATCAAGAGTACATTAAAAAAGGCTTTTTTTCTTAGAAATATAAGCTCCTGCATATACTTTGCTATAAATACTAATAAAGGACCACAAGGCATCGCATTCCCAAAGAAGACTAAGCACACACTTGATAATTAAGCTCTTTTTGTTTTTTTAATATGAACTTGGATTTTAATTCTTGAATTAACTTTATATACTATAGAAGTGCTAGATCGACAGCATCGTGTGTGCGCCTCCTCCATCTTTACGCTCTTAAACACCCTGACTGACCGACCAATCGGCAGGCGGAGAGACGGATGGTGCGATACAGGGAGGATTGCACGATCTTCACCATGAAGCTGGGCATTATCAGATGCTGCATGCATGGCGGAGGATTGAACGATCTTCACCATATCCGTACGTAGTACAGATGCTACAGGGCCTGCAAAATTAGGAGGAATGTCAACTTCCACTGCGGATGGATAACTGATCAAATTGCAAAAAAAAGCAAAGCAAGAATAATTTGAAAACGATTTCTTCGACGTCGTCGGATCACGGCATCCCATGCATGCACTCAACGAAAAATCCCTCTCGTGATTTGAGAGGAATTAAAAAGAAAAGAAAATTACAAATTAATCGTTATGTTTAAATTTTATAAATTAAATTTTGCTCAAAATTATGTTGAAGATATTTTAATTACTATATAAGTCTTTTTTTTTAAAAAAATTAATATGATTTGCAATTTTTTATTTAATTTTTTTTAAAAAAAAATATTAAATAGATATTTTGAAGTTTCAAAATCTTATCATATTTAAAATTTAGATAGTCAGCTAAGATTTTAGAGTATTAAAATTTTATTTAGTAATAATTTTTTTAAAAAAATATTTAATATAAAAAATTCTATTTTAATGTAATATTATTTTTTATTTTTAAATTTTTAAAAATTTATATATAAATTATTTAAAATGTAAAAAATAACGTTTCATAAATAAGAAGTTTATTTATAATGCACTACATATAACTCTCCCAAAAAAAGCGATTTTTGATTCTCGATTCTTCTGCCATGAGAAGAAGCTGACCAAAGGCTCGCTTTGCATCATCTCATCTTTTTTTTTTTTAGGATTCTTTGCGGAATATTTTTGTTGATTGGGATTTTCTTTTTGACATAGGAAGAGGATAAGAAAGGGTTAAAGTTGATGGATGCTGCAGGGTGTGTTCCCCACAGGGCTCAGCTGAGCATTATTGACTCGATTAAACCAAACCAAACTGATTAAATTGTACAAGTGGGCAGAAAATATATTAATTTATATTATGAAGTAATTTTAAGTATGCCATGTCTATTTGTTGGAACATGAGCTGTCTAGCTTTCTTATTTACAGAAAACTACAATATCATTAGGTTGATTTATAATAGAGAACTGATATACAATTTGCATGAGGTTCTTAGTCTCGTCCCTTTGCATCCAAAGATAATGCATCAGCTGCTTACATTACGACGATTTTCCCTGTCTAAGCTAGTTGTTTCGACGGTAATTAAGGGGTTATCTATAATTTTTCGTATATTTTTCTAGACATGCATTACTTCCAAATTCATTACGAGTATAGATTCATATGCCTCAACTTATAAAAATTTTCTAAATATTTAATAAAATATTACATTATATATTGTCATTAGCAATACCCGAATCAATAAATAATAGTTTATAAGCTATACATCTTACTGGTCGGGCTATCTTAGAATGGTGTTTAAAGTAGCATCAAAAGTTGTTCTTCCCGCCTAACTCACACGGGTAAGGAATGGTATGAAGCCCTTGCTTTGTATAATAGTAGTTTAATCAATTTTACAATTAGTTAATATACGTTGCCATGTGGTTTGGTTTAATTTAGTGAAATGCCATATCTATTTCTACACCAGCTGCTTCGTCCAGCTCTGCGGTTATTGCCAACAAAGTAAGTTTATAACAATTGACGCTTTTCATTTTTGACTTTTAAAACAGATGATTTGTTTTGTTACTAAATAAATATGACTTGAAATGAAGTTAACAGGTCAAAGAGTGACCAAGTCTTGACTTCCTCTCACTTCTCAAGAAACTCTTGTTGTCTAAGAGGGGTGCAAGAGAGTTCATGTTTCATTTATCGACCAAAGAATTATTTAGAGACTGGTTGTAACAATTAATGTTGCCATGCGCCTGAGGAACTCAGAAACACGTTTGTTTTATCATATCTGTCATATTTTGCTTTATTGCTTATGATGTTGGTTTTCTGAAGCTGTTCTGGATTACACTCAGAAGGTCAGAACAAGACTTTTTCTCTCTCTTCATTTGTGAGAATAAAAAACTAGATTTTTTGTTGTCATTTTAACTGAAAGTGAATGAAGTCCTACTCGAGCATCGCATTGTTCACTTTGTGTCAATTTTGGGAGCTCTACCATTTTTTACTTCAACTGCTCTCCATACTCTGTTTTCTTTTTCTCGTACTTTATTTAAGTATCAGTTCCTTTATTTAGGAATTGCATTCCACTCTTGATTTCGGCAGTATAACTTATCTATTCCTGCAGGTATTTTTACTCCCATTGCTTTTGGAGCTGCAGGTTGAGGCCTTCCATTTGAAGCAAAAACTGCAGTCCCTGGAGATCCAAGAAACCATTCATGTATAGCCAATGCACCTCGGGCGCAGTGCACCTCCCCTTCCCTCCCGGGGGCGGCCCCGGTTCGACCCCTGGGGGGTCACCCGGGGACAAAGGGTAGGGAGGGGGAAAAAAAAACCATTCCATGTATAACATGGTTTTCTTTTTCTTTTTGGTGTGGTCTATGTATAATGTATGACACTAGCTCCTTATGTATATCATAACAGAAAAATCATTCTTCAGGAGTTTTAATGAACATGATACAATAAGAGCCACACGATATATCTTGATATGTACGGTATATATTTTCATGCATCGTGTATGAGTTCTGATTATATCGGGAGTCATAATTCATATATTATAACTTTCTAGCTATTTTGTTCAAGTGGAAGTAATTCATCGAGTATACTCCAATTGCAAATTTGAGAGAACCGAAGGCAAATTGCTAGCTAGTGTAAGAATGTGTGGGTGGCAATGAGTGAACTAAGAGCAGTTCGCAGTATTCACCCTGAGAATGCTATACATAATTTAGTCAACCTATAAAAATCTAGTTATGAACTCCGCTTTTTTGGTGCGCAAGTGTAAGAGACAATATTCAGATATAAGTTATAAGGCTGTGGCTGAGAGCTGTTAGCTCAACTGGATGGAAGGCGCCTCAGGAAGCGTCACCGTCTAGGTTGGGGTGAATTTTCTTGCGGGATTTTCTAAAAATTCTATATATGCCGTGGTAGGAGCCTCCGTTCATAGAATTTCTATACTCGGATTCCAGAGCGTCGGTTGGGGCTAGATGTGAAATTTTTTTCTGAGTTTGAGGTCCCTACGGGACGTACGCTAGTAGTGATCTAGAGCGCTAGCCAGTGATCTACGCCATTTAGAATGGTGATGAATTGTGAATCTGTGATTATCTACTGTCGCCATTTACAATAGTAATTGTGCACTCCTGCGTAGCAGTTGACTAGCACGTTAAAATCCAGTAGCAACCAGATTTTAATTGTGGATTTTTTAAAATTTAAACTTACAAAATACTTTAAAAAAAAAATCATTAAGAAAAAAAAAACGTAAGAAAGTCCCACAAGTTTAATTTTATAAGAATTTTTCACAAAATAAAAGGTGACTGCTACATAATCTCATAAAATAGAGATCTAATGTTTGAATCCCGCAAGCGCCACTTGCAAGGATATAAATAATTTATCCTTTCTGTATCACATGAAAAGTGACGCGGATTTTCGTGTCTGTCCAGATAAAATATTAGGATTTTTTTATTGATAGAAAATAGGTCAGTATTATCTGTAAATCTATCTAGTAATAGATAGTTATAAAGTGGCCTGTTACGGTGAATTTCCGCACGATAATTTTTTTCAAAGAAGAAAAGAAAAAAAACTGCTGCGTATTCGTCCAGGTCGAATTTCCCAAGTTGATCTAAAAAAAAGCAGCGTGGTCGACCCGGCATTTCATTTGAATTTCGTGTGAATTCCTCAAACAAGAGAAGCTTCTGTTCTCTCACTGGGCCACTGGCAGTGTCGCTAGCTCTCCAGCTCTCGGATCCAATGGAGGTCCCGAAGGATCAGATGGCAGTGCTTCTCGACAATGATTTATTCGATTCCGCTCAGTTGTTGGTAACAAATCCATATCGCTGATCTTATTTTTTTTTACTCGTTATCTGTTTATTCAATCTGCATTTGTAAAGCTTGTTAGGAGATTTATTTAGGAATTTTTTTAGTTGTTAATGTTTAGAACTCTTACCAAATTCTAGGTCAGTTTGCCGCCAGTTGAAATATGTAGTTGTGTTTTTAACTGCCATCCGTGAGTGCAATTTTTTTTTTTTTTTGATCATTTGATTCGTCCTTTGATTTTGCTGTCGTGTATTGCCTGATTCGCATGCTCATTCTAACCACCGCCCGAGTTACCTAGTGGTTGAGTTGTGCGGCGCAAGACCATTTGATGCTCGCTCACCCGGCATTTCTTTGAAATTTAGTCAGGGTTATTGCACACAGCATGGTGCAGATAGGGTGATACAAGGGTACTTGGGCATGGTTCGCCTGCCTCTTTTAAGAAAAGGAAAAATTTAATGTTACTGAAATGCTGTACTTTCATGTGCATTTATAAGATATGTGAATAGGTTCAATTAATTACTCGAGAATTTGTAAAGAAGGTTAGAGGAGAATAATTAGGGTTTACACTTGAAAGCCCAAAGTTAGATAGGAGAAGAACTATGATAATATTTCAAACAGGAAGTGAATGTTAAACATCATGTTATAATGACACCATGCCTGCAGTGCAATGTCCTGAGTGCTGGTGGTAATTCTCACCATCAGCATTTCTGATGGTCAGCCTATCTAATACACTAGTAATGCCTTAAAAGACTGGAATTTGTTTTATCATCTGAAATTTGTTGATCTAATAGCAATTCTTACCACTAGCTATTCCCATTGAGAGCAGAATGTTGAAGCCATGGTTTCTCATGTGAATTGTGTGAATTAATAGTACTACTGCTGGAAAAAGGTGCTTCAAATCTCTAAGTCAATGGAGGACTCATCATTTGAGCTTACTTTGTGGAGTTCTCATGTGCCTTCTACCAATGGGAATGCTGGCTTATAATGTAACACGGTAGCATATTCTGTTCTTGCTAGGTTAGGAGATCAGACTCTCTTGTATTTTACATAGTTCATAGCTCTACTAGTTGTAAAGCTAGCTGTTTTGTTGGCACGAAATGAGTCAGTGTAACAATTAAAGAGATAAATCATAGGAATCATGCTCGTCTTAGTTTCATACATTTTGAAGAAACATATGAGGTGAATAGATAAACATATAAAACCATGCAACAGTGTTTTAGTCTTATTTGTCATTCTTTTTCTCCCTTAAGGAAATATGATATCTTCCATTTGGACTTCTTCAGGGATCTTTTCTTGTTTGTTCAGCCCCTGACTGCTGAAGCCAATCCATATGTAAAGGCTGAAAACCTGGTAATTTCTAGACTGTTCAATACTCTCTTTTTTTAACAAAATAATTTATTGCAATATTTAAACATCATAAAATCATCATTTAATTCATCCCTTACCTATATTAAATTGTGAAGTTGTTTACTTGATCCTTTCCTTTCTTTGCGGTGACTTTGTTCTTGTACAAATAAAGATTAAGAAGATTTCTTTCTAGTGAATGATCAACATCCTCGTTGACTTTTCCATATGCAATGGCTTATAACTTTAGTGCCCAGGAAGAATGCATTAGATCATTCCTGGTTTAAAGTTTTCCCATGTGAAGTATTTGGAGTGATTGATTGCTTGTGCATGTCTTCTATTCCACACTGCTTTCTTTAATCACTAAATATTCATTGTGTTCAGAAGAGATTGTCTACTTTTAAGTTCATTTAGGCTTCTTACATGACTATAATTTTGTGTCTCCATTGTCATGTTAGCTTCATAACAAAATTAATCTATGTAATAAATAATAAGACTTCTAGTTACTAGTTAGATGACCTTTTTCTAGTATCATCTTTTCATTAAAATTGATCGGATACATAAGCCTGTTCTTGATGGCTGATGGGCTGTGCATCTATTATGGGCATAAGATGATGGAATTGCTTTAGCCTGTCCTTTTCTCTCATAAAGGAAAGCATGTAAGAGTTATGTTACAAATGTGACTTGTACAACATAAATGTCTGATTTAGTTATTTTCTTAGTCAACTTGTTCTTCTTTAAATGTTTCTACTGGGCTGAGTTCTATAATCTCATCTGGATGTTCTTTTTACTGGTGACGTTCTTCTATAGTTGCTTCAGGGAGATGCTTATTATGGTGGAAAGGAATACCGTCGTGCATTGGTAAGAGTTAGATATATTACCTTTTTGAGTAACTTTAGAAG
The DNA here is from genome assembly GCA_002076135.1 of Xerophyta viscosa. Lineage (NCBI taxonomy): Eukaryota > Viridiplantae > Streptophyta > Magnoliopsida > Pandanales > Velloziaceae > Xerophyta > Xerophyta viscosa. The sequence goes on along the minus strand of MJHO01000006.1, from coordinate 4,421,911 downwards.
ATACAGTAGAGATTCTTTTTCACCACTGTGTATCTCCAGTGATCCTTCTTAATTTATCAAAAATGAATGTTTGTCGATAGCTTCTTTTTGTCAATGCAAGAATGTTCTGACTTTTGCAACACCATATGTCATATCTGAAGGCCCATGCCTCTGTCAAACGGGACTTAGGTCACCTTGGATACTGAATGCTGTGCCTTGCAAAATTGGCTAGACATTGTAGTGTTGAACTTGTATCTTAGTAATTGCTTAACGTTTTCTTCTTTTTTTATGCATTACTGTTATGTTGAGTGATGGGTTCGATGGTTTATTTTTCAGATGTTATTATGATTTTTACAAGGTTCACCTTGATGCTATTACTAGGAAATTCACTATGGGTTTCATCCATATGCAATGATATAAACGTCTCGGTTTTTAAATCATGCGATGACTATGGTGGTAAATGTCATTTCTGTATGGAGCTTATAGTTATGAGGAAACAGTATCTGGGCCCATTATCCTGTAAAACTGTGTTTTCTTTTGGACATTCTTGGAAACTGATATATCTTAGGTATGGGTACATACCCTGTTCATAATTTTGAATTCTCATGAGACTCTGTCGGACTGGTAAATGGGTGCTATCTTCTAGCAGAATAGATTAGAATGAATAATGCACCAATCCTACTTTACACTCACATATGCGACCACCAAACTCTTTGTTTAATTCATTGGTCTGGTTGCTGATGTTGACTCAGGGATCTCTCTGTGTTACTTTTTCTGCTGTTTAACGGTACGGTAGCTTGCTTGAAAAGAAATGACTTCCCTCATGCTTTGAACACAGAATATTTACAAACACGCATTACAGTATTGCAAGATTATACCAAAGACAGCAGCTACTTCTAAGAGTTCTTTGTCCAGTTCAAGTAGGTCATCTTCTCCAAATTCTGCTAACATCTTATCAATTAACGAAAACGAGGTAAGTTATGAACATTTGCTTGGCTGCTTTGTTATTCTTTAATCAAAAGGTTCTTAAATGGTTATGGCATGTAAAGACAGGAATATCTATAATTCAACGTCCTCTAAATGTCAGGTAAAATTCAAAATAGCACTATGCCATTGTGCTTTGAGTGAGAACCGTGCTGCGCTTATGGAGGTACCTGCTTAGCTTTATAGTTATCCATTTTGTTAGCAAGTAATTTTATTTATGGGATGGTATTAAAGCTTTTGTGGCTTTGAACTAAATTAAAAAGTTAATTTTGTAGTATAAGTTGCAGGATGTTAGATGACATGCAGTTAGTGGATACCAAATGTAGGAATTCTACCAGGTTACTTCAGACCAACTGTTGCGTATGGTCCTTAAGGATGGTGTTTGTCTTTTGTTAATAAGCTGTTTCTTCGCATCATTAGTTTATTTGGCACTTCACATTGGTCGTTGAACTAAGAATGAGTTACTTTAGCTTTAACCTTTTTCCTTGACTTGTAGATGGAAGGAATTCCTAGCAAAGCTAGAACATTAAGAATGAATCTTGTCATGGGGAAGCTTTATCGCATCGCGAGACATAGCCGTTCTGCTGCTATTGCCTGTTATAAGAATGCCTTAGGTTAGTATGGCCACTTCCGTACAGTCTCATGTAAAACCGTATATTGGTGTAATTTTAGTTTTTCTCCATGTTTTTTACTGTCCAAATTCGGTATATATATATATATATATATATATATATATATATATATATATATATATATATATACATACATACATACATATATGTATATGTATATGTAAATATATACATACATATTCCATATTTCCATTTGCTAAGATATATAATAAATCGAATTTGGATATGAAATCTTTTCAAAAACCATCGCTAGTAAATGTAACGGTTGCAATTTGGTCTGGCATTGTGTTTGATCTTTAAGAACCAAGATGCATGAACTGTCTACCTGCTATTCTCTTTTGTTTCTATTAATGATTTCTCCTATTGTCTTGATCTAGCACCTCATTGGTTTTGTTTGGATTGTTGATTGCGAGGCTTATTGTAAAACTAGCAAAGTAAAGATATTACAGTTGGGCTCATTGAAAGGGTTGAGTAGAGGTAGTACATGAACACATTTATAAGTGATCCTTGTATTCTAATACATGGGAAGTCTTGCTCACTTGAAAAGGGGCTATAGCTTCAATAGCTCAACATTACGCATATATACACCACCAGATTTGAGCTTGCATGTGCCAATCTGTATGGCCTTTCATATTTATTTATACGAAAGCCTGACCACATAAGTCATTCATGCATTCATGTTAAGTGGAGGATTTCTTTGAAATAATGTATCGTCTAGCTTGAATGCATTGTTTTTTGAAGTGCATTTGCTATGAGAGGAATATTACTTTTTATGTAGGTCATTAAAATAGCAAATTTTTTGGGTTTTCTCAAAACAGTCCCTGGTTTGCAAAACTGTTACCAAAAAAACCCTGTTTTTTCAAACAACTTACAAAGTTTTTTTTTTTTGGAAAATATTGTGAACACAAAAAAAAAAAAAGATTTTTTGTGCTGTGCTCAACAAACTTTTGTATTAAATTTTTTTCTCGAAAAATGTTTTTAAATATATGTTTCGGTGCTCCAAAGTTTTTGAAACCAGTATAGATTTTGGAGTCTTAAAACACCTATTTAGAGATACTTCTTCGAAAACTTTCAATGCAAATGTTATAGAGCACATTCAAACTCTAATTTTTTTTTTTCGTATTTAATTTTTTTCCATAAAATACTTATATATGTGCATTTTTTTCTTGATTTAATAATTGTCAGAAAAAAATCATGGGTCTTTTTGAATGAGTTTTGAAAATCAGTGGCTTGTGTTGACATTATTCCATTTTTTTAATCTCCTGCTTGTTCATCTTTCTTAGATGAAGTCATGAAACAGGTCTAGTTTGTTTTTTCTTTATGTTTCTTGCTTGTGACAGGCATTGCCCTTTCAATTTGGAGGCTATTGCAGCCTTAGCTGAACTGATGGTTCCTTTGAAGGATATTTCGTCTCTACTTCCTCAGGTATGTGACATGTGCCTCCACTAGTAGAAACTAGAAGTATACATTATTAGGTTCAGTCGAGGATATGGATCTTCGGTGGGTCTCTACTATTTAATGCATGTGTGCATTGTTGGTATCTAGTGGTAGCATATTGACTGCTCACGTTTGCCTTCTTGGATGTTGGGATTCTGAAATTTAGAGACAAATGTTGGATCAAGTGTACTGGATTTCCTTGATAGTAATGAGTCACCATGTGCACCAGTAGTGTTATACTCTGATTTATGGGATTATGACTTTTGGACATTGTCTTTAACACTTAACACCAGTGATTCGATCTTGCTATAGTTAATACTGCATCTTTAAAGTTCCACAGCTTTTGCTATCATTTCTACAACCATCAGTTGTGTATTTTATTCAATACCACCTTGGATTTTAACCTTTGAACCAATCATTACTATCTATTTAGTGACTTTCAAGGCATATGTTGCTCTTTCTTTTAGAATTCCAAGTTAATTTTGATATCCTTTTGTTGTTGCAGCCACCAAGTAGAGGTAGGGTTCATATTGATAATCAAGATAACTCACGTTGGTTGCATGTAAGCTCTCTCTCTCTCTCTCTCACATGCACACAAACATTCTTTCTGAGCACCAAATAAACCTTGCAATGTTGCATAATTTTAGCCTATGTTTTTTTTCTTTAGCTGGCTAGATTTCTGGGACTTCTAGACCAGGAAGGAAGCTGTTCTGGCTCGTTGTACAAGCATAAGATACTTTTTGGAAATTTTGAACAATTGCATGATTTATCAGCAACATTTACTATCCTTCCATTCCACAGGATTGCAGCTTGTGATTAGTCTGTAAGAGTGAAAAAAAAAAATCTGGTTCATTATTATCAATAGAACAATTGGTACAACACCAATATGGTTTCATTTATGCCACTTATCTAAATGAGTCAAATCCTCACTAGAGAGTACTACTCATTTGTTTTCACCTTGCCATGTTATCCATTACCACAGATCTCATTCAACAACTAAGCACTTTGAAAAGCAAAATGGCAGAAAAAAAAAAGATCTTTCCTACTGAGTGCCTAGAGAAAGAAGAGAGAAAAAACCTACAGCTGAGCCATCTTTGATCAGGTTTTTATTTTTCAGAAGATCCAGAAGTAAACTTCAGTGTGCTAAAACTCTAGGTTACAGCAATTGTCTTCATACCACTAAGATAAGTTTAGGCGTATACAAATTAGATGTCCATGTTTAATAGTTTATAGGTGTGTCAAGATGCATGCATGTAGAAGTGACAAGCCATATCATGAATTTATGCTAGTCAAGGCTATAATATTTACTTGAATCGAGATATTTATTCTGTTTGAGTTAAGATCTCTAAGTAATATCATGAATCTTTATTGTCATGGAGCAACTTACAGCTCTAAGCAGTCACTTATTTTTTACTTTCTTGTTAACTTCCAGCGTTATGCAGAAGCTCGTTGCTGCATCGCTTGTAAAGATTATAAAGGTACTTTCTGTCCTATAATTTTGACATAAATGCTCCTAAAACTACCCAGTCCATTCCTAAAGCTACCAGTCCGTTGCTCTTGTTCCACTTCAACATTATGTGATGTTCAGCATATCAGATTGTTGCTGGACAATATCCCATTCAATTGTAGTTTGCTCCTGGTTCAAGTTTAACAGAAAAAAAAAGAACCTTTAGCCGTAAATAGAAACTGCTTCAAACAAAGTTGTATATTAAGAGAAGCAAGTAAAAAAAATAAAATGTTGGTTGGATGGTAGCTTCTTGAAATGTTTAAATGCTGCAGAGCTTACAGTCTTTTATCTGGAGTGCATAATCAGTTTTAAACATGTCCATAACAACGGTCTAATGGGAGTTGATGCTGTACCTGGAATTGATGAATTTCCCTGACAGATAAAAATTGTTAGTTATGATAAGCACGAAATGGATGTGGGGAACAGTGAAAATTATGCCATTTACCATGAGTACCTCTATGGTAACTCTATCATATCTAATGATGCTAACTAGAGATATACAATTACTATTTTGTTACTTTATGAAAATGATGCGTATTATATGAGCGTAGCTTATTCATAACAGCATTGGGGAGAACACTTGTACAGGGGTAATTTTTTTTGACAACATGCATTGACTTAGTATCATATGTCACGCCTGTTAATGAATTTATTACATTTGCTGCGAGGAGTGTCAATTCTTATACTTGATCAGATACAAGTATTTTGATCCTTCAGCATTGGGCTCGAGATGTACTAGACACATCCAGTGTTGTTAAAGGCGCGGCAAGGCGCGCCTTGCCGTGCGCCTAGGCTCGCCACACGAATCTGCGCCCGCCAAGAACAAGGCAAGGCCCCCGTTCCCTAGGCGCAGCCTTATCGCGCCTAGGCGCGCCTAGGTGCGCCTTGCGCCTAGGCGTGCCTTGCTGCGCCTATTGAACAGACCCCATTTATAAACTATGTGAGCCCAATTAAGCCATCAGAACTCACTGTTCAGTCCATATGAGAGCTCACTGCTCACTACAGTGGGCTAAGTAGAAAAACAAATCCCTAATTTTCTCACAAGCAACACGCCTGCTGGATTGCAAGAGGACGGCGAAGGCTGGAGACGAGCTAGTTTTTCAGAATGAACATATTCATCATGTGAATATCTCCAACCAAGCTAGCTATTCATCATTTTTCACACTTCGATACTTTGAGTCAACATGTTCATGTGATGTGACTGTGCTTTTCCAATATGACTTGTTCAGAATCCATCAATAAGCTAACTTTCGCAAAATTTAGAGGTAATTAGCAAGTTATACATATATTAAGAGCTAAGAGTCTTAAGAATGATGTTAGAAATTTATCTGTGTATTTTGATGTGTGTAAGATCTTTACTAATAGGCTTGTTCTGATCCTTTCTATGACAACTTTGGTTTAAATTTGTATTTTTTATGGAGATATTTATATCTAAGTAAACAGCGCGCCTTGCGTTAATAAGGCCCGCGCCGCGCCTTGCGCCTTGCGCGTAGGCTCCGGGACCACCCTTGCGCCTTTGACAACATTGGACACATCAGAAGCCTGTGTGCTTGGGTCCTTAACTCCTTTTTTGTGTTGTGCAGGCGGTCTTGATCATTTTTGTGAACTGCTGCAACGATTTCCTAACAATTTGCATATCATGCTTGAAATTGCAAAGGTTAGGAACATATTGTATTTGCTATTAATTGGCCAATGTTATTAGGCTCCAAGAATAGTCTTTTCTGGTTTCTTAGTTGCGACTTATCATGACCTAGGAATAATTCAGGCTTGAGAAAAACACAAACATACAAGCTTTTTGTGCTTCTCTATGGTTAGCTGATATGCTTTTTGTTTATCACAGTTAATTGCCTTGTCATTTTGGCAACTTAATTATGAAGAAGTAATGACACTTTCACAGTGACTATTCCTTAATGCTGCTTGTTCATCTTATTCTTCCCAGCCAGAAAGTAAATGACTGAGTTTGACATTCATTCGTACTAGATGGTATTTGAATAGTTTCCACTTTGTTCAATCTTATTTCTAGTACCAAAATATTCCTGTTGGCTCATTCTAATGTTTCTAAGCTGTTTGTCCATATGCACATGCCTAAACTTATCAATCTTCCCCTTCTATTTGTCTTTATGTACATCAGTTAAAACTTAAAAGCACAAATGCTCCAAATGACATCTCACATTATGCCATTTATGTCCGGTTATTTCTCTAGACATTTCCCTGCAGTTAATTTGTTTCCAAAAGGAATGCTGATGTGATATTAAGGGAAAGGGTACCATGCATTTTAGTGGCAATGGACCTTCTAAATTCTTATGAATAGAATGACGAGTTGTTCACTGGCCAATCTAGTCTTGCTGCTTTGATTTCTACGTATTTCTTATTTATTATTATGTTTTTTCCATCTTGTTGCTTTAGCTAGCAATTTTTTCTGGTGTAGTAGATTAATGTCTTTGTAGATTACTCCACCGTATTTTATTTGTTTGGTGGAAAGGTTTTGATGGAGCTCTCTTTCTTTTATTTTAACCTCTATTTGAAGGTTGAAGCCACTGTTGGAAGAAATGATGAAGCAATTGTCAATTTTGAAAAGGTAGTTGGCTGACCTTGTAAATGTGCATAATTAAACATATTTATCTTTTGATAGTTGAAGTCTCGCAGGTTCGTTTCATTGATCCGTATGTCATTACCTACATGGATGAGTATGCAATGCTTCTCAAATCAAAGTCAGACCAACCAAAGTTAAACAAATTGGTACATGATTTGCTGAATATTGACCCTGCAAGTCCTGAAGTGTTTGTTGCTTTGTCTGTCCTATGGGAAAGGAAAGAAGAAAGAAGAGCTTTGGCATATGCTGAGAAGGTTAGATGTTTAAATGTGTCACTTGCAGTATAGTTTTCGTTGTTAACATGTCTGAGTATGCAACATTTATTGTCTACCAGAGCCTGAGGATCGATGATAGGCATGTACCTGGTCATATAATGAAGGTAAGGATGCAATTATTTTTCAGTTTCCCATATTTTGTTCGTATGGGTTGAAAATATAGTGATTTCCACCCGTGATACTTTCTTCGATCATACTGTAAATGTACATACTCCTATAGGGCCACCTCTGTTTGTCATTGAACAGACCAGATGCTGCTGTCACAGCCTTCAGAGCAGCTCAAGAATTGAGACCTGATCTTCGCTCATACCAAGGTATTTCTATATTTTTATTCTCTCCACCTTGGTTATCGTGTCCCATGATCAAAAATATTTGAATTTTCTCTACTCTTAGGCTTATTATATGGTGCTTACAGGCATTGTGCGTTCCTATTTAGCACTTTCTAAACAAAAAGAGGCTCTCTATACTGCTCGTGAGGCTATGAATGTTATGCCTCAATCAGCCAAAGTTATCAAACTTGTTGGAGATGTTTATGCCAGTAACTCTAGTGGAAGGGATAAGGTTAATTCCAAAATCAGTTTTCCTTTTGCTGGCAAACCTTTTATTGGCTTCTGTTGCACTATTCTTCATATTACAATTGTCCTCATAGCTTTTTATTTCTTATCTTATACTGGATAGATGTCAAGCTTAATATTAGAATGCTGCCACGGGGGATTCTGATTTCCTCGATTGAGATGTTTGGATGGGTATGTGGCATTCTGATCAGCGGCACTTCATAACACCCTTATATTAAGAAAGCACTTCGACATACTTACATCTTTCGTAACTTAGTTCCACCCTTCATAGACACTAGCTACACCAGAGCCGACGTAAAGCTGCAGCATGTAGATCTCCATGATTTTTCAAAACGTGTATTATGAATATTATGTTTTAATGCTGACTACTGAGTACATCTAAGAGCCGGTTGAATCTCATCTCATTGCAACATAAAACAAAGAAAATGTGGCAAAGATTGTTAGGTGGTTTCTGAATTGTCGTTTGGAAATATTGTAAATGGAAGTCACTTCAGCAAGTCCTCCACTTGCTCTTTGTTTTCACATTGGTAGATAACCTGGTAATTTAAATTTCGTTTCTTTATTCTGTAAATTTATTTTATGTATATATATATATAATTACTCAGGCAAGGAAGTACTATGAATCTGCTCTCCGTCTTGAGCCAAGTTTCCTTGGAGGCGCTCTAGCCTTGGCTGAGCTACATGTTATTGAGGGGAGAAATAAAGAAGCCATCCAACTTCTTGAGAGATATTTAATAGACTGTGCGGATGATTCACTTCATGTCAAGTTGGCCCAAGTATTTGCTGCAACAAACATGCTCTGTGAAGCTTTGTCACATTTCCAATCTGCATTGAGGTAAAACTAATTGCTCTACCGTGAAAAAAAAAAGAAACAAGATTATAAACTTCTATTTTGCAGATTGATGTTTTTGGATTTTTCTTCATGTTAACGTCCAATCATTACCTCTTTCTCTCTGAATTTGTATTGTATACTATAACTACTTATATTTGCTTACAGAGACTGCTATTTAGAAACTGCATCTTCCTATCTTATGGATTATGTCATCTCATGTGTTAGAAACCGTAGACTGTTACTGCAGAATATACACCACAGTTTATCAATGAACTGAATAATATCTCTTTTTTTCTTTTCTTTTTTTTTTTTGTTTTGTTTTTTTTTTGCTGTGATGCAGGATAAACCCACAAAATGAAAATGCAAAGAAAGGTCTGGAGCGTCTGGAGAAACAGATGAAGGTAATCCTTGTCTTTTCCAAAATTATTGATATCTTCATCCGTCCTTTTCAGTCATTCTTGTGCGGTTTTTGGGCGCTATGTTTAAACTGAATCAAGTTGAGCTATTAGATACATGAGCAAAGATATACTCACAACTGCCCATGCAGGGAATTGATCCAGATGCACCTGAAGAGGACGACGAAAATGAGGTTGAGGATGCTGAGGCAGACCAAGAAGAGGCTGAGCTACTATAGTAGCCATGAGATGCACGCATATGTAGCTCTTGATCGCTCCATATACTATTTTAACGTTAGAAAAATAAAATATGAGCACATAAAAGAGCATGCAAGCTTGTATGCTCGACTTGTGCAAAACCTTCGCAAATTGGCCGTGATTTTTAATCAAATAACAATTATAGTGAAGGTATATTCTAGTGACTGGTAGCTAGCGGCTAGAGGGTAGGCATTCCTAAAAGCATTCAACGCGGGAAGTTAAACAGAAAATTTAATGAGGATCTTTCAAATCCCTTGGAATTTTATTTTGTTGTATAACGATATTTGCTATTTATCAAGGGATCTTCCCTTACTTTTGTGAAGGATGTCATGTTAATCAAGGGTTTTCCTTCTTATATTTTAATCATTATAATTGGAAATAGTATTAGTTGATATATTTGATCGAAGCTTATCAGAAGTTGTATTTTTTTTTTTAACTTTTGTAAAAACTGCTTTACTTTTGGGGGAAAAAATAGCCCTTTGCAAAGACTATTATTTTGAAAGCAAACTACAACACACTTCAAATAGTTTTTGTAAAAACAATTGAACTAAAATGTGGCATATATTATTATTTTTATAACTCTACTTCAGAATTTTTAAAAACAAAAGGGTGCAAAAATGTGCTAATCAGACCATCGAAGATTTTTTTTATACGCTTTGTACGGGATGAGCTATACTATCAATTGTTCTGTGCGGCAGAAGGTCATTACTATCTTCAAAAATTCCAGTACAATTACAATCAAATATTATTTTAGAATATATATAGTACATATTTCGATAGATAGGTCTAGATTATATCAAGTGTCTATTTTGACATCACTAGCACCTGCTGCTACCAAATTTTGAAATCTCAATGCAACATTGTCCGGGATTCAAAAAGGAGCAAAACCTGTTACACATCACAAGAAATGGAGCTAGCCTGCAAAGAAAACAAAAGCAATACTTTGCTCCACACGGTAGGCCCCGAGCAGACGTCTACTTAAACAAGAAAAGCATTTGCTTACAAGCTGTAACCATCTACTACAATTACATACCATTATCTCAAGTTACAATGCTGAAGGAAGCCCAATGTTATAGGTAAGGCAACATCGTTACTCTTCTTCGGGCTCTTCTTCTTCCTGCAGAAGATTTTCTCTGTTATCATGTGCCCAGAACCCCCGGACATCTATGAGCATGCTGGCAACTGTACCACCTTGCTTACAGGCCAACAGATCAGCCAGGGTTATCTTTAGATGGTCCACTGGCTTGACCATGTCCCAGATTTCATCTCTCACATCCTCTACGCATAGCTCATAGTTACCACCCTCGATCCATTTCTGGTGGACGTCCCTGCAATATTATAAATATATATATAGTCAAATCTTCAGCAGTTTAATAGGAGTCATTACAAGCAGAATGTGATGCCGATGTCATCATAAGTCACGTAGGATGAGACAGGGACAAGCCTATGAATAAGGCTACAAATTCAATAAGAATCCATTATATTAAGGTTCTTACTGAACAGACGGTTAAAAATGCAAAGTGAACCGAATATTTATCGCAAACAAACAGATGCAGTAGTTGTTTTCAAAATAAAAGTAAAATACAATAAAATCATCAGATGAAGCTAAGCCAAGAGTTTTAATAGATGACCCAGTGGCTTAATCAACAATTTATGCTAGCTCTAAAATTTTAAAGCCTATTCCCCACAAACTCTGTTGTCCAATATGCGAAGATCTAATGAACTTAAGAACAGACTGTCACACATAAACAGAAGATTATATGGTAACTATGAGACTTGTAGGACCTTTCTTCAGTACTAGAAGCAGGAAATTACCATGTTAATATAGGAAGACTGTATCGGGTAGCATATTATCTTTTGTTATGCTTCCCTTCTTTTCTTCCAGTGCTCAGGAAAATAATGTCTAAATGCAACATAATTTGGGAGATATGAACAAGAAAGCAAAAATGGCAGGCTGATCATCCAAAACTCCAGCAGATTTGCATTGAATTGGCACATAACTGCTTATGGTCTACTGCACATACTAATGCATCACAGACAACAGCATTGCGCCTACAGGTGGATCGAGTGGCTCGATGTGAGACCACCCATGCCTCAAGTTACCACTTTGAGCCTGTGCAAGCACACATTTCTGAAGAAATTATGCCCAAAACAGCACTATCGAAGGTTGGCATGGGGGTGAGAGTCACCCGTGGGGCAGGTCGAAAAATGAAACACGGTAGCTAAGGTCCCGGTTATCCAAGAAAAGGAAGTTATCAATCAGGCTAATATAAATCAAACTAAGGCCCATTTCGGTTAGTTCTCATAAGTTGAAGTCATCAATCAGACTCCACCATTAGTTACTATCTATTAAAATACAATCATTCGAACAAAAACCTTTTTTTCCACCAAAAGAAGGAATATGTTATTAGATTAAAGTTTGCATGAAGTTAGACTAGTTAACCAAGATTTTATTTTCTTAGTTAACTTTCTTCCCTAGACAATTGACCCTTACATAGTTAGAATAGTTGGATCTTTGCCCAACTAGCATGTGCCATCTAGATGGGAGCAAAAAATTAACCCCTTAGTAAAGTGCAAGTTTCAATAATGCTTAGGGATTTAAAAGTGAGAGAGACGAATTAAAAAAAACAGATACTAGCTTATAATTGCAGACGGCATGTATTGACTTGTAGGTACTTCCAACAACCTACACATGTATAACTCTATAGCAGCCAGAATGTAACCTTAAAAGTGGATGAAATTAACAGATCAGAACCCTACCTGAAAAGAGTATGAACATCAGCAGTCATAAGATAACCCCTTCCCTGAAGATCAAGACATCTAAATAGGTATGTCAAACTTTCGGGAGTATCTTTGTTTTCAAGAGCTAAAACAAAATCCAGGAAGCTTTGGAAGTCCATCTCACGAGCATTCCTGCTCCCATTTTTACCGCGGCGTACATGTTCATCAAATACTGACGAAAAGGGCAAATTTTACATTTATTAGCATATCAAACAAAGATGAATAAGAGCTCGTAACAGAATATATGAACATCATGAAGGCAATGACATACAAACTCAACCATGCACAAGCCAATACACAAACAACAAAACAAACTGCTCATACGAGTATCAGATCCAAAAACATTGAGCCTTCAACAACTAGATTGGACTGGACAACAATGAGCTCAGAACAATTCCATAATGAAAACAGCAGGATGTGTCATTAAATATTATAGTGATTAAAGAGAAGAATACGTCGGATATCATTCGAGTGATTGATACCTCTCTCAATGAAAATATCAGTCAGAGTCCCATCTGCATATTCCTTGAGCTCTTGCTTACTCAACGTGTTGTTTGTATCCTTGTCCAAAGCAAGAAACATATCTGCAAGATGAACAAGGTAATGACCTAATATAATTCATTACCACCCTTACGCGTCTCTATGCATGCAGAGAGAGTTGACTTCGGCTCACCACAAATTCGCTGAGCAGATGTCAATGAGAACCAATTCTCTGCCTGCTCAGTTTCTGTAACTTCTTCCTCACTTTCCTATGAAGAGCATCAAGGAAACAAAAGTGAGAATAATAGCTTCCATATATCTCATATCGTTAGTCATTTGAACCAAGAAAGCAAATTGAACCCGGACTACCTTAAGAAATAAAGCATTATTTATTTAATTGAATAATGAGTGAAGTAGATGAAATAGGAAGCCATGAAGATACCATTAAAAGGTTTAGGCATAATCTCACAAGGCTCACAGATTCTGAGCAGTTAGAAGGCAAACTTAGTAAATAAACATCGTCTACAATTTTTCACTAATTAGAGCTAGATGTGTTTGCATCAAGTGTAATATGATTTTGCATTAAGAGAAAGGACAAAATAAATAGGAAAATAGTAGGGCTATAGAAGCCAAAGCAGCGAGCAAGTTAAGTATACCTCAGTCACACGTCAACAACAGGAAACAACACCTAGATTTCAAGCCAACAGTTAAACTGGGTATCCAAACAATAATAAAGAGGAACCAGAAGCTCTCTGGTCCTCTATGTGACCAAATGTCGTTGAAAACTCAGGCTTCTGAAGTAGGAAGGATGAGGTATAGTCATATAGCAAAGAGTTAAATTGTTTCCAACCTGGTGCAATTCCATAAGCTCCTGCAGGCAATTACTGAGAAGGACCTTCTTTATGCAAGCTTTCCCTGCGGTGAAAAAATACAATCAGTTTGCTATCCTTATTCAAACTTCTCTTTAATTATAAATTTAGCAAAACAATCCCAAAGACCTTGACTAATGAAGTTTCACTAATCATTCATAACTAGATTCTATAACAAAGCAGTAGATGGACAAACCTCGCCTGTGAGGATCACAGAAGAAAAAGAATTTGTGCGCTGCTATTCGACAATACATCTGAACAAAAGCCGCAGGCATATCACGCAGCTGGGCGAGATTAGGAATCAGACCTCTAATGTATGCTTCCATTTCCTGTAAAGAGGAACATCAGTGAGAACAAGATTCAGATAGGTATGACTTTATAGAGATCTAAAGATACTGGTTCGGTCACAATATTCAACCGCAACAACATAAGTATTTCTTAGCAAACTTTAATTAAATACATGAGGCTGAAGGAAGCCATCAGAATCCTCATCAAGCTCGCTCATATCTATTCTTGCTTGTGTGAGGGAAACCTGATTGAAACAAAAAAAAGAATGGGATGTATGAGCTCTTATAGAAAAGGCAATTCATGCAATCAAATCAAATAAGTAGTATTGTCAGAAAACAAATACAAAAAACCAGTGCTATATGTCTTCAGATATGGAAGAAACATGCAAACTTCATTTCCAAGCATCTGAATAGTACAACCACAAGAGATTACTTGGGCCAACATTGTTTCAATAGACCTTAAGAAGTTGCTTGGAACGAGTACTTAGTTGATTTTGAGAAACAAGAAGCAAATATTAACTTGCCTACATCATCTTCACTATACCGAGAGAGCACAGTAGTAGGCGTGTAGCCCTTCCACAACTGGAGTCAGATAATCACTGATATACACCCAGCATTGAATTAGAAAACTTACTGTTCGCATCACATACAGATAAAATGGCAAAATTGCTATCCTTCCTGAGTCATCTTTCTCAAACTTCATAAAATTAGAAGGGCTAAAAAATCGCCAGCACTTTGGACCAATTTGCTTCTCACAAACAGAAGCTATGTGGCAAAAATCTTCGTAATTCATCTGTACAATTTAGACAGCATGTTAAATTATCTTTATTGTCATTTATCAAGATGTCAACAAAATCAGCAAATATGTTTTGCTTTTTGCTCCACAAGTCCACATAATCAGATAATCATATGAGGCATCAATCATATAGACTGATGGATACATAAATAGTGGATGTATAGCAAAGACAAATAAAAATTTGTACATCTAAAGATCCCCACATACCTTTTCAGCTCCAGTGGCATCATCAATAACACAGTTTCTCCCTCAAGCAAACCCACATTGCATCAAGATCATCAGCATCAAGCAGAAGCTCTGACTGCTTCTGCATTTAAAATAAAGAAAAAAAGAAAAAAGGAAAAAATTGCAGAGAACTAAAATGTGATAACAACAAAAGAACACAAGAGACAGAATAAATAACCAATATATTTTTACATTGAAATTCAGATTAAAAAGAAATGGCATATAG
This sequence comes from Xerophyta viscosa, assembly GCA_002076135.1. Classification (NCBI taxonomy): domain Eukaryota; kingdom Viridiplantae; phylum Streptophyta; class Magnoliopsida; order Pandanales; family Velloziaceae; genus Xerophyta; species Xerophyta viscosa. The sequence continues at coordinate 4,406,780 of MJHO01000006.1, read as the reverse complement.
AAGTGTTCTTTATCCAAACAGAAAGTATCCTGTCTGAGAAAAAAATATGGGAAAACAAAATGAGGAAAGCTTCATGTTTAATAACTCAGTTGTAAGGTATGGCGTCGTACCTTCAGAAATCTGTACTTTGCTAGTCTATGAACCCTGTGACTAATTGATCCTTCTTCTGGCTTCTGTTACAAAATAAAAGAGTGGCTAAGAAGAATATGATAAAGAAAGAAGAGAGGGATGGAGAAGGAGGATAGGTATCAGAAATAAAGCAAAGAACAAGAGATACAGTTAAAATCTATTTCTTGACATGGATGCACCATTGATCAGAGATGAGGTACATTATTTAGCATCGTTACCTTGAGGTGCAGCATTACTATTAATGTCCAGTTCAAGCATTTGAAATCCTTTGTCTTAGTCATTGTGAATAGTTAATCTATTGATCTGATTATATCAATATTCCCATCCCCTTTATCAGAAAGGGTTCTTTCCTAAAATACCGTTATATACCAATCCTTTCTACATGTTTTTAGCAAAGTAATGGCCACTATCCTCGATGTAAGCACGAGCCAGAGTCCATATACAGCAGTATCAGGCTTAGGTTTACGGCGGTGCCTGTAATGCACGTCTACTTTGTACTTACAAACTTGCTCTTCATGACCCTGACTTTCTCCTCGAGCAATTAACTCATCATGTTATCGAGCTTACAAACTAAATTAACTTACACTTTAAGTACGTAATTGATTCACTTGCAAAAGTAAAACTGGATGTTGTTTAACCATCTCCACAATTATGTTCAAAATTGTGTTACTTCATAAGCAGAAGTAACCTCATGTACGAAGTTCCTTTCCAGAATCACATTTGTAGGGGTGCCAAATCTAGTCCGGCGCGAATTTAGCCAAACCAGGACCTAATTTGAACCACCTCGAGTTTCACACTTTTACAACCGACCTCATTTCAGTCGGTTCCGTGCCTTCCCGATAGGTGTGCATGTCTAAAAGGAAACAAAGAAAAATAGGTACAGTAGATAAGAAAAAAAGAAGATAATGAAGAAGGAAGATTTTATATTTCTCTCCTTTTTACTATATAAAAGGTGTCTTACATATCCACGTGTAGGTGTAGTGCGCATGTGCATAAATTTCTTAGAAAATAAATCGATTGGTCGATCTTAGTATGGTCGGTTATCAGATTTTCAACCCCAAACCCGTCCCGACTCATGGATCCCATAGATCTGACCTAAACTCAGGAGTTGTGTCAGGTTGTGTCGGGTTATTTTTTGAACACCCATACACATTAGTTCATAGTTGGGTAAAATATTCCAAGGGAAACATGCATAGTAAACCAAATAAACTGTACCATGCCTTCTTATAGAAACTTGGAATAGAACCAGCTTCAGCATTTTTCTGTTGACGCTCTTTAAAAATGTCTAGCAAAAATCTTTTAATCTCTAGCTCTGCAAGTCAGGATACATATTAGACCCAAATATTTGAGAATATTCATTCATTCACGAAAAGAAAGAACATCTAAAGAAAAAAAAAACGATTAGAAAATATGTTGTAACATGAATAAATGCCAACTTATGATGGAGGGAGCTAGAACGACAAAAATTCAACCAATGGCGGCTAGTTTAACTAACTCTACTATTTCAGGTGTGTCTAGTTGCTGCCTGTTGAATAGCCTGTAAATTGTCGAACAAATTGCATTAATTACGAACCACATTTGCTAGTATGTAGGTTCGCAGCTTGTAGCGCGTGCTCAGACGCTACATGCAATAGAGGGCAATAACCAGCTAGCCATCTAGTTCATGGAAAATGAACATTACCAGCTGGATCCAGCAGGATCAGTGGAATTATTGGAAGATGAAATTGCAGCAATTGCTCATGGGAACTGAATCAAATTTTAATCAAGTAAATCAGAAGAGACAAAGATGATAATTAGCGTGTGAAAATAACAACCCATGGAGGCTTCTGAGCTAAAACTGGCGCCGGAACTGACGTAGCGGCGGAGATTACGAGCCCACGGCATCGACGCCGCCACTTCGGCCTCCTTCTCTAGCGCCATTCCCTCGCCGTCGCTCGATCCACCGTACGTTTTGATTTTACCGCAACAGTCCTTGCTATATACTTGTGGAGCTGAGAGCGATCGCTCTCGCCAGCTAATCTTAAGCGCTTATCTGATTAGAGAAATGTGTTTGGCATTTGTATTAGAAGAAAACGAAAGATATATTTGCATTTAATTTGGAGAGAAGAAAAAAAAATAAAAAAAAATGAAACAAAAAAAATACAAACGCTAGAGGAAGGGCTTGAACCTTCGACCTTGTGGTTAACAGCCACACGCTCTAACCAACTGAGCTACTCCAGCTGGACGCTTGAACGAATTTCATAAAAATTGTTTTTTTCTAATTTCAAATGCGTGGAATTTACCAAGTATAATAGAACATATAACTTGGCAGTAGTTAGGGCTGAGCATTCGGGTCAACCCGACCCTAACCGAAATTCTTAAGACCGATCCGACCCGAATACCTTCAGACCCGAACCGATCCGAATTTCATTTCAATCCGAACCGACTAAAATTCGGGTCAGTTCGAGTTGGTTTGGGTTGACCCGAATAACAGCACAAATTATTCTTATTCAACACCAATTCGGATTCAGGTCGGTTCGGGTCGACCCGAATAGTTATAACATAAATATTTTGTTTAAAAATAAAAAATTAGCACGTAAAAACCAACGAAAACTAATTAATACATGACTCGTGAAAATAATTCGGGTCCAACCCGGACCGACCCGAAATATGACCTTCGAACCCGAACTGAATTATATAGACCCGAAATATTATGCCGACCCGAACCGAACCCGACCCGAACTGGACCCCAAATTTTGGCTTTGTTCGGATCAGTTCGATTCGATTTTTTTAGGTTCGGGTAATGCTCAGTCCAAGCAGTAGTCGTTAATATTTTATTCAACTAAAGAAACTGTAGTCTCACCGATCCCGGTGTACATTTCTCAGACAAATTCGAGGCATAATTTAGATCACCAACATGCCCAGCCACAAGAAGTTGCAAGTGAATTCACTGAATTGAATGCTAGCTAGATAAAATATACAACTTACATGAATCTCTTGTTTTTTTTTTGTTTTTTTTTTTTTTTTTTTTTTGAAATATGTAGGAAGAATACATGCCTTTCATCTATATTACATCTGTAAAACCAAGCTTAAGCTCCAATCCGTGGACGTGATATGGAATGCAACCAGAACAAAAGACGGACCAGTTTATAGCCCTGGTACTCTTTAAGTTCCTCGTGTTAGTAGCAAACGGAGTCCGAGATACGAGCTCAAAAGAATGGGAAGAGTTCAAAGTGCATTGTATAACAACTGTAATATAATTAGAAAAATGGGCTAAAACAAATGTCCTATGATTTACAGACCTCCAGTGGCCTTATCTTGAAAGACCAGGCTCCAAACCATCCGAGGCCTACCCAATTAAACAAATAACACAGGCGATTCTAGCAGACAAACAATAGAGTATGGCTCGGGCGTGTTCGCAACAAAACATCCAAATGGCACCGCAGGAGAAATATTTTCTCTAAAGCTAACAGAGAAGAAACTTGAATATATCACTTAGAGAAATTATGCCCTCTACGCGCCTACTTCCAGCTTCCACAATTATCACACGCCGAACTCCTAAATCAGGCAAAATGCATTATGATCATCATCATCAAACATAAACTATATAGCAGAAAACTAATCAGTTCAGTATAACAGCAAAATGCTTACCAGGATTCGCCAGTCTCTCCATCACTTTGTGCAATGGATCAGTACGGAGACACATCTGACACCTCTGCCCATTGAAAAACCCATATGGAGAATTCGCGTCTTGACCAAGTTGCAGTGCCTGTTTTATGTAAGAAATATCAAATGCTTGTCATCTAGTTCACTGACATGGGTATACCAAGTAGTTCTGTAAAATACAATTATTGCGAATAATCAAACATACTGAAGCATATGAAAGTAATAACTAATAAGGCCGCAACCTGCTATACATTTTAAACCATGAGTAACAACGACAAAGCAAGAATCCTATCAACTTTAACTAACCTACACAGTATCTGAAAGCTAAGATGGCATTATGAAAACTACATCTTGAATGTCCATCAATAACAACACAGCGTGACATAGTAACACCATGAATTTTCTAAAAGGATTCCACTAAAATTTCTCAAATATAAAAGTCTGGAGCCCAGGAAAAGACACCTCCAAACTTTGGCAACCCAAATCTACCTGACAGAATCCAAAAGGAAATTTGCAAAATACAAGGAAACAAGAACAATAGAAAAGGAATGGACTGGAGAGGATTAAAGTGGTAAAATGTTATGCACAGATGGAAGGGTTCGAGCTGCATGGAGAGCCATATCATTATTTGAGTTATTAGTTGAAATACAGTTAGGATCTTGATTAGGAGTTTTCGTTGAGTCAAAGTTTTAGATTAATAAGAGCTGTAGTAGGAAACAATAGCACTATTTCGAGAAAATTATAAACATTACTTAAGAAGTTTGAATCTAGTAAGTGTTCCTGCTAAGGTAAGAATTTATAGCAAGAGTTTCATTATGGTAGTAGTCTGTGTAGTTTCTATAAATATATGATGTATTCGTTAATTTTTATTATTGAAAAGATATAATTTAGTTAATTCGTTCAATTTCACATTTAGTTCTCTAGAGTTGTCCACTTGCAATCATGTGGAACGATTTCTCTCCACATACCTATATCGGTTCATAATAATTGGTATCAGAGCAGCCTTGCAATCAACAACTATGTCGAAGTAGGTCTAGCCAATTTCGTTCGCAACCAACGATGGAAAGCACTTTGTGAACTGTCTTGGAAACAAAACACCACTCCACCTTGTGAGGCTATCATCAGCACACAACTTGAGATTAAAGTCATACTGGCACAACTCTTGCCAACAATAACAACCACGAAGACCACAGAGACCAACGCTCAACAATTTGTCAAGCTAGACGCACTAGAGCTCTACGTTCCACTATTAGTTTGCACAAATTACCACCGCCTCCTCTATCTCATATTCCCTACCTACCATGGTTTCTACAATCATCAACACCTATACCGCTTATCCTTATCACCAACACTGGACGCAACAATACAATGAACACCTCTAGCAACAACAGCCTCTACATCCACTATCGTTTTATCCTCACCACCAACATGGCCGCAACAATACAACCAACACCTTTATCACTCGCCACCACTGCTTCCACCGTCATCTCGCATTACCATGGGCCACAAAGATCCTCTACAGTCATCCGTTTTTTTTTTTTTGAGAGAATCTCTGCAGTCATCCTCAACCATCCTCCAACTTCAACACATTTACTTTCGACAGAGATTGCAACATGTTATCTACGGAAGAAGAAGAGCACATGGTTTTAGATGATGTTGACGGTTATCATTTTAATTTCTCGCGATATCAACTCCAATTCCAAGGATCCAACCTCCATCATACCTGTCACCATGCCTACAAGCAACCTCCCAACTTTGATGACCCTCCCCATGCTACCACAGCCATTCATACTCGCTCCATCCGCCATGAATTTCATGCCAGTATATCATACAAGTGTAGGTGTCGTGCTTCAACGGTGATATATTAACATGAGGACCTCTACTCTATACGTTTACAAGTCACTACCACTTCATGTTTATTCAGCATACATTTTTTTGGTGGTTTAGACAACATCAATTTACTGAAGAGCTTGATTTTACACTTGCGAATAAGGTTGCTTTTCAAAGAGAATGAAATGTTATGTACATGATGCAAGGGTTCAAGCCGCATGGAGAGCTAGATCATTGTTCGAGTCATTAATCGAATTGAAGTTAAGCATCTTGATTAGGAGTTTTAACTTGGTCAAAATTTTAGATTAATAAGAGTTGTATTAAGAAGCAGTAGTATTATTTGAAGAATATTGTATGAGATTATTTAGAAAGTTTATATTTATAAGTGTTCCCCCTTAGATAAGAGTATGTTTAGTAAGAGTTTTATTATGGTAGGAGTCTAGAGACGTATCCTCTTCAATAAATATGTGACATATTCGTTATTTTGAATTTTTATTATGGAATAATCTAGTTAATTAGTTTTATTTAGTGTTTAATTCTTTTTAGCTGTCCTCTCGCAATCATGTGGGGGGTTTCTCTCCGCCGGCCCACGCCGGTTCACAACATAAACAGCTACTGCACTTTTAACAACCTATCAACTTATGGAGGGACCCTTGCAGCCAAAAAATATGGTTTAACAAACCCTAGAAGTAGGACACTTTTGATGCTCATAAATATCTTTTAGTTCCTAACGAACATAAGAATAGGGCTACTTATACACATTCATGGTAATGTAGGACCCACAATGTCTTCCATGACCAAAATAGCGAAACATAGTTTACCTGATGAACACTCATTTCGTCAAGACGAATCTGCGCATAAGCTCTGTCCTTGGCCAAAGCTGTGATGTCACTGTTGGAAAAGATAAAAGTTCTTTTCAAATTCAAAAGAGAAATAAATTCCCAAACCACATAGGAAAACGAACACAGCCAGATACCTTCTGGAATACGTATCCACCAAAGAATCATTGTCATCAACTATTGGTATTGAGCTAACTCCAGCTGCAACATCAACAGTATTATGTATGTAAGACCTTTGACAGCACAAAACCACTAAAGTCGTTCTCTGAGAGTAAGCTATCGCTGATCACAAATAATCCAGAGATGCCAGGTAAGCATGAAATTCACACGATGAATTTCAGAATAGCTACAGAACTTCAATAATGTTCCGCTGCCATATGCAATTGACCATATCAGCACCAAAACTAGCTATGACTAAGCGCCGTAATGAAAGCCAGCAATGCATCTTGTCCATTAATTGTTTCCGTATCTAAATGACCAGGAGTTTTCCTCTAACAGGACCATGATCATAAAATGTTTTGAATGGTCAACCTGAATTCAGATAGAGATTCTTAATGTTTAAATTTCAGAATAGTAGAAACACCAGCTTGTTTTGTATTAAGCTACCAAATAAACCATTTGCAGTACGCTATGAAACCTTGACTACTATTTAAATATACTTAATTTTGTGTGCCACGTGAGCAATTCTTCTGGAAAAAAGGCTATAGAATGTTCATGTATAGGCAGCTGCAACCAAAAATATTTAAACACTCGTATATATTTTGAAACGTTTATCTTTTTATTGCTGCACCCTCAGGTTATTATATTGTTTGAGAAATTAAGTCTTCCTTACATTTCCACCTCGCAACATTGCAGGACATGACTAACTCAGAAAGCATTTCAAAAATAAAAGATCATGGGAGGCAATTAGATTGTTGAATTTCATCTGGACCCATACCAATTTGTAATGAATTCAGCAAGCAAAGGCATTAACAAAGTGAATGGACAACGAAAGATCGAGAATCCAAAAAGTAAGACGTTGGTAGTATAAGAAATTATTCAATGTTAAACCATGACTGTGAGGTTTCTCAAAAACCATTTGAAGAATCGAAAAAGAAGAAATAAAAAATGTGTAGGATGTAAGAGTGACAGCTCTTTCACCAACCATATGTATTGAGCTATGTGCAAACTTAAGTTGAGCAACTTTTTTCCCCTTAAAAGTAAGAGTTGCTCAACAAGATTAACCAACTTTCTAAATCGACGCTGTTATAGTCCTTCCCTCAAAGGTGGCAGCCTTGTTGTTAGTTCATAGGAAAATGTCACAAAACATAAGGTCAAACAACCCATGCATAATTGCATCGGAAAAGCATCAGGATTTCTGCAAACTTTGTTATGACTGCTTAGGAATACAAGCTGCCACCAAGGTTTAGAAAAATAAAGGAGATATTTGTGGAGCAAACATTTTAATAAGAACAAACCGCAACATCGCAGCCATCTATGTTAAGGACGATAACGGAAGTCATCCGGAAAGTAGCACCACAAGGATAGACAATGGTGTTACGTCAAAAAAATTTAGAAGTGGACCTACATAAGTATTAAGCAGATTTTCCTGCAAGTCATATTAGACAAGGAATACTGTCATCAGTCCAAAAATGTATCAGCGGCTATAAGGTTTACTAAATATGCATCATTCAGAAGCTAATGGCCACTCATGTTAAAAAAAACATATCACGGAAACTATTAACCCTGTGTTTGAACAATCAACTTCCAAATTACAACATTGCGTTCAGTAATAAAGCTTCCCACTGGAAAGTATGTTGCTATCTTCAAAAGAAACCAAGAAACCATCCGTCTAGCATCAAAATAACCACAAATATAGAGGGGAGTTAGGACAACAATGAACAAGAGATCAAGGGTGGTAGCCTCCTTAGTAATATATAGCAAATACAGAAACAAGTAATGTAAACATCTTCTTGTATAATGCTGATAAAGCAACTGAAAAGAAACTACATGCAACAAGTCCAAGCATATATTGAACGCAAATTAGTACAAAAAGAAAGGTGTCATGATGAAGAAACACCATAGAACCATAAGAAAGAAAGCAACCACCTTGCACTAGTAAACTTAGGGCAGCATTAAGTGATGCATTTGGTCGTAATATTGCCAGAGGCCGACCATTTGACTCCCCAATTTGTGGAACCCAAGTGCCTAATCTGAAATTAAAATTGCATATAGGTTGTTGCAGAATAGGCAAAGAACTTGAGGAATGTCTGAAGTGCCTGCATATACCTGAAAGTTTAAAGAATGTTTTGGATATATTACAAGTGGCACACAAAGAAGTGAACTATTACAAGTGGCACACAAAGAAGAGAACTATTACAAGTGGCACACAAAGAAGAGAACTGTAGTTCTGTGTTAATTGCAAACACATAATTGAAACAAAGATAAGATCAGACTCACATCGCAATATTCCTGAAAGTGATGCTAGATGTAGTAGCTGAGGATAAGAACCATGCTGTGACGACGAATGAATAATTGGAACTGTAGCAACTTGATTATGAAGAATCTTCAAAGTCACATCTTTTAGCGAATCATAGGGACCGGACTACATGCACAAGAAATTAAAGCAGTTATTACAGGAGAAATCATCCAATGTTTTTCTAACTTGTAGAAGCTGCTAAACAACCAAACTGCAATAGAAACAATTTGGTATATCAGATCATTGTCCATGCAGCAAAAGAACCCTTACATCCAGACAACTTCATCTATAAAAATACCACATACACACACATGCAGAAGAAATTAAAGCAGTTATCACAGAAGATAAATCCATCCAACACGTTTCTAACTTATCAGAAGCTGTTAAACAACCAAACTGCAACAAAACAATTTGGGATAACACATCATCATCCACACAGCCAAGAACCCTACATCGGTAAACACACACACACACACACACACACACATATATATATATATATATAACACATCATCATCCACACAGCTAAAGAACCCCTACATATGTAAAAGGAGTCAAAGACACAGACACACACACACACACACACACATATATATATATATATAGAGTATGTGTGTATCTATAGACAGATATATATATACATCTATGAATAATTTAAACAAGGAAAATACGTACATAGATGAGACTCCTTTCAAAAAGCCTTGAGTGTTGGTCTAACTTTGCAATGAGTTGTCGTTTTCCCTCTTTCCAAGCAGCTATAGTATGAGTCTCAAGCTCTTCCTCAGTTAAATTGGAACCATGTTTACCAAGCTGCGATTACACACACGTTAACCCAAATTTTATGATTTGGTTAAAGAGATTAAGGAGAACAAGTGAGTTGGTAGGATAGAATCCAGATTATGCACCTCTAGACCTTTATTTAAATGCATGCACTCAAGCACTTTATTTCTTTAAAACAGAAAATAAGGATGCTATTAAAAATACATAAACAAATAAATAACATAGAAAGAACTGTCATGTGAAAAAGGGTATCCATGCTTGAGCAACAAATAAGGACACTCTAGAGAGAAATTAGAATACATCACTGATAAAGATACACAAACAGAGAAACTTTGGTTGCAAAAAAAAAGCTTTGCATCAGAATTATAGTTTGAAAGGTGCATGCTATTAACAGCTCATGCAGCATGGATTCAAAGACCAACGCTATCATGGTAAGTTCTACAGTCATTAAAGGATTTAGTTAAACTACATGCAGCTTACCTCCCTCAAAATAAGTATAAAATCCAATGCACTAAGCATTCCGACAAACTGTCCATGGTAGAAGTCCCATAGAGGCGCCACTGGTACTCCCTGCATATATTTACAATGTCAAATACAAGTGTCTACCACATGATACATGTTCCCCTTGCACCATGATCAGACACTTCCAATTTTCAACCTATAATACCACAACGAATTCTATTTAAACATTTGACATACGTTATGGAAGAGCAATGAAGAAGCAGCACAACCTTCATCGTCTGACTCCAAACAGTAAAGAAGAAAGAAAGTACGGAAACAAATAAATGAATCTAACGTCATCACCAAATAAAGACTTGTAAGAGTTCCTAAGAGTACGCTCAAGATTCGGACAATCACGGAAAGGGCCCCCTCCAACAACCTTGACTTTAAAGGATTAACAAACTATCTACCTTTTACTTAATACGTCATACTCCAACAAACTCATCTCTACATCGATTTTGGGGCAGAGCAAGATTTTTGTTTATCTTACGGCACCCTGCAAAAGCATACGCAGACTAAGCTCACCTTTCTCCTTCTACAGGTTATATAGCAATGTGGAACAAAACTACAGACAAAAAACAGTGATATGCATCCTTCAAAGCATCTTAAATTTCGAAATCTTTTTTGGTTATAATCATCACTTTTCAAGCAACACAATAATCTTAATGGCATCAAGCATCGAAGTGTCGAACCCAACATTTTCACATGAATAGAGAAATCTTCTGATGGAGTTGATAATTTTAGCATGAGAAATCACAAGCAAGACAAAATACCTGCTCATAGAGGATATGGAAAGCTTGCTTCACGGGTAAATTAACATCAAGGGCAATGACCTGGAGAATTATATATGTTTCAAAATAAATAAAATATCTAAAGATCAGAAGTTTATTTATAATATTTTTCTAATATTCTCCTCAACCCTAGAAATAAAAATACCTTTCCCGAGTCTGGAAGCAGTTCATAACAGTGTGCGCCGATAAGAATGCAGAGATACGGTTACGAGATATCCCTATATCAGCATCAGACATCCTTATAGTCGCCTCCTGCAGGGCATCACTGACAATGTAACCTGTTTGGTATAGCAGAAATGACAATGCCGGAAAGATCAACTTATGGTTCAAGGAACTAATTGCGCTCTCTTATGTATGTTCATAAACCAGAATCTCAAGTGGTCCTAGGCACATCTACAAACAAAAACATTTTTAGGAATATAAGAATTGTTCTCTTGAGCTATTACAATTAGATTCAATGAATTCAAGGTAGTACTGAATCCCATCAAAGAAGATCAGAATTGGCTCAACCATGGCAAATTTAGACATACAGTGGACAATTAGCCATTTTCCAGTCCTTTACAGTTAATAGATTTAATCAGTGTCTTGCTTTAAGATGCAAAAACCAGGTGCAGGTATGGGAGCTGAAGCGGGAGGAAAGCGAGCATCTTGGAAAAAAAAGCCTTGGAGATGGAGGGTTTATATAAATTTAATATTTAAAGTAACATAAAGAAAGAATATTTGCATATAGAGAGCATGACATGTAAGACATTTGGGAATGTTTCAAGTGGAATCGCGATCCAATCTCTCTTCTTTATCTTTATATTAAAGAAGAAACAGCGCTGGTAGATATTTAGGTTGTTACGCGCTTAAAATGGGTACCGGGGGGAAAGCGGGAGCAAGGGGTTCCATGAAGCATTCGTGGCATTAGAAGATTCCTGCACCTACAAATGACTTTTGATATGATCAGGACTAGTTAATGCAGAGGAAATGTTGAACAGTATATATATGTTATCTTTGTTACAATGTAATCCCACAACACATAATATGTTGCACCAGATTTCAATTAAATACCATGCCGCAAAGAATAGCTAGTATGTAGTACCCTTATTCTCATGAAACAAGTTTCGCTAAACGTCTGTTCCAATTACTTTATAGCAGATTCAATATAATACAACTACAAAAACTTGCTTTAATGCGCACTCATTATAATCAAACTAGTCTATTTTCGGATGATTTTTTGCAAACAAGCAAATAAAGATGCAACTGGTATCCTTACACTGTCCAAAAAAAGACAGTGTTGGGTCTATTTCAAATCCTACTGCGTTGCAATATTGATTCCAATAAGCACGCCTATGCTGCTTTAAACAATACTTGTGAAAGTTATTTATCACAGAGGAGCTCCACACCTAGTTTCTCAATTTTGGTTATGGAACATCTCCTCATGAAACCATTTACACATGAGCTCAATACCAAATTGACCTGCCTCAAATACATCAGCTAAAAGTCATAAAGCAGACAGATAACTTTTGAACTCGATATTGTTTACAAGTATCTTGGAATGGTTATTTGTCATAAATATAAACACCGGGAAATGGATTATATTAATACACAGCTCAATATCAAAATAAGCTAACTTTTAAAAAGCAACCAATGATTTACACCAACAAGAATGTTCATCCCTATATGCGCTAATATGCAGATGCCTTAATTAGGATATATCAAGAACCTTCATGTTCTCATATGAAACAATGCATTCAACAGGTGGGTACATCAATTAGAAACTTATAACAATTTGCAGATTCTTTAATGTGCTTATGTTCAGGACCTTCATGTTCATGTATGAAACAGTGTAATCAACAAGTGCTTACATCAATTATACACTTACCACGCGTTGGAAAGCTCCATGATCTACATCCATGTGCATTCCATGCCCAGGTGTATCAACACTCAAACTTGCAGGAATTGGATTGGGGTCCCTGGTTACCAGTAAAGTGTTGACAATACCATAGTTTCCCGTGATAAAAGGTTGACGCTCATCATGTCTCCATTCACCATCTACATAAAACTTGTACTGCATGTTGCAGGTGAGTATTTTGGCTTAATCTTCGGTACAACAAAATGCATGCCGGACGCAAGTGCTTATGAAAGCAAGCACATGCTAAATATTTATACAATGAGCAATGAACAATGGGCACACAGCATGCCAAAGTTTTACATAATCTTCAAACATGCAGAGATTCTTGGTGATATTGATGCATGCAATGCCGAGACGACAGATGCACTGAGAATTAAATGGAAACAACTAAGCAATAAACTAAAGATTGAAAATAAGATGTTTCTAACGAACTAGTAGTCAGTAATTTCTCAAATACAGCTCTCAGAAGAAGATAGAAGTTAAAATCCAACCTGGTGGAAGCCTGGTGTTAAGCTGCAGACTGTCTGAAACACGTTAGGACATCCTTCCACGGGGGCCATGCGTATAGGCTCCTCGGACCACCTGAACCAAAGAATTTCAAACTAGTAAATGCATCAACAAATGTTTATACTATTAACAATGCTGGCAAAGCTACCATAGACCGAGGATTCAAATAAGCAAGACAAAATAAGTTAATTGTAACCAAATTACCTGGTGAAAGTGCCAGCGAGGAAGACTTGGCGGCCGCCATAAGGCCAGAAGAACCGCCTAGGGATCAGCACCGTACCGCCGCTTCCGTCTTGGGGAGAATCAGCTGCCGTAGCAAACATCTGCTAATCACTTCAAGTTTGACGCTTAATTCGCAGATTAAGACAGGACCTTTGTTGAATCTCAAACAACCACTGCCGAAGGCTGCAGAACTTGCCGCAACACTTCATCGACGTTCCTCTCACCGCTACTAGAATCAATTGACCTTAACCGCAATGCTTAAAAATAAAGCTATTCAAGGATTTCCGGCGACGGGATCCTCCACGGCTGTGGGCAGAGGACCCCTCAGTGGATCAAGCATTCCTAGCCACGACCCAAATCGACGGCGAGAAATGCATTAAATCGTAGAAAATAACACCAACGTCGAAGATCCTGAATCACAAATCTCGCTTATATCATTCCAGCTTAACGATTGCTTGATCAGATTCACATGACTTTTGAACTCAGAATCGTCACCAGACCAGGATTAGCAATTGGGGAATGGACGCTAATTCTGAGAAAAGAAAAAAAAGATAATAATCTCCCAAACCCTAATCTAGGGATCGGAGATGCACGGAAATTGGCGAAGATGGACAACGAGAGAGGAGAGAGAAGAGACAGAAAGCTAAAAATTGATTGGAGAAAAAACTAAATAATAATAACTTTATAATTACGAAACTTTTGCTATTAATAATTATGTTATGGTTTAGGCATAAATAAATTTTCGCTTTAAGAAGTCTCCGAGTCTGCAACTAAATATCAACAATTATGTGGGTCCTTAACGCATTTTTTTAAAGAATTTATTTATATCTAATTACCTATTGACCTCAAAATTATTCATTTATAATACTAAAACATAAGATGTGATTTAATTGTATATTAAATTATATTATTAAATAATTAATTTAAATTTAAATTGTATAAAATAATTATTATAAATTTTATATGATTTATTTTTTGTATGAAATTATAAACAGTCTATTTTTTCTACTTTATATTTTTTATATAATTTCTATATTATATTTCTTTATTCCTAGGTTAGATTTTGTGAAGATGTATTCTTTCTTTTTATAAAAAGATATGATATGAATAGATTGGTAATTATAAATTATAAAAATTTTAAATTATTTTTACATGCATCGTATGTATATCGCTAGTTGTAACTAAATAGGGACTAGTAGTTATATATTATTTATAAGCGGGTTAATTTTAAAGAGAACAATTTTGTGAAAAAATTATTACATGTAGGGGATAGCCTGAAAGCTGAGGGGCATCGCTATCATTGAAATCCGATCATACGGTGAAGATGTGATGTTATAGGTCGGACCCACAGGAAGACAGCTGAATGAGATATTGAGATTCCCGGGCAGCTTCTCAACGTTCGTTGATCATTCAACTGTAGGACCGCATGCAACATTGCAACCTGCTTATGTCCGCCGTCCGATTGTATTGAGATAAGTAAAGATTAATCGGGTATTTTTTGTTCTTGGAGTATCGATCCCATAGTTACAAAAATTATTTTGTTTGACATTTTAAGCTATAATTCAAATAAAAATTTAAACTGCAAACACTTCGTGACTAAGTTCCTAGTATATTTGTAGTGCAAAATAATTTCCAAAAAAAAAAAAAAAAAAAAAATTCTACCACTTATATCTTCTTTTAACCATTAGTACAGAAAAAAAAAACAACAAATCTCAATCACACATGCCTCATGATCTGCACAATTTTTTCGTGATCCGTAAAAATATCAAAATTACATATATACCATCGTGTTGCGTGGTCTTGATTATATCACGTCAACATATTTAATTTCTTATGTAATTTTTTGGAAGTACATAGCAAAACTCTTAGTACATATATTTCTAATGCCATGAGAATAAAGAAAGGTTCAAGCAGTTTGCTTTTTAGGTTTTATTTTGTACGCTAAGGTATGCTTTTCTCTGCCGGGTTGACCTCATCCTGCGAGAACGACATGAGACACTGGAATGAAAATCGAACTATGCATTCTAGACTTTGTAAAATTGGGACTAATGGATCAATATCACTAGTTTGCCTTGAAAATGCAATTTTTCTGCCGGTCCAAACAATGGACCAGACAAGGTTCATTTATCGATCAAGCTCCATCATGTTATGTGTTGGGCCGGGCCGCTGTCAGACTCGCGCACCTACTCTGTTTGTTCTGCCTGGACCCCACCATGTCGTCCGAGGGGCCCAGCTTGAGGTCATCTACTGTACATACCTAACGTTATGGGCCAGAGAACTTTCAAATGTCGTACTCGTTTCGGCAATCTAGGGGCGTAAATTACCTGTACCCTGTTTAGCCCACAGCGCCGGAACAGGTCGCCCGAAACCTACGCTCTCCCACTCCCTTCCCTCATCATCACCGTCGCAACTTCGTCGGCAATGATCAATCATCGCACGGTTCGGATTAGCAATAATTCAACCCGCATGGAGACTCCCAAAAAAGAAAAAATTATGTTCCAGCAACCCAAAAATTTGGGTTTTTCTAATCAGCCTCATAATGTTTCATTCTCCTAATTTTCAGCCGCCATATCAGCTCCTTTAAAAATTTTGCTCATTTTAGCCTCCTATTTTAAATTCGAGATGAAATAAATATCATAATTTTAAAGTTTCAAAACACCTATTTAAAATTTTTTTTTAAAAAATTAACTTAATAATTATTGATCTTATCAATATATAGAATTTTTAATAATACAAATTTTTATTTAACTTTTGAAGCTTCAAAATATCATTAATGTTGAAATTTTTTTTAAAAATACCAAATATATAATTTAAGATATAAAACGTGAAATACAGAAAATGACATTTTTATCCGAAAAAATTAAATTTTGGGGTTAAGGCTGATATGTTGATGTTGACAGGTGAGGAGATGCAATGAGTAATACTTTGGTAATAGGGGCTGATTAATAGTTACCCCAAAATTATCTTATTGTCCTACTTAATAGGATAATACTAAATTTTGACATATTATACTTACTAATTTTCAGAAGATCCACCGCATTAGTTTCTGTGATTTTTCTGTTATATTTTCCACAAACCAGCATCTGATTCATTTGGTTCCGGCCTTCCGGGGTCAAGAGACTTCTGCTGTTCATGCAAGTCGAGACACGTGTGATGTTCACGCAAATATTTTTGAGTTAGGGTTTTGCGCAACTCTTCCTTGCAACCATCTATTCAGTGGCTACGCTAGTTGCCAGTTCGTCCCCTGGCACTCTAAAGAAATTGTTCCAAACAAATTTGATTGATCCAGAGCGGAACCAAGATGAGAGCAGAACAAGGTGGACTAAAGCAGTTAAACAAAATCACAGTTACCGAAGAACAAAATAAGATAGGAAATAATCATCCATTAGGGATACATGACTATCGAGCAAGTACATGGGATAACCAACCATAAACTTACATCCTTCAGATTGGCAAAAATACCAAGTGACGGCACATGCTACAGAAATCATTTGGGAATATCCATTCATGTATAAACTGACATAAGTGATAATAGATTTACAAAGAGCTTTTGATTCCAGACTCACCTGAATCTCCAGCATCAAGGCAGCTACGCGCAATGCCTCCATATCTCCGAAATTGAGATCGTTATCAGCCTCTCACTTGCATAAAGAGAGAAATTTGACTTTTCGTCCATCATAGCAAATGCACCACTCAGGCCAGATATTTGTATACATTAGGATTATCTTTGTCCCTCTCCAAATAATCTCTGGAGATCAGATCTTCAATTCTCTTCTTGATTGCCTTAAAATCAGGCTGCACAAAAAAGAAATGATAAAGTACTAGCGAACACAGTGAATCATTGTTTGATTATAAGCCAAGACTGGGATTATCAAAGGATTATGAATAGTTTCAAAGCAGATTAGAGTCGTGATTGGTTCGAATTGTAAAGAACTAATACCTTAAACATGCGGCCTAGTTGCTCAACACATTCCATGACTAGTTGCTGATGGTTCAAAACTTTACGGCTCTTCATGATACGCACTATCGACGCATCAATAGCATACCTCCTGTCCTTGTCCACATCTTCTATCACCTTTTTCTTCTCATCTACGGGAGGGAGAGGTATCTACAATTTGTACCCAAAAAAAAAAAAAGAAATTGCATTTAAGACAACATAAAGCAACACAAGAAAGAAGGTTTTTTAGTTGCCTCACGAAGAACAATTAGATCTTCACACCTTAATCCTTCTCATTTTATCAGTGAACTTCGAATTGAACTCGAGTAATCTTCTGGGAGATATTCTTTGGAGATGGCTCCTTATTGAGAATCTTGTACTTAGCACAAGAAAGAGAATGAAGCAATCTAACCACATCGTCATCCGTCAAGTTCAACTGTTGCATTATCTCAGTATAACTCAATCTATCTGCCCCATTAAACAGCAGAAGCGCAGACGCCTACAAAACCAAGAATTCATTATGTTAGAGGCCAGAATATATTATATCAATCCTACCAATTAAAGAATGATGACATAAACCTGGTAAGTAGTCACAATCAATTCTATGGTCTTCGCATCAAATTTGCCATTGATATTGCAGGTACCCAACGAGTATATCCATGTCAGCTTTCTGTGCTTGGTCTTTGTCTGATAAAATTCCTTAAAAATTTCTACACATCTTACCTACAGAAACAGAAGTGATTCAGTAATAAATCTATACATAGACAATATCGTAATGATTATGATAAATACCAAATGATATATAATAGTGGAGTTGACAAAAAAAAAAACCCTGTAAACTGACGTACACTCATTAATATTGTCCAGCTAAACCAAGATTCAATTAAGAGGAACATGAAAAGAAAGCACTTATATCTAACAAACTATGGAATTTCATACCATCTCCGCTGGAAGGTTCAGATCGAAGGATTTATAGCTTGGCCAGAAACCTGTTGTCAGGACTGTAACTGTTAAATCAATTCCAGGGTTAGCATGTGGGTTAGTGTTAAGATACTCTTCGAAATGTGACTGGTTTTCTCGGGCAAGTGTCAAGTCGGTAACCTGAAACACAGAAAACAAGTTGTTCATTAAAACAAAAACTACAACCATATAATTACACTGGATTCAGAAACAAACCATGCCCTCCATCTTGGACGTGAATTGTCCTCCACATTGCTGCTTTAACTTTGTCAAAATACTTCTCTCATGATCATCATTAGCACTCTTATCAAATAACAACCTCCGTGCAAGCTTCTTCCTGCAGATACATTCTAATGTAAATTAAATGGAAAAGGAACAAGAAAAAAAAAATTTAAAAATCCGATTAGATACCTATAAAACTCTGCAAACAGATCTTTGTCGCTAATGTATGCAAGCAACTTCACCACCTGCAAAAATATACAAATCACTGGTGGAAGGTTCCAGCATCATATAAGCGTACTGAACACTAAAGATGGAGACATTAACATGCCTTTTCAAGTGTTTCTTCAATGGCCTCGTCACTTAGCTTTTCACTGCCACCCTTCTTAAGTATGTTATCACAGAAAGTTGCTAGTAGTTCAGCACTTGAGCTGCCTGCAACACCCTTATTGCAGAAAACCTCAAATGCCTCTTTCAGTGCCTATTCGGATAAAAAGATATGTTAGGTAAAAGATTATCAAAATGCAATAAATCTTTCAGTCACAAATAAACCTTGTGAAAGAGCGAGTGGTTCTGGAAACAATCATTCACATAGGCCAAGTATTTGTCATGGAGCTCAATAACTTTCCTAACAAACACCTGATGTGCAACAATAAGAGTTAGCACGTAATACAGACTGTTTGTTTGCATTAAAAGTACAGTTAATCTAAAGATATGTGGGTGGCATACCTGCTCTTGCAAGCCAACCACATCTTTCTTCTCCGCCTGCAAAATAAATAGCCATTAGAAATGTCTGACTGAAGGATATAGCTACTACAGGAATGGAACTGCAAATACCGCGTTGGTTGGAGAGGTGTGGAATGCCTCCATGTTTCACCTTTCCTCTTGGAATTGGAAAATTAAAACTATTCAAAATGCATAAACAACCTAATCCAATAAAACACCCAAATCTTCCAAAGTAAATAAGCACATGATAAGCACACCGATATTACAAGCAAGAAGTGTGTGTATATATATATATATATATATATATAAAATTCCTCTGTAACTACCATTACTAACATTCGACCACTACTTAGTAACCTATTTGGAATAAAATATGAGACATTTGCTTGGTCCATAATTCTTCCTCTATACTTAAGAAAGTGATCACTTTCTCACATATAGCTCGTAACATGATTGCTGGCAGGCTAAAAGAAAGAAAATAACCCACATAGGTCGATTTAGAATATTCTTTTGGACAGCATGGAACAAATTGAACTCATGGATATCCAGAAATGAAGAGCATGTTGACTTTGTTATTAGTGATGAACAAGAACTCGCTCAATATATCAAATTAGCTCCACACATTAATGTTAGACCACTTCATGCCACTTACTACGTAAAACTTAAACCATGACAATGTGAACATCTGACGACATCCTAACTTACAAGAATTATTTGTTAAACAGCCAAACACTTGTTTGTAATTACAACTTCTACCTCCCTGCACTGCATGACAAAGTGAAACACACCTTCTTAGTACTAGCAGCATCTTCAGCTTGCTTTACCAGTGCTATGCCTTCAGAAGTGACATGCTGCAGAAGGAACATTTAATAAATGATATAATGACAAGAACAAATACAGACAAAGGAACAGAAAATCAACTAAAAACACGTGAAACCTGTTTGAAAATATGAGAAACAGGATCTAGACCACGCGTTATTCTACTAAACAGTCTGTACATTCTTGAGAGATCATCGACCTAACATAGAAGTTAAATTGCACAATCATGAGACCCCACAGAATTCTAATTCTTAAAAACTAGAAATCGAAGCATTGGCAAATTAAGCAATACCTTGTCATCTCGAAGCAATGCATGACAACCAGAATGCTCTTTTTCAAGGAGCTCGCTTGCATGTACAAATAACAACTCATGTTGCACTTTCTGTGGAAATTATTTAAAAACATATATAAATTAAAAAATAGTGTTAATGCCATATAATCAGGTCATTTCTTTTATGTTGATGTCCTTTTTTGAGACTTCCGAACTTAAGCTACAATTCTAAATAATGTGAATTCAAATGAAAAAATTTCAGTGTGGTAAGTGAAAAAAAAAGGTACCTCCAGCAGCTTTGGCTCGCTGCTTGAGTGCAAGTAATGTGACACACGCTCCTTTTCCCGTTTGAGACACTCTTCAGCCTAAAACAAACATAAAAACATGAGCATGTTTCGGAACAGGAGTTCAATAAGCAAAGTCACAGGGTTTACCTTAAGCATGTATTCTGGACACGAGTCTTCCTGAATCCACGCTGTAGCCTTTCTAGAGTAATATCCAGCGGTATCATTAAGCATTGCTGCTTCAAAATCATTTTCATAGCGGTCCATATTCCCTAACCCAATTTCAACAAAAATATCCAACACATTTTTCAATAATGCTCGATCAATCTGTTCGCCCTCACGCTCTTGATCGATCTGCATCAGAGATGGTGATATGGCAACCATGATTGTACGAAGAAAGGGAAAAAAAAAATCCTTTGAAACATTAGTGAAAATCATCTTTCCCTACCAAAGATATTACAGCGTCTCTGACTTTGACATGGATCTCCTCATATACCTACAATTGAAGTTGGGAATGATACTATTATTAGCCAAAGAAGGCACTAAGAACCAATTGTTTGTCCTTCTACACAAATACAACAAAGATGCAGATTTACCAGATCACGGAAGCAAGTGAGACCAACTTCATTAAGTGGTGGAAGTGACCTGCGAGCAATAAAGTACCGATCGAGGTAATGGAAGAAACGTGATAGCCACCTGACCATGACTTTATGATTCGACCATCTTTGCACAAGCTCCCGCAGCATAAATTCATCATGCCTTTCTCTTAAAGCCGGCAATACCTATGCATGATAATAACAATAATAACAACAGTAATAATGCCTTTAAAAATCCAAATTACATGCAAACCTTATGAGATATGGAAAACCTCACAAGAAATGAGGCTACACCAAAATCAGCAATATGCCTACACCTATCGGTGAACATGACATGCATTATACAAAATTGAAGTTACGCACTTAAATGTAAACAAATAAAGTACAAGCATAAAAGCAGCACGTTACGTATGCATCAACAAAATTTTATTTACGAAAAAGTTGGCAGCTGCAACCACACTATACAGTACACCATACGCAACAATGAAAAGTAGTGCTGATTTTGGATAAATAAACTGCAGGATAAATTAGTTATCGCAAGTTAACTACAGTTCATTCTTTATGGCATATGATCTTTAATAAATTAAAAGTTTTAGTATAATCCAGCATGATAAAACTATATTATCTACTAAACCTAGATGAGAACAAAATAGAATTCTACATGAATATATAAATGAATTGCTTATATACTGAAATAATGCAGATATAGATGATCCTTATGCGCTATTAAACTTTATTCTATTAAGAACTAGATGACAATTGAGAAAATCATAGACAGCAAAAAATTGGATGAAATACTTCTATATCAGCAGACACATAGTCAGACGTAATATGCATTCCTATGAGTCACTTCCTATGAACTTAATTTTAAGCTAACAAAGCCTTAGAGAGCAAAAGAATACATTCGAAAATAATCAGAGGACATTAAAGTAGTTCCCACATGCTACCTCATTATGATTAAAACCTTTCAGAGCAGCATCACAATCTTATAAGCATCAGGATTAGACAAGTTGTAAAGTTTTGTGTTAGCTATTAAGATACCTCTTAAAAACTAATGAAATATGTAGCTGAAAGCTTAAACTATGGATTTTGGAAATCTTTCCTTATTTACCAAAAGCAATCACGTAATAAATTCAAGTCAGTAATATTTCACTACCGAAGATAAAATCCAATTAATTTCGACACAACTTTCCAAGTTAACATGATTACATCGACAGATCAATTACACACAACGATTATTGTACTGGGTTTTTAAAAAGTTTCAATTACAAATATCATGGGTTACATATCCATAACAAAACACATTTTAACATGCAGCAGAAAAATCCAATGGGTTGCATAAATTAGTTACTAGAACACCGGCAACAGACACACTGATAACAACAAACGAGAAGGCAATACATAAAACAAAGAATTAACTTTAGCATACATACTAAAAATTAAAAGCTATACTAACTTAGAATTTGTGTGCCAATGCTAGGATAAATAATTGCATCGGTCACTTGAGTGATAACAGCACAGTCGAGATAGCAAACATATAAGGCATTGACCATAGAGTTAATATTCAATAAGCTAAACTGTTGCATGATTTGGTTCGCACTGCAATGCACTGAACAAGCAACACATAATCCATATTAAGCACAGATGGACATACCGTAGAAATTATATACTCCTCGAACGATTCGCGATATTTATCATAAAGCTGCTGCGAGTAATCATGAGGCGGCTTTTGGGTACACATGTTGTATATAGTCCTTGAGAAAAATAATCAAAACATTGACTTAGTTCTTATGAAACAATCATAAAATCAACAAATTCAGAGAATCACTCACGTGTACAGCATCATATAATCTTCTGATGAGAACTGGGGTTCTGGAAGACCTTCGAGAATTCGTTTGAGTTTCGTTATTCCTTTCTGCATAAAGGCCCAACCCTGCTCCAGGTCAATTGTTTTGCGCTCCGGGATTGACATCTTGTTGTCTCGAGATCGGTATAATAAAACCTAGACCCCTAAATCACCTCCTGCGGAAAATCCAACCTCAGAACTCAATTCCACGGCCAAATCCACTTGAAAATTGTAACCTAGGGCAATGTTAAAGGAGACAAGAAAGAAGGAGCGGCGGCGACAGATACCCGTGAAGACGGCGGCGGCACAATTTGGAGCCGGTAGCGGAGCGATCGGCCAGCGGCGGTGGAGAAAATTGCCGGCGGCGTTGGCGAAATCGACGGGAAGAGAGATGGCTTCCGGAGATATTGAAGACGCGGCTGGAGCCGAGGGGTATTTATTATGTTAGTGAATTGGGATTTTTTTAGCAATATATAGTCGATCAAAAAAGTCTTCTTTTTGTTTTTGTTTTTTTGTTTGTTTTTTTTTAGCTCTTTAAAATTTAGTACTACAATTTTTTGACATGAAGTGGAAGAAAACCGAACTTATCATATGTATATATATATATATATATATATATATATATATATATATATATGTCATACTATTCTTTATTATTAAAGGATTGTGCAAATCAATCAATCATTATAAACTTTTTATAAAATAGATCTTCTCTTAAAATTCATGTCATGAACATTTCGAATATTATATAAATATTTTTTAATTAAAAAAATAAATAGTGATGTGATTTATAATTTTGTTATTTAAATTGTCTTTTAAAAAATACTTCGTACTTCTAAATAAATATTATAAGATTCTAAAATTTTAACGGATTAGTGGCTGACCCGCTAAAACTTTGAAGTATTAAAACATCCATTTACAAATAATTTAAAAAAAAAATTGTGCAAAAAAAAAAAAAAATTTAATGTGATTTTTTCGCTAATAGATGTCTTGAGACTCGAAAACTTTCCATTGAGTAAATTTCGGACTCTCAAAACTTTAAGTTAGAAATATTTTTTTAAGAAAACTTTAAATAATAAAAATGTAAATGACGAGGTCATTAGAATTTAATAGTTTACGGTGGCTTAGGTTAGTGCTGTGTTAATATATATATATATAATATATATATATATATATATATATATAAAACTCGGTATCAAAATAGTTGAGCGCCATGTGGCACTTCTTATAACTCACAATATGCCATATGGTGTCTCTATTATTGTTGAGTGCCAGCGCGTGCGCCTGGCGGGTCGAGCCTGTGCGGCGGAGGCTTGCGAGCCAAGTCGGCAGGTTAGAACTGACTCGTGCAGGGTAGGTCACGTTCGCTGGGCCAGCAAGACTGCCTGGGCTGGGCTGGTTGGGCCCTGGCTCACGCAGGTAACAATCTGCGAGCGCAGATTGTCCCACACCAGCTGGGGCTGAACTTGTGTTTGGTTCATATGTGAGGAGACGACTCCTTAGATTGCGGCGTCGTATTTTAAGCCGAGCACCGGTCCTAACATGTGGTATCAGAGCGGGTTTGCGTGCGAGCCACCCGGCGCAGTGCTTGGGGGGGATTGTTGAGTGCCAGCGCGTGCGCCTGGCGGGTCGAGCCTGTGCGGCGGAGGCTTGCGAGCCAAGTCGGCAGGTTAGAACTGACTCGTGCAGGGTAGGTCACGTTCGCTGGGCCAGCAAGACTGCCTGGGCTGGGCTGGTTGGGCCCTGGCTCACGCAGGTAACACTGCGAGCGCAGATTGTCCCACACCAGCTGGGGCTGAACTTGTGTTCGGTTCATATGTGAGGAGACGACTCCTTAGATTGCGGCGTCGCATTTTAAGCCGAGCACCGGTCCTAACAATTATCTTACCATCTGACATATGTCACTTAAATATAATAAATATGTAATTAATCACATATTTAATGAAAGTTTGAATTCAATACATACTTAATTTATTAATAATAATTTTAAATATAAAAATTAAGTATAATTTATAATATTTTTATTTTATATATTAAAAGATAAATTATAATAATATAGAAGAATTTGAAAGGTCATTATCAAATTTTTAATAATCAGTATAATTATATATAATATGTATAAATGGGTGATTAAAGTCGTATTTTTTGCTAGATTATGAAGAATTTTAAAGGTCATTATTAAATTCTTAATAATCTATATATAATTCTATACAATATATATAAATAGGTGATCAAAGTCGTAACTTTAGAAATTTAATTTGGTATTTTTTTTCTCTAATTACATGTGATAAATATAGTATAATATTTTAATAAAAATAAATATTAATTTATATAAAATCAATATATTCAAAATAAAATAAAATTTCAAATAGAATTATATATATAATAATTTAATAAAAATAATCATTAATTTATATATTAAAATATAAAAAAATTAATATTATTATTTATATTAATGACTAACAACGGGTTCAAAACTAGTTTCATATAGTAAATAAGAGTAATTTTTACTTTGATCAGCCGTGGCAATATAGCTTACGTCCACATGAGCAAATAAGAACTCCATTAACAAAGTTACCCTAATTAGTGGGTAAATATAGAAGGACAGAATAAGAGATTGCTCATACTAGGCATTAGGAATATTATATTATTACAAATGAAGTGCTATATCCATTCTCATTTTGGACGAACTCTCGAAAGTGGAATGAGATTTATTGACATGCCTACATTTCCATTTATAGTGCTTCTTGGCCCTCCATTCGTTGAAAACATGCAAATATGGTATGAGTATGACCATTGAGAGGGGATGGGGAGCGCTGGCGACAGCGCTCAGCTAGCGGATATTATTACCTGAAATTCCTTGTCATGCACTTAACTTCGATTAACGGAATAGATGGCAAAATGACATACTGGTCGGACAGTGAGCTTTCCTAAGTCGAGCGCGTGTAATAAGTGTTGAAGACAAAATATGCTAAGAGACGTTAGCAAGCAATTACTTAGACAGACACCGTTTTTAATGTGAAAATTCTCGACTAGAGTAAAGGTAAAACCACAGATCGTACGCGACCTCCGAAAATTGTATCACTAAGAGTTGAGTGGAAGTACAATAATTTCTTAGAAACGTCCGAGCTCTATAAATAGCTCGAACTTTATCTCTTAGTCTCCATGGTACAATAGAAACTAACCCCTCCAACTTTTGACAATGAAATGTTCATAGACTCCGTTGAACAGTTGGGGGAGGAGACATATGTGGTCAATACACCCTCTTCTGTCACGTACCGCCAATTTGGTCACTTCTGACCAAGTATTCTGCGCAACCTCCTTCTCTGCAAACGCTGACTTAGTCACGCCCGTGGTTGAGGACGTCAGCTCAGAAGAAAAGCACCAACGTCACTTCTCGCCACGTGTCATGCCAGATCTAGGACTACATCAGGGATGTCAATCTATTTACGTGTTTGAGCATCATGCGGATCTGCACGATGGAATGTAAGCTAGGGCCAACTGCCAAATGTTGTGCTGTTATTGGCACCAAACTAACTTTGTAAGGCTAGTATCAATAAGCTAATGAGGTGTTTGGTTAGTATTTTAACTGTATGGAATGAAAATCATAACTATCTATTCCGATTGTAGGTATTTAATTGATTTTAAAAAATAACAATTACAAAAAAAATTAAGTTTAAGCTTTATTATGCCAAATTTCGATTTTTCAAATAAAAAACGTACCAATTGTACCACACTAATAATACAATATTATATTTTAGTTTAAATATTAAATTAAAATATAAATTAAAAATGCAACAAAAAAAATCACAAAGTTTGGCTTGTGACCTGACAATGCATGACGTAACCCTACGCCACTATCACGTTGTGGGCGCGACCCTATGAAATGACATAATGTGTCTTGTTGCGCAATCTGTTACGATCAATATTCATATTTCTCACGAGAAAAAAGAACAGTGCTACAAAAGATCAATATGCCGGCCGGCTTGGTCCACGGTGTCGGATCATGCAGATCAGGTACGTCTCCCTCCGGAAACATTTCCCGCAATAATCTCTACCAAAAATCTCCACATAGAGCAAACAAAAGAGACGAGCACAAATACAAATATACATTTTAGCAAAAACAACAATAACAAATACTTTTTACAAGAAGTAAGGTCAGCTACGAGGTTCCTTCTGTGCTACCATTCTTTTATAGCTAGCCATGTCTTCGTTTAAGTCGACAGAGTGAATGAAAGTACGAATATATATTTTCTTTTCCATAGAGTATATATTCCAATTTCCACTATAAGGGGCTCAATCAGTGATAACAAGAGAAAACTCTTCAAATCAATACTTCATGTAAAACTAAATGATTTGATCCATAACTAGCACTATTAGTAGTTGCAGTAAGGTTACCCTGGCTAATATATTTTGTTATAGTAGAATATATGGGCTGCGAATATGACTGTACATTCCCGGTTCTACGCAGCCGTTAGTTATCATCCTTGAGAGTCAATCCCGCACATTTGTTCACCAGCTCCTGACTTATAACCTATCATCAACACGAGAAAAGAAAGGTACAGCAATAACGAAAAAAATGGTTTCGAATGATCGCGTGACATGCAACATATTCTGAAGCAATGTTTAACAGTAAAAACATAAAAAATAAAAATTGTGATGTTTAAAAAGCATGCATTCACCTGACATTGTTGCAACTGGAGCTGCTTATTTTGATATAAGCTCATCAAGTGATTGCGTAAATCCTATGCAGAAACCAACCATCTGTTAGAAATGCTAGCAAGTAGAAATCCTACGGAAAATTATAGATAACTCCTTGTTTTCTGAAAGTGTTTAAACCCTAACCCAAGTTTTAAGATTACAAAATTTTAGCCTCTCTACACATTAAATTGACACTGATAGACCTTATTAATAGTTTCTCTAACCGCAAAATGAGCAAGAATAACCTGCTTAATCGACAGATCAATCAAAAATTAACAAAGCGAACAAGAATACACGTTAAATCTAAGACAGCTAATAACCCCTCGTGAAAGACGGCCTGGCGGCAATAAGATATCGATGGAGAAAATGAATAAAAGTAGTACTATTAGCAACACAGGAAATGTTCGTCAGAAACTATCTTGGAATAGAATTTTTTTTTTTTTGAAAAATTAGGAAAATTTAAAATAAGGGGCAGTTGTTGATATCTGAATTGGAGGGACTAAAGTATTACTTTCTACAAATCAAGGGGCTTATCCATAATTTTCCCTAAATCCTAATAGAGAAGACAGAAGAAACACCCATTTCGCAATTTTACAAAGCATAAATGCAGTGCTAATTACACCTAACAATATTCTGATGTAGCTGATGGGAGGCCAGCATTGTTACCGTCGCACTAGATTGTCCAGGGTTCTATAGAAGTTCAATGAAACAGGTGTTCCTCCAGTGGCAACAACGTTGCTAGATTCACTTATAATATAGACCAAAACCAGTACCATCTATAAACACAAACTGCTAGGACCTAAGAATGAACATATCATTGCATCGTTGTACATCACTGTACATATTTATCTAAAAACCTAAATGAATCCTTATAGACTACTATGCGTATTTATCTAAAACAATGACAATTGATATGGTCGTATTTGGACGATTGCTTGATGCTTAGGTATCTTGATGCTTAGGTGTCCATGAAGCGTAGAATAACAGCCATTTTGCTAATGCCATTATCCATACCAGAATCCATTCAATTGAAAATACACCTTGAGATATTGGAAAATACTGTTAAAGAATTCTTTAGATCTATTTGTCCAAGGGACTAAAAAAAGAAATTATGAATAGGAGCCAATGAACAGAAACTATTTAAAATTCAATATGACGGCCTAAATAACACACTCACAGACATAAATGGAATGACAAAAAGTTTAAGGCACTCTTCGTGGCAATGAGGTGTCAGAGTTGAAACACATACCTGCAGTAACTCTGTTCCCTTAATGTCACAGTTAAAACCAAAGTACTGAAGCCTGTCAGTCTCACTTTTTAAGCAATCTTCTACCTGGAATTTGCAGCCAAAAAAAGGAACAAAAGACTTTAAATTGACGGCAATCAATAACATTCTTAAGCAACTTATGCATGAGCAAACGGGTACCAACCACCCTTAGATAATCTGCAGGTGAATAGTGCAAGACCCATGAAGAAGCTTTCCTGCAATAATAAGCACGTGTTTCTTCTATTATTGCCTGTTCAAGTTCCGCATAAGGTACATATCCGACATCTCGAATGCAATTCATAACATTCTTCACTAGGTTGCATCCACGAGCTGTCCATTACGTTCACAATCAATCTAGATACAGAACTTAAATGATTAGAATGACGAATGTAATATACATGCTAAAGTCTTAGCTAATCCAGGTTGAAAGTGAACTAAAAGCATACCAAACATATGACAGCATCTTTGACTCTAGGGCCATATACTGGCCATATCTGAACAGAGACAAAATAAAAAAGAAGAATACAATTAATGAAAAAAACATTGAATCCAAATAGAATTAGTTGAATGCCAATAAGAGGAAAATCTAAGGACAACTGACCATATTCCAGAATGTAGTCTTAGCAAGAGCAGCAAGTGGAAGAACCTTTGACCGCTCAACCAGGTAGCGGTCAAGATACGCAAATACCATTGATAGTTTTTTGGTCATGATATCATAATTTGAGCTCATATTTGCAAGTGCATGCAATAAGATCTCCTGATGCTTGTCGCCTAAAGAGGGAAGCACCTGGTAGTTAAAGAAGAAAACTCTTCAGGTCTTTGTTCATCCAGCATCAATAACTTGTTAACATTTCAAACGTTCCATGCGTAATAAACAATCAAATGTTACTAACACTTAAAAAGAAAAAACTCAGTAGATCTTATTATCAAGAATGGCAAATTGTGCTCGTTCAATAGGTTACGACATACAAATACTAGTAATTGCATTTCGTTAAGGCACGACAAATCAATAAAAATCTGTGCTCGTCCTTAGTAGCAAAACTTTTTGCTGTACTGAGAAGATAGATGCCAACGAATGGCAACGTTACAACTTTCTTAGTTGACTATAAATTTGTTATTTAGTAACTATCATGACTAGTTCTCGTGGACAAACAATACAATACTTTTTCCAAGGCTTAAGGACAGTTATAGCCAGCAAAGCATTTAAGCGAGGGTAAGCAAAGCTGAACCACTGCTTTAAAATTAACTAAAGTTACCCATAACCTACAGATTAATAGAATAAAAGTGAAAGAGTACATTAATTATCAAGAGAGCACTTGGATTCCAAAAGGGCTTTAGAAATACAGTTGTTATACACTCAAATTGGGCAGTATTCACAAGCTAGATATGTCAATGAGCTCTTAATCTAACCGTATCCATGATGCATTGCTCCAAGACCCACTTGTATCTCTCATACAGATCTGGACCATAGTCAGGGAAATTCATCGACATTGTGTACACACATCTGTCAAAGAGACGCAATCAACACGAAAATTGTGTCAGTCATACTCCAAAAGGTACCCTCTTAAAAGATTTGGGATTTCAACCAACCCCTAACACGTCAAATTTGAACCAAACGGTTCCACATCACGAAACCTTTTTTTAGTTAGTTAAATGTGGAGAGCCTGAGTCACATACGAGTAATACTTGACGTATTCTTCAGGTGTGAAATTAGTATCTATTTGCCCCTGAAGTATCCTTTTGGCCTTTGTAATCCCTTCCATCAGGATTCCCCATCCCTCTTCCAAACCAACTTTGCTCATGATGCAGACTTAATACGGTATAGTGTCTGCTAGAGCCTGCTAAAACATTCAAATAGGAATAAAAATAAATTTTAAAAAAAAAAAAACAAAGTCAAAGCAGTAATCACTTCAAATATACATCCATAATCTACATTGCTAAACCTATTACCTATTAGACGGCACTTCTCATGCTTTATAACAGAAACAGAATTGACACAACCAAGGGATATCTTCAAAACTAAATGGAATTTAACTTTTAAAAACATTGTGATAACAATGAGAAACCATGCTCCTAAGACCATTTGGACAGTTCCAACACATATATATCATGACATGGGAGAGATCCCCCTACTCCTACAATGTGAGTACATGTCGTACATGTGTGTCTTTGACCCACTGTCCGCCACAACCGAGCCTATTGCAACGAGCAGGAATCAAATTTGAGACGGCACCGTCCCATGGAGTGCAGTAGCGCTCGACCTAAACCCTGGTTACAAGCAAGCACTTGCAAGCTACATTAAGTGTTGTGATGACTGCTAAGAACCCATGGGAAATCCACTACGCCATCAAATACTGTGAAATTATGATAATGGTAGAGAATTTTTTGACTGAGAAAGAATTTAAAAGTAATAAATTGGAGATGAATTTATAACTACAGCACAAGCGACGGGGATAGTGTATACCTTGCTCGGCGGCGTAATAGGAAGCCGGAGGCAGCGCCGATCAATGGATGAAGAAATCTGTCTGCCGGAAAGAGAGTGGAGGCAACGCTGCTCAAAGAGGAAACATAAATTATTTTAATTTAAAATTATTTTAAAATTACAAAAGTTTACCGAATTGACAAATTTTTGTAATTATATTATATTCTAAGTTTGTTTTTAAGTATTTTCCAAACTATAATCAGGTCCCAGCTAAATTGGCTATCCGGTACCACGGTAGCACAAAAATATCCGGTGCCGCGCTAGTTGAGAGTGGCGACTAGAGTTCAATATAAAGAAAATTAAATAAATAAGATGTGATACATAAAAAAAATGTTTTAATCTATATATATATATATATATATAAAATTCGGTATCAAAATAGTTGAGCGCCATATGACACTTCTTATAACTCAAAATATGTCATATGGCGTCTCTATTATCTTACCATGTGACATGTGTCACTTAAATATAATAAATATGTAATTAATCACATATTTAATGAGAGTTTAAATTCAATGCATATTTAATATATTAATAAATAATTTTATTAAATATAAAAAATAAGTATAATTTATAATATTTTATTTTATATATTAAATATAAATAATAATAATTTAAACGAATTTGAAAGGTCATTATCAAATTTTTAATAATTTATATAATTATATACAATATATACACATGGGTGATAAAAGTCATAACTTTTGCTATAAAATGAAGAGTTTTAAAGATCATCATCAAATTTTTAATAATCTATATATAATTATATACAATACATATAATGGGTTATCAAAGTCATAACTTTAGCTATGTAATTTGGTATTTTTTTCTCTAATTACATGTCATAAATATAATATAATATTTTTTAAAAAATAAATATTAATTTATATAGGATTAATATATTTATAATAAAATAAGTTTTTAAATAGTCTTATATATATATATATATACACACATTAAACGGGTGTAAATTTGATCAAAATCGTTATATTATAATAATAATATTATTAATATATAATATAAGATTTTAATAAAATAAATTATTAATTTATGTATTAAAATATAATAAGTTTTTAATTTTATCATTTATATTGATGACTAATAACCGTGCATCGCACGGGCTCAAAACTAGTGTTATTCTATTTTTAATAATTTAACTATAAATTATTAGAATGGGGGATTCCCATATTAGCCCTTTTGCTGTCTGTTTTGTACAAAAAAAAAAATCTCTCATTTTAAATTTGATAATTTTTTACGGTCTAAAATAGGGGCGAGCATAATTCGGGTCAATCCGAATTTCTAAACTAATCCGACCGAAAATATGAGAAATTTCGGATTCGGGTTCGGGTCGGATCATATTGCTATTTTAAGTAATTCGGGTTAAACATTTCGAATTCAGGTTGACCTTTAAATTTTCGGGTCGGTTCGTATTATATCCGAATTTCTTTTCTTCTATTTATTTACTTTTTTACACTACTATCCACCATCGAATAAATCCCGCAAGCAAATCATTTCTATTTTATGTCTAGTTATTATCTTTTTTCTTTTTCTTTTTTTTATTTAACATTACTTTTTTTAAAAACAATTCTTAAAATTAGGTCAACCCGAAATTTGTT
Source organism: Xerophyta viscosa (assembly GCA_002076135.1). Taxonomy (NCBI): domain Eukaryota; kingdom Viridiplantae; phylum Streptophyta; class Magnoliopsida; order Pandanales; family Velloziaceae; genus Xerophyta; species Xerophyta viscosa. Next base: position 4,373,457 of record MJHO01000006.1, on the reverse strand, counting down.
CGGTCCGGGTCAATTCGGATTGAGTGGTAATTCGATTTGGATCGGATTGGTAGTTTTTAGTTGGATATTTTCAGTTCAGGTGGTCGGGTTAATTTGGCTTGACCCGAATACTCATTCATAGTCTAAAATATCTATTTAGAAATATTTTTTAGAAAATTTTTAACATGATAGTTATAAATGTCATCAAATATCTACAAAATCTATGTTTAATTTTTTTTTAAAAATACTCATATATAGGTGATTTGAGACTCCAAAGTTTAACAGATTAATAGATAACCCGTTAAGACTTTGGTGTCTTAAAATATTTATATAGAATTAGTTTTTAAAATAACTTAAATAATAAAAATTATATATATTATCAAAATCTATAATTTTTATTTTAAAATTTTTTCCACAAACGTTTATATAGTTGCTAAAATACCTATACACAATTTACAAAATAGGGGTGATTTGTTAAAAATGTAAGAGAAAGTGACCGTTTTGGTATAAATTTTAAAAATAGAGGCTGATCTGATATTATCCAAATTATTTATTAATTAAAGAAGCCCAGGCTTAATACAGTTCAAATAAAAAAGTGCTTTTAAAAAGTTAGAACTTCAAATTTTCAATCTCGGTATTTAACAATGACTTCCCAAACGATATTTTCTCCATGTGTGCGTCGGAATTCAACAATAAAAACACCGTCGGAAAGAGGTTCTATAAGCTTTCTAACGAATTCGACGGACGTCAAACTGATGTTATATGAGAAAGATATAAAATTTATAATATATATGTAATTTTAAAATTCTATAACTTTACATTTGATGATTGGATTAAGAGTGCATTTACGGTGTCGGAAAGCTTATTTAAAGATGCATGCTGGCATCAAACCCGAAGCTTTTGGCGGCCTCACGACGTTGCCGAAATCGCAAAAAAATGTTGTCTTTGTGCCCGAAAATATATTTAAAAATTTGAATATTTTTCTAAAATATTTAGAGATGTACCAAATTTGTCAAAAAAAATATGCAAAAGCATATGATACATTAGTCTCTGTTTTTGTACTATTTTTTTAAATAATTTTTTTATGATAATTATTAAATTAGACTATATATATATTTGAAGAATACAAAATAATAAATTTTTGTGTAATTTATAATGCCTGTATTCCAATTTGTTTATACAATACCTCTAAGTAGGTAGTTTAAGATTTCAAATCTATACTAAAAAATTTTGAAACCTCATATCTATTTTGGATTATTTTTAATTTAGAGCATACTACCATCTATTTTTTCATATTGAACTTTTTTAAAAAATATTTATACATATATTTGTAGGATTATCTTATGAGTGTCTTTAAAAAGCATGAACTTATGTGAGAGAAAACCCATTTAGAAACATATAAGTTCTATTATCTTTGGCTAGAGCAATCCAAAATATCACAAGATTCGCCCAAAAAACTACTATGGCATGGTAAGCTGAACCAAAAAATGGTAGGACTCCTAAAAACCCGTTTGGATATTATTTTGACAAATAATAAGTATAAAAATTATAAATTTAATGAGATTAAAATTTTATTTTAAAATATTTCTAAATAGATATTTTAGCGCTCCAAATTATTAAGCATTTAAAATAATTTTAAAATCTATTTAGAATTCACAAAAATTTTAGAGTTTATAATATTATTTAAATTTTTTTTAAGAACATAAAATATAAAAATTATAAAATTTTATTAGAATCTCTAATTTTTTTAAAAATATTATTATATATATATATATTATTTTTTAATAATTGACTATATTGTTATCGAATCAATTCACCTAGTGAGATGTGCTAGTCAATTAGGTCAACGAAAAATATCATCTTCCAGAATGCCACGCAACGGCAGTCTTGTAGCCACACAGGATATCAGAAAATACCCTGCACCTAATTTGAACTTCCCGTATCACCAGAATCACACATATTAAAATAATATTATATTAATAATATCTCCAAAATGCATCTCCTCATATATGATAAATAAGTTTAGAATTTTTATTAGAATAAACTCTCCGAGCCAGGTCGAGAATAATTATCGGTAGAATCCCAACGCCAAAGAAAAGTTTAGGTCTTAAAAACAGCTACTAAAGTCCTATCTAATTAGAAACAGTGAGTTGAGTACGAACCATGTTATATACGTGCATCAAATACATGATCGATGCTATATAGTACGGACGCCGGCACGTACGAAAATACGAAATATATGAAAATATATTTTTCGTCTGCGAAAATACGTTACACACAGATGAAAAACGTATTTTTCATATATTTTTTTTTTTTTTGTGCGAGCCTAAATACGAAAAATATATTTTTCACCTATTTTGTATATTTATACGTACCGGCGTCCGTGATCTACAAAATTTTCCTAAATATATTTGGTGATAAGGACTAAGTCCATCAAAAAGCAAAAAACATTTTTATATATGCTATTCATTTCCTAGCCCAACTTGGTGGGCATGGAATAGATTTAACTGAATTGAATATATGGGCTTGACTCTCTCGTAGCCGGTCATACTTTAAGGAAAAAATTACATATGAGCCATATTTTATAAGTTAGCTCGTAATTTAAATTAATTTTATCTTAAAATTAATATTAATTTTTTATTAATATAAATATTTTTTTTTAAAAAAAATTAACTATAAAAAATGAATTTTAATATAATATATAATTTTTATATTCAAAATATTTTTAGGTGTTTTGAAGCGTCATATATTACGGATTGTAAATTTATTTTTAAATAAAGTTTTAATATAAGGACTGTTATGCAAATTTCTTAAATCTTTAAAGCTTTGAAAAAAACCCTACAAAAGGAATCGATGATGGCATTGTGGTGGTTTCACCGAAAACTAAGCCCAGACATATAGTTAAATACCTTGACATGAAGCGAAGCCCTTCGCTTTCTATCCGCCAGTTCCAGTACAACGCGTCAATCGGCCAACGCCAACATACAGAAACGTGGCCACGTGGCTCGTTGGCACATTGCTATTGGCTTAACGCAGTGTCTGGTGTTCTTGGTTACGTTGAAGATTGGTTTGCGGGTCATGAAATTTGTAAATCCCTCATTAGTCTTCCTTAAAAAGCCCTTCTTTTCTAATGTTTTAGCTTCTACCGTATTTCGCTTTGGCAGTGTTTTGGAGAACAACACATTTTCCCCTTTTAGTCACCTAATTTCATAATTTTCTACCGATTATCTCTTATTTTTCCAACAATGTAATTGCAGAATCTCTGAAACAAGCTTTCGTTTTATTTAATGGAGGTGAGAATAATAACTCGAGCTTGCATCTTCATTAAGTTGAACAGTTTTTTATGTAAGTTCAAATCTGAATTTGCATAAGTAGTTAAAATTAGACTTGATTAACTTTCATGTTTGCTTGTGTATATCCAATGATTTCGTAGATTGCAGTCGATGAAGGATCTATACATTTACCCTGCGAAGTTATCTGTTTTTCTTAACGTGTATATGTGTTTGCTTCGTGTGCATGCTTTGTTCTTTTTAGGACTCAGTTAGATTTGGTGGATCTGAACTTAAATTATCGTCAAATTTGTTCTTTCTCTAATATGTATTTGCTTTCAGATGAGCAAAATTGTATTTTTTTTTTCTATGAGCAATGCTAAGCTTGACGAAGTTCAGTTTGTTTTCTATAATTCAGTTTAAAAACTGAAATATAAACCTTTAGGGCTTACTTCTTGACCACCTTTATGTTTTTTTTATTTACTTGGTTTTTTTTGTTGCTTTAGCTTCCCTGTATGCAGTTTGTGTTTATAATCTGGCTTGTATGGTTACAAATATATTCATGTGTTTTAATGTGTTGGATTCAGTAACTGTGATGATACTGGTTTCGTGCTGAGTCCGAGTTGCTGAATTTTGATTTTGATGCATTGGTACCTTTGGACTTTTATCTTTAGCTTATGCAAATGCTTGATGTTATTTAGGTAATATTTGGTTTCGACATAATCTTATGTACTTGTGTTGTCTATAATTTTCTCTATGTAATTATAGTTTACATACATATCTACTTCGACGGACGACGTCATTGCATTTGCATCATGTAGTATCACATGACAGCTAATATTTGCAATCAGTCATTGAAGCCATAAGTTTTTCCTTTATCAGAAAGTCTTGTACTTGAGAAATTTCATAATGCGACTGTTAAGGATGTAAAGAACTACCATTGCGTGATTTTGGATAGTAAGTGAAGGAGTTGAGGTTCCAAAAAGAGGATTCACATTAGTACTTGATCGGTAGTATGTTCTGGTGAACGAGTTTAGTTTGATAAAGAAAACAGAAGCCTATGTTGGACTACATCAGGTGTCATAGAGGAGCAGTCAATGTGTATCTGATTCCCTTACCTTTATTTTTCTAGCTTTGTCTTCATAATGGAGAAATCACTTTGGTTTCTAGATCATTTTGTATATGAGCATTCCTACTATTGGCTCTAAGCTTTACTATAGTTTTAACTTGCAGCATCTCCGTTATATGAGCAGCTTTGTCATTAGTCTTGAAAGTGATTTACAATAGTGCCGACAATTATCATCTTTTTCTGATTTAGTTTAGATGTTTTTCTAACCCGTTAAAAAAAGGGGACTGCAGATCAATCCTGGTTTTTCAACTTTGTAAATGCTCGTTTTTTAAACCCGTTTATTTTAAACGCCGCAAAACACCTGTTAGAAGCATTGTTTGGAAAAAATTGAATGCAAAAGTTGTAGATCAGATCAAAATCTACTTTTTTATATTCAAAGTTTTTCTAAAAAATACTTGTAAATAGATATTTTGAATTTTCAAAGTCTTAGCGGATTATCTACTAACCCGTTAAAATTAGCCTCAAAACAACAATTAGCGGTTTATCCACTAACCCGTTAATAATTTTTTTTTAATTCAAACTTCTTCAAAAAATGTTTATATAGTAGTCAAAATGCCCTTGATATGAATTTCGACAGAGAGGCTGATTTTGAAGATTGAGATGAGGAGCTCATTTGTACAACCTTTTAAAAGCAGGGTTGATATGAGACCCCCCCCCCCCCCCCCCCTCTTTCTCTCTCCACCTCCCCAAGACATGTTTGTCAGTGCTCTCTCTCCACCTCGCCAAGACATGTTTGTCAGTGCTTTCAGTTTCCACAGTTCCATTCATTTTGTTTGTTATATTATCCATGTTCTTATAATATTCTAGCTTGCTATAGTATCCATGGTATCTTGCTTATAACTTGTCAGTGCTTTCAGTTTCCCCAAGACGTCTCCTCCCCCCTCCCACCACCACCACCACACAAAGACATGTTTGTCAGTGCTTTCAGTTTCCACAGTCCATTCGTTTTGTTTGTTATAGTATCCATGGTGTCTTGCTTATAATATCCATTAGGAATGCTTGCACATGCTTTGATTTTCTTACTTGCGGAGATGTTTATATATACTCTCAGTTCTATTTTTTGGGCTGTTAGTAATGGATATATCATGCTTGTTCTTGCTTGTTGCCTTTGTGGTTTATCAATTTCCTCGTGTACTGGGTGAGAAGAATGCCGCACCTCGTGATATGTCCACTCCTTTGTAGATATTTTCTTCAAGATTTTGGCTTTTTTTTTTTTTTAATATTTTTAACTGCATTTATGTCTCTAAAATGGGTGCTGTAGTGAATATGCCTCCGTAACTTCAGCCTGCACTAATTGCAGTAGGTCTTTAAAGTGGTCACTTTGGGGCAACGCTGGATATTTCGTCAAGGAGGTTTCATGGAAGGGTCACCGATGCCCGCGATGGCTAAATTAGGAGCATAGTTGCACTTTAGTGGAAGTTAGAGTCCTAATTTCATTTCTATGCTCACTTCAATGACAAAATGCAGTTATATTTTCTTAGTAACTCATTTTATTTAGTCTGCATACTTCATAACTTCTCATGTCTTGAAGTCATGGTCCTTGTTAACTTAGATTTCACATATATTCATAACTAGTCATGTATATGTTAAATAAATTTGCTATGGCCATATGATTTAGCTTTGCCAGTGCCTTTGTGGCCTATGTTTCCCTTGCTATATCTTAGCTGTTCATTAAGTACATAGGGACTTTTGATATGAGTGAGTGAGGGAGGGAGGGAGCGAGGGAGTCACTATGTCAAGGGGATCATGGTGTATTTATGTCAAGAGCTAGTTGTTCATAATTTGGATTATCCTTTTCTTAAAGTGGATTCAACAGTTGCCCAAAACTTTGATATATGGAAGCTAGAGCATTGTACTTGACAAATATCATTCTTAGCTGTTCATTAAGTACAAGGAATTTTGATATACTTACGGCCTTTTGAATTTTGCGCATTTATCTATCTTAATCTAACCATTTCATCTTTTTCCTACTTGTTAGTTGGAGGAAGGACGATTTATAAGTAATATGATATGCTTTTCTGGTATATGTATCTATCTATATATGCTTTCAGATTTACATTTACATAGCATGCACATTTATTTTCTTTGGACAGATGGACCCTGCTGAGCAACAGTCTGAGAATTTTGTGGATCAAACTGATGTGGACATGACAGAGATATGCACTGATGAACTGTCTCCAAGATCCCCTAATGCATATGATATTTTTGGAGACCCACAACGAGATCCTCGATTGGGAAATCAGTACCAAGTTGAAATTCCATGTTCAATGGCAGAAACAGAACTGGTTCGGCAAAGAGATGGCCCACTTAACAGTTGCGTGCATAGCTATGACTACTCTATGGCGGCTGGGTTGCCTATCCCGGTGATGTGGGTCCCACAAGTGCTTAATCATGTAAGATATCAAAAGGAAGGATACCACACCGCTAGGAATGCATCTGATAAAACTGGATCAACAGAGTTCTTAGGTTACACAAGCAACAGATGCAATAAATTGAATCCATGCTCGTTTGAGACTGAACATGGTTTTATTGCTCCATCGTGTAAAGTAGAAAATCCTGATGAGCTGAAATGTAAAATTGCTTGTCATGATGAGACGAATGATAATGTTATTGATTTTGCAACTCGTGCAAGCCAGAAGCAGAAGGAAACTCAAAGCTTTTGTCCTCTACCAGGATCAACTGTTACCTCTTGGAGTGATGCTGAATCGAAGATCTTTCTACTCGGCCTCTATATTTTTGGAAAGAATCTCACCCAGATTGGAAAATTCCTCGACATTAAGAACATCGGTGATATACTGTCCTTTTATTATGGGAAGTTCTACAGGTCTGATCAATACAAAAGATGGTCAGAGTGTCGAAAGATGAGAAGTCGGAGGTGCATATTTGGACAACGCATTTTCACTGGTTGGAGACAACAAGAATTGCTGTCACGCTTGATGTCTAGCAACACCACAGGAGTCCAAGATAAGCTATTGGAGGTATTACATTCTCATTTGATCTTGATTTATATTTTCATCTGGTTCTCTAGAGTGCGCTCCGGATCTGAACGCCTATGGTTTCACTTGCATTTGTCCTCTGGTAAAAGATGAGAGTTGCATTGTTTTTGCTTTTAGTGTTGATAAATGGTTAGCCATTTTACCTCAAATACATATATAAGAACAACTTTGGATTTAGAGGCCGTTGTTTGTTAATAAAGCAGCTACAGATCGTGGAATTAATCGGGTTAAGTGTGGACATGGTAATCTGTTGTTACCACGTTGTTAGATTAGATATTGAAAAACATAGAAGAAACATTTATGATAATATGATTTACTGTGGGCGGAGTTTAAATGCATACCTGTTTACAGATGTTTCTCATGTGGCAGATTTGAAGCTTTATTTGGTAAATTTGTTATTATTTAAATCAAGATGCAGAAAATTGTTCAGAAAATGGCACTTAATCCTCCAGTTAATCATATGTAAAACTGATATGAATTTCTGGAAGAGGATGATGGGCATATTGCATACAGCTCTAACATGCTATTTAAATTTAAGCAACAGACAAAGCAGTCACGTGGAGGATTATATGAACTGGAGTTTTTTCATGTTAAAATTGTTTTGGTTGGGCTGCTTTATAGGTGGTTGACTATTATAGTATCATTTCACCTTACCTGGCACCACTAAAGGCTGCGAGTTTTGACAAGAAAACTTTGGAGATTTCTTTGATTCAGGAAGCTAGCATTAAAAGGCGAAGTAGGTTGTATGGTTAGTTCATTGAGGTGGTCAGAATAATCGTTTTGCGTCAGTAATTTTGATAAAACATTTTTTGACATATTAATTTGTCGGGAATCGTACTTGCAGTCTTGTTTGTTTTATTACTTCACGGTCTGCATTTAGATGGATGTAACATGAACACCATGAAATCGGCAGTACTAAACACTTATACAAAAGCAAATTAGTTCTTTAGAACTTTCTGATGCTTCTCATCTTTTAATACTTTCTCTGATTTGAGCATAATGAAAGAACCTTCGTTCATTTTAGTCAAATAATGAAAGAACCTTCGAAACGTGGAAGCTAAAACCAATGATTAATGTCAATTCTACATGTATAGCGACTAGTCGTAGTGGTATTTGAATATCCTTTGTTCTCGGTTTTATTGGTTGCAAAAAGTCAAATAATTCAACTTGATTATTTGCTTTTTACATTAACGAGGAAAGGCTTCACTAAGGATTTTGGCTCTTATTTGTATCAAATATTTAAACAGCCAGAACACTTGAATGACCGATTATTCTCTCTTTTAGAATATGTCGTGTTGAAAATATGACAATGCTTTCAAGGTGATACTACTGTTGACACGAATTTCTTCTATTTCTTTTTTTTCTCCCCTAAAAGTGATTTCCTTTTACTTTAGCATTCTGTAATGCATTGTAAAATTTATGGCAGGCTACTAGGTCATATAACGAAGGAAAGGGTTCACTGGCGGAGTATGTGTTTACTTTGAAGGCCATGTTCGGACTGGACAAACTAGTTGAAGCTGTAGCAATTGGAAAGGGGAAGCATGACATCACTGGAATTGTATCAGACCCAGTTAGAACAAACTACCCCATTTCTATTCGCCCAGAAGTGCCAAGTGGCAAATCTTACTCCTCTCTCACATGCGATGACATCATCAAGTTTCTTACCGGAGATTTTCGGTTAAGCAAGGCAAAGTCAAATGACCTGTTCTGGGATGCTGTTTGGCCTCATTTGCTCGCAAAAGGATGGCACTCTGAGCAGCCTCTAGATCTCGCCTCTGTCAGTTCGAAAAATAGGTTAGTGTTTCTTGTCCCCGGCATCAAGAAATTCTCCAGGAAAAGACATGTTAAAGGTGTCCACTATTTTGACTCGGTTAGTGATGTGTTACATAAAGTGGCGTCCGATCCAAGACTTCTTGAGTTGGAAGTTGGAGTGAAAGATAACTCTAGTGCTGAATTAAATGCTAACAAAGTTTGTGCTGATCATCAGCGTCGTAGCTATCTCCGCCCAAAAGTTCCAAAATCTAGCGCAGAGCACATGAAATTTACTATAGTTGATACCAGTATGTTTCATGGCGATACACCATTGAAGGTGCGAGGAATAAGGAGTCTGCCTGTGGATTCGATCTCCGACTATATTCCTTCTGAAATTCCAGAGAAATTAGACAGTGATAGCTTCGAGGAAGACTCGGCTGATACATCTGAAGAAATTGAAGAGGAAATACAGCCAGAACCAGTTACTTTTATCAATAATGAACTGGCAACTGAAGAAAAATCTGATCTTTCTATTAATTTGACATCTTTAGAGCAAATGATCAAAACAGATGGATATGATTCAGATGAGCAAATGATATCTAACAAAATAGCAGATCCATTGCATGATGATGTCAAGCCAGATAAATCCCATAAATTAAACTATTTGTCTCCGGCACCAAAGCGGCGGAGGTTGAGTGCTGCAACTGAAAGGTGTAAGAATTTTGTTTCCGGAGACCATAAATTACAGAAAGCAGAAGTTGAGAATGAATCGAATACTGATAAAACAACTGAAAGTAAATGTGCGGAGGCTGGACCTTCTCGCAAATTCGACAGTTTTGCCGGTGATTTAAATGGGACGAGGGAAATATATAAAAAAGAACAGGCCTATCTTTTGACCTAAATCTTCCTCATTGTCCAACAGATTCGGATGTTGCAGGGCAAGGTTGCTCGACTTTCAAAGAACCGTATAACATCAAAAACGGTAGTACGCAGCCGTCTTCTAGTAGTTCTTTAAGGCACAGCACCAGAAGCCGCCCTCTAACTACGAAAGTGTTGGAAGCCTTTGAATGTGGATTTTTCACCGCAGGTCTGAGGGGAAAGGACATGCCGCCGCCCTACCCGCTGAATAATTTGGAAGCCAGGCCATCTCGTAGAGTTAGTCGATCTGCAATTCGACCTCCTACTGAAGACGTTCAAAATGTAGGGGTAGGAGAAGAATATCAAAATTTCATGAATCATAATAGCCATGAAAGCAAAGAGGCTCAAGAATTGCTGGAAGTTCCATAGTACCGATCGTTATTCTTCTATATATGGTGTTAACACGCAGCACAAATTTTTCGAGACGCTGCAACTTCCCGATAAAAAATAATGCTTCTGTCGCTTGCTTGATTTATGAGAGATTTTTAGTTCGGAGGCCTGCTGTTGCTGGTCGTGCTCTGAAGAAACTTGCTTGTTTTAAACATTTCTCTGGCATTCTTTTATCCATACATTTTTCAATTTTAGAGGCCTTTACCAGGTATTCATCTGAGTTGTCACCTTTTCCTCTTCCTTCAGATCTGACTATGGATTTTCAACTGGAGTTACTGGGATGTGAGTTTCTGCTTAGTAAATTAGAATTCCCGGCCTGTCGTTACATATTAGTCTTGTTTTTCAACTAGCTGAGTATCTCGTCTCGAGGTCGCTTAAATCAACATTTTCATTGATCTAAGCTCAAGCGAATCGCGAGTTTGAGCTTGGCAGAGCTTTTTAACCAAGCTCAAGCGCTGCCATTGATAGGCTTGGACTTGAGAGATAGATCCCAAAGGAGAGGATGAGCTTCCTATATATATATAAAAGGGAAGCAAGATATAAAACAATATCTCACATTAGTTCCATTTTTGCGCCTACATATTGTTTCCTTCACAGAGTAACTCGTTAGTTGACCAGTTTATCTATATTAATAATTGGAAAATAAGTTCCTAAAAATCATAACGGGTTAAATGCATATCAGTTTTTTTTATTTTTTAAAATTATATAAATCAGTCTCTAAAAATAAAAAAAATACGTTATATACATCTCTCCATTCATAAATTGAGTCGAAAAAATAAAAAAAAAATGTGTTGATACACAGCTCCCCATTCATAAATTGAGTCGATGATAAAAGTGAAATACTTTTCAAAATGAAAAATAATAGGCATTTTGAGTTTGACAGGTCAGCAGCAGTCCATGCCACATCCCAACAAGTCATGAAGTAAAGAACAAAAGACTACCGATATTCCAAGAAATAAAAGAAAAACCATTATACAACTTTTTGGTCCGGTTTAAATACAGTTCTTTAATTTTTTTTTATTGGTGAAGTTGTATATCAGTTCATGTACTGTTAATCTACTTACAAATTTTTTTTTTTTATTTTAAATTTATTTATTTTTTATGTCCTAAAATTTTATTTAGAATTTTTTTTTTAAAATTGAATAAAAAAATTATAAATCACATACAACCTTTTTTTTTAATAAAAAATATGACTAAATAAATATTTTGAGATTTTAAAGACTTAACAGATTATTTACTAGTACATTAAAATTTGAAATTCTTAAATATTTATTTAGAAATATTTTATTTTAAAAATTTTTTGAGTGATAAAATTATAGATCATATCAAATTTTTTATTTAAATATTTATGATACAAATTTTAAAAAAAGAGTTGTATTTGTAAATGTTTAAGATGAATGACTGATTTTATAATACTATCTTTAAGAGCGCGACTAATATGGCAATTTCTTCATTTATTAATTTTCTTTTAAAAAATCAGATTCAAATATTCTTTTCTAGAGATTATCGTCTGTGGTGGTCATAAACACAACTTTTTGTGATCTAATTTGACGAAAGCGGAGAAGTTAAGTGCAGATAAGAGTTAACAACGACATCTAACCGACGGACTAGATCTTATATTTACCCAATGGTAGTACATCCAACGGTGGAAGTTTGCTCTACTGCTTTATGTTGGAGCAAGCACGGTGGCATTTACGTAGTTATCGTTAACGCAAGTGGTATTCGTAAGTCCTCATTCTCTTATTCGCCAGATTTTCTATACAAAGCCTTGGCTCCCGTCTGTCCAAAATTGATTCAGAAATTTCCCCTTTTCCCTCATCGTAGTTCTAGGGTTTCTCCGCGCCGTCTCTCCCCGCCCATTTCTCCCTACTCTAAGGGTTTCCCCATCCAGCATCTCATGATCTCGATTCTAGCAGTCTTCTCCCATTTCTAGGTTTTCTCGACAACCATGATCTCTTTCGCCAGCGATCGTGTTGCAATCCACGGTCTGTCTTCCATCGGCGTCAATCACCCTCGGATCCCTCCTCCGATGAACGGCGGAGATAATTTCACGGAATCTAGGGTTCCCGATCCCGATGAATCCAGCGGCGGCTCGATCGTGCGCCGGGTCGGCACCGACTGGATGAACGGATTCAAAATCGGCGATATGGTGTGGGGAAAGTGAAATCTCATCCTTGGTGGCCGGGCCACATCTTCAACGAGTCGTTCGCTTCGCCATCGGTCCGTCGGTCTCGTCGAGAAGGCCACGTGTTAGTCGCCTTCTTTGGCGACAGCAGCTATGGATGGTTCGATCCTGCCGAATTGATACCATTTGAACCCAATTTCCCTGAAAAATCCCATCAAACGACCTCCCGTAACTTCGTAAAAGCAGTAGAAGAAGCCATCGATGAGTTCAACCGCCGCGCAGCTCTCGGCCTCACCTGCCGCTGTCGAAGCCCTAATAACTTTCGGCCCACGGGTGTTACCGGGTACTTTGCGGTGGATGTTCCTGGATTTGAACCCGGTGGGATTTACTCTGCTCTTCAGATTAAGAAGTCTCGTGATATGTTTGTGCCTTCAGAGATGGTTCCTTTCGTGCAACAGCTGGCAGCATCTCCTAGAGACACCGAGAACCATCAGAGTTGCGATTGGCTGCAAAGCATGGAGATGATGACTGCATACAGGAGGGCGGTCTTCGAAGAGTTTGATGAGACGTATGCACAGGCTTTTGGAGTTCAGCCCGTTCGGAAGCTACCGCAAAATGATGCGGGTGCCGGGGAACAACAAGAGAATTTCTTCTAGAGGTATTAAACAGAAGATGTCTTTAAGCTGTTGCTGTTTAATCGTTAAGATGATTGGCTGTATTTTGACTTTGTTATTTCATTTGTTGGTTATATTTGATGCGCGTGCTAGTTTACTTAGAATCTTACCATGGTTTATACTTGGATTGTTTTGTCGTTGGGGTTTGACTATCATTGTCCTTACCTTGGATTTTTTTTTTCATGACCAACACTAGTTACGGTTTTATCTCCTTGATTGCTCCATAATATAGGACGTCGCGTGCTGGCCATTGTGCAACCATTTGTGCTCTTTTGGCCGTCCATGCACTCTCTTATACAATTATTATAAACAAAATTAGTCAGGTTGAAGCCTCGGAAATTGTCTTTAGTTTATGCTTTGGTTTTTGCAATTTGTAGTCCAGATTGTAGAAATCTATAATTCAATGTTTCCATCTGCGTGTTTCTGCAGCTATTCAAGTAGTTCTCTTTTGTTGGATTACGCCAGGTGTAGGGTTTTTTTTTCTTCAAATTTTGGATTAGATGGAATTAAGCAACGATGTGGAAACTGTATTCCTCTCCATATAGGACAACATGTCTGCAGTTGTTCTTTAGCAGGTTGACGTGGCCCTTAAATTTTAGCAAGTTGTTTTTAGAAATAAAATACATCTTGTTATCTTTTTTTTTTTTTAATATTCTTGATTCTACCATACGCTTTTCCAGCTTATGGTATCATTGAAATTCTGAAATCATGGCTACTCTTTAAACTTATATTAAAAATTCAAATAGTGATTAGTATAATATGAGTTTAGGGTTCTTAAACACATCCTTTTCAAATCTGTCAAGATATATAGCTGCCTTACATAAAAAAAGCATGGAGTGGCAGTTGATAATAATTATAAAATAAATGTAAAATCTTGTAAACAAGCAGCATCATTCTGAAGATGAAAAGTTTTTGCTAATCGGGGGCTGATCCCTATGGATCTTCAATACGCTATGTTTTTAAATGCAATTTTTGCATTGTAGAAACCAAAATATCAACTTCTTCATTGCCGTCTCGAAAACCTAACTGATCTGTAACATAGATTCCTTAAAAAAATTACTAGGAAATAGCAGCCGAAAGTACAGAATGTGTGAGTAACTCCTAAGTTGAGCAATTGACCCAATGATCGGGCAGGACTTGCCACTACAGTCGTGCTTCATGTTTCTCTCGTAACAAATGGACTTTTTCACTTTACAAAGCCTTCTCAGTGTCATGCAACCATGGTACTGTGCATGCTGTTCCGATTTCGAAGCCGCTGAACTCGAACGACAATTTTCAAGATTGTTGTTAGGCTTGTCTTTTTGTAGTTATGCTCTAAGGGAATTAAGAAGTGTCAAATAGACACTGCTTTAGAAGTAATTGTGCGTGGACTAGATTTTCATGGTGGTGACGAGTTAAAGCTGAAGGTATTGATACCAAAGATTGGGTCCATTCGAAGCATCACCAAATGCTAGGCCGTAAGAAATCATGATTGCTGTTTTTGAGAGCATAATTTGATTGTAACTAACTAAATTAAGTCATCTATGTAGTCTTTGAAGTGGCAATAAAATGTAGGAATCAATTGGTTAAGGAAGCTCTATGCCTTGTTTTGGTCGCACAAATACGTTAAAATAGCTGATGATTAGAAAGTGGCTGAATGTTTTGAGTTATAGGCAACAACTAGCTGTTGGCTAGAATGATGAGTTTGACGGCTTGGGACACTGGAAGTTTGATGCTGATGCAGTGATGAAATAACTTAGGTTGTTAGAGCCACTATGCATGCCAAAAGATAAATTTCTTTAAATGGAGAATGGGAATTTATTAAAGAAAAACTGCCAACTGCTCAATCGTAGGTGAGCTGGTTAGGGTGAATGCGAATAAATGGTTCTTTTAGGTGGATGTGTTATCAAAGTTTTAAGAACCATGGTCCTCATATATGTTAAATGGCGGACTTAAAAAATCCGTTTTAGAGCTTGATTTTCTTTTTTTGATACCGTATCCTAAATTTCTTTTAAAAAATGAAGTCATTGGAGAGTTTATACATCTTAATAATTTAGTTGACACAGCACAATATAATCATGATTGACTGTGATGTGCCCGTAATCTAATGTCATTTGATTTTGAGGAAATGGTGATGGAATCCTGTAAGTGGCATGTGGCAAAGCACACAGCAACCTCAAAACACAACCGTGGATTGTGGAACCCGGGCAAAAGCAGCAGCTGCTGGTGAAATGGTTTGCTTGTTTCTAATTTGTTTCCCTCACCAGGAAAGTTATTATCCGGTAACATTAACTTTGTTCTAGTTTAATCTTTTTGTTGGTCAGTCTTGGCGAAGGCCATGTTTTTGGACAGGAGTACTAGAGATCTAATTGTTGTACATGAATTAAAAAACCATTATAAAATAGTAAAAATTGGATTCAATTTTTTCATATGAAATAGCAAACTTGTCGGACAGTCATGTTATTAATTTTTTTTTTCCTGTAATGAAATTTAACTAATAATATTTGGTGAATACTTTATAACAATTTAGATCACCAGCAGGGCATGTCTTGTTAAATATATCATTTGAGGATGAAAATACATTTTCTGATTTTTATTATTAGTGTGTTGGTGCTGAGAAGTACGTGGTCGCCCAGTGGATTATGTTGTATGCCTGCCACTTCTATGGCATGGTGACACGTTAATAGTATGGATTATAAGAGTATTATGTATTATAACAAGAAGTATTTTCAATTATCAATATTTAATAATATTAAAAAATGGGCGAAATACTGTCAGGCCCTTTTTTTTGAAATTAGAAAATATTGTAATTTGTAAAAAATCGTATATCTAAGTAAGCCTATGTATGTTGTGTATAAGTTCATAGTAAGGCAGATTATGTAAGCTCTCATTTCAGTCTTTAAAAAAAGTTTGTGGGTTCAATTTAATTTGATTTTATGGTGGGATTCTCGCCACGCGCTGACGAGCTTTCCTCCCAATTAAACTAGATGGCACACAAACAAAAAATGCGGCGACTTTCGGAGTGAGGATGAGGTGGCGTTGGTCCGCTTTCGTCCAAGCCTGTCCCAATGTGTTTGCGAGGGGCCCACCTTCCCCATGTGCTTCGCTGGCCCTTGAATTATAATAAAGGCGATGCACTACACGTGTTTCGCTGCCTAAACTAGGTCCATAACAATGACCTAATTCTGTTCTTCATATTGCGCCGTGTATTTCACTTCTACTGTACATGCTGCATG
This sequence comes from Xerophyta viscosa, assembly GCA_002076135.1. Classification (NCBI taxonomy): domain Eukaryota; kingdom Viridiplantae; phylum Streptophyta; class Magnoliopsida; order Pandanales; family Velloziaceae; genus Xerophyta; species Xerophyta viscosa. Next base: position 4,357,010 of record MJHO01000006.1, on the reverse strand, counting down.
TTGCATATATTCTACGTATGCTTTTTTATGTCAGATTTTGTCGAATATTGTACTGTCGTTCAATCACTATAATTATACTTATGGATTATTAATATTTTATTTTGTTTAATATAGATATTTGTTAATTAATCTAATGATAATTTATGAAATGAGTTAACTGACCAAACGTGTGCTTTATTCTTTCAACTCAGCTGCACCTTTAAGTGGAAAATTGGTCATAGCCGAGACGCTACGTGGCCAGAATGGCTCCTCAAAGAAACCAAGTGCCACGCTCAAGTCAAACGCTAAAAAGAACAAATACGTGCTCAAGCGGAGGGAGGGAGCCCCCATCGCTGGTGCATCTTGCATCAGCCACCCCAAGCCTCTGCTGCCCGATCTCCACCAGCCCTCTTCCGCAAATTACTTATCGCAGAAACCGGCGACGGTCTTCGCCACTCCGTCGACGCAGCAGAAGGCAGGCGTTGTCAGTGTCGAGTTTGCTGCCGCCGGTGGCTCACAAGCTGACAACTATGTTCTGCAGAAAAGAGATGCTTTCGTTGAAGATGCCAAACCATCCGAGTTTACGTATACTGTTTCAGACCGACCACCAGATAGTCCATCAACGCCACCCTATGTTCCAGTTAGCTTGGACGGAGATTGGGTGATGAAGACAGAACAATTACCTGCAAATACAGCATTAAAAAAACGTAGATGTCTCGTCGATGGGCTTCATGCCATCTGACAAGCCTAAGTTAACCAAAAAAATAGTAAAACGTAAGCGGGAAGAGCAGCAGCGACTCGACGGCACCGGAGGTGCAGAGATCCAGAAAAAGAAGAAGAAGAAGAAAGAACTAGGCGGTGGCTTCGGCCAACCTGGAGTTGTTATTAGCAAGGAAGGGAAGCAACTGAAAAAGAAGAAAGTTCAAGAGTTGACCAAGACACCACCTGCTTGCCCTGCTGCTTCACTGCCGGTAGTCGATCTTTCTACTGTTGCTCTCCAGCTTCCCGATCTTGTCGCAGACTTAACTGAGCTTGCTTTGGATCCTTTCTTTGGCGCTGAGCGGAATGCTCCTTCAATTGTCAGCCAAGTTTTCCTCAAGTTCCGCTCACTTGTTTATCAGAAGAGCTTGGTTTTACCACCGGCCAGCGAGCTGCCGGAGATGTTAGAACTTCCAAAAATTAAGAAATCAACTGCTCTTGCCGCTCAAGTGAAGCCGGCGAAACGGCCATTGAAGCCAGATGATCCCACAATATCCGGCAGGAAGAGAGGCCCTCTGAGCGACAGGAAGAGATGTCGGTGAAGAAGATTAAGAAAGCGGAGAAGATAAAGGCTCTTGCTGCTGACAAGAAAGCTGGAGGAGTTCAGTTCAAACCTCTACCACCACCAACGGAGCAGCATAAAGACCTGCAAAGTGTGAAAATCAACAAGAATGAGTCTGTTAAGAGGCCAGAGCCTCCGCCGCCAAAAATACCCTGTCCTAGTCACGTGGTAATGAAATTCCCCCAAAGAACGACATTGCCCTCAGTGGCAACTCTGAAGGCGCGGTTCGCTCGATTTGGGCAGCTCGATCTTTCGGGAACCCGCGTGTACTGGAAGTCACACACCTGCAAAGTTCTGTTCAAATATAAGGAGGATGCTGAGGCTGCAGCAAACTATGCCAACGACAATGACCTCTTCGGACAGATTAAGGTGAATTACACCGTCCGAGAAGTCGAAGCCCCGCAATCCGATCAACCTCCTCAGAATGACGGTGCCGCGCTTAGGACCGGCGGAGGTCTGCTGGGCCCATCCCCGGCACTATATAGACCGTCTTCGACGGTGCTACCCAAGTCTATACTCAAGAAGCCGTCTGAAGACGGAGGAAATTCGTCGGGCGGCGTTGTGAAAGGAGTAAAATTTATGTTAGATGCGATCGAAAGGATCTCCCGCCCTTCCACCAACCCCGACCGCAATTCCTTTGATTAGTAAAGAACCACGTGTCAGCATATCTGCTGCACCACCACGGCCGCCGCCACCACTGAATTTACCTACGACAATAGCCACAAGTCGTGCACCACTACCTCCACCCCCGCCATTTCAATCTTCACCGGGTAGTAATAGTAGTCATAGCCATGGTATGCCTGCGCAGCCTACTCCATGGCAGGCTCAACCAAGATATCCACCTAGCCATGCGTCGCAAGATCAAGGGGATACAGGGGCGAATATATCTGGTCCTCTACTCGATCTGATGTTGAGAACCTTTAAAATTATCGACAACGCGTCAAACCGAACTGGATACAGCCCTTATGATCCTATCTGGAGGACACTACCCTTGTAACCATCATCTTCAGAAGCTTTATTAGGACCCATTCTGGCCGCTATTTTGAAATTCGAGGACGGTATTTGGCCCCTGGAAAGCTGATGTTTTATTGGTTCTACTCTGTTAATTTGTAGCCATCTTGGAAGATGTTTTACTTTTGTTCGATCAACTGATAAATTCGAACTTTGTCTACTCTTATGCCATGACTTTTCGAGCTTGATTGTGTACCGAATAAAATAAAACATATAAAACTCTGAAAGTGCTCGAGAATCGGGAAAATTGACGTGCCGAAGTTACAACCCTTAACTAACTAATCCTAAATATCTGCCTTTCTAGAAAAGCAGTTCCGATTTCTTTCTTCGTGATGTTACTTCTACGAAACTTGAATAGTAACGCGTCCACAACGCGTAGTAGTGACGTCTGAAATCACGAAAATTCTCATGATACCTTCACTTTTATGAGGGTATTTTATCTTCAACGCTGCCATTTATATAACTTTTTAATAAAATATGATTTATTTTAAAATTAAATTTTTGAAAAATGAATTTTGATTTTTAAAATATTAAATAATTTAAATTAAGATATTTCATTTTCACTATATATGTTTTTATAAAATTTTTAAGCATCATGTTAAAGTTCGTTTCAAGGGATCATAATTCTTCCAAATCCTTAACGAGCGGGCAAGTTCACAACCTACTACGGAAATTGTCCGACAAGAATACAAGATATTTATTAATTATCTTTGTGTTTAAACGTTACGAGCATCATGAGTCCGGCTTATACACGCTCTATAAATTCCCTGGTCCATCTTTCTCTCCCGCCATTCAGTCGTCCTCATCTTTAACCGTCTCAAAAATCATCTGATCCCGATACAGCCATGGCGCAGCAGCAGCGCACGCTAGAGCTCACGTTGATATCCGCGAAGGGTCTCAAGGACGTGAGCATGTTCTCCAAGATGGAAGTCTACGCCGTCGCGTCTCTCGACGGCGAACACCGCTCGCAGCAGCGCACCGCCGCCGATCGCGACGGCGGCAGGGACCCCACATGGAATGCTACTCTCCGGTTCCCTCTTTCCCCATCCTCCGGCAACGGCGTGCTCCACGTCATCCTCCGCGCAGATCGCGCCCTCGGCGATCGAGATGTCGGCGAAGTTCACGTACCAATCAAAGATCTCCTCTCCAACTCTACAAACTCTCAGCAGTTTGTGAGTTACCAAGTTCGCAGACCCAACTCTGGGAAGTCCAAGGGGGTTCTCAATATCTCATATAAAATTATCGATTCATCTGCTAATGCTTATGCTCCGGCGATGACTGCTAACAACAAAGTCAGCGATGTCAATTCTCCTTACCCTCCACCATCCTTCAACCAATCAACGCGCCTTACCCAACTCCGGCTGCCACTAAAGTCGACGCGCCTTACCCAACTCCGGCAGCCACCAAAGTCAACGAGGCTTACCCTCCGCCGGCGAACAAGCCTGAGAAAACACCGAAGAACGACGACCCGGTTACAGCATACCCCGCTCCCCCGGCGGGATACCCTGCGGCGAGTTCGTCGACGCCATACCAGCCGCCGCCACCGCATGCGGGATACCCTGGTTACCCTCCGCCGCCGCAGCAGTACGGATACGGGTACGGTGCTCCGCCGCCACCGCAGTACGGATATGGCTATCCGCCGGCGGCGGGGTACGGCTACGGAGCTGCGCCGCCGCCGCAGCAACCGAAGAAGAACAAGTTTGGTATGGGGCTCGGTGCAGGCCTACTTGGAGGTGCGCTCGGCGGGCTGTTGATCGGCGATATGGTATCCGACGCCGCTGACTATGACGCTGGGTACGACGACGGCGGCGGCTTTGATTTCTAATTAACATATATATATATATATATATATATATATATAGTGAACGTATCTATCACGCTCCTCTATTGGTGCTTGAAGTTTAATGTCTTGTTGACGATAAGCGAAGGAGATGTTAGACTTTTACAATCAATTTATATACAGAGAATTCTGATATTTCCTGTGATTAGTATGTCATATTTATTTATTTTTTTATAACAAATTGATGTAATTTATTAGTCATTTATTGCTGGCTTAGATAGACTCTTCTCGGGTCAAAGTCATTCCATCTACATTTTAGGCCTGTTTATTTAGAAAAAAAAATTAAAAAAAAAATAGAAAAAATAAAAGAGTAAACAAAATGGAAAAGTCAAATTTTTATTTATTTTAAATAAAAAATAATAAGTATAAAGTTGAAAAATCAATTTTTATTTATTTTAAATAGAAAAAAAAAGTTAGAAATTGATTTTTTTTTTTTTACTTTTCATTTTTGTGTGCTGCTCAAAACACAATATGCAATACTGGCGAATTTTTTTTAAGAAAATAAATGGAAACAAAATGTTTTGTTTTTAAGAAATTTGATCTAGATTGCACCAAAGTCCTCTATGACAGTTCTTTTTTAAAAAAAATAATAATGAGACGAACAATTTTTGAAAAATTTATACATAATAGTTATAAATTTTGATAAAAACGAATGATTTTAATATTATTAAATATTTTTTTATATAGATATTTTAGGATTCATAGCATTATTAATAGTAAAATATATTATAGGTTAGAAACTTTGTGACAGTTTACTCATAGCTCCCTGATTCTGACCAAACTGCTTTTTTTCCATGTCAAAAAATGCTATGCGCATCCGGGGAATCGAACCCCGGTCAGTACCGTGGGAGGGTACTATGATACCACTACACCAGATGCGCTTGTTTATACGAGCTAAGCAAAAGTAGTAACAAGTGTATCTTTTCCAATAATATCCAGTGCAACGAAATGACAATTCTTTTAACTAAATTATACCAAAATTATATTAAGTTTGATTAAAGAATGTAAACTTTAATTGCAACTATGTTATATTCAACTAAATTAATACTGATATAGCGCGCATCAACCTGGCATGTGGTAGGACAATAGCGATCAGCTCATGAATTGGACTAAAATTGTCATCCGTGATCTTGATTTAGTCCTGGGTTGCACTTCGTACCGAGGTCGCAAAACGGCCAATCAATCCCCGAGCAATAATCGTTCTAGATCGATTACAAAGATGGCCCTGAGGTGAGTTGTGATTGCGCTGACTGGTTAATCTGGATCTCCATTCGATCCAATTTCTAATGCTTTCCTTTGGGTCACGAGTGTCACCTACATATACCGCATATAATCATATGTGTAATGGATCTAACATTTTACTTAAGAGAGAGCTTGAGATGACTAATTGAGGCTCTATATATTTCTATTCTTTTACATTCTTATCCACCTCTATCATGGAATTCTGTTAGCATCTGTCGGAGTATAAGTTTAATCAAATGTTATTCTGAAATGACCGACTCAGTGATGGTAGTACAAACAAACAATCAAAATTAAGAGTTCTACCACCAACATTTAGGGAAGGAATATGCACGTACTTATATCTCGAAGATAGCTGTTTTTGTGTGACTCTCGAATTAATATGTAAATCCAAAACATACAGACAAGCACACACGTAATTTTACAAAATAAAAAATCCTACCGATCATGTCTAATCTAAGTTCAAATCATACATATATTATATAATAATTGATAATATAAATGTAGGGTGATGGTAGTAATGCTGATAATATTTATTTTATTTTGTAAGTTTCAACGAAAGCAACGTGATGTCCTTATTTTAATGCAACGTTGTCCGACTTGGACCGATTCCAAATCTTCGGCAACTACTCTCTATATTCAAAATATACACCGCAATCAGGGCACATGCTCTCGAACCTTCCACCCCTTTCTCATGTCTACTTTATTGATAAGAATAAATAAAATAATTTAAGAAATACTAATTAAATTATAACGTAATAAACTAATAAGGTGACTTTGAACAACAATTAATAAGCAATTAAAATATTATTTAGAGAAATACTTTTGATTAATGAGAACTGAAATAAAATATTTAATTTATTTAATTGTTGGACTTGATCAATTGTACTTAAGTTCGCTTTAGCCCACTACTCACACATGGGAGCAATTCCACTGATTTATTAGTTAAAACTAAAAAGAAAAAAACAACTGCTTAAATTAATTTTGGAATGTCAAAACAGCACTTGTTTTAACAAAAAATTCTAAAAATACTTAAAAGTATTTCAGACGGTTAATTTAATTTTCAGACGGTTAATATAGTATTGTTAATATCTGTATTATAGTATTCGAACTGAAGTTATTACGACGAGGTAAAAAAGTGTTACGGAAAAAATAGAAAAGCATTGCAAGTGAGCTAAAAGGTGTTATGTGAAGCTAACTTGGTATTTTTGTTTAAGAATGCGATTTGTTCAAATCTACATATTAGATTCTTATTATTATTATTTTTTGACAAAACCCCCGATGAATTTTAGTTAAGAACCATACTTACACTTGATCTTAAATTTATATTTACATCGAATCACATAGGGTAGTAAATCATATTTGTTACGTCGTCTATATCAAATTGATATATTTGTTAGTATGTATTGAAAATAACTCTTTCTCAACAATTTAGAAACAAAAAGGTTATTTGATCTTTTATAAAGCAAGTAAGAAAATTAATTTTTAATTTTTTATTATTTTTTACTTTTTTGCTAAATAAATAAATTCTAAATCGAATTAGCTTAAAAAAAAAAAAAAAACAATTGACTTCTCTTAGTCTTATGCGAATGCCATGTTAATAGGGTCAACTCGTTCAAACGGATCCATGTGAAAATGAGTTGCAAGTCTCCTCCTTCTCGCGCCCACGACGACCGAAGCTTTCAGGCTTCAGAACCAACGTCTATTTAAACTCGTCTTCTCTATTTACCACCACCATCAAAGCTTGCTTGAAAATAAGATTACAAGACTAGCTAGTGTGAGATAAACTTCAGTAGGAGCTCTAGAATCTGCAGCAATGGCGTCTCTGAAGGTTTACGGAGCTCTGCTGTCGACTTGCACGGCGAGGGTGCTGGCAACGTTGAAGGAGAAGGGCGTAGAATATGAGCTCGTGCCCATCAACTTCTCCACCGGCGAGCATAAGCAGCCTCCCCACATCCATCGCAACGTACGTTCGTTTTATGATTTTAATTGGTTTCGTTTATCGATCATGAGTTTATTCGATGGATGATTGATCTTAGAATGATTTATTAATTAAAATTTTATTTATTTATTTTTGTAGCCGTTCGGGCAAGTGCCTGCGTTGGAAGACGGGGATCTCATGCTCTTCGGTAAGTCGATCTCATTAATTGGAGTTGATGGGCACGAGCTCATATACTTGTTGAGGCCGTCATTGCATCATCATAATTTATATACTAGAGTTAATATAAAAAACTTGCTCATTTAAAAATCTTCAACTTTCATCTTCCTAGAATCAAGAGCAATCTCAAAGTATGTAGCTCGCAAGTATAAGGACCAAGGCACCGATCTTCTCAGGCACGGCAGCGAGAAGGAGGCAGCACTGGTTGAAACATGGATGGAAGTAGAGTCCCAGAACTACAACGCCCAGATCTCTCCCCTCATCTTCCAGCTCGTCTTCCTGCCGATGTTCGGCGGCCAGCCCGATCAGGAACTGGTCAAGTCCTACGTAGACAAGCTGGACAAAATCTTGGACGTGTACGAGGACAAGTTATCGAAGACCAAGTACCTCGCCGGAGATTTCTTCAGCATGGCGGACCTCCACCACCTGCCCTACACGTATGTTCTGGTGAACTTCACCGAGTATGGGTCTCTGATAAACTCTAGACCTCATGTGAAGGCATGGTGGGATGAGCTCATCTCCAGGCCTTCTTGCAAGGAGGTCACCGATGGTATGGCGGCTGCTGCTGCTGCTGCTAGGAACCAGTGAAGAGTTCACAATCCGATCATTATACTCTAAATACAATAAGAATTACGGTAGTGTGGTATGCATTTCGATGCATTGTGTGTGACTTATTAGATTATATCAGAATCATCATAATTTTCTTAAAAATAGGTTTTCTGTATCATTAGGGAATAAGTGGAATATTTATCGCCTCCGCATCAGTGGTTTGCTTTCTTTTCAGTGTTGCTTTATTCATGTGTTCCAAATTTACTTGTATTTTGTATGTTTTTCCTGATTCTGGAAGGAGGCATGATGTGCTCTTTCATGGTTAATGAAGTTAATAAAACGTTCTACACTTTGAAATATGATTGAAGTAACAGTTGTGGGTCATAATTTTAGAGAGATTTTAGGCATTCTAGAGAGAATTTAAGATTTTTTTTTTTTTTTTTTTTTTTGGGGGGGGGGGACACCATATAAGCCAATATGTGAGAGGTCAACATGATCTGCCAGCATGCTATTACAGATCTGCTGAAATTAGGGGTACGGACTTGAGCCGGCCCGCCCTGTTGACTGCAGGCTGCTCGCGGCAACGGACGGCGGGGTGGCCAGCACTAAACCTTGTATGGACCGAGCAGGTTCGGCCTGTACAGGCTGAGCGTTGGCTCGGTGCGGCTCGGGTTGGTCACCCACCGAGCAAGACTCGTGCGGACATAACTCAGCCCGCACGGTTGTATTTTAAAAAATAAAAATAAATTTTTTTTATTATGTACTTTTTTTATAGTTTCCTCAATCAGCAAAAATATAATTGTATAAATTGAGACTAGACCTCTTTATTATAATATATGCTTCCAATCAATAAAATTATTACTTTCTATTTTTCCACAGTTCAGCTAATTTGAAGATTAGTTGTCACTCAAACATCAGTAAATCAGGAACTACTTCTAAATTTAACACAAAAACAACGCGCAGATTATATCCAATAAAAGATTATAGATGTTTTATGCTTAACAAAGAAATTACATCTTCTAGTTACTACTTACAAGATAGAGCTCAACTTCACATTACACTTCATAAAACCCGGTATGTAACTACACACTCATTCCTGTAGTCCAATACAACTCAGATAATATGATGTCGCGGATGTCGTAATCTCATATCTTATCAGCCTAAATTTGTAACAGAGTGGATGCCTTGAAATTTAGTTACCCTTGGTACAATTGAATCCGTGGCATACAGAGACCCAGACGATGAGGACTAGAAGCAAAAGAATTCCAAGAACGATTAACTTTAGTTTCATATTCTGTAGCCACATCTTCTTACGAACTCTAGTACCTTGCTTTTTGTATTCATGAGCCTGGAGAAGGTCACGATATTTTCCAATCCCATTAGACATCATGTAGATTCAACAAATAATGCTTACGAAGTTCGTTTGAGTTAATTACCTGGTCTCGCAAATTTTCGGTCTTGACCTGAAGGTCGCTGAGCTTACCACCTCGGTCAATAACCTGAAAGAATCCACTACTACTAAAACGGAGGCGGCAAAAGATATAGCTGAAAATAAAAAATCAACTAAATGAAGCATTGCAATAGCAATTGCAGAAATTAGTGTAAAATGCATAAGAACAATCAAGAACACCACAAACCTATCAGCCGGACCATGTATATCAGTCAGCAATCATCAGTTAAGTTTCCTTCAAATAAAATTGTATTGAAAATGTGAAGAACAATTACTTTTTTAATCTTATCCACCATAGAATGCTCTGAATTTTTATATTTACTCCCTAGGAGATCAACAACTTGGTTTTCTTGAGCTCTCTCTGCTTGTATAAAGTTATATGTAAGAGGCAAATGCATTACTATATAGTAAATTGGTAATAACTCACCCCAACCAAACCCTCTATCAGTCTAGTAGTCCAAAACAGCAGTTAACTTCCACAAAGTATCACGCTAACTACAAAGCAGCAACTATGATTTTGGGCATCAAATCACATAACCCTCTCATTCCACAATATGAACCATATATCAACTACCAAAGCTAGAAGATCATTGAACAGTTAATCCTGAACTAGTTATTATTTCAGGTGAAAACCCACCAAATTGACTATTCTGCACCATAACTATTACGAAAGAAGCATTCCATAAATCAACTTGATAAACTGATAAGAAGCATGTAGAAACTAATTGTAAACATAACAAGTGCGTGTGCCTCTTGTCCCATGACCACATGAATGGTTCTTGTTGATTTAGGCAAGAGAATAGTCTGCAACTTTAAGTAGCCACACAAGTGTTATGTTATATGCTATAAACCTAGGTGCTAGTAGCCTAGTACAATGCATAGACAGACATGCTGTTGAAGATGGAAGAACAGAGAATGTTGAAAAAAGATGTGCTTCACAAATGTGCAATTGAAGTGTAGTTTTGATGATAAAGAACTATATTATAATCTATCAGCAAATTTCAGTGAGCAATTTGTTGAAAGTAAATTAGTACATTTTCAACGTTCTTTAGCATAATGCTTTGAACTTGGGAAACTTCAGCCTTCACTTCTAGAAGCTTCTCATCCTCCTCTGCATGTTCAATAACATGGTGCATATGGTCTTTTATGACTGGCCTGGTAATAAAAACAATCATGTATAATAAAGAAAGATAAGAACTATAGTAAAAAAATTTCAGTCAAGCAAATGGAAGACAAGTCAAATACCCAAATTCCTTATTAAGGCTCTTGGCAGTTGCTGTATCTGCTTTACCACCACCATATCTTTTTATAAAGTCCGACTTGAGGCGCTCAAGAAAGGCCAGAGAAATGTGCTTAGGAACAGAATCTTTTGTAACGATGCAATAAGCTGCAAAATTTTAAAATTAAGACAGCTTACAGATTATACCAATACTCATACATATATGTATACATATATGTATATATATATATATATATATATATATATGTATATATGTATATGTATATATATATATATATATATATATATATATATATATATATATATATATATATATATATATATATATTTGTTAAGAAATCCCCCAAAAAAATCATATTCATGGATTAAGTAGGCGGACAATTGCACTGCAGTCCTCCATAATGAACATATACATAAGTAGGCGGCCAGTGCAGACCCAAAACATAATTTGCATCTCATTTCTAGAAATAATAGCGATCTAGAAGCAGGCTATTAATGCCTATTCGGACCTAAACCTCACTTTGCATGTAAACATAACCAAGCAACTCCATCTCTAACAACAATAGCTAGATAAATTACCATAATCAATGATATGCATCAACCTCTAATCTATGTAAAATGTGATGTTGACATCATGCATGCCACAAATTTGAAATCGTGATGGGACACATGATCTTGACATACTGTTTGAGGAATTAAATATCAACTTAGAAATTGAGCTAGAGTTTATAATTTGAGAATGATAACATTCTCCAATTACCATAGCCATTATGCGTGAGGAAATTGAAGGTGTGATGGTCGCAGGAGTAGATGGAGCGGCTGTGGGAGTAGGAAAGCTTCTGTAGGCACTGGCCGGCGATCGCCGGGAAGTTTCCGGTGAACTCAGTGTACTCAGCGAGCACCGACGTTCCCCGAGCCACGAACCCGTAGATCAACCATCCTTCTTTTCCCTCCCCACCGCCGCCGTCGCCTCTGCTGTTCATTTCTTTTCTCGCCGGAGCTCTTATTAGATCTGTGAGCTACTGCTTGCTGCTGTTGGGGTATTTACTATGAGCTGGTGGTTGAGATCTTAGAATGCGGGACTAGAAAATTCTCAACCGGCGAGAAGAGAAACAGTCTTCTTCAAATGTGACCGTGCTTTACATGTCCTTCCGACAGTGAGAGACGCGGTCTGGAGATCATTAGAACCACTGCTCGAGGTTAGGGGTGATGCTCGTAGAATTGGCTGTTGGGAACCACACATAAAACAGGGTTTTGCTGGCGTTAAATGGGGTAAATTTATATAAAACTTTTTATTTATTAATTGTTTAATTTTGTTTTGGTCCACCTGAACTTCTATACTAATCTTAACTGGATATTACTAACATCTCCGGATATATTTGTAACTAATGATTTCTAATAAGTCATTTGACAGTCTTATAGAATAATATATTATCTAGAATAATGTGCTATTCGTAAAGTAAAATATGGATTATACATTAATAACTAGTCCAAAATTTATAATTACTAAAAAAACATAAAAATTTGTATATATATTACTAAGAGTGGAAATATGAATTTAACGCATTAATTTTTGTTAAAGAGTATCTGAACCAATCAATGAAACTGTTAAAATATTTTGTTTTTTTATTAATATATGCAATAACTAATTTCGAATGATTTTATATAATACATAAATAATGGAACAAATCTTTCAAAAAAAAAAGCATAACAAAATACTACAATTCTAGAAATTGTTCTTAAAAGTAATATTGTGCTACCAATATTTCATTTTTATAGTTACAATAATAATATTTGTCCCTAAATTATGTTAAACAATAAAAATAAAGCCATTATAAAGCGGTTAGGTTATAAGCATATAATTTTTATTGTATTTTATTTTAACTAATGTTATTTACTTTACTTTTTGGTGAAAATTTGCGCTGCCTTGACTAACAGTACTCTTTTAAAAAATGCTAGGTTTCAATAAAAAAATAACCAAATAAGTTTGGCTAAGTGGTTAGATTTGCTGTTTGGTATTATGAAGCTGAGAGCTGGGGTTGCTTGCATTATTGCGACATCCTGATTCTTAATTTACGGTTTGTTTATTTAAAGAAATGTAAAAGGGACGGAGTCACAGAGACGCGGTGTTCGTGGACCCGATCTGGTCTACTAATTGGGCCTTCTAGAATTATTTGATTGGGCCTACTACATGGCTGACGTGTTTTAGAAGCACAAGTTTTAAAATACATGCTTTTTTTTTTTTTTTTTGAAAATACATGCATAATTTTGGCATCTAATTGTAGTTTATACATTACTTGTTCATTCACCACTCAGATTTGGGGTTTATTCTGGTACACTTTTAACATGGCATTATTGAAACATCACAGCATACATTTTTCTCGTTGTCTCTTTGCTCCTTCGGTTTGTGTTAGAACGAAAGATGCGATGTTTCAAGGTCTGCGGCCAAATGTGGCTCGGTTAGTGTCAAAAACTTGGCATTTGTTAAGGGACATTGCGCAGTCCAAACCATTAGAAAATCACGCTGGATCTGTTCTCTTGATTTTTACAGCTACATTTGCTACTGCTCAATGGCGCACGCAGAGCTACAAACCATTAAGCTATAGATCTGAAACTCTGCGCGGAGAAAGGGCACAATTAGGTGGAAACAGATTTCTAAACTTTGATTTACCTTCTAGCAAAGCTTGGGGCAACGGTTCGTCTGACTATTTTGCCACTCTAAGACATCGATCACCCATTTCTTTTATTTTAAATTCTTCGATTTTTTTGGATCAATTTTGTAAAGTGCTGCTTTGCCTAGATTTGGCAAGTGCCGTCTCTTAGTTTATTTTTATTCATGCTTATTTATAAAATGGTCGACTCAGGGACACTCATTTTCCGTGTAAGATTGGGGCCATGTTTGCTATCTGTTTAAACAAGGTTATCATTTCTTTAATAAAAAAAATACATGCAAATTAGAAGCACAAGTTATGCAAACGAATTTTTATTGATGTATTATGCAAATCAAAATTAAAACTATTATTTTGTTTGATTTAAGTATTTTACGGCTGTAATACTCCGACGATACCCATACCTAATATAAAGGTTTATTTCATATTTTTTAAATGTTATTGATGAATCTATGGAAAATTATTCTTCTGCTTCTAAATTAATTTTTTTTTTTTAAATGTTATTGATGAATCTATGGAAAATTATTCTTCTGCTTCTGAATTAACTTTTTCTAACGGAATTTTTTTTTTTTCTTTAGGTCTTGGACTTTCAAGCTTGGAACTCTTACTTTAGAGAAACATGGATCAATCCATCATCAAATCTGAGGGGCATTTTCATTATTTTTACTATCAAAATATGCCAATATTTCGTTATGGACATATTCAAAGATCTGTCCCATTTTTTACGAAATATAAAGTCAATAAATTTCTATATTCGTACAGATAATGTTTGGAGGATTCAAACTAAGATATGAATAGGTGTATAATACATATTGGCATTTTTCCTAAATCATAAAAAAGTTATGTATAATAATAAAGTGCAGTTTGGGAATGTTCCTCGAAAAAACCAAGTTTGTGAAGCAATGATGGGGATTCCAAGCTTTTTGCTGCTTTAAAGTCACTTGATCTTGTTATAAAAAAAAAGTTTCAAAAAAAGAGCAGCTTTTCCCTAGAATTTGTGGCATTCCACAATGATTATTCTTTCCCTTTTTTTTCTTTTTTTTTTCTTTTTTTTTTTTTTTTGCTTTGAGATTATTTAAGTGCGTAATAGGTTTGAGTACATAAATGTAGTAAATTCTTGATGCAACCCAAATTCCCTGGGTAAAAAAAAAATATATATATATTTCATATGCTGTATATACTGAGACTCATATTTTTTTTACTATTTTGTCTTCTCTTACTAGCGTGAGGAAGAATATGAGTGACTTTCGTGAGCCTTACGTTGATTCATAAGTGATAAATAGATAAGTTTTTTACTGAAATTGTTGGTTGGAAGATCTCATATATTACTTTTGGGGATTTTGTCAAAAAAAAAGTTCTATGTTTTAAAATTTGAAAAAGTCAACTCTATAAATAAAAATACTAACTTAACTTGTTGAAATATTTTTTTAGTTTATCTAAAATATTTTTTTTATCTTGCGAGAATACTAAAATAGTTAGTTAGAAATAATTTAGTCCAAATACTATATTATTAATACTGGTAATACTATATCAGCCGACTGAATGTTAACCTAGCTGTTTTGAAACTCTTTTAAATTTACGATCAGAAATTTTTTGTAAAAAAAAAAACAGAAGTTCATTTGCACAGAGTTTTAAAAAATCACCAACTTTTTTACAATATTTCCTTTATTTTTTAATTAATTTTGCTGAAAGAAAAAGAGGGGTGAGTGAGACATGAGAATAAAGAAGGACCATCAGATTACAAGATTGGTGGTCATATTCCACCAGATCATGATCAAGGTCATGTTCCCTCAGTTTGCATCTCATCGTACCAAACTTCCCAGAAGTGAAATTACCTTCTTGTCCACCACTCAATCTCCAACAATATACTTTTTTAAGAATATTAATTTCTTTTTTATCAGAATAAATATATTAATTTAAGTTATTAGACTAATGAGGCCATTTACCAAAGCATATCGCATATTTGTAGGCGATCGATGGGTGACCGAATTTCTAGCAGATAGATGGGTGCTCATAAAATCATTTGCACTCAATTTGGACTCCACGAGCCATTAATATAACGCAGATATTTTTGGATTTCTGATTGAAAATAGCCTCCTAGACTCAATCAAATTGAGACAGCTATGGATAAAACTTAGCGGCAGAAAAAATACTCGGTCCTTCTAAAAAAGAGTTAGTTTGTGATACAATTTGCTCCATAATATAGCTTGTGGATAGTTTACAATGGTTTTATAATTTCCTAACATACAATCTATATTAAAATACGGTTTAATACTTAGTTTCAAATAAAGTCCATGTGCTCCATCGTCGCCGAGCGAAGTCGTACATTCCAAATTTTAAGCAGGTGCGACCGTCATTTAATTTATTAGTGCATTTATTTGAATTGTAAGATGTAAGAGAGGGGAATTCATGAGGGGGGGATTGAGCATCAAATGCACAAAACCAACCACTCTCTTAATTCACTCTGCAAATTTTCCTGCAGAAGTTTTCTTTAATGCGTTCATTCAAAATAGCTGATGATGTCTCTGCTTCAATTTTCACAAAAAGGACTCATCAAACAGCAGCTTTTTGCAGGGTTTTTTCTGTTGCATATTTATTTCTCTAATTTTTTGCTTGATTTTTAATTGCATTATTCAGCAATAATTTTGGCAAATTATTATGATCATGAAAATCAAGAAATCACTAATTTTCTTCTTATTTTTTGTTTTTAATCTTATCTTTGAAAAGAAACTAGATTTTATTTTTGCCCCAAGAAAAAGTAGATTTTTTCTTTTTCTTCAAACTATTATTTTTTTTCCAAGTAAAAAGCATAAAGGAACACATACTTTTCTTTATTAAAGAGATGCTAAATCTCCAAAAATTTGCCCAAAAGTTTTCACAAATAATCGTCCGCCATAAAATAAAATTTAGTTTAAGGATGAAGTTGATTTAGTATTTGAAAAAACTTGTTGAGCTCTAGTATCGCAAGAGATGTAAGTACACAAAACAAATACGGTAATTTTGCACAATATTGTAAGATATAATATTTTCGAGTCGAGTAAATATTATTATTATATCGGCCTTAAAAAATTCGAGTAAAAAGGAAAAAAAAAACATTTTGTCAATTACAAGCACAGAAACTAAGATTCATCCTAACAAACAAGCAAAGTGAAAAGATTCTAAATTTTTACCAGTCCCCAAAAGAAACAATATTGATTTGGCTTTGAGATGTATGATGCATAGCGCATTGGTACAAGTCTCATGTGAGTGCCACCAGCGACTAGTACATAATATATATATTTTTAAAACGACGCGATTAAAAATTTGATACGGTGGTAAACACCATTTTCTAACTACAATTTTTAGATTATAATCAGAAATAAAATTCGATACGTAAGTTGTCCCATGACACATTGTTAAATTCATATTCATATATAGCAACCTTCAGAATATTTCTCCGAAGTCTATAAAAGTTATGTATTACAGCGAATATAACTCCAATTGGTAAATAGTAATTAATAAAATATATATCCCATCGGTTAATTTATCCGTCGGAGATCAGTATATATATATGAACACACAGAGGGAGGGAATTTGTGCTAAAATGGTAGGGTTGTTGTATTGATTTAATGAAATTTATTATTCTGCACCCGATTTTCACTATTTAATTTCGTGGGCCATGTAATTAATTCATACAACATTTAAATGTTTATAAAACCTTGACAAGGTGCAGGCATACGACTGTGAGGAATGTTGTGCAGGACATGCAGCATTGTCCTTACAAATGATCAAGTTTTATTATGGACACTGGACAATAATTCAGGAAATATAAATACGTCGAAATTTTATTCTATATAGTGTATGATACGGATTCACCCCGAATACGGCCGGATATTTATTGTACACGTCCGAGAAGTGTTTGAGAATACAAACAAGAAATTTCGGAGAACGCTTCAAATAGGACAGATAGAAGTGTTATACACGCGTGTTCGTTTTATGTTATTTTGTTAAAAGTAATATTTATTTTTTATAAGGTGAAATATAATATAGTATACTAGTAAATAGCATTAAGTAATATTATTCGGTTATATATCCAAGTATTAGACTTTTGTTTTTTAATTTTATCTCAAGTACTTGAAGTATTATAAATGTATGAACTTTGTTATTAAATATTATTATATTTTTAAATATTTAAATATTTGATAGGAATAATTTTTTAATTATTATGTCTAAACCGTACACATGTTCTACTTTATAAAAATTATCATATTTGTATTTGTCATATTTCGTGCTGGTGTTAGTATCTGTACTTTCTAAGCGGTAAGAGATTAATGCAAATAATAGCTAGTTATTATCTATAACATTTTTCACTCGAATTGAGTAATTTTTCACTATAACATTTTATAATTAACGATTATATTTTTTAAAGTACGCTATTAATTTTCAACACTTTTTACTTTTAAACGAAGCATATTATGAATTCAGCAGAATCATCATTTATTGCAGATTAATGCAGATAATAGCTAGTTACCAAATATTTTAAATAAAAAAGAGAAAATAAAGAAAAGAAAAGAAATAAGTATACTTCTATTTTGTATATTTCATACCAAATAAAAAGGAGACACAGAGAAAGAACATAAAATTCTCTTATGAGATAAAACTTATAACTCCTTAGCGATTCATCATGTATAATATCATAGTTTATACAGAATAATACTATATATACCTATCTAAATTCGAGTGGGTTATTGAGACGCCAAAATAATTATGGCGTGTTCGATTCATACCCGTAATGCAGAATTATGATCGGATAGATAAAATTTAGGATTTAGGTATGATAAATTTACCTCAATATATAATAATACTTATAGAATATATATGTTAACAATTTTTGGAACTTCTATGTCGCCTCTCCTCCATCGTCTTTCTTCGTCTCAAAAAAATTAAAATAATAGAAAAAAAAACATATTAGCTAAAGCCCCCTCCGAATTCCAGACAGAAATTTTCTATCCCCGCTCTATATCTTAATTTCTGTCTTTACGTTCTAAATAAATACTTACATATATTTTTTTTTAAAAAAAATAAAATATAAATTTTGATGAGATTTACAAATTTAATATTAAAATTTTTTCAAAAAATATTTTTAAATAGGTGTTCAGGACTCTAAAGTCTTAACATCTTAACAAATTTTTTAAACTATTTTAAAACTCGTTAACACTTTAGGGTCCCTAAAAAGCTATTTAAAAATATTTGTAATAAAAAAAATTTAAAATTAAAATTATAGATTTTATCAAATCTATAATTTTTATGTTAATTTTTTTTAAACATAAATAAAAAAAATATATATATATATATATATATATATATATATGTATATACATATATTTATTTAGAATATAATGATAGAGATCAGGGACATAAAGGGGCAGAAAATTACTATCCCCACATTCCTACTCACTCTGAATTTGATTTCTACATTTATCTGAATCAAGAAAGCGGAGAAATATTGAGGTGTATTCACAAACTAACCCTTCATTCCCTCCAAATTACGATTACGACATCGGGACCCACAACTCACTAAAAGCGGAATCCATTCCCAAAAACTAGAAGCACTTGGAATAGCTCATCATCCCACAATGATACATGCAAATCATCATCCATCGTCAGATCACAAACGGACGGCTAGATCACATCTTCTTTAACCTGAGGGGTATCGCCGTCATTTCGAACCCCCACTAGCACCTTTTCACCTCCTCCTTGCCAGTTCCCACTCCACTTCTCCTGCTTCCTCTTCTCTTTCACTAATCACTACCACAGCTCTCGTTATCGAGCTCTAATGGCAGCAAGCGAAGAAGCTTCACAGCCACTCAAATATCAGGTACGTAAATGACTCAGTAAGTTGAGCTTCTTCTTTATCTTCTTCTTCTCCCTGCAAAGGTTGAATATGTCCTGTAATAAAACAGACATGGGTGTTGAAGGTTTCCATCCACTGCGAAGGTTGCAGAAAGACAGTGAAGAAAACTCTGCAAAACATGGAAGGTGGATTCACTAATTTACAAAATGTTTGAGTTTTCTCTGTTGTTTTTCTAATAATCATTTGTATCTGTTTTTTTTTTGGTAATACATTTGTATCTGTTTTATTTGCTTGATATTGTACGTAGGTGTTTACAAGACAAACATTGATGCGCAGCAGCACAAAGTAACGGTTACAGGAAATGTGGATCCCGAGACACTGATCAAGCGGCTGGCTAAGATCGGTAAGCTCGCCGAGCTCTGGCCTGAGCAGCAGAAGCCCTGTAAGAACAAGAATAACAACAATGGGGAAGGTGGTGGAGGAAAGAAGAAGAACAAGGGCAAGGATGAAGAAACTCCGCCGGCGGAGGCCCCAGAGAACAGCCAGTCGAAGGAGAAGCCGTTGCCGGCTGCTGGAAAAGAGAACAAGAAGCCAAATGTGAAGGATTCTGAAACCTCGCCGGAGACCGGTGGCGGGAAGAAAAAGAAGAACAAAGGTTCCGGCGGCGGCAGCGGCGGTGGCGGTGATGGTGATCAAGTGATTCCTGAAGCGACTAACAAAGTTCCGGCGGGCGGGGGTGGCGGCGGAGTTACGCAGCAGCAGGCGCCTGTAATGCAGCAGTACTCGTTCTACACTCCGGCGATGTCTGCTGCAGCAGCGGGGTATTCGCCGCCGGCGTACGTTGTAAGCTACAACACTATCCAACCAAGTGCAAGTTATGGCGGCGCTTACTACCCATATCTGCAAATGCAACAGAGTAGCTACATGCACTCCGGCAACTACACTCCGCCGACGTACTACTACTACTCCACGGCGCCGCCTGCGGAAAATCCGGTGCAGTCGATGTTCGACGAAGAGAACGAAGGTGGTTGTGTAGTGATGTGATATTGTTGATCAAGAAGGTGGTTTGTAGGTTGTTTAATTACTGCATGTGGGCTGTTAAAATCAACTTGGTGATGAATGCGAGATTTTAGTGTCTTTATTACTTAAATTTTAATATATTATTGTATTATTACTATTATTGTTATTTTTATTATGTTTGGAGAATGTTTGTAAATAAATGTTAGTCGGTAAACTGAATCTAGATTAAAAATTTAATTATAAAATTAAATTTGGACTTAATTTTTTATCTAACATACGGGAAGAAGAAGGCGGGCATGAAATGAGCTTTTTGTAGTTGTTTTGCGACTTGCAATGACGAGAGGTCATGTTATTCAAATTAGTTCTTTTTTCTTAATGATTTTGAGATATCAAGTATGGTCCTCAAAAGATGGGATTTCACTGTTCTACAAATTATTGAGACATACTGGAAGAGTAATGCTGGTGGTAATAAATGCATAAAACATAAAAAATCACCCAGTCAGATATAGATAATTTTAATATATTTGGTGGTGAACAGTAAATATAGTAGGGATATTTATCCCACCTCATAAATTAGATGTCTTATATTCGAATTTCACAAATACCACACACAAAAATGTAGAAAATTTATTCTCTCTGTATTTTATAAAAAGTAATACGGGCCTTCGGATCTGTCCAGATCAAAAAATTACAATTTTTTTATTGGTGGATATTGATCAATGCCACCTATGGGTTTATATATTACAATGGTTGCATGAAAATGAATCGATTAGAGACAAAATTTTTCCAGGATAATCTTAAAAAAAAAAAGATAGTAAGGATAAAAAGTTTGCAAGTTATATGGTATAAAAGGATTTATTAATAGTGTATTATAATATCAATGAATATTTTTTCGGATCAGATTATTCTATTAGATAAAGTTTATATACAACATCCATTAAGCTGTGATTAGACATTAAATTCTAAAAATTTGTTGCCTTCTGGCACATGTTTAAATACATGTACATATCCGTCACAATGTTAAGAAAATTTTCTAAAAATTCAAAAAAAAATTATTCCATATTATTTAAACTCTGATGCCTTATGAACAATCCATCTCACCAGTCGAGCTGTTCCGCTAGAGATCAGAATACTGTTATTTGATACTATAACATTTTGATTTCAATGATACAGGAAAAAGGTGATCCAATAGAGAGATTAACAGATATAAAGCTTTGGGAGGGATTAAACAGGTATTTGCTTTTTTTCTTTGAAGTCAAGGCAAATAGCAAATATTCCCCCCTGGTTAGAAGAGACAAAAGCCAGGGTTTGAACAGCAATAAATTTGGTGTTCTTAATTAAGAGAACACTGTATCTGTTTGTTATCCTCAAAAAAACACAGAAGCAAACACCAAAATAATATCACTTTTTTCTTTTTAAATTCAATCACTTTAGCTCCTCACTCTCATCTCTTTGGCTCTATACTGCTTAAACTCTAGTTATAAGACTATGTAAGTCCCACCCGGATTCGAGACCGCGTGGGGTGAAATCTTCTGCACAATTTTTCAAAAAAAAATCTTTGTACTCCATGGCAGAAGGTCCCATTCATAGAAGGCATGTACTCGGATCCCAAAGTGTCGGTCAGGGCTGAACATGAGAGTTTTCTACGAGTTTGAGATATCTACGGGGGCGTGCGTTCACAGTACGGATTCTACCACGATAACCTCAACAAAAAAAACTATGTAGGTCTTACTCTCTGCTTGGAAAAGAGCAGTGAGCCATCACGACTATTTATACAATAAAAATTACAGGCAGTGTGCCGGATATGCGTATACCGATATACTATATGTAATTATGATTGAGGCTAGTATCATAAATTCTGAATATAACATTTTTTTTCTCATTAAACAAAAGTTGATCTGTCTTATGTTGGCTATACTTTATTGAAAAATTCTTATGCATCTAAAATTCTCATTTGTTTGTAGATCCATACTACAAGAGATCTTATCTTTATTATGGAGTTTTTCTAAGGAATGAAATTTAAGTATCTAAGGGATATTTTTTTTTTTTTTTTTTTTTTTTAGATATTGAGGCAACGAGACTCTATTTTTGGTTCTTTAAAACACCATGCGTCAAATGGTACAACATTTTAATTCCCACATAAAAGTTTAAATCTACAATACTCCAAAGCAATACTTCTAGATTTGTATTTGATATCTCCATATATCTACGACAAACATCCGTAGTGCAAGTAGTGCAAATAATTAAAACACCAACTAAAATTTAAAAACAAAAGTCAAATTCAAATTCTAGTTTTATTTTTGGGTAATTCAAATATAGGATTATTTTTTTGGTGGAGAGAAATGTAGTTAAGTCTCTTTTCTATTAAAAACTAGTCTCATCTTCTGCGGATGAAAATACTCATGAAAAAGAAATGTCGTTATTTTAAATAACTTATTTGTCTTTTGTGTAAGATGGGTCTGGCGTTATTATTATCTTAACAAAAGATACTTGTACTCCTTAATTATCATTAATAAGATACGGAGAGGTTAGCTTTTATCATCCGCCTGAATTCGGATTTACCTTTAAAGGTTAAAAAAAAAAAGACTTATTTATCTTTAACAATACCAGACTTCTCATCCACATAATACTTTAAATAAAGTAAACCATGCGTTTTAAATAGGGATATGTGCACAGATAAATTGTTTGAAGTAAAAACCAAAATTTTAAAGTATATCATTAAAGTCTTACTTCTAAACTATCATATGAAGGATAGATTGTAGATTCGAAGTCCAGCACTATCTGATTAAAAGAGTTTATCGTTTATCGCTCAGTATCTAATTTAGATATAGAATAGAACATAAGCTCGACCGTTAAAATAAACAACAAAAAAAAAAATAACAGATATTTCATGAATTTTAGCTCGTAAAAAATTTACAGGTAAAAGCAACTTATCAGAAGCTAAAAGTCATAAGCAAGCTCTACATCCATCAAACACTTCAAACTCCCGAAAACTTCTCCGACAATTTTAACAATGTAAGGCTAAAAAAAAAATAGAAAAAAAAAAGTGAAAACTTGGGAGATTCTGAGAGAAAATTTGGGAACTATATCATATTTTGGGTCCACAGTGGATAATTTTTTTTTCCATTGGAGGTAAGATGTGAGAGAGATGTCATTATTGAAGAGCTTCTCTATCACTACCACTACACATTGACAATAAATTTCTTCTAACTTGTCATAAATGTGAAAGATACCATGACGGTGAAGATGGTCGGATGGAGAGTGCAGTGAAAGCTGTGAAGGGGGCCGTAACTTATGATATGTACTGTGATTTTATAGTTTTTGAGAAAGAATCTGATCGGAGTGATAAAGTTTCTGTTTAACGACCAAAAAATTGTGAATCATAACGTATATTAGACGAAAAAATTTTCCGCTCCATTTCTAGGTTCTCAAAATGGAAGACGTACGATATACTAAATTTTTATATATTATCTTAACTTGTAAGAAATATATCTAATAATAATAGAAATTATGCACGATGATCTTAAAAAATAATAATAATAAATATATATCGTCGTCTAAAATACAATATACAATTTGAGCAAAACTGCATTGCAGAGTACCTTTTTTTATTTACAAATTTACATGAACTAGAAAATTATAGAACAAACTCCCAATAAAAAGAAAAAAAAAAATGTATAGATAACATTTTAATGGCAGAAGAATAACAACAAACTTTGATTGCTATCCAGAATTTGGTCGCAGGAAATTACCGTCCAGTAGTAATTTCTCCACTGCACTTAATAGTTAATAGAACTGTTGTAATTCAGTCCTTCTGGGATGCTGTTCCAATCACTTTGTTCCTGGGAGCATTCAATATGTTTAGATAAACTTATTTTATTTTCGGAAAACTACACATCAGCCTTCTATCATAAAAATTATAAATCAGCTTCTATATAAAATGACGTGACAGTACGATGCAAAAGCTGACATGGTAGCACGATACAGAGGCTGATATGTAAATTATCATTTTATTTTGTTTATTTTATGCTAGGTTTCTATTAATGGATCAAAAGTAAACAAGGGGTACAAGTAGTCTCAACTAAGCCGAACATTAATTTGATCTAATCTCGGCTATATAGAGATGCTAAAAAGCTCGCAGCCTGCGGCCTGGCCCACCCAGCAAGGTAGGCCCGTCTTGCCGGCCACAAGCCGTGACGAGAAAAACAGCCCGCGGGCATATGTTATATAATTTTTTTTAAAAAAAAAAATTTCGGCCAGCTCGACTACAGCTATATTCAGATTTTAAAAATCAAGTTCCTGAACTCCCTATTTTCCCGTCCATCTAGTAAGATATTCCGTCGTCCCTAATCTGTACTGCTTCTTACTTGTAACTACCAAAGCTGCATAAGATCCCTACACGGGCGATGGTTTACAAAACTATTGTGGTTCCTTTTTCTGCTCGTATCTTTGCAACCTGCAGGACAAAAGAAAAAGTTCATGAAACAAAATTATTGTGTAAGCTTGAAAATGTCCTGATAAATAACTTTCTCATTCTCGACGACTATAATTCTCTATAAGAGATCTAATTCAAGTATTAAAAACTTCAGTTATGAGAAATATTTTGGAGTAAAGGATCTAAAGAAACATCGATAGCCAATGAGACACTCAAGTTTACAGGTTAGAAGCTTTTATCCCTGTATAAATTATTTGCAGGTTAGAAGCTTAGTTTCACAGTATACGACCCTGTGGGTATATGGTGGATCCGCCCATGAGCAGGATCACTATAATTACGAAAGCTTCTAGCGAAGTCGGAAATGTTTTGATGTTTTTAACCATTATTCCAAATAAACGCTTACTCTTTTTTTTTATAATTACTAAAATTAATGTAATATATATATATATATATATATATATATATATATATATATATAATTGGGATTGGACCACTTGATCTCTTATTCGAAATTGCCACCTTAACTGATATTACTGTATTATTCGATTCCATTTTTGTTGAAGTGATTAATTCCATAATAAATGAAAAAAAATATTGGTATTTTTTTGGTCTCACTGTTGAATTGGGTAGAACCTATATGACGAACATTTTAGTAAATAATTGACCCTCTCGACTAGATTGTTTGGAGTCGAACCTTCTATATAATTTCATAAGAAATAAATTTTTGGTTTTCTTTCAACACTCAATTCTGCCAGCCAATATAAGCGACGCTGGTGGTAACTCTTATAATTTATTGGATATTACAAAAGACCCTTCTTTAATAAGTATATCAAATAAAATTTAGGATTATAAAAATATATTCTGATAAAATTTAAGGGATTAAAAAAAATGACCAAACAAAATAAATACCATAAAAAAAAAAATTCCTACAAAATCGTCCCCCATCATCTTCGTCCCTTGGTGCTCACTCGCTGCTCTTCACTGAATTTCCCACTCAGCTTCCTCCAATGGCGAAGATCATCGACGGCAAGGCCATAGCGCAGGAGATCCGCAACGAGATCGCCGAAGAAGTCCGCGCTCTCTCCTCCAAATACAACAAGGTTGTTCAAATCACACTAATCTCCATACGATTTATGCTTCTTCATGAGATTTCATATAGGTTAATATCCTATTCTCCCAATTTAAAGATTTTCTTTGGGTTTTAAGGTGCCTGGATTAGCAGTGGTGATCGTGGGAACTCGCAAAGATTCGCAGAGTTACGTTGGGATGAAGCGGAAGGCTTGCGCGGAAGTCGGAATCCGTTCGATCGATATCGACCTCCCGGAAATAATTTCCGAGAGTGAACTCATCCAACACGTTCATCAGCTCAATGCTGATCCCGATGTTCATGGTTCGATTTCGTAATCTTTTTGGTTTTGTCTCTTTGTTTAATCTGCTGTTTAATATTCTAAGTTATTATTCAAAATTAATTATAGTTGTTTGGATTGATTGTAGTGTTTTGTAACGATCATTGCAAATGCCGCTGTTTTTGCACATTAAAACTTGCCACATCTTTATGACAGATTCTTTTTGCATAAGATCATTGTAAGCACTAAGCAATGTCGTTAGATAAAATTTCTGAAATAACAATAAAAAACCTTTTCAAAAAGTAAGATAAAATAGCAAACATCCCGGTGAGAAATCCGCACAAGCAGGATCTAGAAAGGTGTAGGTGTACTCGTCCATGCTTTGAAAAAGGTTGTTTCATAGGACTTTCAGCCTAATAAGAAAATATCCAGGCACACACGTACATGCAAGCACACAAATTTGCCGGAATTATATCCAACCATACTTAAAAATACTTCCAAAGCAAGCAAATGAAGGTGCATACTGAAAGGAGGTAAAATGGTCAACAATAAGAAAAAGGGCACCCACAAGGACACCATCTGAACTTATTAAAAAAAAAAAAAAAAAAAAGGACAAAAAACAAAGAAACCACAAGGACATAGAGGAAAAAAAGAAAGAGGGCACCATAAGTGCAACAAGGAAACCACCTCTTGAAGGACTTTTAAACAACAGTATTATTAATAAGAGCCACCTCCTGATGAAGGTCTAAGTCAGTAAGATCATGGCTGATTGTTTCTGTCCCTCTTCTTTGGTCTTCCTCTTTTGTTTTCCACTCAAAGTGAACGTTGTGAACGTTTTACATCTTCGAAGTAGTGCAGTCAGGGATTACCATCTGACATGACCAAACCAACGAACTAACTTTTCCTTTCTGAAATAAAAAGTAGAAAAGCTCAAAATTGTTTGCTGATGAATCTAAATTATACATGTTTGAATAGTATTTTGAGTTTGGAGGAGGATCTGTTCTCCATATGCAGAGGAAGTGGTGCTATATATTGTACAAATAGTCATTCTGAAAATCCTCGTTGCATGTTCTCTCTTCTTTTTTTCCTGGATCTAATATCTTTGTTTGGCCTATTGTTTAGAGTGTATATTTAGAGTAGTTGTCTTTAGAATTGTTTAAAATGTGGGTTATTTTTGTTCTCTGTTGATTATTAGATGCAACAAAAGACAACATTGAGTTATATAACTTGCTGAGTAATAAGTTGATGACTATGCACATCAA
The DNA here is from genome assembly GCA_002076135.1 of Xerophyta viscosa. Classification (NCBI taxonomy): domain Eukaryota; kingdom Viridiplantae; phylum Streptophyta; class Magnoliopsida; order Pandanales; family Velloziaceae; genus Xerophyta; species Xerophyta viscosa. The sequence goes on along the minus strand of MJHO01000006.1, from coordinate 4,329,658 downwards.
GTGGGTTGAACTTCCACTAACATGTATTGATACATAGTAAAGATTTTCTAGTTTATAAAGAAAATAGCAGCTAGCATATTGTGGATGAATGAGTATGGCAGAAGATTCTCAATTCCTAGGAACTGGTCAACGTGTTGACAGTCTGTGTCATCGAATGTCGGTTACAGTATTAGCTAGAGCTTTCCACTCAATTTTCTTCTCACAAGGACTCATATCTCTACAACAACAACAACATCCCAGTCTTGAATCCCGCTGCGGGGTCTGCGGATGTTAGATGTACGCAACCATGCACCGAATGATGATGTTTCTGTAGGACCCTTCTGCCTAAGAAGGCAAATCCAAGATACACAGAAAAGCAAGCATATGATTTCACAAAATGAGAAAATCACGCTAAGCATGTCCAACCTAAGCACAAACCACGCGCTAGGACACATATCTCTAATTATCTCAAATCTTATTTAGATAGGAAGAATTTTGTCAGGCTTGGAAATGCTTTTTCCTCCCTGAATTTTAACTCTTATCTTCTTTAGCATGTTAGTTGTTGCTGTATGTTTCATATAATTATTCCGATAGAAGAAATAATTGTGGCAAAGAAACCACACTTCTGTAATTTAACAAGGGGAACAAAGTAGGAACCATCATAGAGGTTAATGGTCAATCTGGAAGGCAGTCATACCCGAAACCAAGCAGCCAAATTAGATGCCATGGAAGAAAGACAAAAATGGATGAAATTGTCATTTACTGAATAAAAATGTCACAAAACTAGCTTCTGCAACTAGAAGCATACCTTTTAGCTTCTCTATTCCACAGTTTATAAGCTCCGTTTACTAGGTCATAATGCGCTTATAGTCTACTACAGAAGCAACTTCCTTAATATATTATCCTAAATGAGCATAAAGGATTTTTTTTGGATCACCTGGTGTCTTGATATTCAGGAATATTGGTTCAGCTACCGTTGCCAAAACATATAAATGATGAGAAAGTTTTAAGTGAAATTAGCATTGAGAAGGATGTGGATGGATTTCATCCCTTGAACATTGGCAAGCTTGCGATGAAGGGCAGAGAACCCCTTTTTCTACCGTGTACTCCAAAGGTACATTTTTTTTTACCTGAGCCTTTTCAAAAAGTATGTAAAAATGTTTACATAATTTAAGGCAACTTTTATTTCTCATTCGCAAATCCTGGCCATTTTTTTTTTCTATTATTCTTCAAGTTCACCTCTTTGGATGATATGCAGGGTGTCTTGAACTCCTTTCAAGGAGTGGAATAACCATCAAAGGCAAGAAAGCAGTTGTTGTTGGCCGGAGTAATATTGTCGGGCTACCTGTTTCTTTACTTCTCCTAAAGGCTGATGCAACAGTAACCATTGTTCATTCCCATACTCCTGATCCACAAAATATCATTCGCGATGCGGATATTGTTATTGCTGCTGCCGGGCAAGCAATGATGGTAAGTTTCCTATTAATTCAGTTATTAACATTTTCCAAGAAGTTGAGCAAGTCATAATCGGTATCCTGAAATTTACGAAGATTCTGAATGCCATCTCCATATGCTGAAATTTTCGAAGATTAATGCTATTGATGCAAAATTCACATTTCATCAATGCCTTCCTCTAATTTTGTCCTCCGAAGTTGGATGCTAAGATTTAGTTATGTTTATTTTAATAATATTTTAGTTATGTTTTCGAAGATTAATGCTAGCAATGCATAATTTCACATTCAATCAATGCCTTCCTCTAATTTTGTCCTTCGATAGTTGATGCTAAGATTTAGTTATGTTTTTTTTAATAATAATTTAGTTATGTTTTAGATCAAGGGAGAGTGGATAAAGCCCGGTGCTGCAGTTATCGATGTTGGGACGAATGCTGTAGACGACCCGAGTAGGAAGACAGGTTACAGGCTTGTCGGAGATGTAGATTTCGAAGAAGCCAGCAAAGTTGCAGGATGGGTAACACCTGTTCCTGGAGGCGTCGGTCCATTGACGGTAGCCATGCTGCTTAAGAATACTTTAGAAGGCGCTAAACGTACAATTGTTGGATAAGTTGTACATATTCTGCTAGTTGAATTCTAGCTCTCCCAAATTCTGTCGCGAATTGCTCCCAAAGTTATGCTTGCTGCATCAAAGTATGTATTGCTTTTAATCAAACTTGACCGATTCTGGGAGGAGAGGTCCAGCATACTCATTTGCTATTCAACTATACTCTTTGATGATATGTATATTGTAAAAGTCCATATCAGTTGGAAAGCTGACCATTTCAACGTTTGTTTTTTTTTTGGTGGGGGAGGGGGGGAGGGATTGGGATATCCCTATAATTCCAAACACTTTCAAAACCAAAAAAAAAAAGAAAGAAAATAAACCAACATATCGGTGAAAATCATCGACATTCAACACATGTTGCAAAATTTCTTCTTCGAATGCTGCTTTCTAAGCTGAACCATAGTTGTTAAAGACGCACATAAGCACTCCTCACCTTGCGCCTAGGCTTGCCAACTGAATTTGCGCCTGCCTCAGGTCAAGTTGGGCTCACGTTCAAAAAGCACACGCCTTGTGCTCCCGACTAGTCCAAACGTGCTTTTTTAAACCAAGCCAACAACAGCCCCAAAAAAGGATAAAAATAAAACAAAAAAAGGTAGGTACACCTAAATTCTCAACTACCTGCACTAGTATGTTATGAACTTACATTAACTTGTCGATAACGTTGCAACATTTCCTACACATCGGTCTTACAATTAAATTGTTAAATCAATTTAACAAATACCAATACATATTAGTTTACTGCTCTACGCAGCTTGCGCTTTGTGTTCGTCGAGGGCGCACCTTGCCTTACGCCTAAGTTCGAATATCCTAATTGCGCCTTGGCATGCTTTACGCCTTTCACAACATTGAGCTGAACTAAAAAGGCGATGACATTAAACATCGCAATTAGAAGCAGTTGACCCAAGAAACAGCAGCACCCAGATACTTCCTCAGTGTGCATAACTAATTAGCTAATTCAAGAAAGGACAGAAAGATAAATTCACCAGTGCAAATAAATTTACTTTGGTCTACATCAAATAGGAACGCAAGCTACTTTAAGTTGGTGCTTTCAGAAATATAATCGACCAAACAGGAAAGGCTGAAAAATCCTAGCTAGACTCGGGTTTTGCTATCACAGTCTTCTGATCAGGAGGAGTTCCCTCTTCGGGCTTCTGCTCAAGAGCATCCATTCCCATCTCTCCTTTCAGGTTGTTGATGCTCTGTTCCAATTCATCAATCCTGCCTCCCATCTCATCTAGTGATCCGTAGTAAAGGAAGGGCAGCATAAAGGTAAAATACCTCCATTAAACCATAATCTCTTAACAATGAGTACAAAATGATCATAACAACTTTCATAAAATAACCGTAACAGATAGTTGACAAGTTTACATATACCAGCCCCATGTAGTTTGGTGATCCTATAAATGGCTTTAGGTTTATACAAAGACTAAGCATTTTCAAAATAGGAAGTAGTATCATTACAATTACGAATTACCCTATTGATTATCCATCATGCTGAATAGTTGCAAATAGATAAAAATGCTTAAATCTTAAAGTTATCGTGAAATCTTCTACACCAATTCAAACTACAATCAAGAGCATATTATAAGTGATGAAAAACTAGGGCAAATAAAAATTAAATAAGGGAAGAAAAAAGAAGGCAAGCAGGTACTGAATTCGAGATCTTATAGAAAAAAGTCCAACAGACAATAAACACAAATTGACTTAATATGATACGTGCAATTACGAATACTCAAAAGGATATTTTTTGCCACAATGGATTCTGACATTGTCTGGAACCTATCTTGCTGCAAGCACAACAAATATCATCAAAAAATTGTTAGAATACAACATCAGGTAAATTTCAGCAGCACTAGTGATGCCTCACCATTTGCACAAGTAGATTTTGTACCTACAAATACAAAAGCGAGGAAACCGCTCAGTTTCTTGTTTTTATTGAACAAACTACATCGGAAAGGAGATGCAACCAAAGCGAAAAAACACATATATCGATAGTAGGCAACTAAGGACTGTACGTTAATCTTACAAACCTTTACTGAATGAAACATATGAGTAATACTATAAGCATGTGATGCAAAAAAAAGACATTCGGTGAAGGAGGAAATCACTTACAAATGCGGTCATATCAGCTGTACTTTGTTTAGAATCTTCTGGTTCTTGTCCGCTCTATCATAAATAACACTCAAAGTTAGAATAAAAAAGATAAGGAAACAAGTTATAACATTAGAAAGAGGGATGACTTTGTCAGAGGAAATGAACACTTCTACAAACAGCAGCAAGAATCCTACAGAAAAATTCCAATTCCAGACGTTCTCCCAGCAAACAGACACAAGGATCTAAAGACCCGTTGGATATGATACAATAACAGCATTTTCAGATATATCATGTTTAATGGCAATATTCACAATAAAAGCATAATATGCAAAATTCGTTTCAAGTAAAGGCTTGTCTTAAAAGTTAAGCATCGAAAATGTATAATGTAAACAGTATACTTATGTGCACCTTGATGTAAATAATTGTAAGAACCTAAGTTTGTATTAAACTATGATGTTGTTTTTACAAGTCTTGAATAACTGTGGAAACTGTATTGCAGTATAAGCAATGTCGATACGGTATCCCCGATACCGCCCAATACCATCCATATTGCCTAACTGATATTGCCCATCACCATCAACACTGATTCTGATACATCAGCATAACACCCATACCGCCGATATTGGACAATATATTTACATTATACAAACAAATAGTCGATACTGATCCTGATACCGATGCTACGAACCTTGAATGGAAGTCAAATAAAATGAAGGGAAAACCACAGTATTAACTTCACTCTCACAAATACTAGACTAGCAACTTATGCTGGTTATCATACTTGATAGAAAGTTTACCTTAGATTAAAAATTTCCATAGTAATGGTTCTAGATGCTCATACTTTCATGCAGAGCCATCTTATGCTAGTAGGTATCAACCATACCATAACGAAGTTTAAAGCACCACCTCGTGACTCGTAAGCAATCACACAATAAGCAACAGCAAAAATTTCAGCATATCGATAACATAAACCACCAATTTCCTTCAAGCACAACCCACCTGGAAAGATCAGGAAGCATTTTTACTCGACTTCCTAACTTCCGAATCAGCTCACTATGAATCATGATGCATATCTAAAGAACTGATGGCAAAGTTACATGCTCAGGCATTTTTACTCGACTTCCAGAATTCCGAATCAGCTCACTATGAATCATGATGTATATCTCAAGAACTGAAGGCAAAGTTACATGCTCAATATGAATTATCTGCTTCTGAGTTCTGAGAAAAGATGTAATCATTTTGTTGGTTCTCAGTTGCAGGTGCGCATACTTATCAATATCATATGCAAATACAATGAGATGTTTACGTTCCTAATACATTTAATGTATGAAATTCATAACCTCCGCTATGCATAATACATTTGAATATTCAAGAGTCCCCCTTCTTTAGACCACATGAAATGCCTGTTGACAGCCTCGTCGCACTGCGTATGAGATAGAGAAGTCACCACCTAGATGTTTTAAGTAAATCTAAGAAATCTAATGGTCTTTTAGAGATTTAGCTTCGTTTGCATAGATTACGAGTTAGAAATGTGTTAGACACCTAACATCGTCCCTATATGGGTAGCCTTATTTTTTTATTATTAATATGATACGGTTTGTTAATTACGATGCTTAATTTGAAATTTGTTCAATTTGAATGGACTTTTATCAATTTGCAGGAGAATCCTCCTAAAAGGGTAGATAAGCCTCTTTCCGATTTTACTTTTCTTTAATTTATATTTTTTATTTAAGAATTATGTGGTAGAATCCTCCCGATAAATAATCCTTTGAGAAGCCGCTTTCCAATTTATTATTTTATTTCATTTATGTTATTTAATTTAAAATTATACAGGAGAATCCTCCCGGTAAATTATCCGGATCAAGAAATTTTAGTATTATTGGGGAGAATTTTCCCGATATATTGTCCGGATCGAGAATCCTCATCCGGTTTTGTTTCTTTACTTGTTTAATTAATCTATTTTAAAATTATGCGAGAGAACTCTTCCGGTAAATTATCTAGATTGAGAAACCTCGTCCGATTTTATTTCACAATTTATTTAATTATTTGTATTTTAAAATTATATTGGAGAATCCTCTCGGTAAATTACCCCACACGCAGCTCAACAATGTCGAAGGCCACTAACAGCTCCTACAAATCCAAAATCTTTTTATTGTTTTAGGCCAAAACAAAGCGCTTCTAACACCAACAAACCATTCTCAAATGAATAATTCCCTAGTGTCGTGCATGTTAGACAGGCCCTTCACAGTTCAATTTCGATTCAAAATGGGTAGAGTACCAGGCCCTACGCATTCCGCAGAAACTATGCAAAGCAGCATAAGGAAGCATTATTTAAGCTCATTTTAATGGGAAAACATGCTCATTAGTACCCATACCACTCAAAAAACAAAATAAGAACCCATGCTCCATAGTGAACTTAAAACTCAGACTGAACTTCAAATCGCTATTGCATGAGAAGCGAGAAAATAAAATAATTTTAATGGATAAGTACAATAAAATGCTAGTACGTAATGCAAACTCAATAATGGCCCAAAATCCTAAACAAAATTACTTATAACAACTACATAATTTGAACAAAAGCTCGAGCATATATTCTATTTTATGAACACGAAGACTATGAAGTAAGCAAAAGATAACTTAAATCAGGACACTGATCTATCGAGTACAAACATCGAATTTAGATTCTGCTAGCGTAATACAAATTAAATAATGGAGAGCATGATTGGGGATTTTCAGTAGCTGGAGAAGGTGAAGTGCCCTAACGAGAGATGATGATTTGATCGGAAACACTCACCATTTTGGCAGAGATTGGGGAACGAATCTCAGGTCGCCGGATCGCAAGAGCGAGAGAAAAAAGATGAGGAGCGTGCGCAGATTTGGAGTGATTTTTAATCAAACTGCGAGCGCGCGGCGGCCCTTAGCGTGGTTATAATGATCGTGTTTTAAAGAAGACAATAAATAAATAATGAAAAGAAAAATAGAAATTACGTGGCCAAATTCGGTTCGTAAGGAGGTAGTGTTCCGAATAGTCGGCCGGTCGTAGAATTGATTGATATTGATAAGCCGAAAGGCGAAAGCATTGTTCTGCTTGCAAGATACTAAAAATACTAGTACAAGTTATGATACGACTTTAACATATTTAATTATATTATTAAATTTCAATTAAAACATATGTTTAAAAAAATATATAATTTTAATAAAAATTATAATTTTAATATTTAATTTTTTTGGGATAGATATTGCAGTACCAAAATTTTAGTGAAATAAAAATTATTTTTGAACCTGAATTTTAGAGTCCAAAATTTCTATTTACAATTATTTTTTAAAAAAAATTTAAATATAAAAATTATAAATTTTACTAAAATTTTATACGGTCGTCTGTATAATAATTCCATACGAATGACCCTGTGGGATAAATTTGGTGCTAGTACACCCAACCAAAATTCATAAAACACTTAAATATTAGCCCTTATTTCGATAACGTTAATACAAATAAGCCATCTACATTAATTCCATAGTTGTTTATGTCAAACATATTTAGTTAGAAATGCTTTTTAAAATATTTTAAATATAAAATTATAAATTATATCAAAATTTGTTTTATTTGTATTCTAAGTTTTTCTTAAAAATTACTTCTACGAAAATATTTTAAGTCTGTAAAATCAAAGCGGATTAAAAAAATAATTTTTTTTAGTTTACTAATATGTTAGAGTATCAAATATCTACTTAGAAGTATATTTTTTAGAAAAAAGTTTGAATGTTGTAATCAAATCGAATCTATTTTTTTAACATTAATTTTCTTCAAAAATTTTATATAATGGTAAAAATATTTATACTATAAATTTTGATATTTGAGCTAATATATGAGAATTTTGACTCTAGTGACTGATTCGTAAATGGTTCTGAAAGTGGCCGATATATAATTTTTTAAAAGATCATCCATAAACAATAAAAAAATAACTTAATAATCAAAAGTTATATCATTTATGGTCGTACTAGAATGGGTCATTCCCTATATATGTTTGATGGTTCTTTTTTTCATTATTGGTGAATATTTGTATGTATGTAGTTGATGAGAATTACTCTTTTAACTGACTGCCACAAAAATATAGGTTAATTTTGTGGACCAAAAACAACCTTAGCATAAATATCACATAATAATACTAAGGTTAATTCAATAATTTTATGTAAATGGATGAGAGTTTAAAAATAATATTTTTAATGAATTATTTGCATGATAATATTATTATGTCTGAATATTTAACCAGAAAAATAGTCTGATTACGCCTTTTCTGGACTTAGAATCGAGACACGAAAAAATACTGTTCAGATTATTTTTGGGCTATTTTATTCGGCGCAATAGTATTTTTGCATTTGCATATCCCACAACATGCAGGCCCATCTAAGGTTCTATAGGAAAGCAAATTTTTGTTACATGTCTACAATGTAGAGGACAATATTTTTTTTACAATCACATTTGGCAGAAATATAAATAACCACTACAATTAAAGTTTTGTGATATATTTTTAAATGTATGTATGTTGCGGTGTTCTTCAATTTATAATTTAAATTATTTTTAAAATTAATAAAAGTGTAAGAAATCGGCCCAAAAGCCAATCAGCATTGTCCAATTAACTCTACTACGTAGGCCAATCAATTAGCCCAATTAAAAGCAATCAGCATGTCCATCCAGCATTTGTCTTGCTTCTTTATTCTTTTTTTTTTTTAAATGAATAATATACATCAAATTATTTTACAAAATATTAATTTATAACTATGTTTTCCAACTGGCATGTCTAGCCACCGGTCACCAAGACCTTTCATCCTTCTAAAATTTATTAAAATATCAACCATGCAAATACTAATACGAATAAAAAGGTTTCCTTATATATTTATCTTTTTCTTATGTAGTTTACAAAAATTTTTTAATTATCATAAATTTATGTCCGTAACCGATCTATTTTTATATTACCGTCGGCCGATACCGTCTCATATTCCTTATATAAAATTTAAGATAGTTATAGAATAAAATCTTACTGAAGTAAATATCCATATATTTTATGTTAAAATATTAAATACACTAAAATTAAATAACTAATGCACCGATAAAATGTTCTCAAACAGGAAAAATGTATAACGAAATTTATTAGTTAACCAAATACTTTTGCTGGACTATATAACATGAATAAACAGATGATCACAGAGAGCAGTTCTACTTAAACCGCACGGATGATCATACTTGACTGCACTGAGGGACGCATGGAAATTGTCAAGGAACTCTGCGTCCCTCCGTGCTCAGTAGCATTTTCCTACTTATAATGAATCAATAGTGGTGCCATAAAATTTTCAAGATCTGATGGTATGAATAATACTATGATATGAGCACTTCTACCTCGGACCGGCCCGTACTATCCACTGCATGGACAGCATCGTGCATTAGCTCAACTTGGTCTGATGGCCTGCTGAACTAGTGCCCATGCTGGCTGGTTCCTTTTATAAAAAAAAGTCATTGGGCGCCGGCAGCAGCAGCGCAACTGTCTGTATTTACCTGCAGAGGTAGTAAGCAATTGCAGTCTAAAAAAAAATATTGGCCGTGCGGACTAGCTTACGGACCGGCTCGGCCTATATGAGACCGACAAACTGATTTTCAGCTGACTGACCCGCACAGCTCAGCAGTCTGTCAGCCCCAGCTTTTTTTTTTTTTTTGCATCTTTAATTAATTGCACAAAATAAAACATTGTAACGTTTTCTATCTCCCAGTAATTTTATCTTGCACCTAATACAAGTATGATATCTACACTGAATTTTTAAAGTCAGAGATATTTTTTCAATAAATTTAAATTAAAAATTATAGAGTACAACTTTAATTATATAATATTTCAAACAATGCAAAATCGTATATAAAGAAAATACCGGTTGTTAACATTATTTTGGTATTTAAATGAGCTTAGATATGAACACGTTTATATTATTTTATATTTAATTTGTGAATTTAAAATGTATTAATAAATATATGTTTAATAAATCATTTTCATCCAATTTGCACTGGCCAGCTTATATTTCTCTGATCTGATCTGTATTTCTTTTTTTTTTGGTCGGATCTTGTCTGTATTTCGTTCGTTTCGAAGTCGTTGTTTCTCCATACCGGTAATGCCTCATTTCAGCCGTCCGATCCGCTTCGCGTCGCCAATGGCTCAGATTGGTCCTCGCAATCTACGCCAACAGGGAAACGGTACTCCGTTTATAAATCCGTGAATCGCTCGCTTGTTTCCATCGACACCTGAAAAGGGAAAACTTTTGCGGAGATTGTGATTTTGTTCCCAATTTCTATTGAAGATTTTCCCAATTTCATTGATCTTCAATAGAAATTTAGGGTTTCGCGAGGGATTTTCCAGGCGATGGCGACCGGATCCTGTTCCCAACAGCCTGCTCAGATTGTAAGAATCAATCCCCTCTACTTACAAGATTGTAAATGTCTCGAGTAATATCATTGTTTTCATTAAATATTTAATCTATATTTCAATGTGAATGTCTCGTGTCTTCTGTATTAAGGACCTTTTTCATATCGTATCATGAATTTTTAAATTTGATCGCATAAGATCATGCATTTGAATTGGTAATATATACTACCCAGCTTGTGTTTTTTCGTCAATTTTGACAGAATTAGTGTCATGTCTGGGGTGCATGACCCTTAGCACACGAGGATTCTGCATTTAAGATATTTGTGGTTGATAATATATTCTAAAGTGACGCTAGTTCTGCCCCATATGTATGTATTAATAGAAGCTGGGTAGTAGATGTTACTAGTTGAAAATGTAGGGTCATCTGTGATTGTAAAATGTAGGGTTCTATATGTTGGGATCTGAAAAACAGGGGTACACAATAATGTAACCCTAATATTTATAACATTTAATGCGTACTTATACGACTGAGCTAATTGAAGGAACTCCCATAATCATTCAGATCATTGGAGGTTTTCTGCTATAAACTCCAATTCACACCTCGTTATTGTTCTAATTTGTTAGAATTAAGCTAGCATTTGGATTTGTTAGGCACGTTGTATGGTTTACTTTGATTGGCTGCATTCATGATCAAGGTTTACCGTGCCGTGCCGTTTCGAGTTTCGGTAAACTCAGATCTCGAGACGTGCCGACCGTGCCGTGCCGACTGTGCCGACCGTGCCGAATCGTACAATTATAAAAAAAATTTATTATATAAATGGTAATGAAAATTAAATAATAAGAAGTCTCATTCATTTGTTAAAATTTAAAGCACATATCATAAATTATTACCACTTGAGTGTTGGTGTGATTGATATTAACGAAATTTAAATCATGTAAATCTACCCTATGCGTTGTTTGAAAATAATATACCCACATATCACATGAATAAATATGATAATGCTCATTACCAAAAAAAAAAAAAAAAACCAAGTGCCGACCGAAACGGTCGGCACGGTCGAGACGGACACACCGTGCCGCGGGTCGAGACGGCCGAAACGGCCAAAAAACAGCCGTTTCGGCCGTTCCGGTGCCGCCAAGTGGCGGCACCGAGACGTCAAACCTTGTTCATGATATTGTTTAGGTTTTCTACTGTTCTTATGCGACCATGTTAAATGAAGAAATTGCCATATTGTACTTCAATTATTAGTTATTTTTGCTACCAACATTCAAGTATATTTTAATTTTGGATATAAGCTAGGATTTGGATTGATTTGATGTATCCATGTTGTTTGTTTCTGTGTGAAATATATAGAGCAAGGAGGAAGCTGAGGAAAGGCTCAAGTATCTGGAATTCGTGCAAGTGGCTGTGCTCCAGGCAGCTTTTTACTTTACAAGGATTTACGGGTATGCGAAGGAGAATGCAGGGCCACTGAAGCCAGGGGTTCAGACCATGGAGGGGACTGTCAAGGCAGTCGTAGGCCCAGTTTATGAGAAGTTCCATGATATCCCCTTGAGCTCCTCAAGTTTGTCGATAGCAAGGTCTGCATATGTAATTTTATAAAAAAAGTGTTTTTTTATCAGTGTCATTTTGGCCTTAGTTTGCATCAAGATTGAAGTGATGGGCGGCAAATCAAGGTCAAATTATATTGCTAAATAGCATTTTCCTTATCAGATGAAAAGTATCAATGTTTGGTAACTTTGGTTGCGGCTTGCAATTTTAGCATAATTATTGTAGTAGTATGTTGTTGGAATGTTAAGTAGTTTAGAAGTCTTTATGAGCTTAAGTTTTGATTTTAATTAACGTAACAATATGCATAACTTTGCTTAACATAGAGGAATCAGAAATTATAGATAGAAAGTAGGAAGACGCTCATGATATATGGAGGCTGTTTGCGTTAGGATTGGCTCCAAAAGTAATCATGGCTCTGTGGGGCTACCTATTCGACTGATTTTATTCTTTACTTAAGCTATAGGTTTTAAATTTTCAGTACTTTGAACAAATCTTACTGTTACCTGTTTGCAATTTCTATGTATTGAAACAACCTCCACCACGTTTATACTGGCTTACTCGAGACATGGTTTACTGATCCTTAATTAACTATAACCTATTGTGCACTTCGACTATAGGTTCATTAGAAGTACAGGAAAGTGGGATCGAGACATGTAGTGATGTAAAACTGTGCGGACCGGGCCCAGCCCACACTGCCGCCCTCGCGGACCAACCGCATGCAATGCTCGTGCATCCGGCTTGTAGCCTTCTGCACCGAAGACACAGTGCAGGCCGGGCTGGACCAGCCCTGCCTGTCGGCCCGCTGACTCACTAAGCAAAAAACCAGTGTCGACAGCACTATTTTCTAGCTGGTCCCAAACTGTGGCTCAGCCCCGTTGCCTATAATGTGTAGGCCGAGTTCATCTTGCATTGTTTCCAAGCGTGCCAGATTTGGCCCTCATTTTTCTGCGGACCACAAGCTTTTTTGACATATATGTATGTATGCTTCTATTGTGACAAATGGAAAAATATATTGCTTGCTTGATTAGTTTAGTTTGGTGTAGTGGGAATTTTTTCTCCTGCAAGTGAAGTATGTCTAGTTTTTCCTGGTGCAACTTAGAAGGCCGATTAATCCATTGTGATCTATGATGGAAGTCTAATTTCTGTTGTTTGTATGATAAAAAAAATAGTACAACATACAATCTGTTTTTGCTGAGATGCTCAAGTTCAAATCATATTATGCCTCTTTATATGGAGGTGACGTCTTTATACGGAGGTGATGCCTTATGCCAATTTTATATTAACTCAAATAATATGTAAGTGTAGGTTGACAAGTCGGTTCATGCGGTAGAGCGTTGTGTGCCTCCCCGTATCAAGGATGCATATGCAGCAGCTCAGAAAGCCCCGGAAGTAGCCCGGTCTGTGGCAGGCGAGGTCCAACGCACAGGCGTGACGGGCATTGCAGCAGGTGTCGTAAAAGCTGCTTACTCAAAATGGGAGCCAGTGGCCAAGGAAATCTACGCTAAGTATGAACCAGCTACCGAGGAGTATGCGGTATCTGCATGGAGGTCCCTCAACCGTCTTCCACTGGTTCCAAGAGTAACCAAGGTTGTAATTCCAACCGCAGTTAACTTGTCAGAGAGTATAACCAGGCTGTCTGCACCGCGGCAGAACGTGGCTATGCTGTGTCAGCCTACCTGCCACTCGTTCCTACGGAAAGGATATCTAAGGTCTTTGGCAGCGGTGGTACAAATGCAAACAAGGTGTTCGCTCAGTGAGGTTCGATTTGTGCTTGAGTTAATGCTGGTACTCTGTTTCTCTGCTCGTTGTATTTGTTTGTGATGTATAATCAGGCACGGTCTTCGGGTTTCAGGCTGCTATGTTCTGGGGTTGAACAACAATGTATCTCCTTGTTATATCAACTTAAGATCCATATGCACCATCATTTTATCAATTGTTTCTGTTTAATTCTGCTCATAGACTACTCGTTCAAGTTTACGTTGAATTGTTCTTGGGTTAGCACCTTGATGGCTCCCTTGCAAATTAATGTGGATTGGATGTTGCTTTCAGAGTGTTTGGAGCTATGTTAGGTGATCTAAATATACCTCTAATTTTATCTCTGACATTGAGTTATGATTCTTGGTATTGCTTCAAATGAGCAATGATACTTATCTCTCTCTATTTAAAATTTACCTCTAAAATCATCTTATCATCTATAAATTACCGAGTGAGACTACCATTTATGACAGTATTCTACTACGTAAATTCATTCTCAAAATTAATTTAGAGATAAAAATTAGAGGTGCTTAACAGTTTTTGTTTTAAATTATGGTGGTCTATTGGGATTTAGTATTTGAAACATAGGTAGTGATAGTTTTTCCTTATTTAGATTTCTAAGTTAGAGTGACATTTTGATGCAAATAGCATTTGACTATTAGCTGAATTGTGGAAAAAGAAAATCGGATGGGATCAGGATTGGATTTGGCTCTTTGGATATTTTGTTGAGACGGATTTGGATTTAACAGCGTTAATCCGACAGGTCGGATCGGATTGGTACGTGGGTCAGAATAAATTAGTAGTCTCAGATTCGGAGTCGGTCTGAACAATCTCTAACATGATCTATTACTAATCTGCACTTCAAAAAGTTGGTGAAAACAGCGGGCTATTAAGTAAGTGTGTTCTGACACGGGCCCACTCCAACTAGCTCCACCGACCTTCCTCTCCGTCGTCTCCGACGAGGCTACGCCGGCCAATGCGGCGTCCTCGTGCGCTCTTCTTCGACTCGCACATTCCCCAGCGTGCCCAATCGCGATACTGTACTTACTTGCGAACACAGATTTCCTGCCCCCGGTCCTCGGTCTCTGTTCAAGATCCCCTCGCTCCTCGCGATCCAAGCACGTACTAGTTGCCCTAAAGCTTCCTCCAAATCTCGACGGGAACTACGGATGGCGGTGGGTAACCGAGGCAGCAGCGTTATACGAAATAGATCCTCGAAATCGTGCGATGGCGAGGGTGGCGGAGATGAGATCGTCTGCGTAGACGATGTGCATTAGCCCGAGCTAACTGTAGTTGTTTTAGGTGGTGTCCAGCAGATTGCAATTTGTGATTTTGCCAACGAAATTGAAAGTCAGCGTGAGCCAAGAATTAGCTTCATGATATTTCTACACCAGTGAAAAATAGATACTGAGAGAGTTGGTTCGAATTCGGATTGCTTCCATCCATAACTAGTGCAAGTGTTTGTAATATCTATTAAATTTCCACATTTAATTTGAAAGATGATGAAAGAATATAAAATATATCATATGAACGTCCTAATCTAGTCTATATACATTTATTCTAAAATTAGGTGATGAAGTCGTTATATCACGTGATATTTTGAATAATATAAAAATAATTAATATTATATATTGCATATTATGTAATATTAATTTTTAAAAACAAAATTTATAATGTGTAAATTTTTTTAATCATATACATATATCATTTAACATCAATTCTCGAATAATTTTGTGTATTGCATTTGATATTTTTCTTATTCTAATAACATATAACGAATAAAATATAATATTTGTATAAAATTAAAAATATATAAAAAAAGATAATTAAAATTTTTACATCATTATATATATATATATATATATATATATATATATATATATATATATATGACTTATAATTGTGTATTGTACGGATGCAAACTAGTTTATTTATAATTTTTGGTATGTCAAGTATCATGAGCCATTCTATCATTTATTACAATTGTGATAATTTGACATTTTTGTTTTTCCTCTATGAAACATTGTTTTTCATCAATAATTGTGTTGTATTACTGTAATATATTTCATCAATAATTGCGATATATTGTCTCTGAGTGCGTGCTATATGCCGAACGTATCCAACTGTTTCAACTTCTATGCACTATCAAATTCCAAAACAAGAAGTGCATAAAAATATTATTTATCATCTTTGCGATATTAAAAATTATATATGTTTATATATATTGATATCTAAATTTTAAATTGATTAAGATAAAGCGAAACTAGTATAGTTGAAGAGACTTTGACGATTAGATGAACCGGAGAGGCGTTGTAGTAGATAGAAACAGAACACCAGATTACCAAACTATTATTATGATTCATATATTTCCCGTTTTACCCTTTAATACCAATAACACCATCACAAACAATCATATATAATAATATATATATATATATATATATATTTTACCTACAGTCTCACCCCTATTTAGTGCTTCCCTTTGTTTCCTTTCAACCTCTCTCTCTCTCTCTCTCTCTCTCTCTCGTTGAAGATATCGGGATCGAAATCGAAAGAAAAATCATCAAAAACAGAGTTTGAATCGAGATGGTGGAGACACGACGGAGCTCGTCAAAGCGCAATCTTACCTCTCCTGCTTCTTCTTCTCTACTAATCTAAGCGCCCGAAGGTTTATTTAATTCCATAATTTCTATATTTTCCTGTCTTTCCTTGGATCTTTTTTTTGGGGTTAGAGTTTAAAGTCCGCTGAGTTGATCTGGTGTAGCAGGCTGAGGCGCAGACGGCAACGTGGAGTCCGTCGCCGGCACGGTGGCGGCGGCGCCAGCGGAGGAGCAGAGAGTGGAGCCCGCCGCTGATATGGCGGCGGTGGTGGCCGAGAACGTCGCTGCGGCGGCGGAAAACTTGACGGAAGTTGACGGCGGCGGCGGCGTAGTAGCTGAGGACGGAGGTGGGGAGCTCACAACAGTTGCTCAGATTTCTCTTCCCTTGCAAGGTTGGTATCTCATCGTGGAATGCCCTCCTTCGTCTTCTTTGAAGTTGACGGTTTTTATTTATTTACTGAGGTTGAACTTGTTGGTTATTGGAAGGTTGCACTGCTGGGGAAGTTGAGCAGTTGGCTAACAAGCGGCACGGAAAGGGGCATAGAGTCAGAGTTAATTTTGGGATTCTTATATCACAAAGCAATCACGTACGTTTTTGTTGCAGTAGTTATAGAAGATAGACTTCCCTTGTGTCTTGCTTTCACGTCCTAGACTTTTTCTATTACTCTATATTCATATAGACTTGCATTAGCAGCAGCAGGTGCATCGTTAGTTTCAAATACGCTATTATTTTTCTGTTTCTTTACTAACCGAAAAATGACACTGAAAAAATTATTTGGTATAAAGAATATATTTCTTACCTTCAATCTTGGTATTGCTGGGTATTTAGTTTGTAAATTGAAAGATGGTGGATTATGTCTAGCATAAAGAAGTTTGATGAATGTAGAGTCGTTGTGCCTAACTCATGAAATGCCGATATTCAGTTTAGATGCAATGGTATGATAATTTGAAATTGATGAACAGACGTTTGGTCTGGATAAGAGTGTTTTTCTTGTTTATGCTTGCTCAGGGTTTACGGTAGATGGAAAGTTGGTATTCTGTCGTTATTTGCTGTATACAATGACCAAGTCATTTTTTGCTAATTTTATCTAACCGGCGTTTTAAACATGTTGGTGGAATTCCAAAGTACTCGCAACGGGTTTGAGAAGTAACCTTTGCATTTTGGGCTCTTGCGAACCTTCAGGATAGATTTTTGAAGTAGACAAAATATACCACTGGCTGACATATACATGATTTTCTTGCGAGCTGCAGTGAAGCCATCTTGCCCATTTAAGCATGTAAATGGTGCTAATTTGGCGGAGGTTAGAGAAGGATGGCATTGTACAGATGGTGTGGGATAATGAAGTTGTGGACTCTGGTATTTAAATAAATGGTTAGAAGTATCTAAGTGTGTGACATTTGTCAACATTGGTGCGTTCATATGCAATTTACTATAGACGCTGCTGGTTTTAGTTTGTATGAAATGGGTATCATTAAGTTTCAAGCAAAATTGGGCTCTTCTACCAGTGCCACGCTAGAAGTACCGTTATTTGATACAGATTTTGAGGAGTCTTTATCCATATATTTGATTAATGGTTACGCACGTTACAAAGAGGTGCTTTTAAGGCAACACGTGGAGGTATAACTAGATAGAACATTCACCATCGTAGTTTGACATCTAATTCCTTAGGATGGAAGCAAGATGTGTACATTGAGCAGAACTTCAGCCAGAAATAATGCGATTAGTCTTCCATTTGTGGTTGTATCATGATTTAGGAAACAAAAGTTTAATAGAAGCAACTTCGATTTTCAAATGAAAAAGAATTAGTTAGTTATTGTGTTATTTGGAATATTTAGCTTTAACAGCTTAACCAGCAGAATCTTTTTTTTTTTTTTTTTTTGGCGTTGCCTGAAGTTTGCCTATGAGCATCTAATTTAAGGCAGTCTTCAAGCTAGCCTAGTGTTAGCTGCTTTGCTTATAGTACAGGTTAGATTTTCAGTTATTGACCTAAGCATGCTGTCTTTTTTTTTTTTCTAAACTTACTTTGTTTCTATTGTTATCCTTCTTTTCCTTGGTGATATTTTTTCTTATACTTGCCTAAGCAGATCCCTCATGTCCCTCTATATGGTAATGCCTTTACTGTTGGACAAAGCCGCCAGTCTAACTTATGCTTGAAAGGTGAAACGATAGGTACATCTCTTTGTAGACTCCGACCCAGCGAGGTATATCCTGTTGCTTACTGAATTGCATTATAAACTCTAGATTTTTTTGAGTAGTTTGCTTACTAGCTCATTTGATTATATTCTTTTTTTATGTAATTAAGGTCCGAGGAGCTGCTAAGCTCGAAGTATTAGGAGATAAAGGAATGGTAAAAGTTAATGGGAAGATGGTCGCCAAGAATTCTGATATAATGATAAACCCAGGGGATGAGTTGATTTTTGGATCTTCGGGGAAATATGCTTATGTATCCTTTTCTTGGCGTTATTAGCAGGCGCTGATTGACTTTTAAATCTGATCATACTGATGCGGTATTATAATTTCTTTACTTGTGCCTTCTGGAAGTATATGCCTTAGCAAACTCTCAGGTTTTCCAGAAACATATCGATGAGAAGTCAATTGCTCAATTTCTGCCATCTTCAGCGAGCATTCAAGAAGATCAAGGTGCTTCTTTTAAGGGATTTCAATTGGCTACGAGATCAGGAGACGCGTTAGCTGCGGCCGGTGCATCAATACTGGCATCTTGTCTAATCATTCCAATGATAATGCAGCTCTTCCACCGCCAATGCCTAATGGTATGAATGTTCACAAGTAGCTCAGAAAGGGTTTTCTTTAACATGTTTTATTTTTATGTTGTTTTGGTATTTTCCTATTAATGGTTGGTTGTCTTTTCATACTGCAAAATTAGGAAGATTTCTGACAGACCTGTTTGTTTTAATGTCATAGGGCCAACTAGTTCAGAATTAGGTCTAAGCGGGAACATCTTCAAGGTACTGGATGATCAAAGAAACCTTGACCATACTTCTACAGGGCCTTCCAGCAAATGTCAAGTTTATAAAGATAGTTTGAAGCAACGAATCCTTGGTGCTGATGATATTGGGGTTTCTTTTGATACTTTTCCATACTACCTAAGGTTCTTTTCTTTTCATTATTGCCTTTACTATAGTTTTATGTAAATGTTTGCTGTCTGCAGTTCACTGTTGATGTAAATATGTGGTAAGTTTCTGATACAAAATTTCCTTTGTTTTAAAAATCATCTACATGCCATCGTCTCACGTAAGCATCGGTATGCTTACCATGTCTTACTGTAATTACGTTAGTTGTATTTGTAGAATATCTTGTAGGATGATACCCAAAGCAGTCAGCTTCAAATGATTGCATTTGGCTATCAGAATATTAAGAGCTGACATGTGGAGATGATATAATTTGGAAATGCTCGGTCTTCTGGAGTGATAGTCCAAGACCAGGATGTTCACATAGTTAATGCAAGTGTATAGGCTTTTGGATGAAAAGGAGAGTGCTACAAACGTTTTTCTTCCTACTTTAGAAAGACATGCAAAAAGCTTTTTAGCAAAGTATTTTCCTTTAGGTGGCCTTGTTTTATCGAATCTCGAAACCAGTTATGTTAGACGTGATAAAGTACTATATTTTATCGAACATAGTTGTTTTATTCGTCATTATTGAATTCTAGAACAAGCTAGGAAATGGTCAGACAAAAGTGCGTAATTGTTCCATATGGCACAAAATTAATGATGAGTGGTATTATCTACATCTGCATGAAAAAGTAAGCTCTATTATACACAGTGATTGCTCGAATTGGTAATATGGTGGATGTAAATGAAGGTAATGTGGGAGCTATGTATTACGACAATCAGTGGTCTAGATGAAACATATATCAAGATATAGAATTGGTACCGAAGAGGAGCATCTTTCCAATATTGTAAACTGTCAGAACCATGTTTTTTCATAGGTAGCATTAGAATTAGGTACTCAAGTTGATCAAGTCCAGTGTTGTAGATATGGAGGAGAAGCATTACCCTAGTTTCAATGTATACAATGGGGTAACGATTGTTACATTTGGTTGTTGTGCACATCTATGAGGCTACTGAAGTCCTGATGTAGCAGGTTACCATCAGTATTAGCCATGGTACAGAACTCATATAATCAATGTAAAGTTCTTTTGTGTTGTATTCTGTTTAACTTATTCCAAGTCTATTCCTTGTTGCATGGTCAGTATGCAGCATCTTCCATTTACTCATCAGCATGCAGGAGGTTCATTTGTTATCTTGAGATGTTTAACTTCCATTTGCTCATCAGTATGCAGTAGTTTCCAACAGTAAATTCAGCTTCATGTTTTGCAACTGATGTAACATTTGTATTTTCTTTCTAATTGTATTGTGACATGTTGGTTTTACTTATGCAGCGAAACTACAAAAAATATGCTTTTGGCAACCGCCCATATCCATCTACAGTGCAAGGATTTCATAAAGTTTACATCTGACATCTCATCTGTTAGCCAACGGATCCTGCTATCGGGACAATGGTACAGTCAACATTATCCATCCGCTTTGGCTTTTGTCAGTTTTATTTTTACCATTTCCAATTTATAATTATTTTCTTAATATGCTTCTAGGTTCTGAATTTATCAGGAAATTTGGCGAGGGCTCTTGCTAAACACTTTGGTGCCAGATTACTTATTATAGACACACTTCTGCTGCCTGGGGTACGCTGTTTATGTTCTTGATTTTCTTTAGAGATGTGGTTTCTTTAAAATCATGATAAAGTTTTGGGTCAGATCTCACCTTTCATGTATGTAAAACTCGCTCATAGAGCAATGTATGATTTGAACTATGTCTGAAACTACTGCAGGGTACCTCTTCAAAGGATTCTGAAGCACCAAAAGAAGGTGGGAAAACCGAAAGGTCAGCTGTCTCTGCCAAGCAACGTGCTGCAGTACCCGATACATTCCATCTTAAGAAAACAGCGTCAAGTGTTGAGGCTGAAATTGGGGCATCTACGACTACTTCTCATTCAATGCGTAAGCATGAAGCATCGACAGCATCGTCAAAGAATTATTCATTCAAAGAAGGTCTAAATTTAGGAAAATAATGTTCTCTCATTTACTTTAGTAGAAGGAAGTTTTGATCAACTTTATCTGATTAGAAGTATTATGTGTTTGTAGGCGATAGAGTAAGATATGTGGGTACTTTGCATCCATCCGGGTTTCCTCTTCAAGCTGTGTGTCAATTGTTATGTTAAGCCTTGTTTCTCCTTTGTTCCTCTTCGTTATACGTAGGTTTGCTACATTCGTTTCTCGTGTAATTCTTTTATTTATTTATGCATTGAATGTTTGTAAATTATTTTTCTTTAGATATGTGATCAGAAAATATTTGAAAGAGAAACAGAATTAGGCAGTTTTTATTTTTTAAATGATTTTTCCAAGTCATTGTTGTCTTAAATCATGTAAATTTGGGATTGTCTTATTGCTTAATTATTTTGTCTTTGTTTCGTGTGTGAGAGTCCCACTCTCACTCCCACATGAGATAGCGATAGGAGGGCTAATGTTTTAGTTTATGGTATTCGAACCAAGAACCTGTCTTGTATACTAAAGTATGCTTGTTCTATTCTAATGATTTATTCCCATTTTCCACCAATTCTTGTCTTCCCTGTGTTTTGGTGAATCTCTCTGGTGTGGGATCAGGTTGAACTGATCATATCAAGCAATGCGTTTTTACTTTGTGAGTGTTCAACCAGGACCCTCTATTTTGCTTGTGAAGCCTCAGCTTGTTTGGATTTTTTAGGGTTTTTCTTAATAATTAGGAGTTCTTATCCAATTCTCCAAGTTTATCGAATTATTCCTAGTCAATTGATTGCAATTAGTTGTAATGCTGTCGATCTGTGTTTTCTTACAGATTCTTACCTGCAATGTTCATCGATTTTTTTTTTTTTTTTTGTTTACGTAGTATTCGTCCTATTCTATCTCATGCAGAGGACCAAATTATGGGTACCGTGGTAAAGTTCTCCTTCCTTTTGAAGAAAATGGATCATCCAAAGTTGGTGTCAGGTTTGATAAGCAAATTCCTGAGGGAACTGATCTTGGAGGCCTATGTGAAGAAGATCATGGTTTCTTTTGCAACGGTATCACTTGTTTGAGCTATTCCTTTTATCTTTTGTGGTTGTAATTATTTGTCATCTTATTTACTCGTCAAATTGTTTTTACATTTGTATTAAGCTGACTTGCTCCGCCTGGACTACCCCGGAACTGAAGATGTTGAAAGACTTGCTATTAATGAGTTACTAGAGGTAAGCTGATCAATGTTATCAGTTGGCAAGGGTGAGATCTTTTATTCTGATCTACTTGTGTGGTCATCTGCTTAGGTTGTTTCTGAGGAAACTAAATATGGTCCCCTGATAATATTTATCAAAGACATCGAAAAGTCAATGGCTGGAGGTTCAGAATCACATTCAACGTTGAAGAGTAAACTTGAGTTGATGCCAGCAGGCATTTTAATAATTGGTTCTCATACCCAGATGGATAGTCGCAAGGAGAAGGTAATTACATTCTTAGTTTCGGTTAATACATACTGGTGCACGATATGCTAATATGCTATTGAGTTTTGTGCTTACTCAATATGGTTTGTTATGCTTGTTGCAGCCACATCCTGGTGGTCTTCTTTTCACAAAATTCGGGAGTAATCAAACGGCTCTTCTTGATTTTGCTTTTCCGGTATTTACTTTCCTAGTACTTATTGTGCAGAGCTAGATACTGATACGTGCACTTTTTTTTTCAATCTTAACCAATGAAATATAAATCTGAATCTGAGCTGCATTGAGCTTTTACTAAATAACAGCAATGCGTTCTTTCTGTTACCTCGTAATTTGTATGTTTGTTCGTTTTTCACTTTGTTGTAAGCATAAAGTAATATATATTTGTAGGATAACTTTGGCCGACTACAGGAGAGAAGCAAAGAAGTGCCTAAGACAATGAAGCAGCTGACAAAGTTATTTCCAAATAAAATTACTATTCAGCTCCCACAGGTATGACTGATAAAGCATATTTGTCTTTACAATATGACGCTGTAATCTAAGTTATATACTCGATATTGGAAATTGGAATTTGCAGGATGAAGCTCTACTTTTGGACTGGAAGCAACAATTGGACCGGGATGTTGAAACCTTAAAAGCAAAGTCCAATAGCCTTTGCATCCGTGCAGTAAGATGCTTGCCTGGAACTGGCTTTTTTTTTTTTTTTTTTGTTGTTGGGAACTTTGAAGTTAATTATGTTTTCAAGTAATTTTTTATGCTATTATCCAATAGGGCTCTTTTTTAAATGTGGATTTGAAGTTTGAGTCTCTTGCTTGATCACATGGTGCTATAATTCCCTTGTCACTGCTAGTCATAGTGCTATTTTCAGAGTGGACTTATTACGCGTGTATTTCAAAAAGAGTGTACCTGTATCTAGATCATTGTGTTACTGTATCTTTCTTGTCCAATACATCATGATTGTGGTACATAGGTAAACAGTTAAGATTTTTGTTTGTTACTTCTGCTTCCTGACCCGTAATGGATTAGAGTGTGACGATCTTGAGAGAATTGCAATAAAGGATCAGGCACTTACAAATGAAAGTAAGTTTCATCATAATAGGTGGCATTTATGTTCATGACATTCACTGGTTTTATCTATGTTCAATCTTGTATTGCCAGGTGTAGACAAGATTGTTGGTTTTGCTTTGAGTAATTATCTTAAGCACAATGAAATTAAGCTGCCGTCAAAGGATGCTAAACTCGTACTTTCCAGTGACAGGTCTTCTATTATGACAGTATTATATTTTCGCTTGCGTATACCTACTTTGACATCATCCATGCTTCCTTTGTTGAATAACAGCATTGAGTATGGACTTGCTATGCTGCAGAGCGTGCAAAATGATTCTAAGAGTCTAAAGAAATCCCTGAAGGTTAGAATATGCGATATTATTCTCAAGCTTCATTTGTGTCTAGTATGTTGGAGATTCTGTGAGCGAGTAAAGAAGTTCTAGCATTTCCTAAAACCATTTGTGTATCTCTCCTTTGAGCATAAACATTGTATTATGTTATTCGCAACCCTGAATTCTTTCGGGCCGTACACTCCAAGGCTCCAGTTTAGCTTTACTAGGCAGAAAATTGGTCAATTCTGACTGTGCTCTAGTATGATTGATGAGAAGACAAATCAAGGGAAAGGTCAAACTAATCTAAGAAGGTTGAAGGGAGTTCAACTTGTGGGAAGAGTTGAGCAATGCGGATGAACCGGTTGGAAGAACTATGCACTGTTAGGCAGATGCTCTGGAGAAATACATTCGTATGGATCATTACCATGCTTTGGCTCGAGCTAACTTTGAAGTTTGAACTGATATTTATTAGACATGGCATGCAAAAATGGTAATTGGCAAGTATGCTAGTTGAAGGCCTCTCGTCTTCTTTTTTCCTAGGCGGTCCACAAAGTTATAGTAAATTTGCTATGTCTTTAGACTTGAACCTAAGCATCATTTGTTTCTTCATTTTCGTTTGGTAGTTGAAGGGAGAGATGATGCTGTAAAACTTTTATAATTTGCAATTTGTCATTTTTACAGGATATCGTGACAGAGAATGAATTTGAGAAACGGCTTCTTGCTGATGTTATCCCGCCTAATGACATTGGAGTTACTTTTGATGATATTGGAGCCTTGGAGAATGTAAAGGAAACCTTGAAGGAACTCGTTATGCTTCCTTTGCAGAGGCCAGAATTATTCTGTAAAGGACAGCTCACCAAGGTTTGTTTGCATTGAGTTTTTCCTTCTTGCGAGATGGATTTTTTTTCCCTTAGCATATTGTGTTTGCGTTAAAGTGAATCAGTAATACATATCCCATGTTTTGCTTTCTTTTTTCCCCATCCAGGTCCATGTTGTAAAATGTTCATTGATACAATATGAAATGCATGTTTTAGGTACTGTTTATGTCAATGTGCACGAATATATAGGCGTTATGAAGTTTAACTCACACCTGTTCACTCAATAGTTTAGTGCAGATGCTTATCCTCATGTAGGTTAAGAGATTGGTTTGTTCTATTGTTATGGTTCGCTTCTGAAGCAGTTCATCACCTATCATTTTTTCTTACCTTTATGCTATGGGCTTTAAGCCTTAAAAAATGCATGAAGACTCTGGTACTGAAATTGGTAGCTGTTATTTTGGATTATAAAGTGCCTTCCGCTAATATATTTCTCCTGAAGTGTTTGGATACCACTTTCTATATAATGGTCATACAATAACAAGATAATATTTTGTCGTATTTGTCCGAATTCCTACAAGGTGATTTGGCTGCATGGCTCCTCGCTCACATTGATATACTTTATTGAAGACCATTTTCTTGCGATTCCACATGGATCATATTGCATATAATAAGTGTAATTTTCTTATTTAGCCTTGCAAAGGAATACTGCTCTTTGGGCCACCTGGGACTGGGAAAACCATGCTTGCAAAAGCTGTTGCTACTGAGGCAGGCGCGAACTTCATCAACGTATCAATGTCTAGCATCACTTCGAAGGTCTTGTGTCTTATCCTTATGGAATTTTACATCTGATTCTTCAACCTCCCTAACGTAAATGTCATCTCTACAGTGGTTTGGTGAAGGAGAAAAATATGTTAAGGCAGTTTTCTCCCTAGCAAGTAAAATAGCTCCTAGTGTTGTATTTGTTGATGAGGTATGTCATTAACTACGATGGTTTCTTCTTATCATATTTGATTTTCTTTCCCCTTGTTTGTGGAGTTCTCCATAGATCTAATGTACAACTGTCAGTACCTCCTCTTTGGTGATAGTTATTCTGAATATCCTTTCTATTCTAGGTTGATAGTATGTTGGGAAGGCGAGAAAATCCTGGCGAGCATGAAGCTATGCGAAAAATGAAGAATGAATTCATGGTCAACTGGGATGGACTTCGAACAAAAGATAAAGAACGGGTGTTGGTTCTGGCAGCAACTAATAGACCTTTTGACCTTGATGAGGCCGTTATACGGAGACTTCCTAGAAGGTAGAACTTGTTAGACTGAGACAGTAAACACCAAATACTGTGATAAACTATTGACTTAGTGTGTACAACCAGGTTAATGGTAAATCTACCAGATGCTTCAAACAGAGAGAAAATACTTCGAGTTATATTAACTAAAGAAGAACTGGCACCTGATGTCGACTTGGAGGCCCTTGCGAACATGACTGATGGATATTCAGGGAGTGACTTGAAGGTATGTATGGTCTGTTGCATTTTTTCTGTTTTGTTTTTATGGTTCAACTTGACATAACAACTTCTTTTTTGTCTCTTGCCCAGAATCTTTGTGTTACTGCTGCACATTGTCCCATTAGAGAAATTCTTCAAAAAGAAAAGAAGGTCGGCTTCCCTGAACTTTTCTTGGAAAAAAAAGGCATATTTTGTCAACTGAATGAGCATGATATGATGACTTTCAGTTGCCACATTTGATATTACTTATGACCTGATTTTTGGTAGCAACGTTGGTTACCCATAATTTATGTTTTAGTTGGGAGCCACTGTTTGTGTTAAGTATGTCTTGCAAGTTGTGCGTTATGTTTGAACGATATGTCCAACTGAGATAAGAAATCTTGCTTTTTCTAGGAGAAAGTTGATTCTTCTTTAGTATGTTCTTATCACCCTCATCTATAAGAATGATGTTTACTTTGCAGGAGAAAGATAGAGCCTTACTGGAAGGGAGACCTGTACCTTCCCAGTATAGCAGTGAACACATTCGTCCGCTAAGCATGGATGATTTTCGATTTGCACATGAGCAGGTAATTATAGCCTTTTTGTTCTTATGTAGTACTTGAACTGTAGTCTGTAATATGAAAAATGACTAGTAGTCTTGAACTAGTTAAAATCATACGTGGCTGTCTCTGTATGATTCCTGTTCATTTACCATATGATTATGATTGTGCAAGCTTAAGAAGTTCGATTGTCAGTGAATGCATGATATCTTGCAATATCAATCAAATAGATGTTGACTTAGTTAAAATCATATGTTGCTCTCTCTGGAAGATTCCTTTTCATTCACCACATGAGTGTGATTGCGCAAGCTTAAGAAGTTTGATTGTCGGCGAGTGCACGATATATTGCAACATCAGTGAAATAGATACTTCGTTTTCTCCTTCTATCGAAAAGATTTTGTTTTTCTCATAACTGAGTAATGCGTAGTGGTTTTATGAACTACAACAAGATCAATTTAAAGGAGGCTTCACTGTGATCAAACAACTACAACGAAAACGTTTATGAAGTGAATGTAGTGAATAGCATGTTATTACGGTGACTATCTATTCTGATCTTTATGAGTAAGATCTTTTCAGCGTCCTGTATTCTAATTTCCTACGATAACAAAGTTTCAGGTGTAAATATCTTAATAAAAATTTTCTACATCTTATCCAATCTAGAATGGAGCTTTTGACGTGTACATTTGCTCATGCAGGTATGTGCAAGCGTGTCTTCAGAGTCTGCAAACATGAACGAACTTCTTCAGTGGAATGATTTATACGGAGAAGGTGGTTCAAGGAAGAAGAGAGCACTCAGTTATTTTATGTGATAGAAGTGGAATAACTGCAAATTACATTCTTTCGCGCAGCAACCTGTTTTTTTGGTCAAAGCAACGTGAAAATTGATGTCCAATATCTTTGCCCTAACATCCCTGCTGCTGCCGGTGCTGCTTTCTAGTGTATAATGTGCATAACAAGCCATTTGTTGCTATTTATGTCAAAATTAACTTATAATATAGTGAACTGAGTAGAGCCTGAGTTAACCAAGGTGATTTTTTATATTAAATGTGGGGTACTACTGTATTGCCAGCCTGCATTGACGGCACCTGTCTGCATGTAAATACCATCCATACATTCTGTTTAGAGGAATAAATATACGGAGTTAATGGTTTTCTTTTTATCTCCTGAAACTCTGTGATTAGCAAACCTCCTCCACTTGTCAGCTACTTGGTAAATTTTAGATGCACAGTTATTTTATTGGTAATATGATTCTTTTCTTATGATATATTCTCAGAGATTCTTTACCTTGAGCAGTCATTTTATTTCATCAGTGCATTGTTTGTCGTTATTAGCTAGATTGAACATGTGATTAACCCCAGATGGAATAGTTTGGCGAACAGTAGCAGCTTCCTTATACATTTGTATCCGTCGTAGAATAGCAAGCATTTGTTCGAGCAATTTAACGACTATTTGTATTCGTTTATGTTGGTGCAGTACGAATTCTATCTATTTGTTCGTAACATGTTTACTTTTGTTCCGGCTCGGTGTGATTAGTAAATTCTTTATTATTAGTCGTATTTTGCAGAAAGTACTTTCATGTATCTATCTATTTACTTCACTTGCTAGTGAATTTATTGTTATTATTATTAGTTACATTTTGTGTGTTCCAAGTTCCAACTCGTTGAGTTTTGGAACAGATCTGTGCAGACTGTTTGGTATGGGGTATTTAATGCTTACTGACACTGTTGCCCCTAGATTTTGAGGCACTTCTTAATAATATATACCTATGTTAAAATCGTCACCTTTTAAATTTGCATTCGAAATAAAGTTTGAATTATTAATAAATTTGAATTAAGCCCAAGTTTTGCCCGTTTAAGTTTTTGTCACTTGAAGTCTATTTCATATATATATATACATAGTTAGATTTTTAGAAAAGTATTCTTATATTTCAGAGGTTTCTGATAGTTCTTATTGTATAGAATTTTTTATAGTTCTGATTATATCAAGATTGTCGGCTATTTTTTAACAATGTATTTTTAAAAAATGATTTTTTTTTCTACCACAACTTCATAGGTACAGAGGTTGTTTGCATGTCAACGTTGTATCTATTTCAATCACATTAAACAATAATTCATGCGTAATAGTACTTTGACAACTGTTTAATGCTATTCCTATTTATCATTATGCCCCCGGCAACTTGATTCACAATGAATAATATAATAATAAATTCGAAAGTTGGTATGACGTCATCTGCCTTTATAGGCATCCCTATAATAATAATATAAAGTAAAAAAAAATTCATAATTATTTATTATGCAGATATAATATATAAAAAAAATCATAGTTATAAAATTCATAATTATCTATTATGCGGATATCTTGATTATTTGCCGTACAGCACTTATCTAAAACTCTTTACGCTTCATTCTTCAATTTAATAATATAAAAAATTACTCATCTTCCTATCTTAAATTTAAAGGAGTATTCATCTTCCATTTTAAACTTAAAATTTATTCAATTTTTTGGTAGTAAAGACACCATAATTAACAATTGTTTTTTTTTCTATTGCACCAGTATTAATAGCGTAATTTTGTAAATTTTTTTTTTTAAAATAAGTTGACTCAAATATAAATTTATTTATAAGATTTTTAGTATTTTTAACTACTACTCAATTTTGATTGTCTAATTTTAACATAGACCCTTGCCTACAAAATGTATGCACTAGTTATATTCGCTTACAATAGTTCTATAATTATTTATCAGAAAATGTAACTATCCTCTAGTTTCCTTTTTTTTTCATTTTAACTCTATTCAATTTTTATAGTATAATTTATTTTGATATTATTTCAATAAACTTACTATAGTTAAGTTAAATTTAAATTTAGTTGAACTATTATAAATTAAATTTATTATTATTTTTTGTTAAATTTGATTTTTTTTTTCTTAAAAAAGACAAAACTACATTTCAAACAAGCTACGTCAACATCTTGATACTACATAACCAAACACTTGGATACTGTATTTGCAACACATTTATCAGAAAATTACAAAATGTATTATCAACATTTTGGTATTATATAATCTGTGCTATCTACGTTGCCGATACAATTGCTTAGTTGTCTGTGAAGTTTAGTTCTATTTTGTCTTTTTTTTTTGTTTTATTTTGCATCGTCGTTACTCACCGGACTTATGACGCTTGATCTTACGCTCTACAATTTTTATGTTTATATGTCGGCATATACGTAACGTATGCTTGCATATATTGCCCAAATCGAGAGTTCTACGAAAATAACGTTCTTGGAAGTATGACTATATACATTCTACATTTTATATACATTGTTCAAAGAAGGATTTATTTGAAGTAAATATTAGAAGTACACTCATCGTCTTAGTTAGTACTTGTTCAAAATTTCACATATTTATTATTTGTACCCATCCGAAATCTACAAATTAATCATCCACCACATATATATATATATATATATATATATATATATATATATATATATATATATATATATAAAAATATATAGGAGTGCAGTCACTGCTCATTGTGAAGCGAGTGAGAAAGACATATACCTTCTCATTCTTTTTTCGCACGTCTTGCATGTTGCAATTAATATTTTTTAAATAAAAAAAAAAATTATTTACGAATTTTTAATGTAGAAATAATAAGATTCAATGCTTGAATAGTCATCCTGAAATGGCGAAGAAGATGAAAAGAAGAATCCAAATCACAGATGCATAATAGAGGGGAAGATAGGTAGTCTTCTTCCTCTGTCTCTTTCTTTATAATATGATTGTGGGGGGGGGTCTATTTTTTAATTGCAAAAAATAAATTAAATTATTAAATAATAAAAAAAGTTGTTCAAAGACCCCCACACATGTTAAAGCACATTGCTCATGCAGCGGTGTAAAAGAGTTACCATCTCTATATTTTATAGAGAATAACAAGAATTTTTAAATTTATTATTCTGTGGAATACGACTTATAAATTCAAATATTTAGAATGCATTGTGATATCTCTTTCTCTTCTCTCTCTCTCTCTCTCAATTTTCTTGGTGGGGTCGTAATAAAAGAAGACAAATAGATCCTTGCTTCTTTGACAACTTGAGCCCCAAGATTGTTAGCTGGAATAAAAAAAAGTTGCCAAGTTGGACAAATAGTAAAGAACAAGTTGAAGAAAAGGAGGTGCTCATCAATATTTTCTATTTGTGGTGTTGCAACTTTTGAAGGCATATATAGCAATTATGAGACCCTTTTAAAATAGGATTATTTATTGCAATAACTATCGTCGTAGGCTTACGCTGCTCAACTTTCTGACAAAATTTAGAAAATGAAATAAATCAAATATCATACGGACAAATCCAATTAAAATAATAATAATATTAATACTTTGTTCATATATAATAAAGAGTTTTTGAGACAATTTATTTTAGTGGAGACGTGTTAAATTATCTTAACTTCAGGTTAAAAACTAACTCGATCCGAAGTTTATAACCCAATTCTAACTATGTAAAACTGACTCGAATCAGACCTGATCGAAAGGACCCAATCTTCGGCTTGGGTTTGTGACGTATTATTGACGATCATAATTGTAAACATGATGTGGTGTTTTGAGCAGAGCAAGAAAAAGAAGGTGACATTTTGTTGTGCTTTTTTTGTGTTCTATATAATTAATGATCTATAGAGTACGAAAGATACACGAAAACAATCTCTAAAAAAGACCCAAACACATGCTCCAAGGAATCCCACTAATTTTTCTTTCTTTCTTTCTTTTTTCTTAAGAACGGGTGTTGTCATCGTCTCGGATCTGACATTTTTCGAAAAAAGATAATAAGCTCGATATCTAGACGAAGTCTTGTATCGTACGTGAGAGACGTGTGCATTGCCGTTAGCGTCCGTACAAGCCTGGTCCAGCCGCCGGTAAGAATAAACTGAAGGGAATTACACTCTCAACTCTAAACTTAGTATATAATTTGCGGCACGTAGACTAATAAATAAAAATAGCGTCCCACCCCGGTGTTCGAGTTGTGAGGCCTCGGACTTAGAAAATAGAGGTAGCAAATTCGAAGCCGGAAAAATCCCATTTGGGACGGATAGCAGAATTTATTCTTGTCGAGAAAAGTTATAAGCAGGCACGTGCGAAGCGTGTCGATGATAGATTTAATGACGGAGCTAGGATTTTGGTCCATTTGTAAGTTAACGGATCATTATAACGGATCACTAACTGAAGGACCCGCCTGTAACTGGGGGTGGATATATTTAAAAAAAGGCCTATTTCTATTTAAGAGGTAGGTAATTTGACCTCTGATCTACATTAGGGATGTTTAAAAAATAATCCGACTTGAGGATCCAATCCGATCTGAATGTTTTAGGTCGAATCTATCGGATCCACGGATCGGATCAGGTCAAAATTTTAGACCAAGTTCTGGTCGGATCCTGATTTAAGTTGCTGAGATTCGAATTCGAAAATCCGACATGTGAGACTAAAAAAATAAAATAAATTTTAGAACTATTTTTTTACCAAAATATGCAATATAAAAATAATAAATTTTGATTAAATATATAATTTTTATGTTTATAAGTTTTTCAAAAAACTTACTAATAGATATTATAAGACTTTAAAATTAACGAATTTAACATATAATATAAAAATTAGATTCGACAAGATCCGACTAGCTCCGAACCAACTCGGGTCGGATCATATATCCGATTTTGAACACCCGTGATCTACATACGTTGGATGAACAACTTTACAGCATTATCTACGAAAAAAAGGCCTCGCTTTCTTAGGAAGCATATGAGGTAGGGCCCACCATCATAGTGTCAATCATAAGAATCCGAGTGTGCATTCTCCAGAATCTCTTTTATGGATGTGTGATTCTTTCAGGAAACTACATAGATCCTGATTCAAACTTTTTGCAAGTTAGCACCCCGTTTAAAGTTTTTGTAAATAAAATTTTTACTTTAAAATTTGTATCAGCGGTATTTTAACTCTACATAAATATTTTTTTTGAAGATTAAATAAAAGTTTGTGATCTTTTCTAATGTGTTTATTTAAATTCTTTAAAATACACTTGTAAATAGATACTTTGAGATTTTAAAATCTTACTAGTTTAAATTTTAATCGACTAATTAATTTTAGAATATCAAAATATTTATTTCAAAGTTTTTAAAAAATATTTTAAATATAAAATTTTATAAATGTTATATAATTTTTGTAATTAAACTTTTAAAAAGTTTTAATAAAATATATATTTTGAAAACTTTAAAATCATAGAAGATTAAAATTTAATCAACTAATTCATTTAGAATATCAAAATATTTATTTCAAATATTTTTAAATAATTTTGAATATGAAAAATAATAAATTTTAATAAAATATATTTTTGATCTATTTAGTAAATAGCAGACGATAAATAAATTTATATATAATACGTAAATCGATGCAGATTGATCTGATAAGTTGACAAAACGAAAAAT
Source organism: Xerophyta viscosa (assembly GCA_002076135.1). NCBI lineage: Eukaryota > Viridiplantae > Streptophyta > Magnoliopsida > Pandanales > Velloziaceae > Xerophyta > Xerophyta viscosa. The sequence goes on along the minus strand of MJHO01000006.1, from coordinate 4,295,994 downwards.
ATATTAAAACAAGTAACGTTTCAGCCGCCCTAACTCAACATTGGCTCAGTTCAGTTCTCAAAAACGAAAAAATGCACCCATTTGGCTACGCACGATTGTGTCACATTAGTATAGAAATATTTTTTTTCGGGAATTGAAATACAAAGTGTACGAATCGAAGGCTGAAATGTAATTCTTCTAAATATTATTCCGATGAACTTTTGGCAGTGCAGTGCAGAGCATGGAAATTCCTAGGAGAGGAGGGGAGGGGGCTGAAATACAAAGTGTATGAATCGGAGGCTGGAATTTAATTCTTCCAAATTTTATTCCGATGAACTTTGGCAGTGCAGTGCAGAGTTTTGCCCAACTTTCTTGGACTGCATCAGCACCAGGCCTGAAACATGCTCTTTACAAATCCTGACAGTGCTCTATGAGATCATTTTTGTTAATATATGATCTCATTAACATTTAGGGACTTAGCGATCAGCCCCTATTTTTAAAAATTTCAACACACGCTCCCCTCAAGTTTGGCCTTTCATTGCCCCTATATATATTTTATCGTTTTAAAATTCCAAAATATATATTTAAAATTATTTTTTGGAAAACTTTCAAACATGAATGTTGTAGATGAGATCTACACTTTCATGTTTAATATTTTTTTTTTTAAAAAAAAAAAACACTTCTAGATAAGTATTTTGGGATCCGAAGTATTAACTGGTCGACCCGCTAACTCGCTAAAATAGTACAACTCTCAAAATATCTATTTAAAAGTATTTTTTGAAAAAATTTGCAACACATAAGTTGTAAATCTTGATAAGATATACAGCTTCCATGTTAAAAAAATTTTCAAAAAATAATTCTAAGTAAATATTTTGTGACTCCAATATATTAAAAGGTACATATATATTTTTGTTAGAAAAAAAAAATTAAATTTTTCAATGGAGGGCTGATCAGTAAGGAATCTTGTCAGGAGGGCTGTTCAACAACATGAATTTTATTAGGGGCATGTCCAGATATTTCCTGTAAAATTTATAATTTATATTAAAAAAAATTAAAAAAAAATTATATCTTTTTTAAAAAATTTATACTTTCATACGTTATTGGTAATACCATATGTACGAGCATATAGGATCAATTTTGTTAATCAAAGCATAGCTTTAGCTTTAATTATTGGTAAATGATAAATCACCTTATACTTTTTAAAACCTCTTCCAATAAAGTTCAACATAAAAATTTAATCTAATCGATCAGAAATTTTGGGTGTTTCAGACATATAGCATAGTATTGCTAATAGATCATAGTGTTTGGCATAAAATATTTTCGGCAAACTTCCTTAGTGTTGCTAGTAGTGTAGTAATATCAAATATAATAACATGTAAAATTAAAATACATTATTATCTCTACAGATGTGAAAAATTATTAACAGAATTTTGCTGAAGCAATCCAGCATAGAACTGATTCCGGATAACAGGATCGATGGGAGAGAGTATACAAATCCAGGTGCTATCTGCAACTTAAATGACTTTCTTAATCAATGCTCTAGATTGATACAGTCCATCTTGGTAAGGTTTCTATTCTTTTGAGTGGACATGATGAACAATTTATTTAAAGGATAATTGCATTTCAGCCCTAATTCAAAGGTCTCGCATTTCAGCCTCCGAAAATATAGAATGCGGAAACGTATTTCGGAGGGCTGAAATACAAATAGTCTGAATCAGGGGCTGAAATGAATTATCCCTTTATTTAAATCAGATGAGCATAGTCTGAAATTTTACAAGTAGTTTTTCTCCTAACACAACTAAGATCTACGGAGGATTCTGTGACTGAGATATCGGTGAACCTTAGCTTTTGTCTCTGCAATTCAAGCTTCTAAAAGATTAAAGAGTTGCAAGCATCTTACATGCTTATTGATCTTTACTTATTCAGTAAAATTGTTGGTTTCTGATATTGGAAGTTACTGGTTGCTAGATTTGAAAAGAAACATATTAAGCCCCGAGTATCAGATCTCATAAATCTGGTGGACTTCTGCCTAAAATTTTTTTTGATAACCATGTGATCCTCAGGCTGTCTCTGAGACTAGCTTCAAATAATTATTAGCCTGGGTTGAGAAAATTGATAAGACCCGAGTATTGATGCTTATAAAATATGGTGGTTGTTTTTTAAAAAAATTTTTTGGATTCTATGTGGGCCTAGAACAATTCTAATAAAGATAGTCCTATAACCTGCAATTTAAAGTGTTGGGATAACTCTCCATTCAGATTTTTTTTTCGCTTAATTTTTTGATAGCTCTAAAACTGATCCACTCAAAATAAATATTGTTCTAATATAACTGGAGGTTTTTTGCTTGGCTGAGAATGATCCATGCTTGGGTACAAATTTTTTTATCTTTATTGGAACTTTCATGTTTTTTTTTTTGTTGAGTTATTCAGGTTTTCGACCTTGCTACTTGGCTGGAATGGCTTGAAGTAGAGAGATTTTTAGGCGTAACGGTTACACCACGCCACTCCCATATAACAGTCTTAAAAATATTTTTTAGAAATATTTTTGAAAAAATTTCAACATCAAAATTGTAGATTTTGATGAGATCTATAATTTTCGTGTTCAAATTTTTTTCAAAAAATATTTTTAAAAATATATTTTGGGGCTTCAAATTTAACGTTGGGTCGACGCCCGCCTCCCCCAAACTTGACATTTGAAGCGGGTTTAAAAAATTATTTTTAAATCCGTTATGCTTTGGAAAAGTTTTGAATATGAAAATTGTAGATTTCATCGCAATCTATAAGTTTTATTTAAGAATTTTTTTTTAAAAAATAATTATAAAATTTAATTTTTTTAATTTAAATACGAAAAATATATATGCTGACGTGGCGTAACGTTTCGCTGTAGAATTTTTTCTTGAAGTATAGAGGGGAGCATTTTCTTTAGTTGTTTAGTGATATTGTAAACTAGTTTTACTTATTCTTCTCTCTTGATGGTAATGATGGCATATCATGGACTGTTAGGACAAGTCTTTTTCTATCTTTATTGAGTTTGTCAAGTTTATGTACAACATTTGAGACACAGATGAATGATTAGGGGTTGAGTTGAAAAAATCTCCTAAATTAAGTCTAACATTTCGGAATAATTATGATAGATCTAAAGTTAAAAATTTTAGAGTGAGAGTCTAAAGAGTATGAACATATCAAAATTTTATCCATATAATATCAGTGTAGTGCCTGATATAGACGGACACATATCAGATACATTATAGAAGTGTCTAAAAAATAAAAATATAATTTTTTAGACACGCAATCAGATACGTTAGACTGGAGTGTACAACATACGTATCTGTATTTTTTATAGAAAAAAAATATAAGATATAGTATTAGCAATACATAACATAAATAATATAATACAATTTTTTTTTTATTAATATAAATAATTTGTTTTATTTAATTTATTTTTAAAACGTCAAATATGATACTATTCATAGATTTTACTACTGCAAATTATTATATTTTCAGATGTTTAAATATTTAAATTATTATATTTTAAATATTCAAATATTTAATAAAATTTTTATTATTGTATTCAAATTGTATTTGTGCTATACTTTTTAAAAAATTGTTGTATTCTACATCTGGTGTCTGTCTGTGGTTCCTACGTGAGGGCCAATGTTTTGCCGAATTGTCTTGGGACTTCATGGGCACGAAACCTGAAACACGAGTCCATGACATATTCACAAGTTTGCAAAAAAATCACACAATAAATCATATAAAATACGTGATAATATCAGGACCATATATCACAGTGAATATAATTATAATTTTTATAATTTATATAGATCACAAGATAAATATACGGATCACAAAACGAATGAGTGGTGAAAATTAGTTATGTATAATTTAATATATAATTTATTGAGAATGAGTAATTTTTTTCATCCCGGGGCAATGATTTTTTGATAGCACCGAGAAGGAATATGCAATACTCATTTAAGAAATTACACAATAAATTATATAGTACATACGGTAATAATATCAGGATTATATATTATAATTTGTATAGTTATAATTATGATAATTTATACGAATTATGAGATAGACTAATATACGGTAAAAAATAGTTATGCATGATTTAATAGGTAAGTTATTGAACTTGATTAGTTTTTTTGGGCTTTTGCGTATCAGCTCTCCATTTTTCTTCTTCGCGCAAATCAGTTTCTGAAAATATATTTTTAATGGCTAATTTTTTATTTTTTTTTACAAATTAGTCATTTTCGGAGGATAATTTGTAAACGTCCGATTATAGGGGCCGATACGTAATTTTCCGTAGTTTTTTTTTCATCGGAAACTTCGTACGCCAGCACTGGTGACTTGACCGTCCCACTCACTAGGGGCCAAATATATGTATACATTAATACATATATATATATTTGTGTATATATCTTTGTATAATATATATTTGGCTCGGTTGGGAGCGCATCCAGTATGCATGCCCCCAAGCACTAGAAAATCTCACTAGGATCCTGACAAATTAAAATTGTAGAAATCATGTTACACGTGCTGTTACCTACCCGCCGTTAGACAATTTTTTCAGATATCTTAAATAAGAAAATTTAATATTAAGCAGTAGCAGGATTTGTTGCTAAAAAATAATCAGAATAAGTTAGAGATTTGAATGCCGAAAAGTGGACTTTCATTTGATTAAATTTTCGGTAAAAATATAAATTAAAAATCGAATTTACGCTCATAGAACCAAAGCATATATATATATATATATATATATATATATATGATTCAAATAAGTTAATGCTATACACCTATGAGTTATACCTATATTCCTATCTCCAAAATAATATCGCGAAATTGCATATCAGTTCTTTACTGATACAAATCAGCTCTGAAAACATAAAAATGCGCGAAGTGGCATGCGCGCTGCCACGTCGGATATTTCTCGTTTTCGAGGCTAATTTGTAGAAGGTTTAAAAACGTGGCTGATATACAATTTTTCTATATATTATATATATATATATATATATATAATATATATATATATATATAAGAAAATTCTATTTGTGACCGATCTATTTTATACGACTATCATAACAGATAAATCTACAAATAATAATAATTTATATTTTACCAATCGAAAAGATTCTATTTTTCGACTTGGACCGATCAAAGGCCTGCATTGGCTCATAGTATTCACTACTAAATACATAGAGAATAAATTATATATATATATATATATATATATATATATATTTTTTAAAATAAATAGCGATTACGTGATTCAAATCAGATACTTCTATTTTATGAGACGATAACTTTATCATCCGCTATCCAAAATTTACGTCTTATATTTCGGCCTCCGGAAATACGTTTTCGCGCTGATGTGGCGGAGCTCGCATGCGATGCACATTTCTGTATTTTTAGAGACTGAAATATGCGACTGTTGCTTTAGGTGGGACTGATATGCACTTATCCTTTTAAATATTGACCACGATTTATGCGTGCACTCTAGAAAAAAGGAAAATAAAGGATAAAAAACGCAAAAGTTTAAGCTATTTAAATTATGTAGGTGTCAGCTCAGTTAATTGTTAATTACAAGTTAGATATTTTGTTCAAATCACAATGATTTTAATTACTTTGGTTGTTTAACTTAATCAAGCAACCTGTCTTTTCTTGTAAACCGTGTCAGACTAAACCTTCAATTGTATACTTTTAAGCATTTAAAAATAAACTAGAATATATAATTTGTTTTAAATAGAAAATTTATTTTTATATGAATCACGAGCAACGACTATTTTTGTTCATGACTTATATTAACTACTTGATTCAAAATAGATATACGTGATAGGTTTTTAGGGTTTTGTCAAAAAAAAAAAAAAAAATTGGGTTTGCAAATGTCTGTCAAATTAACTCCTATAACGAAAGACTAAGTTAGATCCTAGAACACTACAATAATTAGTCTGAAATACTAATATAGCATCCCAAAATACTCAAGTCGATACACTATAATATGAATACTGTTAATACTGTATTAGCTGTCTAGAATATTAAACTAGCCGTCCGAAATTTTTTTAAGTTTTCAGCTAGAAATTTATTTAAAAACAGTTAAAAAAATAGGGACTAATTTGTTCGAGTTTCGCGAAGTAAGAATTATTTGATATTATTTGTACATTTGTTTTTATTGTTAATAAAACATGCACGTAGGTGGTTGATACCCTTCGAACTATCGCCGCCATCATCAAAATGTAAATTTCCAAGAGCACTGCTGGGTGAAGTAACAAAATCATAAAAAAAAAACTTTCCAAGCTGATGTAACACAACTTTGATGGTTCATTTTGATAATGCGATGCTACCATGTCCAACCACTTAACCCGAAATCGCATTCGAACATATTTCGGTGTGCCTTACCAATCCCGAGGCATATTATAACGCGTTTGGGCGTTATTTCGAATGAGAGGGTCGGCAGCACAGCATTTTTCTTTCGATAATTGGTATAATCTAGAAGGAAGATTGGAGGCATCACATACTTTACACTAATGAGCGGTTTTTTTTTTTTTTTGGCTGTATTTAGTATTTCTTTTTTCAATTTCAAAGGTATCTTTTTGCTGTTATATTCTTCATGATGTTGTGTTAGAAGGTTCAGTACTTTTAAAAGGTTAATTATATATTAGCCCTCTATATTCAGGGACATGTAAATTAGTCTTTAAATTTTTTTTTAAAAAAGGCCTAATATAGTGATGCCTACATCGTTACGTCAGCGTAATTTTTCATTTTTAGGAGTTGATTTATACGTCTTTAGAAAACGGGAGCGGATATGCAACTCTCTCTTTTTAATCATTCATTTCTATTATTAATTGGTACTTTATTTTTTAAGATTTACGAAAAAATTCATATCCGTAATATATCCATTTTGAACGGCCGTAGTAATATATAAATTTCAGATGGCACTCAACTCACTTTTAGCGTCGAACATTCGCACCCAACTCGTGTACTTTGGCAATGATCATATATATGGATGTAGATTGTACACCATATATCTGGCACTTGAATATTCTGCAGATAGATCTACTAGCCTGTATTCTGTAGAATTAAAATTTCATAGTCAGAATGCAAACCATAATCGGATACTTATATGGCGAGCGCCCAGGCTATTGGACTGCTCAGAGTGGGACAGTAAATTATGACTAGTTGTATTGCTAATTGTTTTCGAGTCATGTTAATATTTTGTCCACAAACACATAGCAATGACCTTTAAAGGGCTTTTCAATATCAGACTAGGGGCTAATTTGCAAACCTTCATCGTAGAGGTGTTGATATGATATTTTTTGTTCATAACTTAGTGTAGGTCAATTTTTTGGAATTGATGTGAAAAAACCTTGGTAATTTGTATTTTATTATTATTATAATAATAAACTCACGTATATTATTAATTCTGTTCTGCCAACCAAGATAACACAACAATTCAGCACATGAACCGGTCTTAAAGACCGGTTTATATGCAATGAGGATGAAGAAAAAACGAACCATCTTTCTACCAACTAGTTTATTAAGCGGAAAAAAAAAAGAAAAAACAACAAAGCAGTGTCGCTTTCTTAATTATAAGTGGCATATGACTAAAATGAAAAAAATACAAGACATCATTATCATCCTACTAAATTTTAACTATTCTTATCTAGCGTCAATCTAGGATTATAACCCGTTCCCATTTTATAGGGGATTCTCATGTAATCAAACTCGTAATACAATGCCGATAAAGGACTCTTTAAATGGAGCCGGCTTCCCTGGTGCGTTAGCACCAGGGTGTAGGGACGCCGATGGTGGAGATCGCGCCACGTCAGTATATACGGATTATAAATATTAGTAAAATATTCGTTCACTTATTTGACCTATTTTTATGTATTTTTAGAAAAAAGTTTGAACTATAAAGTTGTATATTTTGATGTGATCTATAACTTTGTAGTTGAACGTTTTTCGAAAAAATACCAAACGATATAACAGAAAGATAATTACATATATAAATATCTTTTTGACATACTGTTTGGTATTTTTTCGAAAAATTTTCAAGTACAAAATTGTATATCATATCAAAATATACAACTTTATAGTTCAAATTTTTTTCTAAAAATACATAAAAATAGATCAAATAAACGAATAAAAATTTTATTTAATATTTCGTAATCCGTACGTGCTGACGTGGTACGATCTCGACCTTGAATCTCCCTACACCCTGGTGCGTCCGGCTCCTCTTTAAACTGCTAACAGGGGTAGCATTCCTTCAGAACGTAGATAATGTAGCTCATTTATGAGCCTGCATTGATTGATACACACATAAAGCACACGACTTGGGGCGACCTCCCCGCCCAAAACAACTGCAGTCGTGGCCTAAACCCCCACCCGATCAAGAGCAATTTTCTTTCAAAAACCTCACATGGCGTTGCCTCCTCCATAAATAAAGAAAATAACTGTTTGGTCAGAACATTTTAATTTAAAAATAGTTCGAATGAGTATTTGTGTATTTCAAAATCGATAATTTGTTGATTTTACTAATTTCAGACAATATGAAATATATTTCAGACTATTCGGTCAGACAAATGCTTCGCGGACGGATCCTAAATAAAAAGCTACAATCCCACCTTTTCGAAAAACTATTTTTTTTGTTTTTGTTTTTGTTTTTTTTTTTTTAAATTATGAATTTAATTTGTGTTCTATATCTATACCGAAAATTGTTCGTTGCATAATATCTTAAAACTAAAAGGTAATAGGTATTTTGCAGAATTGGTTTTTAAATAGTCAGTTTTTAGTTATCAATAGTCAGTTTTAACATGTATCCCCTGTTGTTGTTGCTGTAATCAAAATTGGGTCTTTAGTGGGGCTTTTTGAAAAAAGTTCATGCGAGGGAAACTTTTCTTAGCCTTTAGACTATGATTAAGAAGTAAAATTTTGAACGTACATTATCTTCTGACAATATCATTGAGTACAGAGATATATCCTACGCAACTTCTAGAATATTTTTTTCTAAAATTCAAAAAAAAATTATCACATATTATTTTGTAGCGAGCAATACTCAAACCAGACGAGCTCATACAACTTTTACACTCTCAGAAATAAAATATTTTACTTCTATGTTCTCCTAAATTTATTTTATTCATACAAACTAAATTTTAAAATATTTAATTACTATTTAAATTTATAAAAATAGTCACTCTTAATATTCGTAATAAAACTAATTTTACAATTATAAAAGTATTTTTAAAAAAAATTAACATAAAAGTTATATATTTTGATGAAATTTATAATTTTGATATTTATATTTTTTTTTAAAAAATAATTTAAAATAGATATTTTGAGATTTTTAAATCATAATAATTTCAAAATTTATCATTAACACGTTGAACTTATTTATTATTATTTTCTTAAAATTAATATAAAATTTGTATATAATTTTTATATTAAAATATTTTTAAATAAATATTTAAAATATTAAAATTAATAGATAAAACTTAAAATTCGTAAAATTTAATATAGAGCCAATATGCAAGTCCCCCAGTATCAACGCTGGAAGTGGGTGCGACTCAGCTTCTTTATGTGGACGCGTTGCACTTTGCCAACTCTCCATGCATTCATTGTTCCAGTCTTGTATAAAAATATCAAAATAACATTACACGTCATAAGTACTTATTGACAACTGCCAACACACACCATGCTTTACGTTTTTACTGTTTTCCCTTTTTTATCTCCTAAACACTTACTTCTGCATAATCATTTAAATAAATTAATATTGAAAAATAAATGTTAATGTATTTATAATCCTTATATTCGATAATCGTTCAATGTCTTCCAAATTTCAATAGATTTAATTATGATAAATTTTGCAATTCTAGAATATTTAATTAATCACATTAATTTAATATTTGAAAAGTACTTATATGGATTATTGAAAATTTCAGATTATGGCGTGTTGCAATGCGATCGATCACGTATCTTTTTTTTATTCTCTACCAAAACTCTTCCGAAACAAAAATTGAAAAAGACATAAAATAAACAAAGAATAAATAATTACCGAGGAAATATTTGCTGGATTGAGCTGCATGTCTTATTTCAAGCACGACAAGACGAGTCGTCGTTCCACGCTCTCTCCTTCTTCTCCCTCCGCTCTCTTCTTCACCTGCTTCCAGAAGACGAGCAATTAACAGAAGCTTTTATAAACATTCCATGAAAAAAACACTACTTCTCCACTTGAAAGAGTAACGCAAAAGGTACACAGATCATGGAAGCCTTACCTTTTTCTTTCACTTCTTCGCCGCCGCCGCGGTGGCTTACGTCGCAGAGCTGCTCCCGGCCGCCGTCGTACGGTGCGGTGGAGTGGCTTCGCTTCATCTTCTTATCTCCTTGCCCTCAGCGTCTACTTTTCGCCGCCGTCGACGCCGTTTTTCTCCTCTTTTTACTTTTTCTCGCCGGTCAAAAGATCATCTCCGTCCGCCGCAGCCGCCGTGACGCGGCCACCGCCACCGCTGAAGGAGAGGTTCAGAAACCTCTTCTGTACTCTTCCCAAGTCGTCGTCAAAACTAGCACGCGGTTCAAGCTCGCCATCGCCCTCTCCGGCGTCCTCGCCGTCGCTCACGCGGCGCTGCTCACCGTCGCTTTGCTCTCTATGAGCTCGTCTTCGTGGCTCATCGCGGAGACGGCGTTCTTGGTACTCCAACTTCTAGCACATATCTGCGCCACCTCGCTCATCGCACACGAGAAGCAGTTCCGCGCCACCGTCCATCCGCTCAGCCTCAGGTTCTTCTGGGCCGTCAACGTCATACTCTTAGGCCTCCTCTCCGCCACCGCCGCCGTCCGCTTCGCCGGCGGCGCACCTATCTTCCCTGACGACGTTATCGTCTTCGTATTGCTTGCTCTCTCCCTCGGCCTGCTCGTCTTTGTTTTTCTCCCGCCACCGGCGTATCAGTAGAGCATAAATATTCGGAACCGGTGCCGCCGGTGGAGGCAGAGGCGAAGTCGCACGTGACGCTGTACGCGACGGCGTCGCTGCCGTCGCGGCTGACGTGGAACTGGATGAACCCGCTGCTAGCGAAAGGATACAAATCGGCGCTGACACTCGACGACGTGCCGGTCCTGGCGCCGGAGCACCGTGCCGAGCGCCTGTACGAGTGGTTCGAATCTAACTGGCCGCATCCTGCGGCCAAGTCAGACCACCCCGTCGTTCCTGCGCTGCTTCTGGCCTCAGCTCTTGTTGACGGCGGGGCTCGCCGTGCTCCGTCTATTTGTGATGTACGTCGGACCGACGTTGATCAACCGCTTCGTCGACTTCGCGTCGGGAAGAGATCGTCGCAATTCGAGGGTTACTATCTCTGCGCGACGCTGCTGGCGGCGAAGTTCGTCGAAGTTTTGAGCTCTCACCAGTACAATTTCAATTCCCAAAGCTCGGGATGATGATCAGATCCACGCTCATCTCTGCGCTCTATCGGAAAGGTCTCCGCCTCTCCGGCTCTGCCCGCCAGGCTCACGGCGTCGGCATGATCGTCAACTACATGGCCGTTGATGCCCAGCAGTTATCCGACATGATGCTCCAGATTCACTATCTCTGGCTCATGCCTCTCCAGGTGGGAGTTGCACTGGCGTTGCTTTACGTGTACCTTGGTCCGCCGGTGCTGTCGGCGACGGCTGGGATCGTGGCGATCTTAGTGTTCGTAGTAATGGGAGCTCGCCGGAACAACCGGTTTCAGTTCCAGTTGATGGCGATGAGGGACAAGCGGATGAAGGCGACGAACGAAATGCTGACTTACATGCGCGTGATCAAATTCCAGGCGTGGGAGGAGCATTTCAACAAGCGCATCTACGAATTCCGACGCGGTGAATTCCAGTGGTTAAAATTCATGTATTCTATCTCCGGCAACATCGTCGCTCTATGGAGCGCTCCGATCATCGTCTCCACCCTCGTCTTCGGCACCTGCATCGCCGTCGGCGTCCCCCTCGACGCCGGCATGGTCTTCACCGCTACCTCCCTCTTCAAAGTCCTACAGGTTACACATATCCCAATACTTCTCAAGTTTGATATGACTTATGCATTTGTGATCAATGCGAATAGGAGTATTAAATTTGAGTTTCGATTTGAAATTGTTAGGAGCCGTTGAGGAACTTCCCGCAGGCGCTGATATCAGCGTCACAGGCAATGATATCGCTGGAGAGGCTGGACGCGTACATGACGAGCGGCGAACTCGACCGCGCCGCCGTCGAGCGAGTCTCCGGTTGCGGCGACGGTGTGGCGGTTAAGATCGAGGACGGTAGTTTCTCGTGGGAAGACGACGCGCCGGAACCGGCGCTGAAGAATATCAACGTCGAGATCAAGACCGGTGACCTCGCTGCCGTCGTCGGTACCGTCGGATCAGGGAAGTCATCGCTGCTCGGTTGCATCATGGGCGAGATGCACTGGATATCCGGAAAGGTACGTTGAATACCAATCTCCATGCGGTATTGCTTTTTTTTTTGACCGTGGATTGGGTGGTTAGGATAGTCGTAAGATGATCCTGGGAGTTAGTGTAACGGTCAGAGAAGATGCCGTGTTCTTCGCCGCGATTAGGTGAGCCGGATCGATCGGGAACTATAGCAGCCACGAGTTGAACGATTTTATTTTTTTATCAATTTAATTTAATACTTCGGAACTGCTTTCATGGCGTGTAGACTTTATTTTAGTAACAGCTAAATGATTAAACTATTTTAGAGGCAGTTCTATGTTGTCGTGTAGTTGATGATACGTGAAACGGGAACCTATCATAGAGAAACGAGACAAAATATGATGGAATGTAGCAACTGCAGTGTATATATATGTATATATATATATATATAGAGAGAGAGAGAGAGAGGAGAGAGAGAGAGAGAGAGAGGGGGATATTCTCAGCTTGACTGAGAATAGCCTATTCTCAGCTAATATTTCAACCGTTGATCTGCTTGATCTAACGGCTGAGATTTAATTTAAACAATTAACGGCGCCGTTAAATACTTAACGGTGTGAATCATTATTCCGTTAAGTGTTAAAATTAAATCTCAGCCGTTAGATCAAACAGATCAACGGCTGAGATGTTAGCTGAGAATAAGCTATTCTCAGCTCGACCTGAGAATAGCCTTTCTCATATTATATATATATATATTATATATATATATATATATATATATATATATTTGTATTTTGCATAGATCATTAGAGTGCCTGATGTATATCAGATATCTAAACAAGAAATAGTCAAATCTCAGTGGTTAGAATATGATAATTGATACATGACAGTAAGACAATTCTCTAAAACATATTGTTTATTTCTGTAGTGTACGAGATAATTAGGGCCCTTATGCATATACTGTATTTGATTCAGGTTGAGTAAGTATCGACTATCTCTTTCACCGGCTAGCTTTCATGTTTAAATTTAGTGCTTGTTTATATCCATCTTTTGAAATGTACATAGATGTAATTGGGATGCTGGAGTTATTATTGTATGGAGTCATTTAACGGTGTATCGTCTCGTTACTGTATGGTCATTTTAGAATATTTAATTTCACGTCTCTACTACCAGCTTACACTTTTAGGAAAACATGCTACCGAAATCCCGCCAGCCCTTCTTTTGAAAGGGTTATTTGCTGAAAAAAATATCTCTGTGTTTGCATTTATCTTTACTCCAGGTTAAGCTTTTAGGAGAATGTTACATTTCACACACCTCCCATAGGAGGGAGGTGGTTATAAGCAAGGTTTTCTGTATCGAGCCGAGCTTCGGTAAACTCAGATCTCGGCACGTACCGACCGTATGGATAAATATTTATTTGTTATTTTTTAAAAAATAAAAATAAAAATTAATTAAAAAATTCAAATATAAGCTTTTTTGACGCGTGCAGTGCCGGTTCGTACCGTGCCGACAACTGTCGGAACAGGCATGCCGATCGGCACGGGCTGTGCCGACCGGCACCGAAAACGATGGTTATAAAGGCTATGATGAACTGATTTCTGCAATTACTTCTCAATAATGCGATTATCTCAATGATAGATCCTTATCTACGATTCTGCCCATGGTCCTAAGTAAATGGATTATACCCGAGGTTAGTTTATGCTGTAGAAGGGTGAAGTCTTCACCAGCACAATATTGTATAAGCGCTAGGAGTACCTCCAGGCATCACCAGGTTGCCATTTAAACAACTTGATATGTTTAATGAGTATTCCTTCTTAATCATTGTACGTTATCTTATCTGTTAAAGCATTGTAATTTTTTTAGCTTATCGTGGGGAAATCATGCCTAACCACCACTTTTGTGCGACCATCATAACACATAAAGTTATGGGTTGAACCAACTCAGTTCCACCGACCGAGGAATCTTTTTTGGTCTGAGCAGGTCCGAAAGTCTGTGTTCACCCTCCACTAGTGTTAAAGCATTGTACTAAAAACTAATTGTTGGTTGTATCATTTGCTGTAACCATTTATGTATGGTTTGTATAATTATATGTATTCTGTTTTTAGGGTAGGGATCATATTTACATATGAAGAAACTTAGCATTCTCACATGGCTTGTTTCTTTCCGATGCTTGAATATTTTTTACTGCATCTCATATAACTAGTCCAAAGTCATACAAACCTTTGTCATCTTTTCGCAGGTCAGAGTTTGTGGAAGCACTGCTTATGTGGCACAGACATCATGGATTCAAAATGGAACTATTCAGGACAATATTTTGTTCGGACTGCCAATGGATAGACAAAAGTACAAAGAGGTTATTCGTGTTTGTTGCTTGGAGAAGGATTTGGAAATGATGGAATTTGGCGATCAAACAGAGATTGGAGAGAGGGGAATCAACCTTAGTGGAGGTCAAAACAACCGCATACAACTTGCCAGGGCTGTCTATCAGGATTGTGATATCTACCTCCTTGATGATGTCTTCAGTGCTGTAGATGCTCAAACTGGTTCTGACATTTTCAAGGTAAAAGTAATATCAGCAGTGGTCAGGTGTAATTAAATAGTTCTGGTACCAACCTTAATTCTTTCTTGATGAGGTTTTGAGCTGTTTGAAATTGTCACAGGAATGCATCAGGGGGGCACTGAAAGACAAGACTATTATTCTTGTAACACACCAAGTGGACTTTTTGCATAATGCTGATCTCATCTTGGTAGGTGTAAATCATGTTCATTACCCATCCTCTTTTTCGATTTGATCTTTCGAATTATGATCAGACTGTAGATTAGCAGCAAATTTTCAACAACTAATCATGAAATTGTGCTCACTCATATAGGCCATTTCATGAAACAATCAAGCCTCAGTGGAAAATATTTGTTAGTTTTGTCACTATTAGCTAGGCTGGTGGATAAATTATTACTTCAGCATGAAAAGCTTAACAAGTCCCTAAAAATTCTTTTGAGCGAATACCTGTCCAAACTTGTAGCATCTATTATTTTGGATGCCATTGCTTATGCATTCATTCATTTATGTAAGGCATGCATCATGAAAAATTAATTGATGGGCTATGTTATGCATAGTGGATTCAGATATGTTAAAAATATAATCCTATCTTATCTTTTTTTTAGAAAATTTGCAGAAGCTATCTAATGCTATTCAACTTCTTTTGTCTTCTCAGTTCTCTTTTTGTCTTTCACCAACAATTTTTAAACCAGGTCATGCGTGATGGAATGATCATGGAATCTGGGCATTATAATGATTTGCTAAGTCCAGGATCAGAATTCGGTGCACTTGTTGCTGCTCATGAGAGTTCGATGGAGCTTGTTGACAAGAGTACCCATGCACATGATGACAATAATAATCAGCAGCCTAAGTCATCAGACCAACTCATAACAAGTCAAGAGCAACCTAGCAAGGAGAATGGGTCTGTGTCACCTAAAGATGAGAAGGGGAAGGCAAAGCTCATAGAGGAGGAGGAGCGAGAGACTGGCCGTGTGAGCTTGAAAGTGTATGCGACATATGCTACTGAGGCTTGGGGTTGGTTGGGAGTGCTTGCGGTGTTGTTCATTTCATTGATATGGCAAGGCTCTACAATGGCAAGCGACTATTGGCTGGCATATGAAACATCAGAAAACAATGCTGCGTCATTTCGTCCCAAACTTTTTATTGAAGTCTATGCTATTATAGCGGCAGTCTCGATTGTCCTTGTCACAGCAAGGTCTTTTCTGGTTTCAATCTGGGGGCTGTCAACTGCTCAAATCTTCTTCAAGCAGATTCTTAATAGTATTTTGCACGCTCCAATGTCATTCTTTGACACGACGCCTTCTGGAAGAATTCTAAGTCGAGTAATTCTCAATCTCCTAATTTCGTAGATTTTTTTTTTTTTTTTTTTTTTTTTTTTTTTTGAGATTATCGTGGTGGAACCCGTAATGAGAGCGCACGCCCCAGTAGGGACCTCAAACTCACGAGAAACCCCCATGCCTAGCCCTGACCGACGCTTTGAGATCCGAGTACAGACCTTCCATGAACCGGGGCTCTTGCCACCGGGTATAGAGGATTTTTAGAAAATCCTGCGAGGGATTTCACCCCACGCGGACACTCGAACCTGGGTGGTGACGCTTCCTGAGGCGCCTCCCATTCAGTTGAGCTAGCCCCGCTCGGCTCGTAGATATTGTGACAATCAAAATGTTAGATGTGCATGCAAAGGGCGTAGTAGATTGTCTTTCTCATCCTAAAGCTAGAACTTGTAGTTTATAGTTTACTGTTGTTAACTTGTAATAAATGAATTCAGTTTTGATGTAACTAACCTCAAAATCTGATGTATTTTTCCAGGCATCTTCAGATCAGTCGAAACATTATCTTTTCCTTCCCTTTATGCTTGGATTGACTGTTTCAATGTATATTACGGTGCTCAGCATTGTAATTGTTACATGCCAGGTCGCTTGGCCAACTATTGTAGCCATTATTCCACTTGCGCTGCTGAACATCTGGTATAGGGTATGTGAACTATTCTCTCTAGATGAGTTGAAAGTATAGAGATCATAAAGCTTTCTATATAATTAGTTGATAGAGAAAAGTACCATTTAATAATTAATAGTTGCAGTTACCGAATGGGATAAGAATCCTTCTGTTTCTTATCTATTTCCAGCTGTAGGGATATTTCTTCTAACTTGATTACTTTGGCTGTAGGGATATTTCCTTGCAACGTCTCGTGAGTTAACCCGACTTGATTCGATTACCAAAGCGCCTGTTATCCATCACTTTTCAGAGACTGTCGTTGGTGTCATGACAATTAGATGTTTTAGGAAGGATGAGAGATTTGTTGAAGAAAATATAAACAGAGTCAACTCAAGCTTACGTATGGATTTCCACAATAATGGTTCTAATGAGTGGTTAGGTTTCCGGCTAGAATTGATCGGAAGCTTCGTTCTTTGTATCTCTGCTTTGCTCATGGTTATGCTGCCTAGCAGTTTCATTGATCCATGTAAGTCTTCACATACGTTCTCAAAATACTCTGCATGCCAATTGTTGGAGGTCCACTAGTACTCTGATTGAGTTTGAATTCAGGATTGATCTTTATTATATTGTTTTTACTTTTTTTGTTGAAACCTTCAGTTTTCCCCTTCAACAATACTGAAAGTCATTTAAGTCATAAGTGTAGCCACATTGCTATCACCTATCAATTACCACCATCATCAATTGCTTATTGCTGCTAGATTGGCTTCATGGAAAGATACTGTTAATCTTACCGGTGGTTTTTTGTCATGGTTTGACGTCTCGGTGCTGCCAAGTGGCGGCACCGGAACGGCCGAAATGGCTGTTTTTCGGCCGTCTCGGCCCGGGCCGACTGAGACGTCTCGGTGCCGCCAAGTGGCAGCACCGGAACGGCTGTTTTTCGGACGGTCGGCACGGTCGGCGCACTTTTATTTTTTATTATTTTTTTTAATGAGTATCATCATGTTTATTGGGATAGGTGAGTGTATTATGTTCAAACAACGAATGGGGCAGATTTACATGCTTTAGGTTTCGTTGATCTATTTTATTAACCACACTGACACTTAATGTGGTAATAATTACGTAATATGTACTTTAAGTTTTGACAAATAAATGAGACTTCTTCTTGTTATTTAATTTTCATTACCATTTATATAGTAAATCTTATAAGTTTTTTTTTTTAAATAATTGTACGATTCGGCACTGGTCGGCACGGCACGTCTCAAAATCTGAATTTGCCGAAACTCGAAACGGCACGGCACGGTCAACCTTGGTTTTTGTTCATGCCGAAGATGAATATTTGTATTATTGCATTGCATTTGAGACCGAAAGTTGAATTAAGAAATCCTTGGTTCCTTTAAGCCTTATATAGTTTGGTCAGACATTCCTGCTTCACATGATAATATATAACACTAATAACACAATCTTGGCTGTAAAGTAGTTATTAATAATAACTTAACTGGCTGAAGCCAATGAATGTGCAGAATTTAGAAATTAACATTTATCTCTGGTTGGATATATATCGACATTATTTTGTCTTCTCTTCTGCAGCATATGTGGGTCTCTCTCTTTCCTATGGGCTCTCTCTAAATTCTACGCTATTTTGGGCAATATGGATCAGTTGCTTTGTAGAAAACAAGATGGTCTCAGTGGAAAGAATAAAGCAGTTTATAAACATTCCTTCTGAGGCTTCCTGGAAGATCAAAGACTGTCTACCTTCACCAAACTGGCCCTCTCATGGAGATATCATCCTGCAAGACTTGAAGGTTATTTTTTCGAAAATGAGCAGTTTGCACTTGTCGCCAATTTAGCTGTTGCATGTGCTTCCACAATCTAATCTTTATTTCCAGAAATTCCGATCTTAAGTTTCTAGAGCGTCACCATGAAGTTGTTTGCATTTGTTCTATCTGATTACTCATTCTTTTATTCCATTAGCTAAAAGCTTCGCGTCTTTCTAACAATAAAACTAAATATGCTGTATGTTTTGTTCAGGTACGGTATCGACCAAATACTCCTCTGGTGCTCAAGGGAATTACTCTAAGCATTCATGGAGGGGAAAAGGTGGAGTTGTTTGGCCGGACAGAAGTGGAAAGTCAACCTTAATACAAGCACTATTTAGAATAGTCGAACCATCTGGAGGGAAAATAATTATTGATGGGATTGACATAACTACATTGGGGCTCCATGATCTTAGATCTCGATTTGGCATTATACCTCAAGAACCTGTTCTCTTTGAAGGGACAGTTCGAAGCAACATTGACCCAACTGGACAATATTCAGATGAAGAAATTTGGCAGGTAAAGTGTGTTTAAAGTTTCTTGATATTATAAATTAATTTTGTTCAAGAACATCTAGAACTATCATCTTAACAGCGGTATTGGTAATTTCAAAAAGAAAAAAATTTTACATTATTTTAGTAGCCTAGAAGAACAAAATATGTAAAACAAGAAACTAGGCGCTGTATATATATATATATATATATAGGAGACTGTTTTAAGTTATTTCATTTAACACTTTGCTAAGCATTCTGAGAATTATGTGAAATTGCTTTCTGTGCAGAGCCTTGAACACTGTCAACTGAAGGATGCAGTAGCCTCAAAACCCGAGAAGCTAGATGCCCTGGGTATCTTTCCCCTTTGCACAATATTTGATCTTAAACTCTCACAAGATGTTGTTCCCATTTAGAATGAACTAGAGAACGACTTTGTTATATATTAAAGCAGGATGTTTAGTCTACATTTTTCTAGTTACTTACACACCTTGTTGAGCTATATCTCTTGTTTCCTCCAGTTGTTGACAATGGAGAAAATTGGAGCGTGGGGCAGCGACAGCTTCTTTGTCTTGGAGGGTGCTGTTGAGGCGCAGCAGGATTTTGTTTATGGATGAAGCTACTGCATCAGTTGACTCGCAAACTGATGTCGTCATTCAGAAGATTATCCGAGAAGACTTTGCAGCTTGTACAATTATCAGCATTGCTCACAGAATCCCAACGGTTATGGATTGTGATAGAGTTTTGGTTATAGATGCAGGTCAGTGTTTTTTTTTTTTTTTTTAAAGTTCAGCAAAGCATCTCAGTTTAATTAGTTTCAAAATTATGTTCATCATGACTAAAAATGGTATGACATACATCAAGATTTGATAAATGCAAAGATGCTTAACTGCTAAAAGATTGGAGAATTTTTGTTTCTTTGCTCGTCTGTATTTACATGTTCTCTTAAAAGTGGATGGAGGGGTAGTCCTTGAAATTAGTTCCTCGACGGCTTCCTTAGAAAATTTGGCTAACATATGGGGCATTTGTGTTTGTATGCCCCTCAATAATTCCAAATTACAAACATGTGCTCCCTAATTTGAAATGATGCTTTTATGATCTCCTGATCCTTTGAAATGATGAAAATGTCATCGTCAAGTTAATTGCTCTTATGTTTTTTTTTTTTTTTGGAAAAAAAGGACAAATAAAGTTTCATCTTTTCGTATTATCAAGGGGACATAAAAGTGCCTTTTCCAAATTAAGGGGCATAAAAATACAATATCTGTCAAGGGGACATAAAAGTGCCTTTTCCGAATTAAGGGGCATAAAAATACAATTTCTGGGGACATATAAACGCAAATTCCCCCTAACATAGCCTTAACTTCTACATATTGCAACAAGTATCTTAATTTAGAATTTTACGACCTGGATGACATAACCATTGGTGGTCTTTCTGTTGTGCTTGATCAGGGTTTGCCAAGGAGTTCGACAAGCCATCGAAGTTGATCGAGCAGCAATCTCTTTTCGGAGCTTTGGTCCAAGAATATGCCAACCGTTCCTCCGATCTGTAGAAAATTGGATTCTGCAAGATTAATTTCTTTTCTATAAATCAGATCAATGATCTGCTCCTTCCAAAAGCCATGAGATGGCAGTCAACAGCATCAAGCGAAACGTGCATGAAAAATAATTTTTGAGACATTCATTTCGGCAGATTTACACACCTGAAAGTAGCAGAGGATTCAGAGCTGTGATCTCTTGTAGCTTGTACTTTCGCGATCCCACCTCCCCCTTTGATAGCTTCTCTCTATTTATGTTGTTTTGTTTCGGCATCATTGTAAGAAGAGGATCATCTGGATCATGTGCAATTCTTACTGAATACTATATAATTTAATTTTAACAATAATAGTATGCTGAATGCTGAATGCATAGCTTCTTCTTCCTCCTAGATCTTCATTCATCATCACCGTGCACCCATCCCGAGAACATGAATTCCTGCCATAAACCCGAAGAACATGGAGAAGTGAAAGGTGGAAGGCATCATACTATGTTATAAATCTAGATTCCTTCATGAACTCCCATTCCACTTTGCAAATACACCACTCTGTTTACGTACAAGCATGCACACATCCGAATTTTTTTTAAAAAAAAAAATTTCGGACATTTATTTGGCGTGTTCGATATGTGTTTTCGGAGTATCAGCATTAGATATTGTACGGAATAAAATTTCAACATATTCGTATTTTTTAGTGATGAATTTTAAAATGTGCCTAATAAAGTATATAGTGGTATATTCTGACCAAAAAAAAAAAGTATATAGTGGTATATTATTTAAAAAATATGCCTAATAAACTATTAGTGGTATACTAGTCATATTTTAAAATTTTTCAAAAAAGGAATAATAAACTCATAGAACGGAAATCTACTATTTTGTAATACTTTATTTAATTACAGTCCCAAACTATGCCGGAACATTTCGGCAGAGAAAATTTTACAATGAACGTTTACGATTTCACTCGTATTTAAATCAAAAAAATAAATTTTACGATTATTTTTTAAAATTTTTTCTAAATGAAACTCATAGATTTTGATGAGATACAACTTTTAAGTTCAGAATTTTTCAAAATTTTTTTCTAAATAGGTATTTTGGGACAATAAAATTTAACGAACTTAACGAGTTTTAAAACAGTTTTTAAATCCGCTTCAAATCTATTAAATTTTGAGGTCCCAAAATACTTTTTTAGAAAAATTCTAAATATAAAATTGTAGATCTCATTAAAATTTATAAATTTGATGTTATTTTTTTTTAAAATTATTTTTAAATAAATTTTTTTAAATATTTATACAGAATGACGTAGTATAACTGTTACACCAAAAAATCTCTCTAGTTAACTGGTTTGTTGCAGCTGGTAGGGTAGATTCCTATCCTACACCAGGAGGCCTGACCGTGGAGCGCGAGCATCCCGACCGAGTCACCTCCGGGTTTACCCCTACGTACTCTTGAGCCCCTACAAAAATTTCATTGGACGCTTGATATTCACCTACACGAGGAAGATATATTGAGCACTTGTTGGGATACCCACTCAAAATAATTTCAAAAGAAAAAAACAAAAATAACAATCGCAACGGGATTAGTTGATACAAAACCAATCCGGTACATTATATAATTACTTAGGATAATTGAGTCCAATCAATTACTTTTGAAAAAGAATTTAAAATAATAAATTAAAATTAAACTTATCACTGCACTAGTGTAAGTAAAGAAATAATACCTTTCGAAGTTGGAAATAACAAATAACGGTTGAAATGAGAGGGAGAAAATGCTATTGATGTTGAAGGAGAGAAAAATGTGCGAGTTATCATATATTATAATAATTCATGAGAAGTGTAGAGTATTGGTGAAATAATCGGATTAATTTAAAACAATATATAAATTTATATGACCATCATTTTATATCTTAACATTAATTAGATAATCAATATTACAATATAATAAGCTATTAAATTTCTATTTTGCGCTTTAGTCATATATATATATATATATATATATATATATATATATATATATATATATATATATATATATATATATATATATATACATCAATATGATTACACTTTAGATTATCTATAATAAAAGTTACTCGACTAAAATTTTATGTATCTTAAAGAAAAATTAATAATATAATATAATAATAAATATATAAATGGATGATTAAAGATGTTGTCTCAACGTGATATTTTAAATAATTTTTGATGTGCTATATATTTATTTATTTTTAAAAAAAAAAGTATAGTATTTACATTAATTAATAAGCATTTTAAAAATAATGTAACTAATTATAAGAATATACAAGGTCTAAAATAAAATTAAAATATAATATAATTATTTAATCAAAATGAATGTATATACATCATATGAGATTTGTTTTGCCTAATAACATATAATGAATATAATATTTTAATAAAATAATAATTAATTATAAAAATTGAAAATATAAAAATTATAAAAAAATTAAGTGTTTAAAATTATTATATATATAACTAATACCCGTGCATCCTATGTGTGCAAAACTAGTATACATAAACTTTTAAAAATCCAAATTGTTAACAGTGACCTACATTGTTTTTCATTTATATAGATCAAAATTTATCCACTTTAGATATTTGTGTACATATTTTTAAAATAATTAATTCTATTTTAATTGTATTATATAATATGAACAAAATAATAAAATATTGAAATGTTGATATCTAAATAATTTTTACGTCAAAATCAATTAACAGTTTCAATCGTTTTAAAAAATATTGAGATCATAAAAAATAAGCTGATATAAATATATATATATATATATATATATATATATATATATATATATATATATATATATATATATATATACATGGTAATAGGGGCAAATACCGTATCAGCCCTTAGATTTTTTCTACTCATTCAAATCAACCCTTAAATTTTCTATTTACTGTTTAAATTTTTTTTTTTTAAATTCTCTTGATAATCGTGCTAAAACTATTTTGACTATTATATAAATATTTTTTAAAATTTTTTAATACTAAAGTTATAGATTATGACGAGATTTATAACTTTCATATTTAATATTTTTTTAAAAAATACTTTTAAATATATATTTTAAGATTTTAATGAATTTTAAAATTAATCCATTAATTTGCTGAATTTTGGAGTCTCAAATACCTATTTAAAAATAATTTTTTTAAAAAAAATTAAAATAAAAATATAGATTTAATCAAAATTTATAGTTTTTATAATAAATATTTTTTAATAATATTTTTAAATAAGTATTTAGAAAGTTAAAAATTAATAGATAAAAATAAAAAAATTATTTGTCTAAGTTTAAAATAGGGAGCGGCCGATAGGGAAGTCTACATATTGTAGCCGACACACACTTCATTTGCTGCGATTTAAGTTTGATGTGCTACTGCGTTTTCCTCACGTCTATCTTAAATCGTTTCCCCCTGTCTCAACATGCGGGTCCTACTCTTGCCATTTTCTTACCAATGGGAGTCAGCAGTTTTGACGGGGAAAAAGAGTCCGAACAAGAGAGAGAGAGAGAGAGAGAATCTAGGAGCCAGAGATAAATTTCGTGTCCGACTAGAAGACGAGGCGGACGGACATCGATCGGGGAATGATCGATGGGCCTCGGAGCCTCCGATCCGTGCGGCGGCGAGGAGGCGACGCCGCCGTCCCCCGCTGCGGCGGTCTCGTGTTCGATTTGCTTCGAAGTCGTTACCTTCGCCGGAGATCGATCCACCGCCAGGCTTCAATGCGGCCACGAGTTCCACCTAGGTTAGTTTCGCCAACTCCTCTTGTTTTGTTGCTATAGTAGAATATCCCGCTGCATGCAGCTTGGAGTCACGCTAATTGCCCAGGGTTAGATCTACTAGTCTCGAGTTCTCTTAGTGCTTGCATTGAGATCTGTTTATTTGATTAGAGCAAGAACAACAGCATCGATTACGATTGCTTGTATGAATTGGCTATTTTGTTCAAATTTAGGGCTGATCTTGTAATTTATGCTGCAAGTATCAGATATTTAATTCGTTTAAGCTACATATGTAGGTGTTGCTTTAGGAATGTTATTGAGAGAGAGCAGAAGGGAACTCAATAAAGATCGTAGGATAGAAAAATGGGTCTTGGGCTCTACTGAGTGGCTATAGTCGATTTAACGATTATTGACTGTATATGGCTCATGTCATGTGGATGATACCTCATGAAAGATTTTAATCATCATTAATCCTTTCACGGGTGTCTGCTGTGCGCTAAGCTAACTGTGCAAATGAAGTGTTCTTTGGACAAATGTTGAACAATTCCATATCTTTTTTCATTTGATGATTATTGGGAACTCTCAAACAAAAATATCAACTTGATGAGGGCATAATAGCAACAGCAACTCCTAGTTGTACAAGGACCTTTTTGTATGGGGTTTACAAAAGCAGATACATTTCTCTAGTTTCAATTTTCTTTGTGTCTCAGTTGATGTTGGACTACTTTTGGCTGTGTGTTTGCTTTGTTTAAGAAGTTGCAACTTGCAACGAGAATAAAGATGTTAGCTTATATAAAAAGGTGATGTAATTCAAGTAGTTTTTTGTAATGCTTCGTGTGGGACTTGATAATGAATCTATTACCAAAATGTTTAGAAAGAGTTAGTTTTGTGTGCTTGAATTCCACATGCATTTCATTGTGGTTCCGAAAGTTGGAATGTATTAGCACATCCTAGTGTTCAAGGATTCTCCAACTTTTTCCTTTTTGGTTGTAACGACCCAGCCTTAGCCCAACTGCCCCTCCTAACATAGGCCTGAAACCACAGTGTCCCACCTGAAACCATCCAAGTTAGTGCAAGGTTTTTTGTACCGAGGATTTTAGGAAACCATTGAAAAGAAAAGCCCAACTGCACATTCGGTAAATTCAGATCTCGGCACGTGCCGATGGTGCCGTGCCGACCGTATAGATACAGATTTACTTGTTATTTTCATTAAATAAAAATTTAAATATAAAACTAAATTAAAAATTCAAGTAAAAGATTTTTCGGCACGTGCTGTACCTTTTCGTGCTTTGCTGACCACTGTCGGAACAGGCACGTGCCACCTGGCACCAAAAACCATGGCTCAATGTTAAAGTTAAGTTATATATATATATATTATATATATATATATTCCCTTAACCTTTCATGCAAATCCAATGTGAGGCTGTGAGCTATTTAAGCAGCACCCCAGCAAATCCTTGGATAAGTTAGCATCCCAGCACCTCCCCTAGCAACTCCTTGTTTATGTATCACGATCTCATGACATCAGATAAGAAGAACCATTAAGGAGTATGGTGCGTATTAAAATTTGTTTCTAGCTTGTTTCAATGACTCATATGAGAATCTGGAGGTAGCTTGGTTTGTTACTGAGATTATGTACTGTATTGATGTTATTTAATAGTTTATCATAATGATGGGAAAGGTCTAGAGGATTTTAGAAACCAATTGAAAAAAGTAGAAACTTTATTGATTGTTGGGTTCTTCTTATGAGGCGTTCTGGTGCTGAACACGGAAATTCAGAAATAAAACTCCGTGTGCTTCCTAATGCGTATAAAGTTGATACAATGGTAAACATAGAAGGATGTTTTCTTTATCTGCTATTGCGATATAACATGCTTCTGCTTTGTTCTTTTATGTGATTAACTGTTGCTTACGTGTCTGCAGATTGCATTGGTTCAGCTTTCAATGCTAAAGGAGTAATGCAATGCCCAAATTGCCGTAAAATTGAGAAAGGCAATTGGTTGTACGCAAGTGGTTTTCGTTCGTTGCCTGAACTTAACGTAGAAGCATGGACTCATGATGAAGACCTCTATGACTTTCATTATTCAGAAATGGTGAGAGTAACAGATCTACAGGTCATTGTTTGTTATTGGATTCTTCATTATGCCATAGATTAAGCATCCCTTGTTAACCATTGAGATTTTTGTTGTGCGATTGAGGTACAGCCGTCTTCTTTAGGAGTTCTCCGCTCATTTTCCACCTTAGATAATAGAATTTATAGTTCGTACTTCGTACCCATGGTGGCATAACTGGGAATTTCGTTTGATGCTGGTAAAATTTTATGTTATTCTTACTATGCTGACATTGTCCCTTTCCAAGAAGTTGCTTAACTCATTGTCCCTTTCCAAGAAGTTGATAGGATGCAATATTAGAAAAGGTCTAGGAATTTTGGTCTTGCATACCAATGGTTAGCTATGTCATAATCATTTGTACGTTCACGAGGAGATACACACTAATTAGGGGGAACGATGAGAATTCTAGTGCATGTTGCAACTATCTTAAAGCTTTCTTGCAGTTGTAAATACATGAGGAATAGAATCTGAGCTTGCAGATCTATTTTAGGATCTAGGGGTGACAATTGCCTTCTGCCCTTGTACACACCCATCACATTTCTACTACTGCTAATGCTTAACCGGGATGATGAAGTCCGTTTGCCTTCGTTCCATCTCTTACCTATTTTTGTCTCCACATAAATGTCCTATTTTTATTCACGGGATTATCCTTTTCTTTCTCTATCCTAGAACTATTAGATATCAAAGTGGTGCAAAGTCATGCTTATTTATTATTGCTTTAGAATTTGTTTTCCTTTCAAGTTGAAAGGTATATCTTGAAGCATGATGATCTAATGCAACTAGTAAATATGATTTTAATTCAAATCTTGCTTTTTTTTGCAGCCTATTGGAGTTCGTTGGTGCCCTTTTAGCAGACTTGCTCGGATTTCTGCATCATTTGAGTACGTATGGTATTTCTAAATGTATATTGTTGTAGCTTCATCTAGTTGTATTAATCTTTGAAGGGATAAGTTGCATCAAACAAAATTAGTAATAATCAGTTCAAGTATCAATGCCAGTTTCTTACGGGTGTAGATGTTTAGAGTCCTTGCTTTATGATTTCTTTAGTATCTATCATATAAGCCATGATTTATGTATCAGATGGTTGCACATGTTAAACATTTGCGATCTAACCAGGGATCAATTTTAGTAGTACTATTCTATGTTTGGCTGCTGGCAGCTTAATTCTCTATACTCTAGTCAGAGTAGAGAGGTAGCTACCTTCCATGAACATCACGCCAAGATTTAAACCCAATAAACTTTGTTATGAGCTTCATATAGTGTTTGTTCATAAGGAATCAAGGTCAAAACTGCAAGACCTCAAGGCTAAGGATTATATCATGCTATCTCTAAAATTAGAACCAAAACCCTTCATAAGGGATATGCCTCATATTTATGGCATTTCTCAAGTTCAAAGTGATAACAGCGGCAGCATGCCTCCAATGAGCATATGGTTCTTATTGGCTCTTGTCAAGGGCAAAGGTGCTTGACTTTCATGCATACAGCAGCAGAAATGCGTAGATAAACTTATTAGTCATTGTTTAAGTTAGGGTTAGAAACTTTTAATGCCACATCAGACAGCTATTGTGAAAAATCTATGTGAGCTGGTGAGCTAGTTTACTGTGCTATACTTGTTTTTGGACATAAAGTGAGTCTTTTATGTCCTTTCAGTTTTTCATTGTTAATACACTTTTAGTTTGGTAATGTGATTGTGTTTTTATGTGATATATACACATGGATATTGCAAATATTAATCCCTTTCTGTCTCAATGTTTTTGAAAAGGAAAGCAGTCATATGCTTAATGTGATGTTTTACGTATATGACTCACTTAAATTAAGTCCTATTGTTTTTCTTTTCCCCCTTCAGTGTCTAGTTGTTTGAGTGTATAGATTAATTAGGTATTATTCCATGCAAAAAATAAATAAATATAAGCAAATTTACAGCTGATATCATCATATAGTACTTATATATTATAATTGACTTGAGCAATCACCGGCTAAGATCTGTGTCGTATCTGCAATAACTGCTTATGAGCAACTAATTTTTTAATTCTTTTTTAGACGAACTGAGTCGAGAATTGAGCCTCCGACCTCCCGGCTAGACAGTCTTACGTTTACCACTGGTCTACGCGCCTATGCAAAATTATGCATAATTTTGGATAAAGAAATTGCGGAAAATGAGGAAACTGTATTCTATTCGGATCTTTAGGAATCATGTTAGGAACAAGACAAATTTTACAAATAGAACAATCTGTATTAAGAACCTAGAGGACTAAGAACAAGTTCTAAATCTGCATGATTTGTATAGGTTATAAGTTCTAGTGTCTTGTATGTTTATATCACCTACAAAGTATCCGAGAAATCGTATTGTGTTGCATGAGTCTCACTCATTTACTGTTATTGCGTTGACAAGGAGAAACTCCAGCATTTGCTTGTAAGTGCTATTAAACGTGAAGAATAGCTCTCAACATTCCTTTTTAACCATTGAGCTGTTTGTAATTTTATATATTCACGCCGCAGTTCAGGATCTTTTAGGACACCATGCTGCTTTTGCTGAGCATGCTGTTGCTGCTTCATCAGCACATACGTGTCCATATCTGGCCTATTTTCAGCCTCTTCAGCCTTCTTCCTCTTCAAATCCCCACTGCTTCTCTCTGAAAATCCTGCTGATGGCCCTTCATATCAGCATTGGAGCCATGTCACTGCACCAACGGATGCTCAGAATCACGCAGCACCTATTGTGGATCTTCAGTATCACAACTGGAACACTGTGCTTTTCCACAATTCACACCTAATAGCCACTCTAGTGGCTCTGATCAGGCTTCAGTACCTTCAGGAACAATGGGAGCATCAAGACTTGATTCTGATAGTCTGCAAAGGGCTGGTTCCCATGCTCATCCCTACTTTGTGTCAGCAAGGTATGGTCATAGATTTTTCAGTTAGGCACCAAAGGAATTTATGACAGAATTTTGGTCAATTAAGTTATATTAAACTAATATTTCAGCAAGATCACACCTTTGACAGGCGAAGTTTTCTAATGTAGTAGTATATCTTCTATAGATTATCCTCTTCTTTTTTTTCCCCCTATATTCACTTTTAAGCACTAAAGTGTATTTTAATGATGGCTGATTAACTCTAAGACTAGTTAGTTAAATACTAGATTTGAAATGTTAATTGGGCGATGTACTAAAATGCTTAGCTAAATGGCATGTTTAGTCCCTCACTTTTGCTCATTTACAAACAGGTTTCCAACATTTTGGAGATTACTCCTCTTAAAGCGAACTCTTCTTTCTTTCTCGTGATTGTCCTGGCCATTTTCTTAGAAGCTACAAGTTAACCCTCAGAAGCTGTAATTAGAGCCTCTTGTCATCTTTTAGATTATTGGAGATTATGTTGCGAAGCCATTGCTATCTGACCCTTGAAAGTGCAAGAACTGCCGAACAACCTAACTGCTAGTACGATATTTTGATAGTATCGTCTTGATAATTGGATTTTTATAATATGAAGCAGGAACTCTCAACTATTATCTATGATGTAAATTAGCTAATGTAAACATTTTTATTTCTATTTAAAGTGATATGCTCTCTTTATCTACATATAATTTATAATATATTATTTGTTTTTCTTTTTGTTTGTTGCAGTTCTGGTTTTAGAGCAGGCAGTTCAGTTGTCTCCTCATTATTTCCTCCATATTCAAGCAGCTCTCGAGCTCAGGCCCATGCTCATGAGTATCAGCAGCATCACAATTCTCCAGCAGTATACGGACCGTTCTTTCCAGGCATTGCTCGAAGAATAGACATGAGAGGGTCAGTTCCAACAGCCCCACCATGTCCTGCTCCCCATGAGAACAACCCCTTCTACGTAGTCCCTCCTACAGGTCCATCGAGCAGGAGTCTTCAAGAAACAGAGAATTTTATTTCCGGAGGGACCCGCTTCTACGCATGGGAGAGGGACCGGTTTGCTCCATATCCGCTGCTTCCAATGGATGCAGAATCAGGTTGGTGGGGAGCTGGGCCTCACTCCACGGGTTCATCTGATTCAAACAGCAGAATCGGTTTGTGGCAGCGGCATGGTTCAGAGAGATCTTCATCTCACGGTCGATCAGAGGGATCGTCATATCGGCCTGCTCACAGCACTCGGACGCATCAATTCATCTGAGCGCCGGATTATAGAATTATCATCTGTGAATGTGTTTTAACTTGTAAGTGGGGGTAAATTATGTGTAATTGGTAATGCTTTGGCCTGGAATGTGAACAGTACTCTTATGTTGATCTGGCCCAAACTGTTTTGCCAGCTTGTAATATTATGCCTCTGATGTCTAAAATAATTGTCTACGGATGCTGGTGGCATGATACAAGGATGAGGACTCTGTCCTGCCTAATATGTTGCCTCATGCCCGTTTATTGTTCACAATATTATTAATTTGAGGTTGTTCAATTGAAGTTTAGCAGGTGGTTGTCGTTTCCTTTTTATTTGGGTTATTCACTGAGGACACTGAACTGGAAGCAGAACTGTGTTATATATGTGGCGGATATTGTTATTTTTAGAATATTATAAAAATTCTATCTGTAATTTTCTGTTTTTGTGCGACCAATGAAGCAAACATTATGATAAATATTATTGAGAATGTCAATGCCACACAATGACAATTAAGTAATGCTTCCTGACCAGCAAGTAGTATGTACAGCTAACCTAGGACTTTAGGCTATGCTGAATCAACAAATGTCCTGAGTTGGTGATCCATGTAGGAATCCGCATCCCAATTTTTTGCGACGTCTAGCTTCGTGTCCACGTTTCGCACTCTGTAGCAGCCATGTCACAGGCAAATTCATCAATTTGACCACATGCATTGCACTGTGTTCTAAAGTTTATAACACGCGTGACTAAGTGCGCTGTCCTGACTTGACCGCGACGGGTTCTTAACGTGCGCCAGCGCTACCCAGGCTGACGTTAGCAAATCACCCCGCCTACAACCTATAAAAGCAGCCACCGTCTCTCATTTCTCCTCTCATTGGATTTCCTGGTGCGTGATCCTTGGCTTTTCTTTCTTTCATCGCTGTCTTATTTTGATTTTAAGCCCAGGATTTGTTGAGATTCGAAGAAATGGGTGATTTCGGGAGCAAGATGGAGTCGATCAGGAATTGGGTCGTTGATCACAAACTCCGCACAGTCGGTAAGCCAATTCCTTCGCATTTCCTCTTTTTTTTTTTTTTTTTTTTTTTTTTTTTTTTTTTTTTTTTTTTTTAGTTTCAGATTTGGATGTGAATTTGGGGAGTTCTGATTGATGTGATTCCTATTGGGAGATTATAGGGTGTTTGTGGCTCAGTGGAATTGCGGGATCGATCGCGTACAATTGGTCTAGGCCGAACATGAAGCCCAGCGTCAAGATTATCCATGCCAGGTATCTGCTTCTAACAATTAGTATCAATTAGTTTCAAATATCAGCTTATGCTTTTTTTTGTATAATTTGATTATATATTATGGGTCAATCTTTCGTGGCATGTTGGTTTAATCTTTGCGAGTTATAAGTTTTGCTTAGAAATCCCCCGGGCTTACCTGGATTTGGGGGTGAAGGGGGTAGAATTCACCCAAACAACCTGGGATTAACACTCGGTTGCCTCCCATGATGGGGAGCTACACTGATTCATTCGAGCTGTGCTGCATGACAAGTTGACACGCATGACAAATGCCAAGAGCTACTTCGGATGGCGAGTCTGAGGAGATGGCTACCCGACTGTTCACCTACCCTGCGGGTCCCACTAATATGGGATTATGGGCAGGGTTTCCCTCATTCGACGACAAACAACAAAGCCTTTGTTCCAGTAGGTCGGGTTGTCCCTCCGCACTCTCCCCGCAAAATAAGAGGACAACAACAATATCCCAATGATAAGTTCTGCCTAGGTAGGTTCGCCGAAGGATAAGATGTATGCAGCCATGACTCGTAGGAGGAAAACAAGAGGAGTTTTGCCTGAAAGGTGTTTGTCAGTGTATGTATACATAAATAAGACAAATGAAATTTCAAAGTAAATGTGCAGAAGTAGTTCTGTTTCACTTCACGTAGTTGTTGATTGGTGATTAACGAACTACTTAGCAGAATTCTGATTTTTGTACCATCGTATCATCCACATTAAGGGGATTTCGTTAGGAAGATGCCAATTTTTGTTTCATATAGGTTGTATTTATTGAGGTATATTAAACACCTGAAGGAAAGCAGTTTAGTTACCAAGTAGGATATGATAGGTCTCTGTTTATTTACTGAGTACCTACTTTGCTATAATAATAATAATAATAAAATAAAAATATTAAAGAGCAGAGATGGGCTGATTGATTACAAAAATCCTGAATCTTGTGGGTATATATGTTCTATCATGATTTGGAAACTCTACGTTCTATATATAGAGTTTTCTCCAATTTCTATATCACTTCTTTGTATTTGGTTTTTTGTCATTAAACTTCTGTCCGTCTGCATAATAAGCTTTTGATTAGGAGTTGGGAAAATGAAGAGGAGTTATGAAAATAGTTGAATAGAGAGTTTGTTGTCATTTTTTTTCACATTGCTTAAAATCGAGTCTCTCAGCAGTTTTTCGCATAGTTTATTTGTCTACTAGCTCGTTGTAGTGCATAAGCCTATTGCTTTGAATTTCCCAGTTTGGTACAGACATGTTGGTGGCTGACATTGCGTGGAGGAGTTGTATTATTTAGATCGGTCGCATTGCCAATAGTTTTATTTTTGATTTGCCTATGGTGTTCATTGTAGGAAAAGTTATTTGTATTGAAAGATATATTAGGAATTGCATATTGGTGGTTGGCCTTTCACGTATTGCGGTGACCTTGGAACAGTCATATAGACATAGTGATAAAATAAAGTTTAACATTCTAAGAAACTCTAGACTTTTCAGGAAGTGCAACGGATGGTACCCTCAGTTTAATTATGCTTACTCATAAGAAAAAAAAAGAAGCATATGAATATGCAGAGGAGATTTTGAGATCTTCGTTATTTAACTTAAATGTCTCGGACCAGAGTGGTAGGGCATCATTTATTTAGAAATAGTTCATCAGCATCTTATTTTCTCATGGTTATTCACCTACTGGTTCTTTTTTTTTGGGTAAGTCTTTACCAATACAAAAGATGGGATCATGCCTTTTTATGGCAAAAGAAGATGCCGGAGATAGGAATAATGAGCTAAAAACTGATCTGATAGTCAGGGCAGGTACAGTAGCATCTTAGCCTTCATGATAACTCTTCTCATCTCATATCGGTGACTGTTATTAAAAGATTAACATGGGTAAGCAGTTAGATGGGATGTATTAAAGTTGTGTGGTAACGGATAACTTTTCGATGCATGGTTTGGTTGGGTAGTCTAGACTTTGCTAGTTTTGGCAGTCGTGGGAGCTTTAGAGGCTGCAGAAGATCGTTAATAAGGCTTCTTGTAGTCGCTCGAAAGAAGAAATCTTGGTGTTTCCACTGGTTGTAATTATTTTTTTTTATTTTTTATTTTTTTGATATTATCGTGGTGGAACCCGTAATGCGAGCGCACCTTCCCGTAGGGACTTCAAACTCGCAGAAAATTCTCACGCCCAGCTCCGACCGACGCTCTGGAATCCGAGTATATACATTTCATAAACGGGGGCTCCTGCCACATGGTACAGAAATTTTTCTTCAGAAAATCCTGCAGAAGATTTCACCCCACGCGGTCTCGAACTTGGATGGTGACGCTTCCTGAGGCGCCTCCCAACCGGTCGAGCTAGCCTAGCTCGGCTACTAGTTGTAATATTATCTGCATAATGATTATGATATGAGCGAGTGGGTGTGTATTTTAACATGTTGCTGTTAACTTGTGTACTGACGTTCTATGTTGTGTTTGAATTTCAGGTTGCATGCGCAAGCTCTTACTCTGGCTTCCTTAGCTGGAGCAGCTGTGGTCGAATATTATGATCATCGAGAACGGTCAGGATCTAACCGAGTGGACAAATATGCGGATCAATTTCTTCCCTCAGAAGCACACCGACAAAGTGATTGATTCCCCGTGACGATCGTTGTTCGAGGAGGCTTCGATCGGAAACATAAATTGCTTTGTTTTTCAAAATGATAGTTATAAAGTCAGATAGCTGAATATGTAGAATATTGTGCCATAAGGCAGTGTGTTCCACAACTGCGAATTATTATCGTCAAACTTCAAAGGCTGATGCCTGGTTTGAATTATAGGATCTAATTTTGAACAATTTTTGGGTCATTTAGCAATTTTGTTAGTGAAGTGTAGGTTTTGATGAGAATTATAACTTTTATATTTAATATTATTTTAAATGTCGGTGTACACAGCGGTGTATAGAATTCGTATGTAGAACATTTATATCTTTGAAAATAAGTTAAGTAGTGCTTTGCTTAGCTTGACTCCCTTTTTTTTAAAAAAAAATATCAAATTAGAGTTTAAGTTAAGTTTGACCCGGTCTTGAATTTAATAGTAGACATTATAAATATATATTACTTTTTTTGACTCCTCCATAAGTTTTGTTACGCCTGATGTTTAAATATTTAAATAATATTCGTTTCTCGCAAGTTATAATATTATGTATTTTTAGTCGTATATTTAGATGTTAATAATTTATATAATAAAAAATAAAATAATTTTTTAATATATCAGGATGATTTTATTGAGTCTATTTTATCGAGCTCTTAAGTTTATCGAGTCGAGCGCGAATATCACGATCGAGTTCATGTTGAACTTTTAGCCAGTCTGAGCTCAAACTACTATGCTAGACTTTTTTCATACCCCTAGTTGCAACCTACTAAAGCTAGTTCAATTGTAAGACTAAGGAACCTGCTTTGCAAAACAAGCCGATTTAATACCTATCTTGTAAAATATCGTTTCTCTATATTTGCTCAAAAAGGCTCCGGTAAAAAAATTTACTTCCCGAAATCCCCGATCCCCGCAAAAAGCAAATAGCAGCAATTTCAATTTCAATTTCAATTTGAGAGCGAAGAGAGTTGATCAAGAAATGCTGCAGGAGTTGCTGCTGTCGCTCGTTGGATTCACCGGCGATCTCATCATTGACGAGAGCGAGCGGCGGGCGGCGCTCGGCCTTCCCCCTCTCGAGAACAAATCCGCCCCTACCTTCCGCCTCGCTCCCGATATATCCTTCATTGATGAGTCACAGAGGTTTGTTATTCCTCCCCCGAATTTGTTCGACGAAATGCCGCGTAGGTCTTCGCTGTTCCACTGTCTTACTGTTTTTATGACTCATTTGAACGACCATCGTAATACATTATTGGAAGAAATTCGTAATATCCAAGAGGCTACTGAAATGCGGTGTGCTGTTGGTCGCATAGCATATTTGTGCTGTATGAAGATCAATCCGAAAACCACGCGTCGATGGTTAGTTTGGCCCTCTAGGTTATTAACATGTTGAAATCACCACTTTCTAGATAATGTGGGACTAAATGTTCATGACAGAGTATGCAATTTTTTATACTGTGCGTAGAACTCGTACTTAAACGTTAACAGGTCTGCAGAAAAATTTCTAGTAGGAGGCACTGATTGAGTAGGGATTTATACTGCATGATATCTGTATCTGGACACATTTTCTGGTTTCTACGGAAGCGCAGACACGAAGCTGTATGCAGATAAGTCTTATTAGTGAGTTATCATTAGTAACTTCAGAAGTTAAGTGCACACACAAAGCTGTATGCAGATGAGTGTTATTAGAGAGTTATATTAGTAAACTTCAGAAGTTTCTAAGTACGGTGAAAGTTTTTATTCTTAAGGAATGTTTAGAAATTCAATATGCAGTAGTCGTATAGTGACACATAGAATATTACCAGACCGATTGGAGCCTATACTAATCCTTATGTTTTATTTTTAATGGAAATTCGTAAATATATTTATAGATAAGGACTTGATGATTCGTTCAAGTAACTTTCGTATCATTTGAGCTACCAGCAGTTGTATGATCTTGTGATTGTATGCGTGGATGCTACTTTTTAGAGCATTACAGCGTACTGTGCTTGAACAGGAATTTCTATGTAATATGTACGAGTATCTGCAAATGCATCTCCAAGAGCGTGGTTGAATATATGCATGTGTCTCTGTACACGCTAATCTTATGATTTAATTGTCTGAGATATTTGCAGGCGCCAACTTAATTTAGGGCCACCCTTCTTGGTCCTCTACTTGATAAGAAGAGTAGACTCTTACATTAACATATTACTTAGGATCATTTGGATTCGATGACTTAAAACTGTAAAACTAGCTATCATTCATCTGTTATTCCTGCATATATTTTGTTAATAATTTTGGTTTCTTGTTGGATTTATTTAGTTATATAACTATGAGCTAGATATACCAAGATAATATGTATTCTTCCAACAGGAGTGTGATTGAAAGGCTCATACCATTGGGTTTCTACTATAAGGAACTTCAGCACTTCGCATCTATATCTCGTGGTTTGACTTCAATAAAGTCGAGGAAGAATTCTCTTCCACAACGTGCTTCTGATGTGTTGAAAGAGAAGCCAAGGGCAAGAAGTGTCTACCGCAGAGCCATTGCTAATGGTATAGTGGAGATATTATCTGTGTACAGATCTGCTGTTCTACAAGTGGAACAGAACTTGCTATCAGATCCTTTCCCCATACTGGCGACTCTGACAAAGAGCTTCAACAAGGTGTAAAACATAGATTCTTTCTTGACTCTGCACCTTTTCCTTTGCCCTTTTTAATAATTCGTCATATTTGAATGTGTTGAACTTAGGTCATCAGCTCATTGGTCCTTGATTATTTGTGTGGACTCAAATTTGTAGGATAAGCTTTGTACTCAGTCTTGATCAATATATCATGTTGCAGCATGTATAATCTGATGCTGTTAAGTTTATTTAAATAAATTCCAAATACCAATTATATCTTGAATGGTTACTAGAACTTTCCACATGGTTTACACTTCTTTTAATATGGCGTAATCATTGATATCCATTCTCTATATTTTTATGATGAGGTGAACTTCACACTAACCAATTTATTAGGCTGGGCATTATTTTTGAGCCTTTACTTGATAAAAGATGATATGACAAATACTATTTTCTGAGAAAATTATGCATCATGATGACTTATCTTTAGAAGAGCTGCTTCTCCTATGCATTTTTCTTTCCTCTCTCTGTCGCATATGGTTAGCTGTTATAGTTGTGGGTATGAGAGCTTACTGATTAGAGAATTTTATGGCTAATACTATCCAACGAAACCAAGTGAACACCGAGTATCTATAGGCGTTTGTTGTTCTGTTTGTGTTGCATGTCTTTGTTGTCAGTTACTTGGTGAGATCTTAATGTTATCCTAATTTATATATATAAAATGTCTTCATCCAAGTCTATTCATTTAATTTATTTATTTGTCTCAGTTCGAAGTGCTACTTCCCCCTCTTTATGAACTCATTGCTGAAGTAGAGACGAAGAACATCAAAGGAGGACAACTTCTTAATCTTTTATACAAACGATGCCATTGTGGGGTACCAGAGCTCCAAGCCTGCATTCAAAGGTGCAAACCAAAAGGCCATTATCATTATCTTATAACATTAGTTTCCTTACTTTTTGTTGTATTTTCATCTTGTAATCTGGTGTTCTAGATTTCTATCTCAAAATTTCCCTTCATCTTCACAAAACCCTAAGAAAAAAAAAATCTTTAACTGCTACTATTGGTCTATGATATAGGTTCTGTTTAGGAATCAAAACTAGATTTCATATCCCATACATATTTGTCTTATGTTATGGAGAAATTAAGCTAGTAGACTAGTACTAATTTACCCGCTTTTTTAGAAGTGCGATCTTTTAGAATTTGAGGTTACATAAGGCTAGCTGAGGAGATATATAATTTTCAACCCGCTTTCTGACAGACCTTCTCAAATAGAAAAAAAAAATTGTGTTTACTTTAATCTGTTTACTTGAGTTGGATGCTCTGTTTCTTTGCAGAATTATAGTTGTAACTTATTCTTTCCTTTTTTAAATATTTTTTACTAACAAGAGTACAGGCTTCTTTGGCACGGGCACCAAGTCTTGTACAACCAGCTAGCAGCTTGGATGATTTATGGCATGCTCCAAGATCAGCACGGAGAGTTTTTCATTAAAAGGTTTAATTTGGCTACTTATGTGGTTTCGATGATGTGTTTAGTACCAGCTCATTAAAATGCCTTTAAAATGACCTGAACCTTTTATTTTTTATGTTTGTGGAGTATTAGTGGTATTTAGTTATTTCTTGCCCTAGTGTAGGGATTTTTAGACTTTATTTTGATGAATGTGCAATGCAAAGCATGGGTATGCCTGCGTTGCTGCTATGCTAACTTTGAGCTTCTCCATTTGCACTCTAGAGATGACCTTGTGGCCCGGTGGTTCACTTAATACGTGGAAGATTATAAATTAGGATTTTCAAGTAAGGTTTAAGAGTTAAGCCGATTATGCTACTAGTTCATTTAGTTTTGGATACTGTTTTGTTGCGCTTCAGTTATGGTCTTACTATAATTTTCCTTGGTCAAGCGTCAGACTGCTTCCTGTAGGCTTTCTTGCACTTGCATAGAGTCGGCGATTTAGTATATTAATATTTGCTATTGTCTATTTTTGCTAAGTCTGCGATGATTCTTTTACGAATCAAAACAGAAGGTCTGTATTTGACTAGTGTTGACAATGTATACAAAATGTTTCAGGAGTTACAAATAGTTCGAGTAAGAATTTACTGGTAATATTTTGCTAATATTGAAGTCTTTTTATCTTCTTTTTCCTCATGATTTCTAAACTTGCAGGCAAGATGCTAAGGATTTTGAAGTGGAATCATCTCATTCTAATGTTGTTGAGCAGAAATCGACCGAGGATGCACCCCTTACTGATTGGCACTCTGGATTTCATATACATCTGGTAGCTGCTTTCCATGTTCACCAGCACATGTTCTTTTTTTGAGGGAATGGATGCTAATGCATTTGATTTCAGTTCGAATAATATGCTTTTTGCTTCTGCTACTTGTTATCATGGGGAGCATAAAGTCAGCAGGGTTAAACTCCTGTATATTTATGCAGGATATGTTGCCAGAGTATATCGATATGCGGATAGCTGAATCTATTCTTTTTGCTGGCAAAGCAGTAAGAGTACTGAGGAACCCAAACCCTACTTTTAGAATGCAGGAAAGCGTAATTTACCAACCAATTTTAAGGGCATCACACAGATTTAAGGATCTCTTGGGAAGCATTATGTCACAGAAAGAGAGGCTTAAGGGCGATCATTTGCTGGAAGAAGAATTACTTCCTGAAAGGGACGCTGAGAACATTGAGTCCATGCTTCACAAGCTGAAGGTATAAGATCATCTTCACCTTTTTTTTCATGTGCATTGTAAAGAAGGTTTTTGGTTGTGCTGGCATCTTAGGTTTTACTTGGACATAGTTTATCTGTTTTCTTTATTTAAATCCTGAAATTTCACTGTACGTTGTGCAGGAATCTCCTGAATTCAACAAGAGGTTATTTGAGTCTGCAATTAATTCAATTAAAACTGTAGCAGCAAATCATCTTTGGCAGGTAGAGGTCACAGAAGCAGTGCATAATTATATTCTGTTATGTCTATCTGCTTATATGCTCCTTCTCACAGCTTGTTGTGGTTCGGGCCGACTTAAATGGCCACTTGAAGGCCCTTAAGGACTACTTCCTTTTAGCAAAAGGGGACTTCTTCCAGGTAGTCAATTAGTGTTCTTCACCTTTCTCTTATCATATTTCCTCACGATCTACCTGATTTTTTTTATCGTGCCACTATCCTTATGAGATAACTGCTCAACATTTAACTGATCTACTTTTATTTGCCATTATTTGGACCTTGAATAACTCACGAGTAAAAAAGACCTTAAACATCTACCTATTTTTCCAAATTTATTTATGGACTTATGACATGTCTTGCTGTGGAAATGCCAGTGTTTTCTTGAGGAGAGCCGCCAGTTGATGCGTTTACCACCTCGTCAGTCAACCGCTGTAGCTGATCTAATGGTCCCATTTCAGCTGGTAATGCTTAAATTGCACTTTACTATACGAGATAATTCTAATATTATAACGTTATCCATTAAAGTTGGCAAATTTAATGCGTCAATGTCACGTTAAAACACGTTCTCTATGATGCATAGGCATAGACATGGGACGTGGTAATTCGGCAATCTTCGAAAGTGCTTGGATATGACATGGCTGGGACACGATGTTTTGTAATATTATATTATCATTTATACAACAACAATAGTAACAAGAATCCAATAATAAACCCCGTGGGGTGTTTGGGAAGGGTAATATGTACGTTGTCATGCTCCGGAGGAGATTGTTTCCGTAGGATTGGTTAAGCATAGGATTAGTCCAACTATATTCTCATTTACGACAATATATTTAACTATTTAAGTAATTATGTATTAGTCCATAAGCCATCTAGTTCATTTTGGAGAGTTATATTTGTCTACACATTTTTTTGGTGCAATTGAGGGCTGATATAACATGTTTCTAGTTATTGGTGTGTTGGCTAGAAGTTAACAGATAAATTACAGAGAGTTTTCTTAAAATTAAAAGAAGTTTTATCAGAATAAACTATAGAAAAGGAGGAAAAGAAAATAACTTTATGGCGAATTAGGACCTTAGCTTTTGAAAGGGGAAGGGAGTAACAGTTTGTTGTTCCAATATGAGCAACCTAGGTTGTTAGTTGAAAAAACATTGAGGACGACAGTGGTGTTATTGGCATGAAGATTAGGTGTTAAGATGTTAATTCTGCTACTGGAATGATGAGTTTCTTAAGAGTTTATTAAGATTGCTTTTAGCTAGTTCAAACCTGTGCGGGCAGCCTCATGTTCAGGCCGTTGTAGGTCCTTTTTATTAAAAAAGTGTTCCTATCTGTTTGTCTATTTTGATTAAATTTAAGAGCCTCTTGAATTTTGAGGACATTAGAAAATGCTGCTTTATCTGGATGTAATATTTTGTAACTGTTTCCAATGGACTGAAAGAATGACATTATTTGTTAGAGGTGCCAATTAAGCTTCGCCCTTCTTTCCATCTTCTCAAGTTCTTTGGAGGTAACTTGATGTGTGAAATTTTAGCAAGTGTACTAGTCCCTCAAGTAATATATTGTGAATAGAGTAATCTTTCCCACGAAGATTGAATTTATTGAGGATCAACCAAGATTTATTCCTGATTTTATTTAACAACCAAAATTAAAAGATTAATTATTGTAATCAAATTTTCAAAATGATGAGGTACATAATTTTTAGTTGATATGACGATCTAATTTTAATTATCTAGCATACATAATAACTTTGATTTAATTTCCAGCAAGTCTCTCTATTATCTAATATTTTCTCTCGAGATATATTAGAACTGTCTCTCTCTTGTCCCCCAACTATTTCTCTATCTGAAGGTTGATAAGAAAAAACTTTGATTTATGGACTTTTTATGCTGCACGAATTATGTAGATATCTCTATTTTACATCCGTTTGTGGTATCTTCCACAAGACACAATAGTTGAGTAGTGGCCAAATTACTCAATTATATTATGTCTTTTGAAACATACGAAATTAAGACAGAGTTTGTTCTGAATAACTTGATAATTAATATTAGATTTTCATGGTAGGATTAAGAATTGTCTTTAAGAATTAAATTTATTTAATTGAGAGAAAGAAACAAATCATATATAAAAGAGTTCATGATTACAATGGGCTCAAGCTCCCCCTCTCCCTCAAATTCCCTCCTCTTTGCCATAACAACGCTATATATATATATATATATAATATATATATATATATATATATATATATATATATCACCAAATTTCTGCTTTTTGGTTATTTTTGCCTTTTATAATTTTCCTCTTTTGCTCGTTATTTCCATTTTACTTGTTGAATTTCTATTCCAGCCCTTCATGCCATTTGTTGCTTTATTGCTCTTCATGTAGTTCATGTAGTCATTGATATGCATGCTCCATCCATTTCATGTTGTCTTGCATTTCGACATTAAATCTCATCCACTAATTCAAGAAAATTACTCCAAGTGCTCCAAAGAAAGCTAGGAACCTCCGATATGTATTTAACTCCAAACTAAGAATTTTCACCTGCAATCAACGAATAATTAATAGAATTAGTGAATAATTACTGCTAAATTTGCGTATAAGAATTAGAGTTATCATATCTTGCTTAGACTTGGATGGAATTAACTAGCTAATTCTATTATCTTATCAGGCTGCTTTAAAGACCATAGGTGAAGAAGACAAGTACTTTTCAAGACTATCACTGAGGTTGTATTACAATTCAAGTAGGCTCTATATTTATTCAATTGATTTAACCTCAACTGTTTCCTAACTTTCAGTTGTCTTCCTTTTCCTCTCTATTCTAGATTTAGTGTACCTAGCTCTCAAGTTGGAATGCCACAGTCAAAGGTCACTGATGCCATGCACTTGTCATCTATGGAGTTGCCTCTTGATGATTGGGATGGTATTTCTCTTGACTATTCAGTGGGTGGACCGCTGCAGCTTGTTTTCACACAGGAGGTCCTACATATGTAAGATAAATAATTTCTTTGTTCTAGAAGTTGCTTCGAACAAAAAGTTCGGAAGTTCAAAGTTGCTATTAGTGATGCTATGCACTAGCAACTCTAGCTAATATATGATGTTATCTTTCATTATACATGGAATGGTTGTGACTCAGGTATCGCACAGTCTTCCAGTATCTAATCCGGCTTAAAAGGACCCAAATGGAATTGGAGAAATCATGGGCTTCTGGGATGCATCAAGATCACACCAACTTTGCTAACCGCCGTAAAGATCGCAAGAATCGTTCCACGTCTCAACACCGGCTTCAGCAGTATAGGCCCATGTGGCCGGTCAGGGAGCATATGATTTTCCTTATCAGGAACTTGCAATTCTATATCCAGGTAAGCTATGGTCAGACTAACGTTTTTCTTCCAAATCTGATATAAACTAAAGTTTATGGCTTTCTCACCTATTGAACATTCAAACGACTTGTCTCCATTCCAATTTTAACTTACTAAGTTACCATTTTCTACTGATTAACTTGTTACATGTTGTGCTTTTTTTTTTTTTTTGGGGGGGGGGGGGTGTAAGTTATGGATAACCCCTGTTTTTCTAAAACAATATTTTTTTGGCTCATTCTTTTCAAGACAACAATAACCTCCTAATTTTAAGATTACTATTTTTTTAGCCCTTGTATACATGATTGACGCTAATATATTTACAAATAGGTTTTCTAACCGCCCACATTATTTTTCGGCTTAATCTTAGACTCTCCGTCTTTTCTTAAACGCTCTTCTCAATGTTTCTGTCTTCTAAGACTCTTAAGACCAGCTCGCTGCGTACTAACTTCGCGACAAGATGATCAACTTAGCCCTATCCAAATGAACAAATTAACACTAAAAAAATAGATAACAGGAATCGGCAAACAAAAGATGGTCGAAGCAAGAAACCATCCAAGTCTAAGCAAGATACCGGCTCCAAAGAACTTGCGAAGATACATCCAGTAAACAGTCTTAGAGGCAATTAATAGCATTTACTGTGCTGCCTAAATTTACTACTGCTATGAGCAATGTTAGTACAATATATACATCTTAGAGGCAGCACATTAAACAGTCTTTGACCACATTCTGGTTGGGAAGTTAATCATCTCCTTATTACTTGTGAATATTTGCATTTACAGAACTCTCAACGTTGAAGAACATTAATCATCTTGAATCTCAGAGGTCAATAGCTAAATTTCATCTGACTTTGTTCTGACGGAAACATGGGAATACATGCGTTACTTCATTACATGAACCTTTGCTTTTTTCCTTCCGTCCTACCCCCAGCTGCTTACACACTATCTTTATATGATACCTTGTATATCAGATGATGCGCTCATAGCTAGCTAGCACTTCTTTATGCCTCTTTACCTACATGTCCAAGTTGGCAGCATCATGCTTCAAGGTTTTGATATTCCACTATGTTCTATCTCTAACACTTGCAACCCTGTTCCTTCCTCCCCACTACAGGGACATTTCCATTTTTTACAATCAATTGTTTTTTTCCCTTACGATTGTTTTGTTTAACTTCAGTCTTGCACTTCCACCATTTGTTTAACCTTTACCATTGTATCTGATCTTTGTTTTCTCTGAGGTATGACTCGTCCTTATGCAAATGTTGGTTCTTCATAGTGGCTTCATCGGAGGTCAAAACTTTCTATTTGGCCCCTTTTCTCTACTAAAACCATGCTTTTATAGAAGGTTTCAACTTGTTGGGTTTAATGCTTCTATTGGTATTTAGTATCCTAATTCGGAATATTTACAAATAATGGATACATACATTGCAATAATGCACTTATGATACATTATTTTATTTTTCTGCTT
Organism: Xerophyta viscosa; assembly: GCA_002076135.1. Taxonomy (NCBI): domain Eukaryota; kingdom Viridiplantae; phylum Streptophyta; class Magnoliopsida; order Pandanales; family Velloziaceae; genus Xerophyta; species Xerophyta viscosa. The sequence goes on along the minus strand of MJHO01000006.1, from coordinate 4,251,098 downwards.
TCAGGTTGATGTCATTGAGTCGCAGTGGAATGCTTTGCAAGCTCGTTTGCTAAATTCTCATGATTTTACTGAACTTGTTGGTTTCCACCAGGAGTATGTACCTAGTTTGTTCTTTATAAAGTATACTCACGGAAAATTTTATACATTTATTCCAAACATTATAAGCAAGTTCTATGTGAGGAAAACCATGAAATGGGCATGCCATGAATGTAATAGATTACTTGTTATTACGATTATCGTGATCATGCTTTATAATAAGAGGCATCAATTGATTTACTATCAAGAGTTTGGCAGTGTTCCTTGGATCTTCATGAATCTTGTATACTGGAATTAGTAATGTGCGTACCTTTGTTGTTGGGTGCAGCTATAGATAGATTTAGCAAAGGTAATTTAATTTTGTTTGTAGTTTTTAAGGCAACCAACATTGAAGATACCTCTTTTTAGATTCTTAGCTGGTTGTTATCTTTGAAGTTTATTATGTGAAAAGCTGAGGAACTAATAGTGCATAGCTCTTTCTGTAAATGTAGGGATTTCTTACCCATAATTTGAATTGATTTTCATTACAGTATTGTCCTGCGTAGTTTAGAAGAATTTGTATGCTGGCTAACTAGACACTTACTGTGATAGGATATCTGCAGTTCATTTGTCTTGGCATGGAAATACTTTATCTTGTGCCTGTTTGTTACCCTCTTGTCCTCGTAGTACTGTTTGCATAATGTGTACTATGTGTTTTTATTTCTGTTATTATTTTGATAATGAACAGTCTCAGGATTTGTGTTGTTGTTAAGGTAATGTGATTTGCGTGGTTGCTTCAGGTGATGGATGTTAAGGAAATGTGAGAGGAACCTAATTTGGTTGCATATAGCTTTGTAACTAGTTACTTTGTTAAACAAGGAAAAAGTATGTAAACAATTTTTATATATTTTCTTGATAGAAGAAACAAATAATGAATATAGCAGAATGCCCAAATTGTGTACATGGTCTACTGTAAAAGCAGCTGGATTCTGCAAGCACAATTTTACATAAGGTAGTCTCTTAGTATAGGCCAAACACAAATACGAATACAGATTCTAAATTTAGCATAATTATTTCAAGCACATGCTAATTACTATGTCATGTGGTATGTAGAAGTCAATATTTTCAGTTTCTCAATGGGATTTCTGCTTTTTTTTATATGTCACTTTACACAAAGGTTGTATATCATCGGCAAATACTTTCACTTGTTCTGATAGATAGATCTTAGTTCTACCTTGTCAATGTGTATTTGCTCAGGTTTTTTACCAATTTGTTATTTTTTGCAGATACCTTTCAGCTTTAATTTCACAATCCTTTCTAGATATTGGATCAGTCTCGAGGATATTGGACAGCATTATGAAGCTCTGCCTTCGATTTTGCTGGAATATTGAACGTCATGAAAGCAATCCAGACTTACATGAACTGGAGCGCATAACAGAGGTAGTGTCCCAATTCTACCTGGGTTTATTAGCGTATGTGTCATAATAGATTCCATATATGCTGGTTATTTACAATTTTATATCTAAAAAGACTCTGGATAAATTTAACCATCGGTCATTCTTCCATTTCTTTTTTTTGGGTAACATTTTGGGTACTCATGTTTCAAAGTTAACTTTATGGAATGCAATGTTAGTCACCTTTAAAAGACTTGTTAACTGTGTACCCTTGCATTTGGTGCTGAGTAATACATAGAACCTTACATCTTGAAATAAAACTAAATAGTAAAAGACAGCAATCTAGAACTCGATATCGAGTAATTTTGAATATCATTTGTATTATATGCCTATTTAATTATGGTGCTATTTTGTGAAATATACATTAGTTACTGTTGGTAAACTTCTCAGGAATTCAACAAAAAGTCAAATTCCTTGTATACGATCCTTCGAAGCAGCCGGCTTGCAGGAAGTCAACGAGCTCCTTTCCTCAGGCAATTCCTCATGCGCCTAAACTTTAACTCTTTCTTTGAGGTAATTGACATCGATTTTGAATAACGTCTACCATTATATACTCATTTAGAAATTCTCACCTTGCTTTTTGTCTCTACACTTACAATGGTAGACAACGGCGAGAGGAGTCCTGAATGTTGTAAGATCACGTCCATCTCTTCCCGTTCCCCAGCAGTGATAGGCTTGAAGTTTGCGACAGATCATGAGTGCAACTGAGAAATTTCATAATTGTATTTGGTCAAAGCTCTATATACACCAGAAAAAAAAAAAAAAAAAAAAAAAATCAAGTGTGGTAAGATCACGTATGTGTAATTTTAATGCTCGTGTTGATACGATTTCAAGCATATGAACTTCCGGATGAAGCCGAATTTAACATCAACAAGCAGGTTGGTGGTCTTTGATAAGCTTGCTATGTAGTCGCTCACCGTTCGATCCTGGAACAGATACTTAATTCGACGAATGTGTTAATCTATTACCGTAAATACTTACAAGGGTAGTCCGAGAATCCTGTTGACCCCTCTTTTCTTCAGTATCATTCTCAGCTATTAGTGGTGATTGTATTGTATTTGCTCCAGGCTAAACTGAAAGTCTGAATCTGGCGGTTCTGTTTTTTTTTTTTTCTCTTTTATTTTTGGCAGCAAGCCATTATTTAGAATTATGTTTCAATGAGTATGCTCTACCGCTTATTATTCATGAGCTATGCTTAAATGGCAAATTTTACCGTCGTCTTTCACATGAAGTTTGGAATTATTCTGATCGTCAACTTTTTTAGTTGCATTTCCCTCGACATCTTGATATGAATTTTGTAGCCTTTTTTTCTATAAATTTGTGACAAATGATGTATTTTGAAATTTCTAATTTAGAGTGGGTGGTTTCTTTTAAGATTTTGGAGCCTTGTAATTTCGATCTGTAATTTTTATTCTACCCCTGGGCGTCTTGATGTCAACTTGCAATACTTTGATTTAAAATTATATCAATGAAAATTATATATTTGAATATCAGAAGAATGACTTGTACAAATACAACATGTGTGCAAATTATGGAAATTCAGCAACTTCTACCAGAAGAAAATCTGCTGATTTCTTTCTTTTTTATCCTTTTATTTTTGTTTGTAGAATAAAATCGAGGAGACGGGAATCTCCTCAGTGCTTCACTCTTTGCGGAAATGTAAGGAGTGCTTCATTCACTGCTGTTTATCTTGTCTTCTTCTTCTCGTTCTTCTTATTCTTTTGAGAAAACTGCTATTTTCATGTTGCATTATCAAAATTTTGATTATCTTTACCTTCAGTTCATTTTGTATCAGCTGCAGAGTGATTCATGGATCGAAAGCTGGGACATCAGTTTTTATTCCGCCCCAAGAAGTTTGATAGACCGTCCTTGCTATGATACTCCTGTAAGGATCCTTCTCCCTCTTTTGCTTCAAGTATATAATTATACGCTCAACTTCGGACTTGATCTTTAGGTACATTTCTTTTGCACTATTTCGATCGCTAAGGATGTTCTTCATTCCTCGGGTTTCAATTGGCTTCCCGAACAAATAGTAGAAGCGGCCGGGTAACTTTGGCAAAATGCCCGGCGGATAAAGCTGTTGATTCGAAATGTCTCCTTCCATCTCAGCCCTGCAGAAGAGAAGGATAACAAGTTACCAACTCTTACGGTACGCAAATATTATATTATGAAGTATACTCCTACTGATGTATTTGAAAGTAATAGAACAGTGGGATTTTTTAAAGGAAAAAGCCATTCATCAGGGGCCCCTGACGGCCCTGATGCGATCGGGCCGTCCCGGGCCCCTCGGGATGCAGACGGCCCCGATCGCATTAGGGCCGTCAGGGGCCCCTGATGAACATCAGCACTCTTTTTTAAATTATGGTTGAGTAAAGGGGTTTTTGTCCAAAAAAATCCATATTTGCAAAACTTGAACAAATCATCCTCTCAAAGAAAAACACTAAGTTAGTTTATCCTGAATATTTTTTTAGCTCGCAGGAACACTAAGATAGATCGCCATGAACACTTCAGTCCAAACACTATGATACAAGTGCCGCCAGAACTACATTGAGGTTTGGAATACCAAATTTGGCGTCTGAATGCTTTTGAGTTTCCAACCTTTTTTTTTTTTTTTTTTTGGAAAAGTTGAAAAGACAGGCTGATTTGTGGAAGTTTTTGAAAGCATGCTTTTTTTTTAACATTATTCTTGGATAAAAGTACCTCAGCCATGCAGCTTCTTGATTTAATTCTTCTATCCATTCTGTGAGAAACGGTATCCGTGAAAGATCATTGTAATCAATAACCAACTGCAAAAAATAAAAAAGTAAAAGTGAATTCTACAATCAATCTCAAGGCATTAATATATTATCTGGTAAAATGTAAAAATGTGAATACTAGAAGCTTACCTCTGCAATATCATCCTCTCCAACAACTCCAAAAGGTACAATTGTTGCCCCAAATCGTGCAGCCATTCTCACAAATTCAGGCTGATCAGGCCAGAATAACTTATATTCTTCACCCTGAGTTCAACAGGAATGTTCATGAGCACGTCGTCATCTCGTTCATGACGTATAAGCTGATGACTCTTTACTTACACTCAAACCAGATAGGCATGTGCACAGGGACAGAGAGAGAGAGAGAGAGAGAGAGAGAGAGAGAGAGAGTTTAACCACCTCGAAGAAAGACAAATATTTAAGAGAAATTTATAATACTGCGGATATAAGTTTCAAAAGTTACACCATATTTATTAAAATTTATATTTAGAGATATTTTTTGAAAAAAATTTCAACTATAAAATTGTTCAAAAAAATAAATTATATTTTTATAGTACAAATTATTTTTTTTAAAAAAATTAAATATCATGTCAAATAAATCGATAAAAAATTATAGACAAATAAATTGATTTTACACTATCATATTTTAATAATTATTTTTGATATATATTATAATATTTTATAAAAATAATTTGAATAACAAAATTATGTAATTTATTTTTCTGAACAATTTTATAGTTGAAATTTTTTTAAAAAAATATTTCTAAATATAAATTTTAATGGGTATTGTGTAAGTTTCGAAACTTACACCAGAAGCATTATAAAATTTCTCAATATTTAAAGCATTTCAGAAACTCAAACTATATACAAGGAAAACGTTGTACCTCTAACTATATATCTAAAGATAACCGTAAACCCACCACATAATATAAGTGATGGGTACAACCATTAATTGAAATATGCCGCGGAGATCCCTCCTACAGCATTTAGATTTTTATTTAGAGGTGTTTTTATATATCCTCATATTTGCTCATAGCACGGTATGCTGATTCAACCGCCACAAGGACCAGGGATTAAAAATTCCAAAAATAGTGTAAAGGGAAGCCAATGGCATACCTTTCGGTGTAATGCCTCTCGAGCACCGCCAGGGTAAAGAAGAACAAATGATTTTCTTGAAAGTAGCCTATACATGTTGGTGGAAGATACAGGGAGTGCACCGAAGGAGATCACCGAGTCAAAGTGCGAAATCTCTTGTCTTGCGTTCTCACGCTTTTTTGAAAATAAGACCGGGTGAGCTATTCCGCGGAGAGGTACTTTTTTCTCTCTCAAAAATTCCTGGTAAAAAGGCACAAGTTCAAGTCCAAGCAGCATGTGATTTCCGACCAGCAAAACAGGACCTTCGTTCGGAAGTCCGGCGAGGCCCCTCACGATCTTTCCGTTTGCTAAAGTTGAAAGCATAACCGGGCTTGTTGCTGAAAGAAGCAACCTGTTCCAAAATTTGGAATGAATCTTAATAGAGATGCAAAAGAAGCCTGCGGCCCGCGGCTCGTACAGTAGCCCACCACTGGCTGTGCGAGCCGGGCTGGAGAAACCAGCCCGCACGCGCAGGGCCGGGCGGGCCGGCCCGCGGGCAGACTGCATGGCATATAATTTTTCTTTCTTTTTTTTTAATTTAGGCCGGCTCGGCTCGGCCGCCCCGCATCTACCACCATGCGGGCCGGCCCGGGCCCGCACGGTTTGCAACACTAAATCTTAACTTGGAACCAATTTACTAGAATACAAATGCTTTTCTTATGGACTAGACTACTTACTTGTAGTCCTCTTCCATTGTTTTCTGGAATTCAGAGATAGTCGGCGGAAGGTAATCTTCGACAAAGTCGTGTCGTCTTGAACGACGATAAAATCTTGCACCTTTAATTATAGATAACAAATTAATTCCATCTTCCTGCAGCATCATCAGAACACTGAAGTCAATTACTTCCACTTGAGGTTTCAACTATGTCGATATGAATGTTCATTATGAGAATCTCTAAATGCCGACGATTCAAATAGACAAATAATGTTCTTGTTTTATAATGATTCACTTATCTTTCATGAGCTAGATCTGACTATAACCGAGTTCGCAGAAAAGAAATTATAGAAGGACACCACCTATTTCGCCCCATCGGGATAGATACTAGGATATTACTGTTCTATATATACGCCCCATTGGGATAGATAATAGGATATTACTGTTCTATAGGAAGGTAGTATGGGATATTTACTGACCAATAATAAGGTGTGGCCGTTGTCCTTGAAGTAGCGGACTTTGCATTGCTTCAGGGAACGCCATAACCGATCAGCTTCTTCTCCACTAGGTAGCATGTTATCTCTCCCACTGATAAGAAACAAGTCAGTAACCAAAACAACATTGAAAGGTGAAATTAACTATTCCATTAGGTCTAATAAACAGCAGTCATGGTTCACATAAAATATTAAACTAGGTAGCACGGACACGGGGAGACGACGCGGAAACAAGGAAATTTTAAAATAAATAGGACACGGGTACGGCTCGGCAATAATAATTTTAAATAATTAAAACATAATTTATACGAAATATTTAAAAATTAGAAAATATAATAACATTTGATAATAAGTCTATCTATAATATAATATTTCGCGTTCTTAAAATAAATCTAAACACTAAGAGTCTAATTATATCAACTAAAATTAAAAAAATATAATATCTGCGTGTATAACTATATTATATTACTTACCACTATCACAAATAATATTTAACTATTCTATAAAAAAGAAACAAAAAATAATTCTTTTAAAAAAATAATATAAATACTGACACGCGTGTCGGACATGCCGGACAGAAGTGTCCGACACGGGTGTCCGATTTTTCTTTTTTAAATTTTTTTCCGGACACGCCACGTGTCCACGATACGTGTCCGGGCGTGTCCGAGGAGTGTCGTATCTGACACATGCACGGACACGGACACGTCGACATTTTTGGAGTGTTCGTACTTCATAGCATTAAACATACATTACAAGTGAAAAAAAGAGTTTCTGTACTGGGAAAACATAAACTTTGTGACTTGGGTGTTTAAGAGGGACCTGACAAGCAGTAGAACCTCTGCCTCAACTCTGCGTAACCGGGAATTTGCATAAGATGCCCCTGATCTGAGAAGCTTCAGTTTCCAGGAAAGAGTTTCTTTAGGTAGAATATCGGCTAGATCCTGTTAGACTAAATCAGTTATTTTCTGCAGAAACAATTAATTGCTAAAACCCATGATATTTTTTTTTTTTTTGAGCGCCCAGCTAATCTGGAGCTAGGGCTCTGCCCATATAAGGCCTCCACCTGGCTCTCCCAGGAGGACACTCTCACTCCGAGAGTGCTACATCGCACGCGAGGGGATGCACGTGTGCGTCCCCGCCAGCGGTGTATTTTATTCGCAATTGGAGGCGCGAGGAATGGAACCGGATAGAGAGGCTTCCTGAGTCCTACCTTACCACTGTGACACTCTGTCACCCCCAAATATATGGTTAACAGTTTATCAGTAGACTTTACGTAGTTGGGAAACAAACTTAACTTTGATATGAGCTTGGAGCAATTCATATACAAGCATCTGAATTATGAACAGCTTTTATTTCAAGGAAATGAAGGCAAGGTGGAGAGGTATCTTACTGAAAGACGAGGTAGCAAAGAAGTCAGCGATTTAGACAACTCTTCCAGCATTCTTGGAAGGGGAAGGTCGCGAGCGGCGCCAGCCATTGCCATTCTTATAGGGTCACCTAGTGACATCACGATCCAATATTAGAAAGAGTGAAATTGGTCTAATCAGTTCTCTATTTGATGAAATAGTTATTAAAAAAGAAATGTACGACTTGGATATAAAGTCTATGTGAAGCAAGCAAGAACCCTAAATTTAAGTTATATAGTCTATGCATTCAAGCAAACATGATGGCATTCAATTAACCAAATATAAACCTAGCTCCTGTTTATATCTCTCTACAAGAGTACTACTTTTCCGAATCTAGCGACACCTCGAAATGGTTCAACAATTTATATATAACATATATACACAAAAAAAAATTGAAAGAAGAAAATTAAGGGTAGGCATCAGGTGTATAAGTTTAAGGGATAGATCAAATACCTATCACGAAACTTAGAAGATAAGGGACGGTAGTGTGAAGCTCACTGGGCAAAGCCTCCAAGATAGGAAGCAATGGCTGCAACTGTGACCTGCTGAATGAAGTTGCTGAAGCACAACAAGAAACTGTGTCATCAATCGTAAAATGCAAAATTTATTTTCTTTCCAAGGTTTTCTGTGCCGAGCCGAGTTTCGGTAAACTCAGATCCCGGCACGTGCCGATGGTGCCGTGCCAACCGTGTCGATATATATTTATTTTGTTATTTTTTAAAAATAAAAATAAAAAATTCAAATATAAGATTTTTTGACACTTACCGTACCGACAACTGCCGGAACTGGTAAGTGCCACCCGGCACGGGCTGTGCCAACTGGCACCGAAAACCATGTTTCTTTCTTTTTCCTTTTCTTTTAACTTTAGACAACTGGGATTAACTTCTCAAAGAACGAAAAGAAAATGAAAAGAAATTTGCAAATTTTTGCTCGAGGGCACAAACCTGGATTTACTAATATCAGCGCAAGGTCGAGTGTGGGGTTGCGAGCGGCAAGTGCAAGTGCTAAGCAACCTCCAAATGAATCTCCAACAAGATATATTGGCCTTTTTGGAGACATAGCATGTTCATGTTTCAATGTTTGCTCAACGAATCGCAACAATCCTTAGCAAAAGAGAAACGTTCAATATTGTTAGAATTTAGAGATTGACAACAAGAACTATCATCTACACAATGAGTGAGACTTTTAAGATATTATCATATCTCTAAAAGAACAAAATCTGAATATGTTAAGAAAAGAAACCTTCAAATGGTGTCCGATCGTAAACTGGAATGTGCAGGCACCTAACCTCAAATACCCTGCAACCACAGAAATAGATAGACATCTCCGAGTTAAATCCATTTCAAATATACTACAAAAATGGTCATTTGTCTTAAATGCTTAATTTTTTAGAAAGGCGAGACTGGGTTCCCCTGAGATTACGGCCAAGACCTCAACCATTTCTAGCCCACAACGGGACCTGCCTATACCAGGGATGAAGTAGTGCGGCACACCAAATCTGGCGATTCATAGCCTTTGTGGCACGGCCACTAGCCCATCCTCCACGTGAGAGACAACCCATGGTGGTGTCAATGCTTAGGGATTCACCTCAAAGCCTTACCACTATACCACCAGGTGGTGTCAATGCTTAATTAGCCTCATTTAAAAAAAAAAAAAAACGAAATATTACGACAAAGCAGAATATAATCTTAAATATTACACAGCTATTTTTGTCCTGAAACTTGATTAGCTGTAAGCAAAACAATGAATGTGGAAATTCGATAGTGAACTCATCCTATGTGGAGTTACAAATGTCCTCATTTCATTTCTCACCTACACTGAACATTTAGATATAGAATCAAATAACATTCAGAATCATTTTATCAAACAGTAGAGCTGCAATAGATCAGTAACTCAGGAAGCATACTTTCCGAGTGACCTATGATGCAGAGCAAGTCCCATTCCAACTCCCTCAATCCCTACAACCATCAAATACACCAATTCAGCATCTAATAAACCATAAATTCACAAAAACATACTGAAGATTTCAATTTAACCTGGCAAAAACAGCAGCAAAGGAGCATTTTTAACCGGCTGTCCACACTCGACAGGGCAGAACCACCGCGGCGGTCCACCGTCGTGTTTTCTAAGATCCTTAGCCGCTTCAAAATAATCTTTCACACTTGCTTTGCCAAACCCATCATCATAGAGAACGCCGAGTTCCTCGGGTTCAGGACCCGCCGTCTCAATCTTCTTCTTTTGCTTCTCATTCTTCTTATGATCTTCAAGAACAACTTCCGAGCTAACACTACTGCCACTGCTATCGCTCTCTGGAATTTTCAAAATAGTTGTTGAATTTGCATACTTATTCTTCTCATTAATGGTTGACATTTTTGTTTGTTGATGTCCATCTACAGCTGTTGCTCGAACTAGAGTTCTGTGGAATGGTAATAGAGAGAGCGGAGTGCAGCAGCGCAGTGACATTAAAGTACAAGTTATCGAAACACAGAAGCTTATCCTGCTAAAAGAATCACAGCTCTGGTAGTAGTAGTAGAACTGTAGAAGAAGATGATGATGATAAATAAGGACAGAGAAAAATCCGAATAAATAGACGAAAAAGGGCAAAAAGGTGGAGTGAGGTGGTTCAAGGTGGGCCGGAAGAGGGAAGCAGAAGAAGACGAATTAAGCGGGAAAGAATTTATTTTTTGAGTGGCTATGAAATAATAGGGTATTTGCGCTTTTATGCCCCAATTTATTTAAACTATGAAAACCTGCCCCCCCCCCCCCCCCCCCCCCAATTTAAATTGATGCTCTTTTTTTTTCTAAAAATATAATTTTAAATTATGAGAGGTATAATATTTTTTTTTTGAGAAAAAAAATTACTTTTTAATCAAATAGAATACATTAACCTCGACGAATATGTAGCAAAGAAATTACGAGCACCGAAAAACCAAAAATAGAGTACAATAATGACAAATGAAAATACATATATATGAATATAAACCATACCATAGCTACCGAGTGGCCAGTGCAACTTATAAAATTATGACATCTAAGATTTGAGTTTTAAATGCCGTTCTTTCTCTGCTAATAACAGTCTTCAGAAATTACTGATGATCATAATATAATCAGAATAATTTGTTATATATTAGATTTGTGTCTCATTATATAAGAAATTCTAATATACGTTTGTATAATATAATGAGAGCGTACCCGTGATATATATTAGATTAAGCTGATAAGATAGGTCCCAATTCAATGAAATAGGAAAGAGAAAGTTGTGTTATCTTTTTCTTATTTTTGGTTTTTTTTTTCCTATTTTTTTCTTGATAATTAAAGTAGTGTGTCCACGGAAAAGGAAAGACGTGAGGGTATTTAAGTCATGGGCCACCTGTCTAGTTCAAGGATGTGAAAGAGCCCGATATTTGTTTAAAGACGACTGAATATTGCATTTTCAGCTAGAAAGTACGGATATGTTGAAAAATTTTCTGATATAATATCTGACACGACATACTGTTGACACATGTCGAACACGCTAACAAAATGTCCGAATATTAAAAAAATATAAAAAATTTCGAATATGTGTATTGGACACGTCAGACATGAGAGTCTACCGTCCGAATTTTTTTTAAAAATTTTTTACTTTCTTAAAAAAATAAATAATATATAATACTAGTAGTACATAATAATAAATAATATAATATAGTTATGTACTTGCTATTTTGTATTTTTTTGAAAAATTACATTCTTATTGTTTAAATTTATTTATATTATCTATGATTTTGTTGTTAGATATTATTGTATTTTTATATACTCAAATTCTTAATAAAAAGTAAATTTTAATTATTTTTATTTTCTATCATCGTGGCTGAGCAGTATCCCTTTCATACTTGTTTGAAAATTATCGTGTATCATGTCCGTGCCATATCATGTCTCCGTATCCGTATCCGTGCTTCATAGATTTTAATATTCAAATTAATTAAAAGTAAGGTTATAAAAAAATTATTCTCTTTATATATATATATATATTTGAGATAACGATGCGAAACCTCTCCCTGAGCCTTCCCTAACTCGCGAACCACAGTTTTCTATGCACACTTATAGGACCATTTTGGATCCAAATACATGCAAGAAAGTGAAATTTCGGCCTGGCGTCCGCCTCCAGACCAAATATGGAGTACTGGGAGTTATGCAGCCACCAGCTTTCTTGCAACCGCTGTAAACTCGCGGTCACGGGCACATCTGCGTTTCAGCTACCCCGGGGGATCGAACCCGGGCGCTTTCTTCCTGAGGCGAGCGCTCCGGTCGATCCACCCAAGGACGATGAGCATATCATATACAATATAAATCTTTGAATCCATCCAAATAAAAAATTTATAACTTTTCAATTAATAGCACCTTATTTTTATCTATTGTAATAATCATATAAATTGGATCATAATAATTTCAAAAAAAAAACCCTGAGATTTATATCACTTTGCTCGAGAGCGGCCCAACTCTCTCCATGGCGGCTTGTTAGGAACTCTTAGAGGGGCAACTTTATCCTTTTTTTTAGAAAAAAGGATAAAAAAATGGAGTTTTTGACCAATTCAATTTCTTCCTTTCGAATTTAAAATATGGGAAGGTTGTAGATATCTTTATCCAATATATACAATTAAGTCAGTTGACTTAATAATGAAGTTAAAAAATAAAAAATTAATAAATAAATGTCTTAATTAATGAAATTATCCGCTTTTTCGGACAGCAAAGTTGGACTTAATTTTGTTTTAATAAATTGATATTGCATAAATAAATTCACTGCCAAAGGCAAGTACCTTATCCATTCAACAATTCTAAAAGATCTGAATTTGAGACCAAATATTTCTGTAGTTCGAAGGGTGATACGAACTTTTGAGCCTGTTTAAATCATCGATTTACGTGCCAAACGGCACCGTACGTGCCGTCCGTAGGTGCTGGATCTGTGTGGATCCGGCACTTTAAATTTTACATATTTTTTAGTCAGCCACGTTGATGCTATATGTGAAGTGAATTACGTACTATATATTTTTACTATATAATTATAATTTAGAGTTAATATTTTATTAATTTTTATATTATTTAAATAATTTTAATATTTAAAAAAAAAATTTATACGGATCAGCACAATTAGCACGATCAGTATGGTGGGCAGGTCTTAAGCTTTGGATTTATCGAAGCTGAACTCAGCACGGCATAAAAAGTCTTGGTATAAATTAAATATTTCGGACTGTTCAGTTATTGAAGTATAAATAGGTAGGCGATTGTATAAAAATTGGGGGCAACGGCCAAAGCTTCTTAATTTAATTGGATTTTATTGATAAAATTTTTACTTTATAAAATTTGAATTAATAAACTAATCAAATTCAATATTTTATTTGCTCGTCATGAATATCATATTTGTTCTTACGGGACGTTATATTTTTAATATTGCGATAAAAACTGATAATATCGTATTTATTAGATCTATTCCCGTATATTCGGCCGTTTATTTTTTGAAGAAGTTAAAAGTATGTGGACTAATTTATTTATTATTCTGTAGTGTTTTGTTTCTATTATTCCTAAATTATTAGGTTCACGGGTCCGCAATGGACCGAAGAGCAGAGACTTCTTGGGTTTATCTCGAATTAGAAGGGAACATATGCACTCAACCATAAAACCGATACCAAAATGACAAAAATGCCCCTGACTGATTAAAATTAACTAAAATATCCAACAATTACAACATATGAACACCAAGTTATGAGCGAATACAAGCTTAAAACACATGGACTAAGGACAACAGATTTAGGTCCGGCAGGAGAAGATCCATCAACGGATGGCCCGGCGTGAGAGCGAGTAGGCGGACAGCACTGTAAGCAGCACTAGGATGACCGAGGCTACAAGGGACAGCGCCGTGGAAGCTCCGATGTGCCTGCAAAACTTGCCGTAGAATCCGCATATTTTGTTCCAGCCTATGTGTGAGTTACCCTTTAACCCGATGTAAGCTACACCTCCGGCAGCCCCCGTTGCCGCCGCCATTATTCCCGCCATTAGCTGCATAACAACATCAACTCATTATTAATCATGTATAATGTTACCGACATGCGTTCTACCAATTGTACATGCTATTATCAGATCAATATGAGAATAGTGACCATTTGATCAAATAGCTTGATCTAACGGTCCAGATTATATCTTCTAAGATATCATTTAGACTATTGATTAAGATATGATCTGAACTATTTATCTCGGTTGAACTGTTCGATATAACGGTCACTGATGTAACCTCTTCAGATCCACATGAGAATAAGCTAGAACATACATATATATATATATAGACTAATCTCCACTCGACATGAGCTCGGCCCGCTCCTGTCAAGTCCGTAGCCGTTGGATCGCGGCGATCCGACGGCTGAAATCCGACCCGAGCTCTTAAAAAACACGCGCGTGATGTCGGCCGTCTGATCGCCGAGGTGATCCGACGGCTAAAACCGATCCGAGCTCTTACAAAACACGCGCGTGATCTCAGCCGTCGGATCGTCGCGATCCGACGGCTGCTGAGTCGACAGGAGCGAGCCGTGCTCCTGTCGAGTGGAGATTAGCATATATATATATATAAAGCAGGACATATGGGTTTAGTAGGGCTAACAAGGTATCATATTCATAAAGCCTACAATACAAACGGTTAAATCAACAAATTAATGTAGTTGCATGAGACGCGTACGGGATAGCCTTGTACATACCGCATCGAACAGGATCAAGAGGAAGAAAATCTTCGGGGAGGGAAATGATTTCGCCTTGTGGACGGCCGAGATGAACATCGACACGATGCTGTAGAAGCAAGTCACTGCTAAAGCCACTAAAAGATAACTGCATCCATCCAAAATATAGATGGAAATTAGCAGAAGAGTAGTACAAATAATGTAGATATTATCTTTTTAAAAAAAAAAAAAAATTTATGCATATATATAACTAATATTTTTAAGCAGTTTTCTAAAACTAATATAAATATTCCTATTTCTCACAAGTCCAAAATCCCTTTTTTTAATTAAAAATTTTTATTTGCAAAAGGCTAATATTAGTTCTTACCTATAATTTTTCTTCATTTTTAAATCAGGTAAGACTGATGCAGAATCTTATTAAATATGCATATGTATGACTCAAAAAAAAAAAAAGAAAAAAAAAAAGTTGTAGCTTACATCAAGGCCGGAGAATTATTGAACTTGGCGGGACGGGTAACGGTCGTCGGGAAGGGTGGCGGCAGGGAAGTGGGTACCGTCTCGGTTTGCTTACTAGTTACCAGAACAACTAGAGCACTCAGCGTAGTAGCAAACAACAAAAGCCTCAAGGCTAAGTCTAGCCCGAAGCAGTTAGCCCTGCGTGACGCTGGCGGCGCCGCCGCTGACGCGCCGCCGGCGTAAGCTCCGGTCTCCGGCGCCGTCTTCTCCATTGAAGCCATGACGGATTAAACTTGGAGTTTTTTAGAATGATTCTAGGGAAATCGCTGTGCTGGAGCTTATATAGACGTGGATATGGATACATTTGCACGCTACATGAAGTTTGAAAATTCATAATAATAATTAATAATATATGGATCTTGTAGACAAAACTTGGATTCAGATTGGAGTCGAAGAAGATTTCTTCTACGTCTGTGGATATTTTGAATTGAGGATCGTCGCTTGGCCACGTGTACGGGAGCTGAGCTCTATTTATTAATTTTCTGGAGTATTTGTGTTTGTTAATGTGTTATTTTTGGAGTATTTGCGTTTAGATCAAAATTATAAATTTCATTACACTTAGATTCTGAACTAAATTTTAATTGTATTTAAATCTTTCCGAGAAAGATGTCAAAAGTTATCAAGAAAGTATTAAAAGTTATCAAAAAAGTATTAAAAATTATCAGAAAGGTGTCAATATATTATTTTTTATCAGAATTATGTTAAAAATTAATAAGAATGTGTCAAAAACTTACTAAAAGATATTAAAATGTAAGGTGTTAAATGCATATCGGAGGTGTCAAAAATTCATCGGAAGGTGTCAAAGTGACTAAAGCGTAAAACAAATTTTGGAGAGAATTTAAGTGATGTTGAAACAATATGGAGGGACTGCAGAGCAATTATCCGTTGATATTATTGTAATCTGTCTACGTAATAACAAGTTTTTTGGCACAAGCGGGTCTTCAATGATCGAACTTGGCAAACCAGGACCCTCGCGCGCAAATGTCTCCTCATGCATGACAAAAACCATGTTACACTCACTCGGAAAATTCAGAGTGCATGGTATAAATTTTATTATTGTAACGCCAGCGCACGACGACGTGAGTGTTCGAATAAGAAAAATTATGAATTCGTGAGATCGTTTGTGTAATTTTCAAATCATATATAGTATTTGTGTATTATTTTTGCATTGGTGCAACTAATCAAGGTTATACCTCCATATCCGCACGCTAATTAGGATATGCTCAGCTTAGACGGTGAGAGTTAAACGGTGACTTTCGAGTATCAAGGGGGCTTGAAGTGTGAAAAGTAGTTTTTGAATCTTAGTATGAAAAATCCATTAGATAGAATGTTGTTATTTTGCAAAGTTGATGGAAATTTCAGGTGCTAAAAGGAGTTGCTACGGAGCAAGGACCATCAAAAAATATCGACATGTTCGTGTCTATATACATATCAGACACGATACTTGTCGGACACGCCCGTGTATTTATTGAATACACCATATAGCGTGTCCAAAAAAAAAATAAAAAATAAAAATCAGACAAATGTGCCGGACACTTCTGTTCAGCGTGTCGGAGACGCATGACAATATTTATATTATTTTTTCTTAAAAAAAATTATTTTTATTATTTTTTTAGAAGAGTTAAATATTATTTGTAATAGTGGTAAGTAATATGATATATATGCACTCAGATATTTTTTTTTTTAATTTTAGTTGATATAATTAGACTTTTAATGTTTAGATTTTTTTCAAGGACGTAAAATATTATATTATAGATAGACTTATTATCGAATATTATTATATTTTTTAATATTTAAATATTCTATATAAAATTATTTTTAATAATTTAAATTTTTTTATTATCATACTTATGTCCTAGATTTTAAAAAATTATTGTATTTTCGTGTCGTGCCTTGTCATATCCTTGTGCATGTGTCCGTGCCGTAGAATGGTGAAAAATAATGGTATTATTCTAGAAATATGAACAAGCTGCATATTAGTATAAAGATTATTTAATCAGAAAATTACACATCCCAAGAGTTGTGACTTGTAAGGCTTCACACTGCCATCGATGAAGCACTAATAAATTAAAATTCTGTCGAATACGTGTTCGATACATCAGAAAAATATATAAAAATTATATATACAAATAATATATAGTCATAAATAATATAACATATTTTGAACTCAAGTATTATATTTTTTATTTTTTTATAAAATTATATTTTTGTTGTTTATATTTATCTAAAAACGTAAAATAGTATATGATGTATGATTTTGTTATTATATACTATTTTATTTTCAGATGTTCAACTATTTAATATTAATTATTTTTAACTAATTATTTTTTTAATTATTGTGTTGGATCGGTGCCAATATTCTTTTTCTTTTTAAATTATCGTGTTTTATATTAGTACCGTATCGTCACTGTATCTGTATCTGTATCTGTATCGACGTCTATGCTTTCATAGCGGCCGACTTAAAATATGTTTAGTACTTAATAAGCCACCAACCAACAAGAAAAATAATATATCATATATATATCCGATCGCAAATGTAAACGATTGTGATGGATTTCGATGAGATTTTATATAATTTTTCGTTACATCGTGTCGCTTAGCTAGCTTAGTTCATCTAAGAATTTTTCAAAGAAAATTATAGTTTCATAGTCGGTAGCTAGCAGTTGCAATAAACAATAATGCTAAAAAATTCACATTTTTTAAAATTTATGTAACTTAGTCCGTATTAATATTTTTTAAAATTTATAATAAAGAATAATGCTAAAAACTTCGTATTTTTTAAAATTTATGTAACTTAGTCCGTATTACTTTAATTTTTCAAAAAAATATATTATGATATGATATTTAGTCCGTATTAAGCATTTATTTATTTATTTTTGTTAAAACATTACGAGTCATAATCCAAGAGGACGGGAATTTTCTCGGCCCACAAGGCTTTTTTCTTTTTTAATTTAACATCCTTATCTGGGTTGTGATAATTCAATACTTTTGACTATCACCAGCGCTAAGAAATGAAAATGTTCACACTTAAAACTTTTCGACAAGTTCTCGAATTTAAGTTACCAATTTCAAATACTACCATTGTTGATACATAAAGATCCAAAACTTAGATTTATTTGATCAAAATTCAATTTTTTATTGTTAATTTTTTAATATCTGGAGATAAACTATTTTGGAATAATTACGCTCAGTTTTCTTTTCGTTCTGATAATTGATAAACTTCAATTCTGTAAAAGCTTTTAATTTTAAAATATTTATTCAAAATATTTTAATTTAAAATTTATGCGTCATTACTTTACTTTACGTCTAAAATTCAATATGAGTTAAAGAATTATGATTAAAAGGTGTTATTTCAATAATATTATAGATTGGTGAAGAAAAAAATTAATCTCGTTATTTTAAAAAAAAGAGTAGAGCGATCCAACGAGCGTGCGGAGGAGCGACGGATGATAACGACGTTGGCGTGGAAGCTTCGAAACAGCAGTGGAAGTTGTTTTCGGGTGTGGAAAGATCAGAAAACTGACGGAAAAATTTTGTTGGTTGTTTCAGATAAGACGACGACCCATAACATGGTTACAGATAGGAAGCAGAGTTTAAATTTTAAAAAAAAAAAAGAGCATATTTGCGTTATCATATCCTGATAATTAAAAATTATTAAAATATACATTCTAATTTAAAATAATATAATTTATATCTCTTGATCAATATGAAATAATAAAATTATCTTTATATATTTTTGTAAAAAAAATAATAGTAATTAACTTAACGAGGATAATTTCACCCGGTGTAAATTTCTATGCTACTGATGTTGAACAAATGGTGCATTGTATTAACAATTACAACATATAAAGTGTTTGTCATACTACTTCAGTCAAAGACTCTATCAATTGTATTATTTGATTTGAAGTCCAAGCAATGGAGAATATATATATATATATATATATATATATATATATATATATATATATATATATATATAAAGATTATTTTCAGCTCGACTTGAAAATAGTCTTAATAAGCTAACATCTCAAGCGTTGATCTTCTTGATCTCAGCCGTTGATCGTTATTCCGTTAAGTATAAAATTAAATCTCAGCCATTAGATCAAAAATATCAACGGCTGAGATATTAGCTTATTAAAACTATTCTTAGATCGAGCTGAAAATAGCCTTTATATATATATATATATTTGCATCAAGACATATGGATTTGTGGTATTATTTAAATCAAAGGAGCTTGTAAAAAGGGGATTGCTTTGTCATTTTTCTTAAAATTAAAGCATGGGGTCATGACTATAGCCAAACCAATTTAGGTGTGTATACAAATGTGGTTCAAAGATAATGTCATATCAAGTTAAATATTTTCAAGAAATTCTTTTCGACAACCGATAGGATGACAGACTGCTACGAGCACTCCTACACAAGAAGTCATCTCTAATTCGAGTCTTGGTAATTATAAAAATTCTAAAAATATTTTATAAAATAAAAATTTTATG
The DNA here is from genome assembly GCA_002076135.1 of Xerophyta viscosa. Lineage (NCBI taxonomy): Eukaryota > Viridiplantae > Streptophyta > Magnoliopsida > Pandanales > Velloziaceae > Xerophyta > Xerophyta viscosa. The sequence continues at coordinate 4,231,480 of MJHO01000006.1, read as the reverse complement.
TTCGAATCTCGCAAACATTTCCTCAAAGTGTTAGAGATTTTCATCACCATGCTAAGTTTTGATGAAAATAGTGTGCAATGTGTGGTGTGAGATTACTACCATATCTTTATATTCATGCATTATTAAATTTCTGTGCTTGTGTGCCGGTATGTTTATGTGTTTAACTGTTAATTATCTAGATCGTGAGTCCGAGAAAATGTCTTATGTAAAATATGGCTGCGTATATTTTACTTTTCTCGGGCCTGCTCGAGCGGGACGGATGATTGTGTTGTTGCCGTTGTTATATATGTCATTATAATCCTTAATTTGGATCAATTATTCTTTTTTTTTTTTTTTTGACCTATTTTTTTGTTTAATTTGAGGAGCACTTGCCTGAAGTCACTTCAAGATTACATCACAACATTTCGTTCACGTCATTACAGTAACTTGAAAATAATAGGATTTTTTTTTTTTTCTTTTTTTTTTTTTTTTTTTTTTTTTTAAAGAGTAATAGTGACACTACTTAGAAAAACAACGGTGGCCATGATAAAATTGATGGTTTACACATTAGGCCTTCCGCTAGCAATGTCAACCATGATGCTTGTCATGGCTGCTGTGGCCATGTTATTCATGCATTTCTTAACCTGAGGGACTGTTTACTTCGCGCGGAAGTCTGAGAAGTGAGAAGTGAGAAGTAGGAAGCGGGTGAACTGTGAGAACTGAGAAGTGGGTGAGAAGTGGTGTTTTGAGTTTCTCTGTTTACTTGGAATTGTGAAGTAGAGGCTGGAAGATAATTTCTTTGTTTACTTGGGGTTGGAAGTGAGGGCTGAAAGATAATTTTTTTGTTTACTTGGAATTGGAAGTAAACTGAGACATAAAAAATATATTATATTTTTTTTAAATTTAAATTTAAATATTTATATTAAATTATATATTATATCCTATCTTTTGTATGTATATCTCATTTAATATCTTAAATTTATATATATAACATATATATTATATTACACAGGATATGTTATATTATATATTTTTTTATTTTATATATATTAAATATATATCAAATAAATTTTATATTCTTGAATACTAAAAATTATAAGAGATAAGTTCTAAAATTTGAACACAAAAAGTATTAAATACAAAGATTTTGTATTGAATAAAAATTTACAAAATGTTTATTATTACATATACATGTATTCATAAAAAATTAAAAAAAAAAATTAAAAAAAAAAAAAAAATATTATACATTGTACAAGTATTTCAACCATTGACTACAGTAGTTGCCAGAGAAAGGAGAAGAAATTGCGAGAACACAACATAACTCACGCGCGGAAGACAAAACGAGTCGCCCACTTCGCAGCTAAAAACTGCGAAGTGGACGAACTCAATTTATTATATACTCGCGGAACTCAGAATTGAGTTCCGCGAGTTCCCGCGGCGAAGTAAACAGCGAAACTGTGTTCTCAGTTTCGAGTTTCATGAGATCCACCAGTTCCGCGCGAAGTAAACAGCCCCTGAAAGTTGCTGCTTTGAACTTTTAGATGGTCCCTTTAGAGTTCTTGGAGGGGCGCCGCTCGCAGGAAGCAGGAAATCGGACGGCCGGATTAATCCATTATATTTTAGACGGATCACGAAATATTATATAAAATTATTATCGATTTATTTAACTTATTTTAAAAGATTTTTAAGAAAAAAAAAAATTGAACTATAAAGTGTATATTTTGATGTATTTTATAAGTTTGTAGTTGAAAATTTTTCGAAAAAATACCGAATACTACATCAAAATGAGGATCAAAGTTTGGATCATCATTGTGACATAATATTCGATATTTTTTGAACAACTTTCAACTAGTAAATTTATAAATCACATCAAGACTACAACTTTGTAGTTCAAATTTTTTCTTTAAAATACTCCAAAATATGTCAAATAAGTCGATAAAAATGTTTATATAATATTTTGAAAATCGTACGATTCAGATCGGATAATCTGGACGGTTGGTTTCCTTTTTCTTGCTTTCGCATGAAGCAGGTGAGCCGCGCCCTTGCTGGAGGGACCACATGAAACTTCGGATTGACTGCACTTTGCGTCCAAGTTGTTATTTTCTGTTGTGTGTTTAGAACATAATAATCGAATATTCATTGACCAAATGGTTGTGGTCTAGTGGTAAAGGGTGCGGCTAGACATGGTAAAGGTCTCGAGTTCGAGCCCCCACACAATCACTTGGGAGAGGGTGAATTACCTTAAATTAGCACTATATCGCCTCGGTCTGGACTGCCACTCAGAACGGAGTCGGATACCAGGAAAAAAAAAATCGAATATTCATTGAGAAATCACAGGGAATTCATGTAAGTGGACATAAGATTGAGATTGAATTCACGTGAGCAGGCGTGGACATAAGATTGACAGGAATTCATGTAATTTTTCTTGTACTTCTCCATTCTCATATCAATCGGAGACTGATTTCGAATTTTCTATAAAAAAGTTGTATATCAGCCTCCCTAAAGTCAACACTCGTACGTTTCAGCTTCCGAAAATATAAAAATACGCGATGTGACGGCGTATGAGCGCGCTACGTCAGCGAAAAAACGTATTTTCGGAGGCTGAAATGTAATATTTAAATTTTGGAGGGCTGATATGTAATTATTTCTTTTCTAATTGCAGCAATTTCTTATATGGAAAAAAAAAGACTATCGAATGGCGGACTTGGTAAAAGTCAACCAAAATTTGATGACGATCATCGAATATTTGTACATAAAAGTATAAAACCTCCTCCAGTTGTATGATTTACGTGAAAATAATCTTACGATGGTAATATATTATTTTATCTGCTAAAGTTATTGACTACATTCTAAATCTTACAACCTTACCACCACTATATATTGAAACCCATGTAAATGCAGCAAAATTATTCTAGTTTGGGATAATTGTATATCAGCCCACAAAGTTTAACCTTTGCGTTTCAGCCCGCAAAAATAAGTTTCCGCACTGACGTGGCAGCTAAGTTTAACATTTGCGTTTCAGCCTCCATATACGTATTTTTGCGCTAACGTGGCTTTAGGATAATTGTATATCAGCCCACAAAGTATAATCTTTGCGTTTCAGCCCATATAAATACGTTTCCGCACTGACGTGACAACTAAGTTTAACCTTTGCATTTCAGCCTCCAGAAACGTATTTTCACGATGACGTGGAGCTGCCACGTCGCACGTTTTCTGCGTTTTCGGAGGCTGAAATGCGCAATTATTGACTTTAGGGGGGCTGATATGCAATTTTCAACTAAAAATGTGTAAATCATATCAAAATCTACAACTTGTAGTTCAAATTTTTTCTTAAAATTTTTTTAAAATATGTTAAATAACTCGATAATCGTACGATCTAGATTGGGTGATGTGGGCGGTCGATTTTCTGCTTCCTATAGGCGAGCCACGCTTTGATTGACCGCACTTTGCGTCGAAGTTGTTATTTTCTGTTGTGTGGTTCGAACGTAATAATCGAATATTCATCCAGAGATCACAACGTATTCATGTTAAGTGGACATAAGCAGTGGCGGATCCACAAATAGCCGGAGGGGGCGGGGGCGGGGAACCCCCTTGGATTTTGGAAACGCGTATATATATATATATATATTATATATATATATATATATATATATACAATATTGCGTATATAACTTTTACAAAGCATTATTTTGTTAATGCTAACTTGTCCTAGTGGTTGTGTGGTTCATTTGTAATCAAGGATTTTGGGGTTCAATCTCCAATAGCACTTTTTTCTTATACAATTTTTTGTTTTATTTTTTTTTCTTTTATCCATTCCAGTAACAATCTTTTCAACTATTCTAATTTTCTCTCCCATTTTTGTATGATTTCATTTTTTTTCTTTTTAATTTGATCTCCATAATTTATCTCACCAACTAAAAATAAACTTATTTCATATTCTTCGGTATCTTATTTTTACAATTCAATTTCATTTTTAAATTAATTTTTATATTTTGATTTATTGGTCCAAACCTAAAACAATAATTACTTCTTATAGTTAAATTACATAATATTGTTTATGTTAGGTTGAGAGTGATATATTTAATACAGTTATAAATAAAGTGTAATAAATCGTGTTTAAACATAAAATATCGTAAAATAATTGTAAGCAATTTGTATATGTTTTATTTTTAGAAATAAAATAATAATAATTTATTTTATATACTATATTGAGGACCCCCCTTGATAAAATTTTTGGATCTGCCACTGAACATAAGATTGAGATTGAATTCATGTGAACAGACGTGGACATAAGATTGACAGGAATTCATGTAATTTTACTTGTACTTCTCAAATCTCATATCAATCAAGACTGATGTTGAATTTTTTATAGGATAATTGCATATCAATCCCCTAAAGTCAACAGTCGTGCGTTTCAGCCTCCGAAAACGTAAAAATTCACTATGTGACGGCATATGAGCGCGCCACGTCAGCGCAAAGATATATTTCCAAGACTGAAATGTAAGAGTTAAATTTTGAGGGGCTGATATGTAATTATTTCTTTTCTAATTGCAGCAATTTCTTCTATGGAAAAAAGAAGACTATCGAATGGCGGACTTGGTAAAAGCCAACCAAAATTTGATGACGATCATCGAATATTTGTACATAAAACCTCCTCCAGTTGTATGATTTACGTGAAAATAATCTTACGAAAGTGAAATATTATTTTACATTCTAAATCTTATAACTTTACCACCTCTATATATTGAAACCCATGTAAATGCAGCAAAATCATTCTAGTTTTCTTCTCCCTCTCTGGAAATGGAGCACCAAAACAAGCATGGATTTGATGGAACTCAAAGACATGTAAATCAATCACCACCGTCGCCGCCGTCGTTAATATACAACTCGGGATATGTGCTTCGATTGATCGCCATTCTCTTATCGCTCATAGCAGCAATAGTGATGGGCGTCGCTAAGGAGACTCATAACGAGGCTTCCATTTCGGCGACGGTTAAGTCAACGTATAATTCATCGTTCGTGTGAGTATAATCTTCTTTGTATTCTTGATCTCATATTTCTACATGTATGAATACACTTGATTTTTTTTTTTAATTTATTTATTTATTTTTAAAAGGGCTAAGCCGCTATCTGGAGCCAGGACTTTGCTCGCACCTGATCCCTCTTGGCTCTCACAGGAGTGAACTCTTATCTCGGAAGTGCTCCGTTGCACGCGAGAGGCACACTTTGCGTGCCCGCCAGCATAATTTATGCACAACTGGCTGACAATGAGTCATACCATTGATATGGAGGTTTTCTAAGGCTATTCTACCACTGCGATATCCCGCCATCCTGGACATATTGCACTTGTACATATAAAACATACTAGCTTTTGTTTAGAGCAATGGTAGAGCTTATAAATTATCTCCAAAACTTCGCCGAAATGCAGTCGGATTCGCTTTTAGACTTTAGTAACATGTTTATAGTCGATACATGCCTGGTTTTCGGGAGAAATTTAGAGATATATCATTTTGGTATATTTAGATTTATGCTTTTTGTGGAATGTTGCTTCACCTTAAATTTTAAAGAGTGTTGATTATACATTCTATATGATAAGCAGATATTTCATAGTCATCAACGTCCTCGTCCTGCTCTACTCGGCGGCCTCATTTGCCTTCTCGATCACCAACCGGGCGAACGTTGGATACTCGCAAATAGTCTTATTTTTCGTGGATATTGTGACTATGATTATGACATTCACCGCCAACAGCGCAGCTATCACGGTGAGCATTATAGCATACAAAGGGGATGCACGGCTTGGATGGGGCAAACTTTGTGATCCCTTTAGCAAGTTCTGCGATCGTATTAAAGCATCAATAGCCTTGTCCATGATCGCCGCGGTGGCCTATTTCGTTCTTGTTGTCTTCTCCGTCATCGGTCTCCGTAGGAGAACATAAGTAACTACACAAGAAGAAACATGCAAACTCACGCGTTATCTATAAGATGTTGATTTATGTGATCCGTGTGGTATCGAGTTTGAAAACTGTGATATTATCTGTGTGGTATGTGAGGGGAACGGGGTTCGGGTTTAGATCTTGTTATGTTGTGGTGTGCGTTTGGCTCTCTCTCGTTCTGTATTCATGACTTACTACATCTGCTTACTTATTTCCTTAACTACAGCACTTGGTAAAGGTCAGTCCTATGAAAATAACCTTATCAGCAGATGTGTAATTATATATATTTATCCTCCTTATACGTGCTGATGGCACTACACTAAGTTGTTTTTGTTGTACCATCAAGTAAAAGCATTCCTACGAGAACAATATTATCAGATGTTTGACTGCGCATACACATTATCCTCCCATACCTGCTCAACGGTAGTGTATTGGGTTGTTGTCGTCATACCACCTAGTAAGAATCAGTCACACGAAAATAATATTATCAGAGATATGGCTGCATAGTGCAGATGGTAATGTACTGGATTATTGTTATTGTATCAAGCAAAAGTCAGTCCTAGAAAAGTAACATTATTCTGATTTTATCAGCTCTAGATATAAATATAAATATAGTTATTGAATCTACTTCCTCTAACCCTTTTCTTTTTTTTTTTAAAAAAATTCTTTTTATCTTTTTTTTTTTTTTTTTTTTTTGGTTTTGGGTCAAGCACTTATTGTGACCTTTAAGCAAAAGAGAGCACATTGTTAGAAACCCTTAAATCCTGGGATTTCACTTTTCCTTCCACAATTTCTTTGTTATTATAATGTAGTCTATGTGTAATGTGGTAGTGTCCCCTCTTTATGCTACCAATAAAGAACAAAGAAGTATGCATCAGAAGATCTCTGTGATTATGTTGGAGACCAACATACTCAATGTGGGACAAAATCTTCTGTTCCTCTCCATATCCTCAGTCCCCATAATTTTTTAATATATATATATATATATATATATATATTAAATATAAAAAATTATAAATTATAATTATATTTATAAACATGTATATATATATATATATATATATATATATATATATATATATATTATAAATTTTAATTATATTTATAATTTTTATATTAAATTTTTTCTAAAAGATATTCTAAATAGTTATTTTGGATACTTAAAAATCTTAACGTGTTTAAAAATAATATTTAAATATGTTAAAATGTTACAATTTTGGAGATCTAAAATAACTATTTAAAATATTGTTTAAAATTGTTTTAATATAAAAAAATATAGATCTTATTAAAATTTATAATATGTTAATTTTTCTAAAAAAATGTAAATATTTATTTAAAATAAAAATAGATAATGAAACAGAAAATGGAGGCAGAAGATATGATTTTCTCAATATGGGTTCTTTGTACTATTATTTTAACAATGGAAAAAATATTTCGAACGAATATTTGTATGTCTCAAAATTGGTAACTCCGTAATTCTACCGATTCCAATGTGCACAAATATACATTCAGACTATTTTTTCGGACTAATTGGTCGGACCAAATGATATTATCCTTAAAATAAATAAAAAAAGGAGATTTGTTAAAAACGTGTTTCTTAAAAGACTAACTCGTTTCCCCTAGCAATCGGACGGACGTGGACTGCTACCGGTCGCTGCGGCCGTGATCCTCACCGTCCATCATGTTCAGCACTTATTTCGAGACAGTATATAAAATTTTCGTCAACTCATCAAATCTATTTTTAAGTGTTTTTATGAGAAATTTTTACCTACAAAATTATAAATTTTGATATGATTTACGATTTTCTAATTGAATATTTTTAAAAAAATATTAAATACTATATCAAAATAATAATTAAATTTTTAATTATTATTTTGGCATATAATTTGACACTATTTTAAAAATTGTTCAACTACAAAGTTACAGATCACATCAAAATCTACAACTTTATAGATCAAAATTTCTTATAAAAACACTTCAAAATATGTCAAATATTTGCCGTAAATTTTGTATAATGTCACGTTTTATGAGACTTTATACTAAATTTACGGTAACTTATTTGATCTATTTTTAAATATTTTTAGGATAAATTTTGAACTATAAAGTTGTATATTTTGATGTAATTATAACTTTATAATTGAAATTTTTTTAAAAAAATATCTAAGACTATATCAAAATAATGATTAAAACATTGATTATTATTTTAACATAATATTTGATATTATTTTAAAAAATATTAAACTAGAAAGTTATAAATTATAGCAAAATTTATAATTTTGTAATTCAAAATTTTCATAAGAATGCTTAAAATAGATTAAATGAATTGACGAAAATTTTAAATAATATATCAAAATAGATGTTATGTATAATGGACGGTCAGGATGAAGGGAGCAGTGAATGAGCGCAGCGGCGCAAACGATCTGCGTCCCAATCGGACCGACCAGGAACTGATGCTGGGCCCGTCTTGACACCACGCACGCGAGGTCTGTACGGTCAGGGACAACGACGGTCAGGGAAATCACTTCCCTCTCTGAATCTTATTGTCAACACCAAACACCGTATCATCCACTACAATAACGCCACGTGTAAATTACTGCAGCACAACCTGCATTAACCATAATACTTTATCATCTATTAATACGGAGTTTCAACGATATAATCTTTTATCTTAAAATATCTAAAGTACTGCAATAGGAAACAAACCATTCTAGAACATATTTCTTTTTTTTTAAATTCCATTTTTTAAGATTATTAGTATATGTTATTATATAAAATTTTTTACTTTATTATATAAGAGGAGATATATGTATTAGAAATACATATATCTTATCACGGTAGTGCAGCTCCACAGCCAAATTTTTGTAAATTTTAGAAAAAATGTAAAATTAGCTTACACTTTTATGCTACTTTTCAAATAAATTACTAAAAAATAAAACATTTTGAATACTAAAAAATAAATATTGATATAATTTATAATATTTTATTAATTTTTTTTAAAATTATATATTTAAATAGATATTTTAATTCTTCAAAAATTTTTGATTATATAAATTTTTAAATTTTCTTAATAGGAGATATTTTTAGAATATTTTTATAAATTTTTAAAAAAATCGACTTATTTGATAAAATTTTACGAAGAAGACGTTTTTCTGACAAAACCCGAAGGATTTGTTGTCAGTTGCCTGAATATGAGACACCCGATACACCCACTGTGATCCTTACAAGTGGTCCGCACTTAAACGACCATCTCAAAATCGCGCATATAACACAGCCCGCGCGCATTTAGCCCGTCGTAAATGTACTACTCCGCCGCACTATCCGCCGCGCTCCGGCGACCGCCCATTACCGCCGCCGCAATCCCCACCGGAATCTAGTCTTCCTTTCAGCCTTCTTTTGTACCAGAAAGCTTACATGTCAAGCATTTTTTGAATAATTCATTATCGGACCAGAGATGGAATTTGTCGGGGCGGTGCTGTCTACGTCAGACCACATGTCGGTGGTGTCAATGACGCTGTTCGTCGCGCTGCTTTGCGGGTGCATCGTGGTTGGACATCTCCTCGAGGAGAATCGATGGATGAACGAGTCCTTCACCGCTCTCTTAATTGTAACTACATTATTCGATATTTTCTTCTTTAGCAGGATCAACAAATAGGTAGATTGATAAATGAATTTAGCAATGACGCGTAACGCAGGGATTGGGAACGGGAGCGGTGATATTGTTGATGACGAATGGGAGGAGCTCTCGGATTATGGTCTTCAGCGAGAATTTGTTCTTCATCTATCTTCTTCCTCCAATCATTTTCAATGCTGGGTGAGTGCCCGATTATTCAAGTATCCCTCATTTCACTTGTAGCTTATCGTATTTATTATAGTCTTTTTCAAGATTTCTTTGTTGATGGATAACTGAGATGCGGAGGAAATGATTTTCTTTTTGACATCTCGGTGTCTTAATTATACGTGCTTGAACCAGGTTTCAAGTGAAGAAGAAACGGTTTTTTCACAATTTCATGACAATTAATCTCTTTGGCGCATGCGGAACATTGATTTCCTTTTTCATAATTTCATTTGGTAAGTTTGGGATTTTATGTATTTTTCTCGTCTAGGATCATCTTTCTCTAATCATGATATTAGTAGCTAATTCCTTCAATTGAATTTCTTCGCATGCTTTATCAGGCGCCATGGCACTCTTTAAAAGAATGGATATTGGTCCCTTGGAGATTACAGATTACCTTGGTAACTTTCTTCTTTTATTCTAAAACCAATATGAAATTTGTTCTTCATTTTCCGGCACATTGTAAGACTTCTAAATCATCATGCATGCTTTCATACTTGCAGCCATTGGGGCAATATTTTCTGCAACAGATTCCGTCTGCACCTTGCAGGTTCTGAATATCCAGTGCTTTTGTGGTGTAATTTAGTTTATTTTATCTGCATTTAAAGGGAAATATTATTATTTTTCTAGCAGGTGCTTAACCAAGATGAGACACCTCTACTTTATAGTTTGGTTTTTGGTGAGGGCGTTGTTAACGACGCGACATCGGTAGTTCTCTTCAATGCCATCCAGAATTTCGATCCAGTCCATATTGATGCACATATAGTCTTTCGCTTCTTCCGCGATTTTCTTTATCTCTTTTCTGCCAGCACCTTGCTTGGTGTTCTGGTAAGTTTCTTCACCTGCACCAGGGTATAAGCGGAGCTCTGTTGTTGTCTGATAATTGTTCCCATTTGCAGGCAGGATTGTTTAGTGCTTACATCATCAAAAGATTATATTTTGGCAGGTTAGTATGAAATGTGACTAAAAACATGAAACTCTGTTCCCCTTGTTTTAATTTACAATGCCGTTTCTATTGCTTATATTTGTTTTTTTAACGCTTAAATTTCTTCATGTGAAGTTTTCTTCTACAATTATCAATAATAGTAACTCTAGGTAAGGGCATAAATTTGATGCCTTCTTTGCTACCAGGCATTCCACTGATCGTGAAGTCGCACTCATGATACTTATGGCGTACCTCTCATACATGCTATCTGAAGTGAGATTCTCAAATCAACCACTAATTTTTTATCCTTTTTATTCACAGCATATTGATCCAGGAATTATTCATCTATCCTGATGCGAAGTTGCTAACACCCGTTTTTTTGTGTAGTTGTTGGATCTAAGTGGTATTCTCACCGTATTCTTTTGCGGAATATTGATGTCGCATTACACATGGCATAATGTAACTGAGAGTTCAAGAGTGACTACTAAGTTCGTGATCTTCCTAGCCGAAAGACTTCTGCGTGTCATTCTCTTATTTTTTGCCCCACCAGAAGTCTGAAGTTACTCAACTAACTCTTTTGTTCAAACTGTTGCAGGCACGCGTTTGCTACACTATCATTCATTGCAGAGACTTTTATCTTTCTTTATGTTGGAATGGATGCTTTGGACATTGACAAATGGAAAGTTGTCAGTAACAGGTTAAAACAGTCGATGTGTAAATGACCCCTTTGTTTTATATGATCCTATTCTTCTTTTTTCTTCACGATGAATTCTTTAGCTAGCTTTCTCTGAATTTCTTCCACATAGTAGCTATAGCGAGGATAATGAGGTTGAAGAGTCTTACTAATGGTTATTTTTCTTTCCATAGTCCTTTACTCGATTGTCTTCGAATTGCCAAACATTCATAAGGCTATGCTGCTCATCTTAAGTGGTCGTCTATGCTTATACTCTATAGGTTTAGATCCTCTACTGTTCAGATCTTTGTATGGTCTCCTTCAAAAAAAAAAAAAAAAAAAAAAAGAAAAACCATAATCTTGTATGTATATATGGACTTAACATTTTTATATAGTATTTACCAACAAGAGAATGGAAGCTTTATGCATGATAAGTAGCTTAGTCGATGCTTAATTTTGTTAAATGTGTGCAAATGATTATTGGCAAATAGGTGGTCAGAGGATCTTCGGAATCATTACTACTTTAGTTAGGTTGATTTGGTTTTATTGAGACTGTTGCCAATTCTTTGGCCAGGTGGCTTACAGCATTAAATTCTCATTTGCAGTCCTGGAAAGTCCGTCGGTGTGAGCTCAATACTTATTGGGTTGGTTTTAATCGGTAGAGCTGCCTTTATTTTCCCACTTTCTTTCCTATCCAACACAAAGAAGTCTCCAAATGAAAAAATCACCTTAAAGCATCAAGTGGGTATTCATTTTTAGGTTACATTATCCCTACTATACCTCTCCTACGATGTATTAACAACTTCAATCAGATCAGCAGGTCACTATATGGTGGGCAGGTCTAATGAGGGGAGCTGTTTCAATTGCGCTTGCCTACAATCAGGTTATATTTTGCTTTATCTTCCAAGTTATTCTTAGATACAAACACCTTAATCTTCTCCTTTAGGTAACAGCATCTACCAAAAGCTATTCTCGTTGATAGATTCTTTACGAATAAGTCACGGATTTGGTTCTTGAAACAGCATATGATGCGTGAAATATAGAACATGCCCTATCTGCAGTGCGAAGTGCTATTGTAGTAGTAGTACTACTACTACATGTAGCATGAAGCTACTTAGTGGTGAAAACGAGTCGAGCTGCTCGAGCTCGAACTAGATTAAGCTCAGCTCGAGCTCGAGTCTTGCCCAGTTCGAGCTGAGTTCGAACACAAATTCAAGCTCGATTAATTATACGAGTTAAGCATGAGCATCGCGTTATTCGGCTGCGCGACCTACACCAGCTTTCCTTTTTTATTATCTTTTATAACAAAATTAGTCTAACAAGCTCGAGCTTAATCGATGAACTGAGCCGAGCTGGACTCGGCTCGATTCTATTCGAGCTTGATTCAGTTGATACAATTGAGCCAAGTTTGAGTCGAGCTCGAGCATGAGATTTTCTGAATCGACTCGAGTTTGAGCTCATCCACTGAAGCTCGTCGAGCTTGAGCTAAAGCAAACAAGCTAATCTTGAGGTAATTCGTGTTTGGCTCAAACTCGACCCATTTTCACCCCTTAATTACTGGGTGACCGAGAGAGATTGCAATGAACTTTACAAGTCTATAGGGCATGAACATGTACCATCTGTAATATATTACCTCGAAAGCTTGTTTGTTGAGTTATAGATATAGTTCTTGTATCACCATGCATGTTCTAGTTTTATCTTAATAAGGGATGCTGATTATATGCAGTTTACGACTTCGGGTCATACACAATTGCGGGGCAATGCTATCATGATCACCAGTACTATTACCGTCGTCCTCTTTAGCACAATGGTAAGAACCTTTCTTTAATTCTTACAATTTCTTAGAATATATTTCTGAAATTGTTTAACGAATTTCTGTACAATTTCTTGGAATATATTTCTGAAATTGTTTAATGAATTTCTGATGCTTCAAGCTGCAGTAATTATCTTTAAATTTGCACTTAATCATAAAATAGCTGACCTTCTGTTATGTTTTAGGTCTTCGGATTGGCCACAAAACCTTTGGTTGATTACCTACTACCTCCGAGCCAGAAACGCTCGAATAGTAATATTTCGGAGCCTACGAGTCCAGTATCATTATTCCATCCACTTCTTGAAAATTGCGATGCTGAAGCTCCTACTGGAACTATTCGTCGGCCATCAAGCCTTAGGATGCTCCTCACCAAGCCCACTCACACGGTCCACTTCTATTGGCGTAAGTTTGACAACGGGTTTATGCGCCCTCTGTTTGGCGGGAGAGGATTTACGCCATTCGCACCGGGCTCGCCTATAGAAAGAAGCGTCCATGGCGGTGCTGAAGACATTACAGTACAAACTAAGGGGTGAAAATGTGGTAAAAACTATCGCTTTTGACAACAAAACCTTCACCCGCGTGCTCCGTTGCTTCATTTCTATAGAATTATTATTGCGTTGGTTGATGATTACGGGTTGTTAATCATCAAACAGATATTTTCTTCGTGCAAGTGACGCACGCTCACGGGAACCTGACCCGAACTGTAGACCGTATGAGTTTTGTCATACTGATGTCGGTATTTATATACTTTCCCAGGGCTTCTTTATGATATAAGCCCTTTTGGTGATGAATCAGGAAATGGAGTTCCCTGATTCTATCTTCTTCTCTTTCTGTGATCCAAGAACTAATTGTATTGAAGTGGTGTGCTATACTAATCTATTGTTTTATACATACGCATTGTTGTATTACAGTTGGTATAATCTATAAACAATTATATAAAATGTTTAGTATATTCTATAATTTTCGTGTTAATTTTTAGATAGTGTCGTGAAGTTTTAAAATTTTAACATTGAAATTATAAAACACCTAAAAATTTGGAATTCCATGGCAGTATTAAAAAAATTAAATATAAAAATTAGGAAGAACACGAAAAATTAGTTTCTTGATTTTTAAAAGTATTTATTTGGGAGTCGTCCATGATGGAAAATTCCATATAATATAAGACACATTATTCTTCGGTGGGGCACTCTAGGATGGTTACGTGTCACGCTCTTGGGCAACTGACTAAAGTCGTACTACCGTCGTTGAACTTCAGCTGATCTTACATCAACGCTAATGCAAGTGGTCCCGCGCCCTCAGCGTGAGCGGCTCGGACGTTCGCCTCAGAAAGCAAGCGTCCCGAATTTGATTTCAGAGAGCATCATCCGAAGGGGTGTGGAGGTCGAAGACTTTTCTGTATCTCGTAGGAAGTAAAATGGGTCCTGATTTGAGGTTCTCTTAGAGGGCGTACGTCAGAGTCTGTCCTATTCGTAAGACTGGGACTTTTCGATTGGTGGAATAGGAATCAGTGTCGTCCGTAAATTTATCTGTTACGACGGTAGCTCGAATGAGGGTCAATTACGGATAGAATTTTTTCACGATAATTTCAAAAAAAAAAAAAAACGCTAATGCAAGTGAATGACGAAAATAGCCTTCTAGCGTGGTCCATAATAAAGGATAATATGCCCGAAGGGTACAGACACCATACAGCTGTCAGTTGGTAGCCCGATTCCAACGAAGGAGATTCCTAAGAAGTATCGCCACCATTGACCGAAATACCCTCGGTCGGCATTTTTTGGTAGGCCAACAACCCACAAAGCATGAATGAACCTTGATAAGATAAAGGCTCAATATTTATTTTTAAGTAGAATAAGACTAGAATTTTAAGTAGAATAAGACTAAGCATGAATAGGAATGTAGGATAATGGACGGTCCAAATTTCATCTATCAATACATTGTGTATCATGAAATTTATATAAAAAAAATTTTTCGACTTGTTTAAAATATTTTTATAAAAAATTTTAACTTATCAAATTATAGATTTGATTTGATCTAACTTTGTAATTGAAACTCTTTTCAAAAAATATCAAACAAGTCGATAAAATTTTTTCTTAAAAATATCTAAAATTAAGTCAAATAAGTCGATAAAAATTTTATATAAATCTATAATGTGTGTTGTATTGATGGATGAAATTTGGCGCGTAGTTTTCTGAATTCTGATTCTTTGAAATTGGAAATCCGCGTTCATGTTTCCTTATTTGTTGTTGTTTATTAACTTGATTCACATATAAATTTAATTCCTTTATCTTTGTATAGAGATAACACTTCACTGTTATTCATCGGGAATTACTAATAATTTAAAAATAATTTGGTTATTATATATATATATATATATATATATATATAAAATATGTGATCCTAATTTTATTAAGACCACATAAAATTCTAATAGAAGTATTTTTAAAGGAAAAATATATTAATATTATGAATATAGTGGTGTTAAAAAATATGGCCAACTAATCTGCCATCATTTTTATTATGTTTATTTGTGTTATAGAAAATTTATTCTAAATATTCTGATGGCAGTATTAAAAATAATAATAATAATTAAAAATTAATATAAATTTTTTTTATTTTATTATTAGTAAAAAAACTTCAAACTGTAGAGAAGTACATCAAAGATAATAAACCAAGAATTTTTTTCCTAAAAATAACATAAATGATAAATGTCGATGAACGAATTTTCAAAAAAATCAACAACAAAAATAAGTGGGGCAAAGTAGTCATTCCGATACTAGCTGCTGGCGATAACTACGAGGGCTTCCTTTAAACCCACCGGAGCTACGGCCGTTCTCGATCACGCTCTCTTCGTTTGCGTTGCCTTTCTCCTTCTCTCTCTCCTCTCTCTCTCTCTCTCTCTCTCTCTCTCTCTCTCTCTGGCCTCCGCCGCCGCAGCCGCCGTCTCCGCCCGTCCTCTCTGCGCTCTGCGCACGCAGGTACCAGAGATTCATTCCTTTCTCTTGCTATCCTCTCTTTTTTTTCTCTGTGATCTTTTTACTGCTTTCTAGATCTTCGATGAGGCCTTTTCAAGTGTAATTTGTAGATGATCTCGCTTTGTGCTATATTTGGTAAAATGTTGTTAGTGTTGATGATCTTGGTCATCGATGTTGTGATTCCGAAAGCAAGTTGCAGTGAACGTGAATCTTCTTTACTATAACCTACGGCTTTCCTACAAAGAGTTGAACTGAAGCGCGAATTTGTTTCTGGGCAACCCGAGCGTTTAACCTGTCTTGTTAGAACCATCGATGTCGCCCGTGTCGGTGTGGAATACCCTCGTTTATCTTAAAAAAAAAGGATAATCTATGAGGATTTTTTCAAATTTTTTAGTGAGGTTGCTAGAATTGTCAAATTAGTATTGCCGATTTGGAGGATCTCAAGTCTTTGTTTGATGCTCGTCAATTGAACTTTGTGATTCAACTGCAGGTTATGAAGTTTGTTCAGTGAAATGAAAATGTCTGTTTTTTATTATGTATAGTTGGGAGGATTTGCTATTGTATACTATCTAATACATCTGGAATGTGGTCCATGAGTTGTTGTCATAGATTGTAATTTGGATTGCAGTTACATTCTTGCATGAGGTTATCTGAAACCAGTGAAAACCGTATTTTTATTGGTTGTTGGATTTGGATATAAGTTAGAACTTGTGAGTCACTATATCTAGTATTTGTATGGATAGCAGGAACAGCTGCTAATCATTTTTTTTATAACCATTTCACTAGATGTATGCAATCCGTTAGATCTTTAGAGTGCGTTCTGTTCATTCTGTTGCAATTTTTTTATGAATAACACTCCTAGGAATCCAGATTTCCATGGATTAAATTTCAGGAGATGTTACAGTCCCTTGTTTGGTTCTTTTTTTTTTAAATTTCTTTAAATTGCCAGTAATCCTGCATTGATGGGTGTTTTTTGGTAAATAGTAATCTTTTGGACAAATTTGACGAAAATGTGGATTACCACCTCTTCCATGTTATCCTGTTGCAATAAAGGGAATGGTGCATTACATTTCGAACCAAATGTGGGAATAAGATTCCTAGATTTATTATTCCCGGGAATCCCTTAAAGATAAAATGAGTCAAATTTCAAACACACTCTTATAGGCATAAAACCATATTGTTAAAGTGAAAAAAAAAAAAATTATGTGGTCTAAAGAAGGAAAGAGTATGGTGTATGGGCTGGATGATCTTGCAAATTGAATGCTAGCCCGGGCTTTTCACCATGTGAAGCATTTATATGATTTTTTATGGTGCTAGTTTAATTCTTCCTCTCCCTAGCTCGTTTTGAATCTTACTCAGAATAAAATCTCTCCCTTATTGCTATCTGATATAGATGGATAAATATATGATGTTGTTTCTTTCAGAAGTGTTTCACTTTTGTATGTGATTCTAATTATTGACCAAGTTCCTTATTTTACTGACCTTGATATACGGTGTGGTGATGTAGCAGCATGACTACCAAATAAACTATACTTAGAGGTATATATACTGATTGGTGTTACAAATTTACAACTAAGAAACTATATTTATTGTTTTAAGAAACAGCCTTCTTGGGGGCACGGTTGTGTACATCTTACCCTCCTAGACCTTACTCGGGCAGGACGGGACAGCATTTTGATGTTGTTGTTGCTGGTGAAGACTGTCTTTGTAAAAAAATCCTTTGGTTTATGCTGCTAAGAGAATATGATTTTTAAGCAATTTGTTTAAATCTATATATTAAATTGTTATTCTGATGGCTCATGTGCAGGCTCTGACGGGGGCATTAAATGTCAAATCAATTTCATTTCCAGCCAGAAGAGCTTTCGTTCAGTCCGATTACAGCATTTCCGGATTGCCTGTGCTGTATGCCCCTCTATCTGCTAAAACATTGAATTTCTGTCTGTCTAGATTTGTACGTGTACATTGAATCCCTCCATTAACCTCCTTCAGAATTTTTCCTCAAGTTGTTGTCTGTATGTCTCGTATCACTAAAGAACCTCCTGTCAGTATCGGTCGATTGTTATGAAGTATCTAATGATTTGAACTTTATCTTGAAGTTTGTCATAGTTTGAATGAGTTCCATATCCAAAATTGTGTAGAAATGTCTACCTTACATTTATCTTTGCTTCCTGTTTTAATGCTTGCATATTTTGGATATCTTTGTTGACGTCCTAGGAATGAAGTTCCTTAGTATCACATCCAAGCCTGTTTAAAGTTGTTTGTCTAGCGCTACGTATATTGCAACTTAAGTTAACTTGCTGCTACTGATTAGGCTTTTATAAGGATTTCGACTTTGGTTTGTTCAAATTTGATAAATTTTTATGCTACGACACCATATTTGAGTTACTTCTCAATGACATTTTTCTTTTCTTTATTTTTTGCACCTGTGTGATTTCTATAGCATATCTTACAAAAAATGAACTATGTCCACATGTAATTATATGATTTAGTTCGTAGTGGTATACTTCTAAAGTTTAGATATCTTCTCAAGGTTATGCATCACTATATTGCATAGTCTGACTTGCAGATGGATGAGAATCCCACACGCATGTATTTAATTAACAAGGGATGGATCAAACTTGATAAGATAGCCTCTGACGTAACATGCATACATATGGCTATCTTTTCTGATTTCAGACTGTTATATCTTCTTTTTACTTTCTTGATCTTCTCTAGGAGTACGAACTCTACAAATTCCAACTCATAAGTCTTTGCATGATAATTTTTACTTCTCTTACTAGAATTGCATAAATTCCAACTCATAAGTTCCACTATTTTTTTTAAGCAAGGCAATAGTAGCTTTTTCTTTAGTGCTGTTGCGTAATAAAACTTCTTCAATAGTTGGGCGCTAAGATATACATCATAGCATGCATTATCTCCCCAATTAAGGGGAGTACCAGGGTTCAATTCCGCGTAGCAGAGGAAACATGCATTATTTTTCTGAATCCTGTGTTTTTTTGTGATGATTATTGCTGTTATTGGACAGGCCAAACCGGAGACGGTGGACAAGGTATGTGAAATAGTGAAGAAGCAGCTGGCTCTCCCTGATGATTCTGCTGTCACTGGCGAGTCGAAGTTTTCTGCTCTTGGTGCCGACTCACTTGATACAGTATGTATCCACATACTAATAATAGTTTGGTTTCTCATTGTGGCATATGATGGATGCATTTATTTTTTTTTATTTTTTTTCGTTTCATCTGGGCATCTGAGAGGAATTTGAGTCTTTTAACTTCGCATCTGTTAGCTCACCCTCAGTTTTTACCTGTTTTACCATCACGTTGCCAGCACGGTTTTCGGTGCCGGGCGGCATAGCCTGTGCTGGGCGGCACGTGCCTGTTCCGACAGTTGTCGGCATTGCACGAACCGGCACGGCAAGTGTCAAAAAATCCTATATTTTAATTTTTTTTAATTAATTTTAATTTTAATTTTTATTTTAAATAACAAATAAATATATATCGGCACGGTCGGCACAACACCATCAACATAGTCAGCACGTGCCAGGATTTGAGTTTACCGAAGTTCGACTCGGCTCGGCACAACAAATCTTGGTTGCTAGTAACTCTTACAAAATACTGGAGCTCATATTGGTCCCTAAAAGTTCTGCTTGAATTGAACAATGAAGCCTCTAAAGAGTGAACTGTTCTAGCCTCAGTTTCTCTGAAAAGAAAATTGATGAACTATGTTGTGTTTAAAGTGATCCTTATATCAATTTGTTATGAAATTTTTGGAATGTCCAGCACTGCTCTTATTCTAATCATCAAGTACTTACCTCCAAAAACACTTTAATTGTTCCACAGGTTGAGATTGTGATGGGCCTTGAAGAGGCATTTGGTATCAGCGTCGAAGAGGATAGTGCCCAGAGCATCGCCACCGTGCAAGATGCTGCAGATCTAATTGAGAAGCTAGTGGAGGGAAAATCAGCTTAAGGAATGAGAGATTCTAAAACTACACCCAGAATAATAATCGTAAGTCTTGCATTTTTTTAAATTTTTTTTTTTTTTTTTTTTTGATCTAAGACATGCGAATGCTGGGAGATGTCTTGGTTAAAAGCTACTCTGTATTTCTTTTCTGTGTTTGAGATTTTCGTACCGTATCCATGTATTCTGTTTCGTTCTCTACATTATATTTCGATGTGTGTTCGCAAGGTAGAGTTGATGTATTAATTAGCAATAGTAGTCCTTACAAAGATCGAAATGATCCTGATGAGATTTTCGCCACCTTTATCACCAGACATCTCTAATTATTACCGTCGCCATTATGTGCCTCGACTGATTGTCAGAATTTATCAATGCCAGTTTGGCATGCTCTCTCATTTGTAGGTTTCCGAGATTTATTACTGAGTATGCTCATTTACGTATGTTAATGGATCTACAATGATTAGATTGACATGTTATATGCCAAAAAACGATTAGAGATGCCAAAGAGGCGGGGAATTGACATAAAAATTTTCCGAACTTAATTTTTTGTTTTTCGTCCTCATCACCAACTAGAATCTGGCGAGGATGGAGAATTTTCTTTTCTTTTTTCTTAAAAAAAATTAAAAAATATAGTATAATATTAATTTAAATTATATAGTATATTTATCTATTGTATAATTGACGGAACGGTGGATGGAGTTCCTATTTTCGAAGGGGTATGGGCTCTTATTTTCGTTTTCGATCGTGACGGGAATTTTTTTTTTTTTTTTTATGTTCTTCTCCAATTCTGAATCAGATTTTTTTTTGGGGGGCCGAAAAGGTTGACTTTTCTGTCGGGTGAGGTAAATTTGACATGA
This sequence comes from Xerophyta viscosa, assembly GCA_002076135.1. Lineage (NCBI taxonomy): Eukaryota > Viridiplantae > Streptophyta > Magnoliopsida > Pandanales > Velloziaceae > Xerophyta > Xerophyta viscosa. The sequence continues at coordinate 4,210,540 of MJHO01000006.1, read as the reverse complement.
AGAAGCAATCATTCAACTGCTCACATGGGCAAGTTCATACGAGACTAATTAGTTTTTTGGACCCTTTTTCTTAATTCCATCTTGGTGTCTTCTTGTCTACTTCTGTAAAATAATATTCTCATGTTGGGCCCTTCACATGCTGGAAATTATACTCCATTTCTGTAGGACTTTGTACGATGGAAGCGATTAAAGGACCAGTGCTTTAAAATGTTATAGGTTTAAAATATGTTAAGAAGTTTTTCCTTTTTTATTCCAATGTGTATATATATATATATTGGATTATCAAAATTATTATAGATAATATCTCCGAACGCTTTTAGAATTTGTGTCTGTTCAACCCCTGTATTTTATTGTTTCACTTTTCAGCCATTCTCTCGTAGGTAGTGTTGCAAACTATACAGACCAGCTTGGGCCCGCACTGTTTAATGCAGGCTGCGGGCCGGTCCACACGGCTGCTACGACGGCGTGGCTTGGCCAGCCCCACTTATAGCGCCGGTTCGGCTCGATCGGCAGAGAGCCGGCCGGGCAGCCCAACGGCTGGCTGCTGCAATAGCCGGTTGCTCGCGTGCCGGCCTGCCTTGCGTCGGGCGAGCGGGCTGGTTTTTTCAGTCTGGTTAGCGCGGCGGGCTAGCCCTCTGCTCGCATAGTCGGCCTCGCGTGTCGGGCGAGCCCGCTGTCCGGCGAGCCGGAGCCGGATTGCCGTCTAAGCCATAGGGTAAATTAGCATCTCTACTCGTAAGATGTGCTACATTATCTTAACTATTGTATGATTTGTTTTTACTATTTTTAAATTTAAACATATAAATTATAGATTTTGATTAGATTTATAATTTTATATATAATATTTTTAAAAAAATGCTTATAAGTAGATATTTTGAAGTTTTTAAGTGTTAACAGATTTTGGATCCGACTCATTAATCCGTTGACTTTTAGAAGTATCAAAATATCTATTTTAAAATATTTTTTTAGAAAAATATTGAATATAAAAGTTGCAGATCTCATTAAAATCTATAACTGTTATTTTAATGTTTTTTAAAAAAAATTGATATAATTGTTAAAATAATATGGCACAAAAATTGAGTAGGGGCCAAAAAAGAAGCATGGATCTCATAGTGGCCGACGGCAACTCGTTTTGCCATTATAGGGCTAAAAAAAATTGTCAAAATTATTATGCCATTTGGTATTTTGAGTAAATTTTTATTTAAAAATAATTGCGGTGAAATTTGTATTGATTGATAATAATTTATAAAATTATATAACTTATTTGAAGAATACAAAAGATCTTATATTAAAAATAAATATCTAATTAAAATAATAATAAATTTTTTTAAATAAAATATGTATCCTTATATAACAAATTTTAATCATTCATATATATATATATATATATATATATATATATATATATATATATATATATATATATATATATATATATATATTAATATTACATCACTAATATTTTATGTCATTTTTTAAATAATTTTTGTATATGTTGTGTGATATTGTTTTCTTGCTCTAATAAAATAGAACGAATAAAATATATTATTTTATTAAATAGGTTTATAAAAAATTAAAAATATAAATTTTTTTTTTAATAATATTATTTATATATGACTAATATTGGTGCATCATACGGATATAAAATTAGTTATGGTACCAAACACATTTGTATTATGTTTCGGGGGTTTGGTTAGGTTGCCTTGATAGGGTTTCCCTTTATTTTATTTGTTTTTAAAAAAATTATATGGAAAATTATATTTTTGAAATTTTGCAGCAATTTCGTGCTGCAAAATCGTTAAGTTGGTCGCTGTCGAAATTCTTCTGGAGGAGTTGGTAATGCACTTTTTTTCTCGATCATGTCCACATATTTTGTTATTTTTAAAAAAAATTATCTTTATTCATGCAGAATTTTCAAAATTTAAACAATTAAGAAAATAATCCAAGTGTCCAGTATTATTTCCCAAAATTTAATTTGTGGGAATAAGTATTTCGTAGAGAGCGATCGACAAAATACACTACTAATTTGCGTTGAGCCAATAGTTAGCGAGGTTAAATATTAAAAGATGATCGCAACATGTCTTTTAAGAAGAATCGGTCGGATGTTCGAATTTTAATAAGTATGAGTTGGTAATGACTAATGTATCATTTATTTTAGATCGAGAGGTAGAATAGAAACATAAGTTGACGGTTAAAAAAAAAACTATAAATATTGTATTTTTTATCTTAACCATTAAATTTAATTTATATTTTATATTTTGATAGAAAATAATATACGTTGAATTAAAAATTTTGTATTCCTTTTTTCAATATTTTTTTTATAATAATCTTATTTTCATTTTTCATTCTCACTCATCCTCGGAACTTCTCTCCACCTTCTCCGAACTCCAACTAAGCAAATCAGGAGTGCAACAACCCAACAAAAAGATGTTCCCGCATCCCACGTTAACACCTCCTCCTCCATCTTGTCACCTTCCTCAATTTCCACCCTGTTCTCTGTCTCTGTCTCCCTCTCCATTCCTCTCCTCCTCCTCCTTCCTCCTCAAATCTCCATTATTAATCACTCTTTTGTTCATTTATTTCACCACTAACTTCTCACCATCACCATTAACACCAACAATGTTAGCCGCCACTTCTCCTTCCTACCATCACTCTTTCTTCTTCTTCTTCTTCCTGCTCTTAACTACTTCATCTCCCTCCTCTGCTGCTTCTGGTTTAACAACTTCGACAATCTCAGCGGCGCCGACGGTTCTGCCGGGATTTTCTGCGCTAACTCCTACTATCGCCGCAGCTCCGGGATTATCTCCGGACATGCTGCCGGCCTTTCCGACACCAAAACACCGAGGTGCAACTTCTCCGGCGGCCGAGTCGATACCCACTATTCCATCGAGCCCTAGTCCGCCGAACCCTGATGTAGTCGGCCCAGACTCTGCAGTCGCTCCTGCCGGACCCTACTCGCCGATATCGTCTGCGGCCAACGCCGGCGGGAGGACGGCAATGAGGCTTGTGTGGTGGTTGCTGGGGTGTGGGCCGATTGTGGTAGTGTGGTGGCTGTAGTTACTGTTACCTTTTTTTTTTAATATTTTTTATTTTTTATATGGTTGATAGATATTGTTAATTTAAAAGGTGATATGGTCTGATAGGGTTTGAGTTTATATAATAAGGAATTTGGTGTAATCATGTTGTAGTGATTGTTTATTTTAAGGGTTTTTGGTGGCAATTATTGTTATCTTTGTGGCAGTGGATGATCTTTTTGTGAAAAGACAAGTCTTTTATTTTATTTTGTTTTTTATTTTTTTATTTTGCTTTTGGATTTTTTTTCCAACTTTTTGTGAATTATTGGAACAATGGTACACATTGTCAGATTGTTAAACTATTTAGCTTTATTTTCTTTTAACTGTCGAGTTTGATTAACCATAAAATTTAACTTTTATTTATATTTCGATCGGATAGTGAGTAATAAACAATATATTCTTCCAATTATATATTGCTGGAATAATATAATCGCAAGATAAACGAGGGTCACTAATCAACTTGTGTTATTCTTCATGAAGTTTGATGGAGATAACATTAAGTTAATTTTATTTTATCTTTACTGTTTGCTTCATTTACAAGTAATAAGCAGGTATAATTGCCAGTTTGCCACACACACAAATATATATATATATATATATATATATATATATATATATATATATATATAAATTGCGAAATAGTATTTTTATATTATCTGAATTTAGTGAAATGATGAAAATACTTTAATTATTTTTTAAAGATTATGACAGTTTTGTTATTTCACACAGCTTGAAATATAGAAGTGTCAAATCAAATTATAAGGTATATGTTTGTGATTTCTGATTATAGAAAGTATTAAATGTATGCAAATGTTCCTTATATTTTGTTCAGGGATTTGAGTCTCGCATGACGAAAGTGGGTCTTCATCCGGGTGGGAACAGTTGCCATAGTGCTTGGATAAAAACAATGAGTCCAAAAAAAAGAAGAGGGATAATATGGGTTTGCATAGGCCCAGAAGCATAGGGCCCAAATAAGTCGCAACACCAGTTCTAACGGTCCGACAAATATTTAAGCCCAGGCCCACGCTCAGGCTCAGGCCCAGGCCCAGGCCCAGGAGTAGTCCCAGGCCAGGTCCAGGCCCAGATACTGGCCCAGGAGTAGTCCCAGGACCAGGACCAGGCCCAGGCCAGTATCATCAAACTATCAAACAAATTGCTCCCTTTTTCTACTTTTTTCTTGCTCCCTTTCGAGAGTTTTTTTTTTTTTTTTTTTTAAAGAAAAAAAAAAAGAAAAGAAGAGAAGGAAGTATGAGACTGAGTGATGGAATAAATTATAAACAGCTTCATCCATTCTATTTATAAAATGCTTCATGATTCAGAGTTCTTATATACTGATTTAGGATGAAAAATCGATCCAAACAGATCCGATCCAAACCGAGAAATATTTCTGATTTTCGGCTCTATCCGCTTCTAGACATTTAAGATCCAGAACTAACCAAAATATCTGATCTTTATTAAAATTTTATATTTTAGAATCTAAATTATATATTTATTTAAGTATTTTACTATATGTGTAATTTTAATATCAACTATTTATTTAAGTATTTCTTTCCTAATAACAATAAAAATAAATAATATAATATTTTCTAACCCTCACTTGACATCCGTGGCCGGACTTTGTTTAGTTTTTCGTACCGTCCAGAGACACCATGATCCACTAGCAGTACAATAACTCGTTTATCTACTACCTCACACGTGTAATCACAAGAAAGTTTTTTTTTTTAAAAAAAAAGTTTAAATAAAATTTATAGATTATAATAAAATTTATAATTTTTATATATTAAATTTAAATATTAAAAAATATGTTTAAAAATTTAAAATTTTAGTAAATTTAAATTTTAAAATTAATTTAAATTCTTTAAAATTTTAGAGGTTTAAAATATCAATTAAAAATTCTTTAAAAAAAATTAAAATTAAAATAATAAATTTTATATTAAAAATTTATCAAAATAATACCCCTGTATTGGAATTTTTCTATGTTATGTATGATAATTCCATACGAACGAGCAACGATTGAACATAACCATTTTTGTTCCTAATTGGGCTCCTATAATTATAATTTACAAGCGCGGCGCCAACCCATCCTGCGTATTAATTTTGCTGGAGAATATAAATAAAAGATTTAATATTGCGAATATAAATACAAGATAGTGAAGAAGTTATTGAGATAGAGATAGGTTACCAGACCAGGAGCCACCTTTCTTTCCTCCAACCATTCTCATTTATTTTACAGGAATTATTTAATTTTAAAAGTTGTCCCAAATCTAGACCCCAAAAAAAGTTGTCCCAATTTCAATTTTAAATTGAACTATGCGCAAGCAAAAAAAAAAAAAAGAAATTCGAAGACGTCTTTTTTTTTTTAATTTTGAAATTGGGGTTATAAAAGTGCAAATGCCGCAATAAAGTATCTTAAATTTGTGCGAAATTCGACCAATATTATATTTTTGGGTGATATCAGCCCCTCAACTGTTGAAAACATCCCAAATCAGCCCCTCATTTCAAATTTAGGTCGGATCAGCCTCTGGTTACTGTTTGGAGCTTTTTTTGGACGAAATTGTCCCTATACCCGTTAACACTTCAGACACCGATATCATCTATTTAGAAGCGATCTCGGAAAAAACTTTAAACATGAAAGTTGTAGATCTCGGCAAGAACTACAACTTTCATGTTGAAAATTTTTCAAAAAAATACTTCAAAAGTTATGTTTTTGAGGTCGAAAGCATAACGGGTCGACCCGACCCGATCCGAAATTGCTACAAATAGTTCGGATATCGAAAACACCTATCTAAAAACATTTTTTGGAAAAATTTTAAACATAAAAGTTGTAGATCTCACCGAGATCTATAACTTTTATGTTCAATATTTTTTCAAAAAATATTTCTAAGTAGGTGATCTCGGTGTCGGCAACAAAAGAACAGTTTTCTCTAAAAAAAAAATAAATAATGAATGGGAGGCTGATTTGGGCTGTTTTGAAGAGGAGGGGCTGATATGGTATGGAAATTGAAAAGAGGAGGCTGATTTGATATTTTCCCAATTTTCGGGAGATCAGGCAAGATATTAATTAGAGTGTCAGGCCACCATGTGACATCGTTGAGCAAACTGCAAAGTGTCCTAATTTAGTCCGCAAGATCACATGCTTTGCATGCTCCTTTCCAACTTAGCGTTCTCATCACATTTCAAGTCAACGACAAGTTAAATACAAGCATCATGTATATATTATAATAATAGCAAAAGGTGGCGGAATATCGCAGCGAGTAGTCGAAAATTCAAAAATTCTTTAGTTTCAATTTTAAATTTTCATCATGTCAATTTAAGGTTCATATAGAAGAAGCACTGACGGTAACGTATATGTACGTCCCATCACGTGCGACGAACAATTTTATTTGATTATTAAATTCAGAATAAAATCAGTTATATGGCGAGGATAATTTTTTTTTTTTTTTTAAAAGAAGTTTGCGCCTATAAATACAGGATATAATGGCGGAGTCCCATTGTGCGGGGTAGAACCAAAAGGCGGAACTCTTCCTTAATCTTCATCATTCATCAACTTATACATATCGTCAGAAGATGCAATGCACCGACTTTTATTTTATGGTAGGATCGAAAGGTGGAGCCAAACCCGAGCGCTGTTCGTGAACATATATGCGTATATGATATGGTTGTTGGTCGGTTGGTTCAGCATCAACATCTAAGAACATTATCCACCTTTTTCTTTTTTAAGGAAAGAAAAGCCATTCGAAAATATTCTCTTAATTTTTAATTTAATATTTTTATTAAATTATTGCAGAATCCACTAAGAATGTAGAAGTTCCAACATCGTTAATCTTTCTAGCATATTAAATCCATATAAAAGAGGGTAGCCAAAAAAAAAATTATTATTTTCTTGGGATGGGTATATTGTTAGATCTGAAGCCCTGCTTTTCTTTAACAAAATGCACAAAAAAGTAGAGTCTTTACTGCACAGAAACAGTTCAAAGGAAAAAGTATAACAGTTAACTAAAAAAGATGGGCAAAAGTAAGTACATTGAGCGGCAACACGTAAAATCTGGAGTCTTTTTTCTCCTCTCTCAGTTCTCTCTCTTCTTCTATCACCAAGAACAGTTGGGACTTACCCCTCCTGAAAGAGAGAGGGAGACCACAAAGAGACTGAAGCAGATTACCTGAAAATCTTACAGAAGAATTCTCTAGAAGAGAAAGAAAGACAGAGAATTGACTGCGAAAGTTTTCTTTTTGAGATGCATACCAAGTGTTTGCTATGTGGAGCAAGAAAGAAAAGAGATTGTAGTTGATTCAGGGGGGAGAAGGAAGAGCTGAGAAATGGGTTGGAAGAACAAAGGATTTGGAGATAATCTTCCAAAGAACATGGTATCGAAGAAATTGACATTCTTGTTGTGCTTGGGGAGCTTCTGCTTGGGCCTCTTCTTCACCGACAGGTGATTTAGAAGCTGTGAATTTTGTTTTATTTATGTGATCGTAGATGTTGGATTTTTTTTTTGGTTTGTCAAAAACTATTTTGGCATCTGACTGAGATATTCATTATTTATGTACTGGAAAAAGGACTTTTCCAGCTTCTATTCAGGTGGATAAATGTTGAATATTGCTATTTATGTACTGGAATTTTTCCGCTTCTATTAATGTGGATAAAATGAGATATTAAGATGCGAAAATAGCTCATTTGTAGTAGATAAAACATGAGATTTGTCCTCTTTTAACCTGGAAATTTCATGTAATTTCAAATACATTGGCTCAATTCTTTGATTGTTTAGAGAGATGGTAATACCTACAAAAGAACTCTCTGTGAAAACATTTTTCCTTATTCTTCGAACAGTGGTCATTTAGTTACTCCATTGACCTTTTGCCAATTTTTATTTATTATTTTTTTTAGATTATTGTGAAAAAATTCTGTACCGTCGTAACAAATAAATCCACTGTTACCGATCAATCTTGACAAATACGTTTTATAAATAGCTATCGTTACGCTGTTCAGCTATTCAGGTAGCTATTCAAGTTCATTGTCTATGTGCTAATTGAAATAGAAAGATTTTGATTACCAGAATGTGGGTGATTCCTGAGACAAAAAACTTAATTACGGCTAACGTGGCTACGAGGAACAAGTTAGAGCTTGTTGCAGGGGATTGTAGTTCAAAATCGGTGAGTAAAAGCAGGTTTCATTCCATTTTTTATTAAAGTTGTTTCAGTTAACAGGTGGGCTAAATTGCTTCCAAATAATTAAAACAGTGACTTTTTTTCCCTTAAAATTTTTTTTATGAATTTTCGTATTAGGATAATTAGATTACTGAAATACCGTTGTGATCTTCTTTCTTTGCCTTTTTTATATTCGTTAGATGGATGGGCCGGATGATCCTAGAAGCATCCTAGGGGATGTCTCTGAGGGTGACAATGATATTAAGTGAGTAAACAATTTTGCATTTTCATCTCTGGCTGAGTCATGCATTAGATTATTGGTTAATTTACGATGACGTGACTTCAATTTTTTTGTTTTCCAGAACACTTGATAAAACAATAGCAAACCTAGAAACGGAGTTGGCGGCTGCAAGAGCCGCACAAGAATCTATACTCAATGGCTCGCCGCTACCAGATGTTTTTAGGGTTTCTGAATTGTACAAAACAAGAAAATATCTAATGGTTGTGGGTATCAACACTGCTTTTAGCAGTCGTAAGCGAAGAGATTCAGTTCGTGCCACATGGATGCCCCAAGGTGAAAAAGTAAATTTACGTATGTATTAAGACGCCTCCTAATTGTCGATATCTTTGCCTAAATGAATTTTTACCAGGTGAAAAAAGAAAGAAGCTGGAAGAGGAGAAGGGCATCATTATTCGATTCGTTATTGGCCACAGGTGTGGTTTACAGTGGATCTTAATTAGTTGAACTATAACATATCATCTTTTGTAGTTATAACACTTTTCAGCTCTAAAAAGTACAAATTCTTTGGCATCTCCTTGAAATTCAGTAAGACCATTCTTTGGAACATGGGTCGTGCAACCCGTGGGTTTACCTGCTATGATAATCTTAAAAAAAAAATAAAGAACTACCATGGAATGCACAAGTTTAGATTCTAGTTGATAATACTTTATTAACATTCTATGCTTGCTGAGGTGCATTAAAGAAGGGAGAAACCAAAGGAGTTTTTGGATGTTGTTTAGGCTGATTAGCAAGCTAGAAATAACTACTCACTACTTGCCAGTGACTTGAATCATTAAATTTTTGAAATATACGTCTTACATGCCAGCTTCGTCTTGCATCCTTTTTGTTTTTTTGGAAGTAAGTTAGCTTTGGCAAATATCATAAACTTGGACCTCTTTGTTTTTTTATTCATCCAGTGCTACATCACATGGTATTCTGGACAAAGCGATTGAAGCGGAGGATAGAAAACATGGAGACTTTATGAGGCTGGTACTGCTTCACCTCCTTCCATTGTGTGTTTGCATTTCCTTTAGTTAAGTATTAATGCTAATCAGTTATTCATGATTATGGCCCAATTTTTAGAAGTTCTTTATCATCAAGATGATGCTGAAGAAATCAGGACTGATGTGGACAATGCTACATCAGCTCACTTTTAAATTTTAATTACTTCTTATTATTAAATGTTTTGGGAAGACCACTTCCCATTTGACTACTTTGAGAAGTGGGAAGTGATTCTTCCCAAAACGTTGAGGTTGGGAATAATCATTTCCAAATCAGGGCCAAAGTGATTCGGCTCTGATTTCTTCTAGGTTAAAATGAACCTGAATAGCATTTCTCTTTTTAGAATGCTATATTTTACATAGGTTTGCATGCAGCCTCGTTGATTGTTAGGCCAAAATGTCTGCGTTAATATACATGTCTTTTGGTGGAGGTCATTTCAGGACTCATTTTCCGATGATTTTTTTGGCAGGATCATGTTGAAGGATACCTTGAATTATCAGCCAAAACGAAAACATATTTTGCAGCCGCTGTATCCATGTGGGATGCAGACTTCTATGTCAAGGTTGATGACGACGTTCATGTAAATATAGGTGAGCGCATACTCTGTCTACATGTTTTCAGCGTGTATATGATGATTTGATAGTGTCTCGATTATATGTTTAATATGGTATAGGATCTCTTTTTGAAATAGCCCCTGCAGTAGCAACAGCAACGAATTTAAAGTTACATGAAGATTTTTTCTCTAAAAAAAAAAAAAAGAAAGTTACATAAAGGTCATAAAGAAAGATCATGTATTGCAGCTTCGTTACGTGTGGTCATAGATTGCTTTTGTAGGATATGAAATTAGATGTTTGATAACTGATAAGGGAAGTTTCTTAGAGTTTCTAGTTTGATAAACCCGACTTACTGCTTAGCAGCCGATCTTTCCTTGTTAAAGTTCAACTAAAAATCATGTGGTGCAGCTTCTCTCATATGACCCCGTGAAAATTTTAATTTTCCTCAATATATTAGAAAATCGTTAATCCAAAAAGGAAGCTCCACAGAGTAAGAAATTTGTTTTACAGTCTAGCAAATGTATTTCTAAAATATGGTCGATGTAAGTATATTTACATGACAAAATTTTATTCCCAAAATGATTATGAGAAACATTTTTTATTGACTTTGGTTTGATCTGCATAAATTTGCAGCCACGCTAGGTATGACATTAGCTAGGCACCGTCCAAAGCCTCGGGTTTATATTGGATGCATGAAATCTGGCCCAGTCCTTGCACGAAAGTGAGCAATAGTAAATATATCCCTTATATTGATATCGCATAGCTAAAAATTCTGTATATTTACATTTCTCAATTCATCGAGACAGGGGTGTGAGATATCACGAGCCTGAGTACTGGAAATTTGGAGAGGCTGGAAACAGATACTTCCGGCATGCTACAGGTCAACTATATGCAATTTCAAAGGACTTGGCCGCCTTTATCTCCATGAACCAGTAAGTTCCTTGTTGATTATTTTTCGAAGGGAAATGTTTTATAACTCTAAACTTGGAACTCTAAAGAAAACTCTGCGAGGCATGATTTCTGCCATGTGTTTGAAAATATTTCGGGACCTAACATTTGAAACATGTGGTTGAGATGCTTCCACCTTACGTTTAAAAATTTCTGTAACGCTGGCTCCTTTTCGAATATATCTAATAAATATATGAATGTGCTTGTGAGGATTAAGCGTATATAATAAATTTCGCAGGCATGTTCTGCACAAGTACGCGAATGAGGATGTTTCACTGGGATCTTGGTTTATCGGATTAGATGTGGAACATATTGATGATCGTCGGCTTTGCTGTGGTACTCCACCTGGTAAGTAAATCAAGACCAAAGCTCCCAAAATCTGTGCCAAAATTTCTCCTAACAAGTTATATACAATCAAAAGTGATGTGATGTTTAAATTGTGCATGCTTGGAGTGATTTCAATTTCTTGTAATGTGAACTTGTGCGACTTCTCGCCTGTGTGCTTGCTTTTTCAGGCCGAGGGTCTTACAGAAACAGCCTTATTCAGGACATAGCTGCATACATCTACTCTTCTCAGACTCCGCCATGGCGGGACCTGACTTGATTATTATTGTTATTGTTGATGTGATGTTTTACAAGTGAAGTTGGTTGGTTTTTTTAATGAAATTTATGTAGAAATTTTGGGAGCTTTAGCATCGCTCTATAATATGTCACCGAAAAGAAACATCTCTTTTTTCTCAAAATTAGAAAAAGAAGAGAAAAGGGACATCTTTTGAAAGGATCTTATAGTCATAAGATTTCTAAGTCAATATCGTCAATAATAATAAATCCAATTTCGAGACTAACACAATTACCTCTCTGCCTTTACAGATTGCGAGTGGAAAGCACAGGCAGGGAATATCTGTGTTGCATCATTTGATTGGACCTGCAGTGGCATATGCAGATCCGCCGACAGGATCAAGGAGGTCCATAGACGCTGTGGTGAAGGTGAAAATGTACTCTGGAAAGCGGTTTTCTAAATTAAAAAAAAAAAAAGCTGAGAAAATCAACCTGACTGATCTAGGAGAAATTCTGGGAGATGTTTGGGATGCTTATTATTACGCTTTCTGAATATAGAGTTCCTTATGTCAGGCAGAAAATATAGAACGAGGGTCTCGATGTCGACTTGGGTTCGATGTTATTTAGGAATTCGAATGCATATTTGGCTGGAAAAAATTACAGATGGTTGGTTTCTGTAAAATGCCAGCACTTGTAAAGTTCCATTAAAATTAGAATGTAATGTAATCAGATAGTGAGGGAAGAAGAGATAGTAGTAGTTCTCATATTCTTTAATAGTCTGTAGATGATCATTTGTATTAAATCTATTGTATAGCCAAAATGGCAATAAAATTTTAGTGTTTCTTTGCTCCAGATGTTATGTAATTTTGCTTCTTGTCTCTGATCTTTTTATCGGGCGTGCAGGAAGCATGAAACCTGACGGTCCGGATCATTGGATTTTGTACGGATCACGAAATATTATATAAAATTTTTATTTGCTTATTTAATCTATTTTGAAGCATTTTTAAGAAAAAGTTTAAATTATAAAATTGTAGATTTTGATATGATCTATAAGTTTGTAGTTGAAAGTTTTTCACAAAAATACCAAATACCAATTACACTTTGGGTGGCTGATATACATTTATCCTTTTTTTTTTTCTCTTTTTTTAAGAAAACAATATCTTGACCGAGAGAGTTGCGAGATAGAGAGAGACGAGACAAAGAGAGCCTACAGAGAGTCAGAGCCGAGAGAGAGAGAGAGAGAGAGAACAGCATAGTTTCATTCAATATTTCACTAGCACAACAATATACAGCAAATGAAGATGATCCACAAATTTCTTCCAATATCTAGAATAAATGCTTAGCAAATTCAAGTCACCAAGCACAATTTTTTGAACCATGAGATGGAAATAGAAAATACAGGACATACACATATTTTATAGGTTTATTTACATACTGGAGTGTTCTCATGTCCGTTTAGATCGACCCAAAGGTGTTCTCTCCACTGTAAGTCGTAAAGGAAACCATCTTCATCCTTATGCTCCTCATAGATTGCAGACATCATAGCAGCTGCAGTGAAAAATTTTCAAAAATAAATGAAGTAATGGGATTGGAAGAGCAATGGATTTCTCGAAGGGAAGTAGATTGATATCTAACCCGTAGGCGGTAATGTGTTCTTCACGAAAATGAAAATAGCTTTCTCAGCACTGAGCTTGATCCTTTTCCTAATAACATAGACGAACTGGCCAACGGTTAGATCTTCTGGGACAAGATACCTGCAACAGACGCGCATCACATGTTAAACATTGCAACAAACAACAATAACATTCCAGTCCCGCCGTGACAATATCTGGGGAGGATGGATGTACGCAGCCATGCCCCGAATAATGCTGTTTCCGTAGGATTCTCGGCCTGAGGAGGCAAATTCAAAACACACAGGCAAACCAGCACAAACAAAAACTAAGCACATAAACAATAAAAGAAAATGAAAGGACCATTATACACATTGCAGTACTACCATTACACACAATTAAGTTTTTTTTTTAAATTTTTTTTTAAATATAGCTATTGAGATTGCATTTAAGAGATGCTTTGACATGCAACAAAGAATGATTATTTTTTTACTGTTACATCATCAGATGCGAAGCATTGAAGCGTTTGCTACATCACTATTGCCACGACAGAAATCATATGCCTTAAGTGCATCATAAAAGAACAACAACAATATCCCAGTGAAACATCCCGCTCATGTGCAATTCACCGAAGTCCCTTCAGTGTCAAAGTAAAGCCACCTTTGAATAGCACTTTTCAGATGAAAATAATTGTAAATTTACGTAAGTAGATGCAAAGGAACTCACTTCTTCTTGTCGATGTCAGGTATGTCACTTGGTTCCGCCTTCTCAACAATCACCTAATGGACGAAACAAGGATCAGCCAAATGATAGAACAATGATGGCTTTTAGCAAAGTAAATAAGGTCCTGTATTCTTACTGGAATTCTGTCGGGATACTTCTCTCTGATGCGAGCAGCTTCTGCCTGCCGCCTCTCTGTAATGTTAAAATTATGTAAGAATTAAAACAGAGAAACAAATCGCTGCAGTAAATCAATAGAACACACATCTGCGAAAGGTGAAGGATCCAATATAAAGTGTACATACGCTAATGGAAAAACATGTAATGCACGACCTGAGATTGTATCTTGTGGATTTCCTGTTCAGGACGATCACAGAGTTTTCATAAATCGAGCAGAGCAGTTCCGTCTCAACTTGCTCTCAAAAAAAGAAAAGCTTATTATAACTGAAACTTACATCCTCATCAAGCAACCAAATGCTTCACCCACAAGATCTATGAAATATTAGATAGATCAAGGTAGTTAACATGGAACCTACTTCATCTGAATTATATCACAAAAGGGCTGCTGTTCATCAGGGCACCTGACGGCCTTGATGCAATCGGGGCCTTCCGCGGCCCCCTCGGGATGTGTATGCGCATATCCCGAGAGGCCACGGACGACCCCAATTGCATCATGGCCGTCAGGGGCCCCTGATGAATGGATTTTCTGGTATCACAATTATTACAAACATATCACCAAATCAACATTAGTCAAGACTTTTGCTCGCCTACTAGAACAACTAAGCTCATGAAAGCTACCTAATAGGAGATCCACAGCCACAGTAACCAAGTATATGATAGGTAAATAGAAAAACGTGTCTTGTACATCTTGATGTGCTACCAAACTGATCATCTGGAGTGTCCGTTATAAAGCAATCACAGATTTCATACTTGTAAGTTCTATGTCAACTTTCCAATCGAGATTACAAAAGATCACAGAATATTGAAGCGCCGCAGCATCGTAGATTGTAAATACCAGAAGTTACAATAAACTCCCAATAATGTAGGCATCAATACAATTAAAGCGAGCATTATGTCCTAATGTTCACCATGCGAGTATTGACTTGTCTCACGAATCAGAAGCAGCTATTCGCCCTTCGTTTTGTACCTATGTTTCATAGAACTTATTTTTATAACATTAGGGGAAATGCACACCATATTTTCTGATTGTTAGTACGACAGCGGTACATGAACTTTGGAATATAGGATGCTAAATCAGTTGAGTACCTATATAAATATACACCATTTGAACGAACTCTAGTATCTTCAGAAATAACTTATCTCGCAAATAACCCTTGGTTCCAAAACATGGTATAAATTCAAACTCTCATATGATCACTCCACCAAGCTTAATAGAGAATATATGCAAATTCATAGCACAATTGGGATCAAAACACTGAGCACTTATCACACAATGCAGGGTTAGAAAAACATACATTGATTATGGACTTATCTACAAAAGACAAAAAAAATTGCGGAGCGAACCAAGGGGATCGTCCATCTTGAATGAGCTCTTCGCCATGGAATTATCCTCCGCCTTGTTCTTTCACTAACCTAAAAAAGTTAGAATCACCCAACCAAAATCGTTAATAAAATTAAGAAGATTATTGAACAGATGAAGGTGACCTATCGACTTAATCAACTGATTGATGGATATCTTACCAAAATATAGCAGCGATGGATCGAGGAGAAATTTATTAATTGGACAAGAAAGTGGAGATTCCATGTCAGAAAGTTGAGTGGAGAGATGGACAAAGGTGAGAACACGAAACGCGTTCTACTTTGGCCACTATAAAAACCTATAATATTATAATTCAAATTATTTTTTAAAAATATTTTAACATTATTAAAAATATTAATTTATTTGTGTATAATTTTATTATGTATATTATTTAATTTATTTTAAAAATATGTTAAATTAAAAATTAAACATTTTAATCTTTTAAATAATTTTATGTATATTTTAAATATGAATTTTAATGGATTAGGTACGAGTAACAAAATTTATACGTGGAGTGTTATAAAAATTCTCGTTTTAAAGACTGTAATTTAAACAGTTGTATTTGGTAAAATCTCCACAACTTGTTCATAACTAAAGCTACCGTCAACAAAAGACGTATCTTTACCGTCGCACATTAACCCTTGAGATGGCGGCGCCGGTGGCTGCATGGACGGTGGCTCCGGCAACGGCAGCAGCTGTTGATAGCAGCGATTTACTCCAACCACGTCGTCAACTCCATCGACGAACGTGGTGCTTTGCCACCATGAACGCTTTCCAAATAATTTAATACATCACCAATATCATCCATCATATTCACAAGATTGCCGTCGCTGCAACAGACGATCTCGACGCCGTTAACTCCGTTGTTATAATAAATTGATGGCGTTTGCATTCACCATGAGTTGATCAGACTTAAGGGCGAGCCTGGCAGAAGTAGAATATTGCAAAAGTAGAATCCAATACTCCAATTAAGCTCCAGCAAGAACAATCTTGATTAGGTAAACAGCAACGGATCAGCAATTAGACGGACATTTAAAAGTGCAAGTTAAACGAACTACAGTTGCAGTACATAATATTAGATAAGAAGTGGAATCAAACTCAATTCACTATTGCTTCAAATCTCAGTACAACAGGAGCCTAATACACTAATAAACTTCAAATGTTATCCTTTTTTCCTTCTTTATGGAAAAAAAAACAAAGAAACGAACAGACAATCTACAAGAAGGAGAAAATCTTAGCGAGCAGCTACGAGATCGGCAGCCAAAGAATCCGCAGAATCAGGCCCTGTGGGGTTGGCGGGCATAAGAAACTTAGACGTAGCTATCCTTTTGCGCTGTGGACACCTGGGCCCGTAGATCTTGCTAGCAAAGCAAGGAAAGCCTTCGATCTGGAAATTTGCCGGCAACGTCGCCATTGACGGCGAATGCGACGGTAGTGGAGATGATAGCATAGCGAGTGGAATCGTAGATCTTGCGATTCTTATCCGACAGTCCCGCAGCCGTGCCAGCGCTCCCGGGCGCAGAAACTGCCGCAGTCGATCTTCCAGCCGGCGATCTCCGCCAGATCCTCGGACTCTCCGATTCATTGTTCGATTGTGAAGGCTCTAGATCGAGAGAAACTGAAAATGTAGGATTTGAAGATTAAGACTGAGAATTGAGAGTAGCTGAGGATGGTGTGGAGGACTGGAGGTGGAGGAAAGATAGGGTTTTGGGTTGTTTAAAAACGTGAAGAACGAAGGCGAGAGCGGGGGGAAGGTGGGGGTTTCTGATGTGGGGGCCACCTCCAGAAATTTGGTACTGCGCGGGAAAATTCGAAAATTGGCGCCTGTTTTCGTGCTACTTACGTAGCAACTGCTCCAAATACAGTGCACTCAATGTTGTGAAAGGTGCAAGCCTCAGCATTTTGGTGGGCCTATGCATGTCTCGCCTGACTGTTCAATCGGTCTGGATCGAAGATCGAATAAAAAACAAACTCTGGACTGCGAATTGGACTGAACTATAACCGGTCCAAACCCGGAGCAAAAATTGCTTGGCCCAAAGCTGACCGATTTGGCTGCTGAACGATGACCACGAGAGAACTCAACAGCCGCTGGACGTGTGCGACGCCTGCGCTATTGGCTAGATCTTGTGGTAGTCGGAGCTCTCTTATAAGTGACAATGGCACGTGCAATTGATTCGAGTAACGACATCGAGAGAGAGCAGCACGGTGAGGACAAGCAATGTCACAGGGCGCAGCGAGAACAAAGTGACGGCATGTGCCGCCGCCAGAGGAGATGGTGATGAGAGCGAGAGGGTGAAGCGACGCCGCAGCAAGAATCTCTCCTCTCTCTCTCTCTCTTCTCTCTCCTCTCTTGGCAGCGAGGGCCGCCAAAGATGATGACAGAGAGAGAGATGCTGTTGCACTTTGAGATAGAGAGAGAAATTCGAATATTCACGCGGTGCTTTATGGGCGGTCATTGTTACAGGCCCCATTAACGCCCAATTACTTATATTTCATTAAGATCATCGTGATATTTTTTTTTTATTTTTGGCCCAGACCCAATCGAAGATCGGTTTCCAGCCTTTAAAAGGACTGCGACCCGGAGCGAACTTTAATCGATCCAGATGGGACCGAACCGAATCGGTCGGTCCGGTTCTTATTTTTCTGCCCGGACCGGTATATGAATATCTCTAGTCTCGCCTAGGTTCCCCAACTACGTTTAGGGCCGTTTCCGGTCGCACCCATACTAGGTGCAACCCTCATGTTTTATCCGTATTAGCTCAAAAAAACTTGTTGCTTAGTATGATCATAGTATTCATATATAGAGTTTTTGCTTAATGACCTACTTTATGAATAATATTTTCATTTTATACTTAAAAGGGAGGGCACCTCATTTTCGTTAGGCTCGTTCGCCTTGCGTATAGGCTCTAGACTAGAAAATTCCTTGCACTTGGGTGCACCTTTCATAGCTTAACTACACATTCTATTCTTAAAGAAATAAGTAGATCTCCAAGTTATCAAGGTGCAACAGCCAAGGAATTGGAAAAAATAGAAATTGGAGATTGAAAATGGAAATTGTTATCGCGTAAGTTTTTGTGAGTAAACGATAAATCAAGGACATAAATCTTCTGCCTCCACTCTATGTCTTCAATTTCTATCTTCATGCTTCAAATAAATACTTATATATATTTTTTGAAAAAAAAAACTATCAACATAAAAGTTGTAAATTGTGATAAGATATATAACTTTCATGTTAAAAATTTTTCTAACAAATACTTTTAAATAGATATTCTTAGGCTCTAAAGTTTTAACATTTTAACATATTTTTTAAATTATTTTTAAACCCGTTAAGATTTTGAAACACCCGGATATCTATTTAAAAGTATTTTTAGAAAAAAGTTTTAATATAAAAGTTGTAGAACTCATTAAAATTTATAACTTTTATGTTGAAAGTTTTTAAAAAATATATATAAGTATTAATTAGAGCATGTGGACATATATTGGTGACATGAAGTGAGGCAGATGATATATATCCATAAATCAGGCCCTGCAGTGAAAAACCCTCTCAAATTAGCCCTCCTACATCTTAAGGTCCAAATCAACCCCTACTTTTGCTTAGAAAAGAAGCCCCTATACGACTTGATTTGTCAAAGCTCCATTTTTTCCTTTTTACAAACTAAAATCAGCTGCAAGTTTTGTTGAGCTTCTGTCATGGCCAAGCCAACTTGACCAAATGAACGTATTGTTAATTTCTCTATCTTTATATAGAGAAAGAAACTCTCTCTCTCTCTCTCTCTCTCTCTCTCTCTCTCTCTCTCTCTCTCTCTCTCTCTCTCTCTCTCTGTGAACCAGGGACACCGCAACCACCAACTTGAACATTTGTATGACAATAAAGATTTACGTAAGCAAATTGATGACAAGCCAAGGAAAATTTTATTTTCTTTTATTTTCTTTCTACCCGAATCTCTCATCTATTTGCTTATGTAATTGTCTTCCTGTCGCATCAACAATAAAATTGCTTCTTCGGCTCACGGTTTAATCGGATAGGCATTCGCTCGGTATATTATTATGATGATATCTTTATGCGATGGTCCCATTTGTTGCGTTTCCGTAACATTAACGATCAATCTAGTTTTTCGTATTGCGATGTAATTATTTTGTTCCCAATAGAAACCTTATTGGCATATGAGGGGCTGCTAGATGCACAAGTTCTTCGTCTACATGTTATCTGTACTCATAGTTCTTGCCCCTTTGAAAGGGTTCCTTTTATTTGTAGGTCTTATCCCTTATTTATTTATTGTATATGTATGTGTGTTTTGTAAGACATGCAGATATGTTTATTTTAATGACTTATTATTATTATTATTATAATATTCATGATTGTTCCTCCTTTATTCTCAATCCAAACAATTGCACCTTATTTACATAACTAGCTGCTAGAGTTAATATGGATGTGATCTAATCGTGGTTGCACCTTATTTACATAATAACTAGTTTACATAACCTTATTACATAACTTCGTTCTCCCCATAGTACTTTTTCCTTTTTAAAAAAAAAACTAATATATATATATATATATATATATATATATATATATATATATATATATATATATATATATATATGTGTGTGTGTGTGTGTGTGTGTTTACAATCCGAACAATGGCATTTTTTTTTTTTTTGACCGACGGAGCGGTTCACAGTCCTTGGAATGGGTTTAAGGAATAACAATGAGATTTAAAACCAACTTAATAGGTTCAGTTAGTTAACAGAATTAGATACCGGAAGACGATAACGGTCTACTCTTTATAAGGAATAAGATCGTAGGTTCGAAATTCAATAAGCACTGGTCAAAAAATACTTCCATTTCGCTCAATTTTTTATCGAGATATAGAATAAAATCGAACTTAACGATTACAGACCCAACCCAAAACATCAGTGGGACTTGGGAGGACGCGAATTGGGGTGCCAGGTGTGGTGGGCTCAGCATTTTCCATAGTATTTACTATTTAGCGTCCTAGCTACCACATCTCATGGCCGTCAGGTAGCGGTTCCATCAGAAAAGCGCATCAAGTAATAAAAAGGCGACTTTCAGAACTTCTAGATGGATTCTTTAAAGATAATTGCATATCAACCCTAATAAAGTTAATAATTGCGAGTTTCAACCCCTGAAAACGCAGAAACTGCGAGTTTCAGCCCTTGAAAACGCAGAAACGTACGACGTGGCAACGTTCGCGTCAGCGGAGAAATACTTTTTAGAAGGCTAAAACGTAAAGATTAAATTTTAGGGGACTGATATACAATTGTCATATTCTTTAATAACGTAGAGGTTGGGTGATGTGATTGAAACATCCTAATCAAAAACTATAACAAGTCAACGTGATCGAAGTTGTGAAACTAGAACGTTGTTGATAAGAACGCACACGTACCAGTTTAAACACGTGAAGCAAATATTTATAAAATAATTATAGTGTTTGTCTTTAATACGTTTTATCACTCTTATATTTTTGAAAAGAACGAACATGTACCAGTAAATAAAAGTACATATGGTGCAACTACTTCTACAATTCCAAGATTGTTGCGAATGATCCATACTACTATCTACTACACTTTTATTTATTTATTTCTTTTTTGAGAGACGCTTTGTATGGCAAATATAAGATATTGTATATTTTTGTCTTTTTTATTTTGTATTGTACTCTAAAAGGATGCCCTATAGCCTTTTTGGCTGTAATTCAACTAAGGCACGGACTTTAATTTCAAGTACAGGCAATGCCTATTCAATAAAAAAAAAAAAAAGATAAAAGGTGCAAAGTAGTATGGTTCCTTGGTTCATTCTTAAAGAAAAAGCAACAATCTGCAACCCTCTAACTAACATTTCAATTATACTGCAACCCATCTAAAACTCTTAACTCATAAATTCTTACACTATTTTATAATTTATTCATTATACCCTTATATATATATATATATATATATATATATATATATATATATTCTAATACTTGGATTAAAAAAAGCAGCAAAATATAAACATAGTTTTCGTTGAGCGGTTAAATTATATAGTTTCCTACTTTTCTTTTGCTTCTATGGAAGCTAGCTACCACTCATTCATAACCGGCCGTCTAGTTTTCACTAGTAGCTGACCTAACTCTCTCCCCCAGAGTACTACTTGAACACCTGAAGACCTCCTAGCCGCACTTGCACTGCCCTACAGACGTACACACACACACACACGAGAGAGAGAGAGAGAGAGAGAGAGAGAGAGAGATTGTTAATTTCTAGGCAAATTGTTTTGGGAGCTCCTGTTCATCAGATCAAGGATGGCTGACTTCTTCCACTCCAATAATGGTGTCTTGGCAGCAAATCCGAAAGGTCCCTTTGGTATTGCCTCTGTTAAGTCCTTTCTAGTTCCCGTTGCACTGCTTGTGGGTCGAGTAATACAGCGTGCATCTCAAAAAATGCACGCGGTAGGTTCAAAATCCATAAACGGCAATGAAATGGAGAATATGCTATATTAGCAAATTTTCAATAGAATTACTAATATAGTGACTGAACAGAATATCAATACTTCACAACTAGCTCGGATCACACACTATAACGAGATTTTATTTTTTGACCATGAACTCATTCTAATACAGGTTGATAGATCAATGTTAGAAAATAATATCTTCAGTACTATTGAAAATTGGTGTATCAAAAAATTGTATCGTTAGCTTGGAAAAAATCTTTTCTTGCTCTGACCGCACATACTCCTTAGATAAGCAAACATTTTTTTTCTTCTTCTGGTAATATCCAACAGATAAGGTGGTAATTAGCCAGTTACATGTTTAAGATCATTTGTAATACTAAAATTGTATTTTCCATCAAAATCTCCTCAGATATATATATATATATATATATATATATATATATATATAATATATATATATATATATATATATATATATTATATATATATATATATATATATATTTAAAATCTTAGTGAATTATTAACTAAACTATTAAGAATTTAAAACCTCAAAAGTTTACTAAGAAATATTTAAAAAGAAAATTGAATGACATATTATAGATCGTCTCAATATTTATTTTTTATATTCAAGTTTTTTTCAAATACCTATACATAGTCAAAATATTATTGATACGAATTAAAAAAAAGATTAATTTATAAAATTTTAAAATAAAGGACTGATTTGTATTTTTTAAAAATCGGGGATGATATGACATTCCTGCTTTCTTTCTGTGGTAATTTATCGACGTATAAGGTAGTAGTTAGGCGTAATGGTGCTTAAGATCATTTTGTGCTTGTCAAATTTCTACGTAAATCAAGCTCTGATAGTTGGAGGAAGAAGGGGAAAACAGAAAGATCTCACCTATAATAGCGTTCTAACTCTGGCTAAACTTATCCTATTTTTTCTTTCAGAGGGAGCCGACCAGGAATCCAAGCAGACGTTCTCCGAGGATGAGAAGAACCTGATTGCGAGAATGTACAGCCTTCTCGGAGATAGGTTCGTGATATCACTTATACCACCTTTTCTCCCCCCTTCCTTTCAGTTTTTACATTACATAACCCATCTTGCTTCGTGAAGGTGGGCTCTTATAGCTGGACGGGTCCGGGAAGAACAGCTCATGAGATAGAAAAATACTGGAAAACCAAGCAATCCTCCACCCAGTTACATTGAACAGACCATAGTCTGCTCGATATTTATTGTATTCAATCCAAGCAAGCTATGATTCAAAAATGAAAAAAGAAAAAAAGGAACGAAGGGCATGTATCAAGCGAAAAGCAATTACGAATGGTTGTACCTTGTTAAGAACGGAAGTACTTAGACAGTCCATTAGCACATCAGTCTGCGTCAAAGTATTGACAAGGCAATGTTCATATGTAGTATTATACGTGTACCAAGATACTAAAGATGAAAGCAACCGAATGCGATAATGATTCACCGAAAATACCACATCCGAGTTTCATTCAGAAACCATGTATCTTGATGTGCTCTTTCTTCGCTATCCCAGCCTGCATATACAATTCAGCAGCTGAAAGATTAGATCGGCATGAATATTAGAGGCTATAAACGTGTACTACTATGACCTATATAGTAGATAGTCTCATGTTTTAGTCTATGGTGGGATCGATGAGACTCAGGACGGTTTAGGCTCGAATATAAGACAGTTTACACAAAAGTAATACTATGATCTATCCAGCTGAGTGCACGCGCTTTAGCGTACGGTTGGGATGTACACTATGATCATATCAGCAAATTGGAAATATTACGGGTCTATCTAGTTGGTATGTACACTCTTTAAGTATGCTGGGGATGGCTGAGATTCACGATCTCGGGATGAGAGTTAAGAGTGGATGGGTCACAAGCTCGGGCTGAGTTTCAAAACTGTAGAGTAGATCAGCATGAATATACAATAGTCTTATGAAAGAATTATACTAACAGCCTATCCAGCTGATATACACTGTTTAATGTCTGGTGTGGATTAATGACATGTTTGATCTCGGGAAAAGTGTTAGAGATGATTAGATTCAAGCCAGTTGTAATGGAGATTATCCTTTAAACTGACGCCCAAATGACAAAAACTACCTGAACTAAGAAGGACGAAACATTCTTCCTCTGATCACCTTGAAGTTGAATAACCTGCCCAATTCAGCATTAGCAACAATAACATTCAAAGGAAGGCTGACAATAAACTGAAAAGAGATAGGAAGTTGAAACCAATTGGTATATACCTGACCAAGCTCTGGATCCTGGACAACAGTACCATTGCAACAAAATTCCTTCTTAAGATCCTTGAGAATCTTGGAATAGCTGAAGTCTTTCTTCAGTCCTTGAACAGTTGTCAGGCTCTTTCTTCCATTTCGCTGCTGTACACGGATATGTACATACTCCTTTGCTCCAGCACCGGAGTCATCAGCATTTGCTTCAGCAAATGGATCTAGTTTATGGAAACACAAAGAAAAAAGGGAACCTATCTTAAGAATGGATGCCAATCTAAGACAGACGAGACAAAAAAATGCATAGATTAAGAATCACATAAACTGATTGCTGCCGAGTTTCTCGCTTCCCTTTTAAATATATAAGTTATTGCGTAAATGAGTCTTCTGCGATACAGCTAGTGCATGGGTCATGAAACGGTAATCTTAGGTTCAAATATCAACAAATACGACCAAAACCATTTTTAACACCAGTGACTCCATCTAATGTTGAAATTTCATGTTAAATATTCAATCAGAATTATTTGCAAATAGAGATAACTCCCAAATTGGCTCAGTTCTTCTGAAAAGAATTGATAATGAGATAATTTCCCTAAGGTAGTTTATTTGAAAAGCACACCACCTAACAAGGGTAATCTGCTAGCAAATATTTTACAAAGACAATGAAATTCTAATGACAGTACTATTAAAGAATTAGATAAAGATTTTCCTACTTGAACCGAAAAGGACTTCATTCTGGTAAAAATTAGTTGTTTAGCACATCGAACTAACATGATGTTTAAAACGTAAAGACAATTCATTTTGACAAGTTTCCTTATAGTAAGTCAGAAAGGTATCCACCTCTAGCATGTCTAAATAGACAAACCTATTGTGATCCACGGCTACTTGCTAGTTGAAGAAGTAACTTACCGAATGTACTTGGAATTTGGAGGTCAAGATCAGACATGAAACTTGGTTTTGAGGACTGAAACAGAAGAAAACTTCTTGTTATAATGATGTGCTCAAACCGACAAAATATGCAAGGTTTCCAAAATCCTCAGCAGGAGTACAAACCAACCATATATCCAGGTTCAAACATCATAATGATTTCTCAAAAACAGATATCGAAACAACCCAAAAATCTCATGCCACAACAGGAGCTAGAAACCTACAGTCTCATTCATCAAATTGAGGACAATATGTTAAACCTCTCTTTATTCAACTGAAAACTAGCGTAAGTTACTTACAGAGGATTATGCTACCGAGAGCCAAAAAAAACTTAACAAACTTCCTAAGCACCTGAAATCACTGGAAGCAGTGTTGTTTCCGCAACTCCCTAAAGAAGAATGAATCAGACATGAAGCACAACAGAACAGACACACTTCATTGCAGAAAATATAATATTCAATTACCACTGCCTAGATCAACTGAGCATGTTGTGACACCTCTGCTATCAAGATACACCGTTCAGAATTTATAGCAAACGCTCAATATAAGCACGTGTGTTATAAGAAAATTCAACTAGCATCCGAAGATGACCAGAAGATCAATCGCCACTCACATCAAACACCATTATCCACGTCGTAATCAGAAACTATGTAGAAAGATCATAAAGAAATATAATTACAACATATATCAGACTCAAAAGTAAGGGATCAGCAGTACATTGGCCCCTACCGCCTTCAAATCAAGCAATCACAAATCCATCAAATCTACAACTGATCTACATTTAGTAAGATGATACACCAAACAAAGATAATGAATAATCAATCAGTAAACAAGAAGAAAGGGGCATCGATCGCTCACCTGCGATCAAAGAAGCGATTCGCTGGGCTCCAATCAAATCAGAGATCGAAGAGATAACGACGAGAAAGAAAAGAAGACGAACTCTCCTCTGCTCTCGCCTTCACCCTCCGCTCCTCCTGCTGCGGATTGCGAAATCGTCGGAGAGGGAGATGAGCTGTTTTCCGGTCTCTATTTATAGGCGATCGACCCCGCGTGGCATGCTCCTGCTACTTTGGAGATGTCCTATGTCACCTTTAAAACCGTTTGATTTAGATCGGACGGTTGCAAATGCAGCGTTGCTAATCGAGCACCAACAAAGGGTTTTGCTATGCATACCCAAAAAACCACACAATAAATCACATGCTGACGTGGCACAATCAAGACCACACATCACGATGGGTATATTTATAATTTTGATACTTTGTGCGAATCACGAGGGAGTTGTGCGGATCACGAGGTATGTGTGTGGTGAAGATTGATTTTGTGTGGTTTGTTGGGTAGTTTGTTGAGGGTGAGTAGTAAAAAGAAATAAAATATTCACCACTACCAACCTATGCACGATTCTCTTAAATAAATTTTTACTTTTTATAATTTTTAAATAAATCAAAATATACGTATTAAATTTTTTGTAATGTGGTTAACAGACAATACTAAATCAAAATATACATATAAATATTTTTTTTAATTTTTTTAATGTGGTTAACAAACGATACTTTAAAAAAATCCTCCATAAATATCTCTCAGAGTCCCAAGTTTTTACTCAAGAGATAAAAACATTTCGGTCGCTGATTTAGCAGATGAAGATTATGTTTATCATATTCGAGAAATGAGCGGCATCAAGTCACCATGGTCGCACTGTTGGCGTACTGCCATGCAGCATCCTCGAGCTCGAATTCACATCAGTGATGAGCGCTAGGTAGAATACGAATGCAATACACGGTAGGAGGAGTGTACAAAGAGTTGAGATCAGTAGACGGCGAAGATGACGATGTGGTGAGGGCAGGGCATTTTTAGCAATTTTCTCCAGATGGTTGTTTAGCAATTAGCACTTTTCTCTGGATATTCGCCCACAAAATAACGCAACTGAAGTGAAAAAAGAAAGTAAACATCCCTTCCTAATAGCGACGATATGTTAAAACATGGGATATCAACTCGACGATAAGTTAAGCAATAGAATATATGGAGAAAAAAGATAACACATACTCAGGCCCTATCTATGCGGCTACTGAAGATCCATGCTGTAAATTACCGCTTAGAACGTAACAAAACCATGTAGTTTTCCTCAAGATGATCTTACAAATATGAGTAGTTCTCTTTTAACAGTGAATCAAGAACTGCGAGAATCAACGTTCGGAATTCTGCTCGGATTTGATCATACTTCGAATAACATATGGAAGAATGCCTCCGTGATCGAAGTATGCTATCTCAATCTGCAACATCAATCACAGTATCAGTGCATAATAAAACTGGTTATTCATCAATAAATCAATAAATTGGTAGAAATATGAACCAGTACGAATGCTCCCGTTGTGTCTACTTTTTTTAACCTTTAAGATGCACCCGAAAGAAGGTAAAGGCTAACCCTTCCAGGCCTTCCTTATCTTATTAAGAATTAAAAAATTAGTCCCCCTCATAGTACAAATTGTCATATATCAACAGTTAACAAACCTTGCCCCAACTTCGTAGAAGATAAGGAAACCCACATCAATTATCTGCCGAATATGTCAAAAAATTAATAAATACAAGAAACATTCAAAAACGAAAAGAGGGTACCGCAAGTCCGTCGAGCTTGACCAGTCCCTTATAATGCGACACGTAATTTCTCTCCTCTTTATAGTCCATCCCACATTACATGGTGCCGTGGTGGGGATGGGGTGCAGTTAATGGGTGAGAAGGAGGGAAGTGCAGCATGTTACTTTTAATCTGCATTCAGAAGTACGAAGGTCCAACGGAAAGGCATGACCATGATTGAAGTGTATAGGATTATATTGCCTTAACATGAGCTTCCTTTTATGAACTACAATCTACAGTTTCACATTTTGACCAGTGACCACTTAATATTTTTCTAACAAAACACCTCAAGAGTAATAGATGCATCTTCTAATCATGATTATAGCAGCATTCGTTTGTTATAACACAGAACTATATGCATGTAAGAGAACTTCTCCTAAAGTAGCAATACAGAGACACATGGAAGCAACCGAAATGAATACCTTTCTCTTTCAGCAGCATCACAGAAAAAATATTAATTTATTATTATAAAGAGCTACACTCGAATAAAAGGAATGAAATTGTACCTCAGTGTCGAAGCGAACAGTGCACGTGAAAGATTTTTCATTGTCTGTCTTAACTGAAACATCTTGCCCAGGACGCAATTCTCTGATACTGCTTGGGAGTTCAATGGTATAACGCTCATGCCCTGTAAGACCTAGTGTTTCAGCATCTTCACCTGACTTGAAGCACAATGGTATTATACCCATCCCAACTAAATTGCTGCGATGGATTCTCTCGAAACTTTTAGCTATGACAGCTTTCACTCCCTAACATTCAGAAACAGACCTCTGTAACAGGACAAGATTTTACAACGGAAGTATAAAAGCATAGAGTACATAAGCACCTGCAATAGAGGGCCTTTGGCTGCCCAATCTCTAGCGCTACCACTCCCATATTCACTTCCAGCTAATATTATGGTGTCATAGCCATCAGCCTTGTATCTCTGAAAGGAAAAAAAAAAAAAAATTCATAGTTGGAGGAAGCGTAATTCAGCACAGAAACTAAACAAGTCGATGGTTTGATAAAGAAGCTTACCATTGCTGCATCATACACGTAGAGTTTTTCACCTGTAGGAATATGAATAGTTTTTGGTCCCACTTCTCCGTTCAAGAGTTTGTTCACAATGCGAATATTCGCAAAAGTGCCCCTTGTCATCACTTCGACATTACCACGACGACTGCCGTATGAATTGAAGTCCTTGGGAGAAACGCCTTGCTCAATTAAGTACTTGGCAGCTGGACTGTCCCTGTGAATGCTCCCAGCTGGTGAAATGTGATCTGTTGTGATGCCATCACCAAAGTTCAGTAAACAGTAAGCATCCTTCACACTGTGAGGACCAGGTGGCTCCATGGTCATGTTCTTAAGTATGGAGGTTCTTGTATGTAGGTAGAATTTGGAATCCATGTAAAGACTTTCGATTCTGGAACTGAGAGATTGTTCCACATTGGATTGCCTTTACTAATAGCCTCATAAGTGCTTTTGAACATATCAGGCAAAACATTGGATTGAACAACCTGGGAAAAAGCATTCCTTTCAGATACAAATATTCGTGCATTAACAAAGTACTATGAAAACTATGTCATTGTGCTCAAAAACAGGTCAGCATACTTGGTAAACAATCAAGGCTCTTTCTTTTTGTTTATTATATTCAAAATGCTTAACTGAGCCAGTTCTGTCATTATTGCCAAGTTGCTCATATGTACAGTCTCAACTCCAATCTAGGCAAGTTCAGGATAAAATAATAAAATTACCCAAAATAAGAGGAAGTTTGTAAAGAGTTTATTTATTCATATACTATTTGAAGAAGACGACATTAACAGCTAAACATAGGAACCAAGTCAAGAAAATAATAATCTGAAGTTGAATCACTCCCACCTCTGCAATTTCTTCACTCAACGGCCATATATCCCTGAAATAGACGCTCTTCCCATCCTTCCCAGTACCTATAGGTTCATGCTCAAAATCGATGTCAACCTGAATAAAGGGATACTAGTGATTTGACATGCGAGTTGAAGTCAGGTCGATTAAGAGAATGAAGTACGACAAACCACTCCAAAGAAAGTGCGGCATAAGAAATAGTGAAATACTGAACTAGATGACAAATTCTAATCATAAACACAACTGCCAAGGACATGGAGCAAATAGATATCAGGATCAACAACTTCAAATAACTAAAAAATAATGAATGACATCAATGGAAACTGCTCATGTGGCATTTCCGGATGCTAGCATTTGTAGAAAAGTGAAAGATATTTCATAAAAATTACTTACATAGAAAAAGGGGGAAAAGTACAAACTGTCAGTAAATAAATAACGAGCTAGACAGGAACCAATGGGCGGCTTCTAAGTAGTTCTCAACCAAGGAGACCTTGCTGCAGGAAGAAGTACATGACAGTGGTTTTGTAACTACTGTAAAATAACTATGAGATTATGGACAGAAACAAGCAAACCCAAGAACAAACACGACGACTTGCTGAAAGCAATTAGCAGCTCACCACAGAAAATATGTAAATTAAGCAAATTGACCTCTATAGCTATGAGTCTATGAGAAAATACCAGAAGAGGCCTCTCATAGATGATGGGCAATGCATGATTGATTATGTAGAAATATATAGAATGACAGACGATGAGGGTTCAAATAAATACTTAATTACATACTCAGCCTACAGTCCAGAAACAATGCAAGAAACAAGATGGTGATAAATGAGGTAATGCTTGGACATAATTACATGAACCACTATTGGTGCAATTCTCCCATATCTTTACCCTGAAACTACTTAAAGAAGGCTCATATTAAATTGGGGGCAAAAAAAAACTTACTGTTCCTGCAAGAGCATATGCTACAACAAGAGGGGGAGAAGCAAGGTAATTAGCCCGAGTAAGTGGATGTACACGACCCTCAAAGTTCCTATTCCCAGAAAGTACGGCTGCAGCAACAATGTCTACAAAAGTATGCCAGATAATAATCCAACATAAGAAAATTGGAAAAGATGAAGAGTGGACTAAAACTGCTTAGAAGGGTGTTAATTTCTAAAGAGTTACCGTTATCTGTAATAGCAGAAGGTAGCCACCAACTCATCCAGGTTCCCGGAATTACCAATGCATGTTGTACAGCCATATCCAACAACATGAAAGCCTAACTGATTCAGATATTTCTGGAGGCCACTGCAATAAAGAAATAATTACCATATCATCATAATGCAACCTTTTAAAACCATCAAAGCTTTATATAGTGATATCTAATATCAAGAAACGAGGTTTTCACGTGGTGTGCAGCACATTGTAAAAATTCGAATTAAGAGTGCAGTACGTACCTCTGAAGCAAATATTTTGTAACAGCACCAGAACCTGGGGCAAGACTTGTTTTAATCCATGATTTAACCTGTAGAACGGTAGACCTTGAGCAGTTATTGCAAAATCTAGAGAACAAAGGTAGTAAGGAAAACTCTATCACTTTATCTGACATTCAAAACTGTACCAAAAACAAGAAAAAAAAAACAATATTTTTTTAATGGTGAAGAAAACCAAATATAACAAATGGCATGTTAGCTAAAGAATATTGATCCAAAATGGACTAACCTCAAGTCCACCTTCTTCGCGAGAAGCCCTGCACCTAACATGACACCAGGATTTGAGGTATTTGTGCAGCTTGTGATTGCTGCTATCACAACACTCCCATGTCTTAGTTCCATAGGTTGTCCATGGAAATCAAGCGTGGCTACTTTGTCTTGTAATTCTGTTGGTACTGCAAACCCCTGAAACCATTGTGATATAGGAAGTTCAACAAATACTATGTAAATATCAAAAGAAATGATAAACATCAAATACAACACTTGAACATTTTTTGCAATTCAAATATGCTAGGTACATAAGTTGTCGAACAAACATCGAATAAAAATAGCACCAAAACTGAATCTATGTGATCCTATCCAATTTCGGTTTTTATAGTTCAGATATACTAATGCTTCACATGTTGCTAGCACTTCATTCTTAGCAGATTATTTATTAAAAAAAAAAGAAGGAAAGTTGTACCAAGTGTTCTCAGCGTCAAGTAGGGCAGCAAATGACATAATATGGCAACTTGATTAAGGTAAAACAAGACTCGGGCAATAATACTGAATCATACCTTGAATCCGACCTTATTATCCAAACATGAATGCCAGTCTGCTTTCATGTCTTTCAAAGGAACTCGATCATGAGGTCTGGAGTTGCCAAGTTTGGCAATTAGCACAAAAAAGTGTGGAAAAGAAAAATGTTCGAAACATTTTTGGACGAGGTAGAATGGGAAGTAAAGTTAAAAAAAAAGAAATAGGCACATCTCGTAGCTGATCATTACCTCTTTGGACCTGCAACACAGGGCACAACATCCGCAAGGTCCAGCTCTAAATAAGATGAATAAATCCTTTCTTGCTGAGGCTGATATTGAAATATATCACACATTTATCCAAGTTAACTAGTAGAAGTACCTCCTTGGTTTGGAGAATATTTAACCCATGCTCACCTCATTGTAATCCACAAACATTCTGTTTGCTCGTTTGTAAGCTTCAATAACTGATACCTATGGAGTGAATTACAAGAGCAATGTTCCCATGAGAAAACCTTTATCAAAATATAGCATCCTACTTATTCCAAAAAAAAAATTTCCTTAAATACTAAAATAGTTTCTTTTTTTCAATTTATAAAGGAAAAGAAAGAAGCTTTATGTTCACAATATATTTTATAGGACCTACATAGCAAATCTTATAAAAACTTAAAGCTGATTAAGAGTAATAACACGACTAACTGTTTCATCACTTCTTCCAGTCAACTTGAGATATTCTAAAGTGGCATGGTCTACAGGAAAGAATCCCATGGTTGCGCCATATTCAGGTGACATATTAGCAATCGTAGCCCTGTCTGCCAAGGATAACTGGCCCATGCCGTCGCCTACACAAAATAAGTGAAACAACCAAGACTCTGAACATGTATCTTTCTGGGAACCCAAAATCTTATCACGTTGACAAGAAGTTCATTACCATAGAACTCCACAAACTTGCCAACAACACCATGCTTCCTTAGCATTTGAGTCACAGTCAAAACCAGGTCTGTTGCAGTGACACCATCTTGCAGTTTTCCAGCTACCTTAAACCCAACGACACCAGGCAACACCATGCTCATAGGCTGCCAAATAGATCAGGAACAAGGCACTCAGAATTGTAAGATTGATATGGGAATCTCCATATTGCTTTCTCAGAACAAGCAAATTTGGTGGCACAAACAGTAGTATAAAAGAAGACTCCAAAGACATCATATCCTACTTAAAGCAAATATTTGGTGGGGAAAAAAAAATCAACATTTCAAGCTTGTTTTCAGCTAACCCAACCTCAAAGACAAAAGATGTCAGCTCAAAAACTTAAACTAATCTTTGGTGATGCTTGAAACCTGCCATGAACATCCACCTGAAGGAGGTCAGACAAACTACAATAAAGAAAAAGTAATGTTTGGTGTTTCTCCGAATCTGCCGAGGCCACCCACCTGAAGGAGGTCAAACAAACTACAACAAAGAATCACATGATCATAACCTACTACATAAATGCTATGATCAGAAGAAAAGTTATATTATTGATATTTGGGGTTTTTTCCATTAAAAGATCATAATAAACAAAGTATACATGTCACGTGAAAAACACAAACAAACTTGAGATGCTGCAACAGATTTAGTTTCTTTCTAACAAAATCGCTTACAATGTCCCTCAATTCTGTACCTGACCAAGCATAGCAGCCTCTGCTTCAATTCCTCCAACTCCCCATCCAGCAACTCCTAAACCATCAATCATTGTAGTATGAGAATCTGTTCCCACCACACTGTCTGGATATATCATCTCATCTCTGTTGAACACAACACGACCAAGGTATTCAAGGTTAACCTGAAATATAGCAATGTTAAGAGTTTCAAACACGATAAATAGTCATAAAATGACGACTCTTCCATTTAGAATGCTGTATCAAGTGAGTCAGATACTGCCCTCATGATTTTCCATAACATTCAGCTTTGGAGGCTTACTTGGTGAACGATCCCAGAACCAGGAGGAACAACAAGCATGTTGTGGAACGCATGAGAACCCCATTTAAGAAAAGCAAATCTCTCTTTATTTCTTTTGAATTCTAGTTCCATGTTCGCCTGAACTGCATTTTCTGATCTTGCTAGATCTGCATGCACCGAGTGATCAATGACAAGATCCACTGGAACCTGCATGCATCAAAGTGCAACAATTTAACAAAATGACAATGCAACAATGTCCTCATGAATAGTAGGAGGAAAAAAAGGACATACATCAAAGCTATGTGACAAACATTAGTCTCTTGACAAAGGCACACCAATTAATAACATAAAGCATCTTATAAAGTAAATTTGGCAAGTACATGATTTTACTGCCTGTTGACACGGCCTGTGCCAAAAGATGATTTTACTACCTGTTGACATGGCCTATGCCAAAAGGCATATGCTTGCTCCGACAGTTCGCATGGAC
This sequence comes from Xerophyta viscosa, assembly GCA_002076135.1. NCBI lineage: Eukaryota > Viridiplantae > Streptophyta > Magnoliopsida > Pandanales > Velloziaceae > Xerophyta > Xerophyta viscosa. The sequence goes on along the minus strand of MJHO01000006.1, from coordinate 4,176,361 downwards.
GAACGCCACTGCAAATGCCGAATAATTTCATACTTAAATTTTTAATAATTTTGAATTTTATTTTTACTTTAAAAAATACCAATAAATGTTAAGTAGCACGGTTAGCAGGAAATGTGCCTTCAAATCTTATATTTGAATTTTTAATTAATTATGACTTTTTTATTTACTTTTGATAAATAACAATAACTATGCATTAACTTAGCCGGAATGGCATGACCAGTACGGTTGGCATGTGCCATGATCTGAGTTTACAAATACTCGGCACAACACTGAGAATCTTCAATACGTATGCCTCGAATTTCATTATAGCTAGATATCCAATTCGTTTTGGCTCCAAAGAAGTTGAAAAATAAATAAATAAATAAATTTACTTGGATTTTCTGAGATTTGGAAGTGGTTGAAGGGCCTAGCCATCAAGTTGTGACCCACTTACTCATTAGGTTTTGCCTTATATGAAGGATCTGGAATCTCTATCTTCGTATCGAGCATTGTACTTGTCAAAACTAGGGCTTCATCCCTTCGTATACTAAGTTGCTCTGTACTCTACTCCATTGATAGTTAATCTTCCAATTCCCTCGTTCACGGACCTAAGAGTTTTATCTGTGAACAACATGAAATCGAGTTTTCTTATCTTCATGTTACTTTTCTCAAGCTTGTTCTGATCATCATTTTGAAGTTTCAATCTATTGCTCAAGTCATAACAACATCTAGAGAGTGCAACTATTAGGGCCTTCAGAAGAATTCAATTTCCAAATGTGCTTGACATAAATAGGGCGGTCAGATCCAAAGCATATTTGAAGGTCACACATCCATGTTTAGGAATAAACAATATTACTCAAAAGCATCAAAATACAATAAACAGTGTCCACAAAGCACCATATCTGTAGAATAAGCAACAATCACATACCAAAGGGTTGATCTTTTCAATATCACTACCAAGCTTTTCATGGCATCACGCATGCAAGCAAGGTCAACAATAGCGGGGACACCTGTAAAATCCTGTTCGGGAAGGAACCAAAAAGGTACAGCAAGAATGGGCATCTATTTCAGACTTAATAACAGACCTGAAGCAGAACACGTGCAGGCTTAAATGCAATTTCAACTTGCCGAGGAGAAGTATTTTCCCAGTCGATAATTTTTTCTACATCATCTTTGGTGACCTGGAAATTGTCACAATTCCTAATCGCTGATTCCAGAATTATCTTGATACAGTATGGCAATTTATCTGCAACCCAAAGAAACATCAGCAAATATTCACTGTTAGATAGAGATTTTGTAATACTCCTAAGAAAAGGTGAATGTAAAAATAGAAGTACATTCTCAACAAAGCAAACTTAGACATGAACTATGAAAAAACAAGCATAAGATGATATATGTAGACATGTAGTTAAACCAAGATAACACACAGTATCTGACCTATGCTATTCTTCCTCCACATCAAACCAACTCCAACAAAAACAGAAAGCAAAGGAACAAAGTTAAGGGAAGCTCCTAAGTTTGTAAGAAACATCAATCATCATGCACAAATTTGAGGAGATTGGAAAAACACACAGATGAAAATGCAAAGCCTCCAAAAGATCTTGGATGCACAAATGTCTTACCAATCCTTGGATCTTTAAGGGCAGGTAAGCTATAGTACTTCCCAAACTCGCCGCCATTAGGCTTTGGAAGGCTGGTCAAGATGTCCTTGAACGGGTGTTCCGAAGCTGTATCTACCGAAAGACAAGCAAATAAAATATGTGCATACATGGGTGAGAAGGCAAAATCAATACATATTAAGGTCTAGAAGTTAAGATCTACCATCAGGGCAATCAAGTATAATAATGCGTAAGCTATTGTCTAGAACTTGTACTGGCAACATTCTTTCTAGTCATGGCAAGGAATACCCTCGAATTCACCGGAGAAAATTGCATTAGATGTTAAAAAAAACAATGGTTATCGAATAGCATCTGAAATGAAACAGAGTGCAATCACGGTATTCACTATCAATTTTAACAGAGCCTCACAGGGGTGAAGAAGATGAACGAAGGAAAAATACAACGTCAGAGGATCAAACGAACGCTCAAGAACAGTTCAGGGACTAGATTCTATAGCGTGAAATGAACAAACGAAAGATCACACCCATTGTGGCGAAATTCCGCTGGAAAAACGAGCTGCACGGCAGCGATAACCCTACTAATCCCGCCTCCTCAGGTGACTTGGAAAGAATAGCAGAAGAAGATGAAGACGGTGAGAAAAAGCGCAGTCGAGAGGAGCGATGGACGAGAACGGAAGCGGTGGCTTTGTACATCGGCTAGCAAGCGCGGAAGATGAGGACATGGACTTCACTTGTAGATCATATGGATGTGAGATCGGAAGCTTGCGGAGAGAATGTAGAAGAATGAGGGAGGAAAAGAGGATTGCTGATGAACTAACGTCCTGGTGTGGGTGCTGAACGGTGAAATCTGGGAGCTGGCGACTGGTGTTGGAAGGAGAGTGGACATAGTTCTGAATGTTTTGTAGCGTCAGACACGATGAAGAGGACACGTTCGTTTCGAGATTTTTTTTCTACTCATTTGCCTCCTCCATTTCGCAACACTATCTACCATACCATATTGACGCTAGCAAATTTCGTAGAGGTCTACTCATTTCAAATCATGGGTGGGTATATATATATATATATATATATATATATATATATATAGTTATAGAGGATAAATTTCACAAGTATTACTTGAGAATGAATTGTGATTTATTTGGCTAGGTTTTAAGATATATTTTAGTAACACACATTTCTCAATTAAGTGTTATTAAGTGTTATTTTTTAATGATTGTCAATCTCTTGGTGTTGTGGCTATATATATATACAATTTAACTACAAAATTATACGCACATCGTAATATTTGTTAAAAATGTCATACATGTATGATAATATTAATAAATAAAACTGTCATATTATTGTTGATACAATTGAGTGTCAGGATGGTATAAAAAATCGAGCTATATCTAAATTTTGAATTGTCAAGTAATTCATAGCAGAACAGGTTGATCAATAAATACTACTAGTTTATAAATTTATGATAATTTAATTGCGAGTTTATAGAATCCGATGCACTCTGAATCGACAAATCAAGTCTTAGATTTACTTTTAATTTAACGAGACAAAAAACTTTGCTTGAGGCACCTTGTATACTTTTTTTTTAATTAAATTATTTAACTATTTTATTATGTTATAAATAAATCCTCTCTATTTTTAAATTTGAACAAATTAATTTTTCTAAATTTTAAATCATAAATTAGTATTTAATTTTGCTGAAATGACGTGATATCACGTTAGTAATTTCAGGCACTCTTTTGATAATATAGACTGATTTATCAAAAACTTATAAGGTAGTTACATGCCAATTTTTTTATATTTTCTTATTTTAAAGGTTGGTTTATGTAACCTTTTAGAATATAGGACTTGTATTGAATTATCCCAAAGTTTATTTATCATGGGGGGTTGATTTTTAAAAACCCCAAAGCATTTTGGGATTTAACTCGTTTCGTAGTCGTTGTCGTAGCCAGTTACGTATGCTTCGAAGGCTGAAACGGCCTAGCCTTCTTCCCGCCATTTTCTCCATGAACACAGCTTCCAACTTCTCTTCCTCTGCTTCCAGCACCTCACATTGGACCTGTAACAATCAAATTCTCCAGAGACACCCACGCCTTCTCCTCTTCGAGCAGTGCAAATCACTGCACGGTTTCAAAACCCTCCTCTCATACTCCATAATCACCGGCCTCTTTCGCAACGCATTCGTCGCTAGCCGTGCTCTCTTTGCTTCTATATCCTCTTCCTGTGACATTGCATTCACCTACAGAATCTTTCGCCACATGAAGAAACCAAGCATTTTCTCGTGGAACACCATGATTAATGCCTTTGCTTCTTCTAACGACAAGTTCGCCTTCCAGTTGTATGTTCAAATGCTCAATAGAGGTATCTTACCAGATAAGCACACATTTCCATTACTACTCAAGGCATGCCGTTCTCCAACGGATATCAATCTTGGTTATACTGTTCACACCCATGCGTGCATACTAAATCTTCAACTAGACCAATTTGTCCAAACTGCGTTATTCTCCATGTACTTATCATGTGGGTCTTTGGAGTATGCTCGCAAGTTGTTTAGCAAGATAGACCAACTGGATGTAGTTTCATGCACGGCTATGATATCAGGCCTCTGTGAGCAAGATTGTCATAAGGAAGCTGTAGAGATGTTTATTGATATGAGGAGGCAGGATGTAAATGTTAGTCCTAATGATGTAACATTAGTGTCTGTAATTTCAGCTTGTGCAAGCTTGGGATCGTTGGAGCTTGCCAAGAGCTTGCATACGTATGCTACGAAGATTGGCTTGGGTAGTGATATTTTTGTTAGTAACTCTATAATTGATATGTATGCCAAGTGCGGGAGCGTCAGAAGTGCTAGAAAAGCTTTTAATGGGATGATCACGAAAGACTTGCATTCTTGGACAGCCATGATTATGTGCTTAGCTTTGCACGGACATGGACATGAAGCTCTAGATCTTTTTTTAAGAATGCAACAAGTAGGATTTTTGCCTGATTCGATCACCTTCATTGCAGTTCTTTCTGCTTGTAGCCATGCCGGTTTGGTGGATCAAGGTGTTAGATTTTTTCATGAGATGATAAATTTATTAATGATAAGTCCAGACCTTAAGCACTACGGCTGCATGGTTGACCTTCTCAGCAGAGCTGGCTTTGTTGAGCAGGCATATCAGTTCGTTTTGAGCATGCCCATAAAAGCCAATCTTGCTATCTTGGGATCGTTATTAAGTTCATGTAGAATTCATAAAAACTTTGAGTTGGCTGAACTTGTCCTAAGAGATATCCGTACAATATGTCAACACAAAGGTGGATGTGAAGTGCTTTTATCCAACATATATGCAGAACAAGCACAATGGGTTGGCGTAGCTTCCATCAGAGAAGAAACTAACTATAGGGGAATTAAGCCTCCTGGATGGAGCAGAGTCGAGGAAAAAGGGGTCATCCATGAGTTTTATGCTGGGTGTTCTTATTTATGTGCAAATGAAATTCATTTAACTTTAGATAGTTTGGAAAAACTAATGGAGCTTTTTTGATATTTTTCCTTTGTTACATTTTTAGAATCTACGGTCAAATACATGATAAATTCACTTTTGACTCATGCGTTGTTCTAGTATGAAATGCACCGAGTGAATTGTCAACTAAAGGCAATGGAGTTATAGAAAGCAGAGAATCTGCCATAAAAAGGGTATTTGTTTCCTAATTCAACTGAGTGTTGATGGCCGGTTTACATCTTTGTGAAAGTTTATAGTTTAGAAATAATATATCAGGCAATTTGCCATCAAGATTTTGGCAATTTTGCTTGTGTGTGATATCACACAAAGAAATGAGTTTTCTCATAGTCAGAAAGTAGACTTTTGTCAAGAGTTCTCTATCTAGAAATGATTTTTCGAAGCTCAGGGCCTTCACAGTCACATTTCCGATACCTACCACTAAATTGTACAGCAGCAGGATCATTCATAAATAGATTTCAGATGGATATGCAAGCCTTACCATGTTCATCAGGCTAAACCCCTCTTCAACATCAGAGCTTCCTTATTTCGTTAAAAGGTTCCAAGCTTCAGGAGGACACCTGTACTGTCCCATCTCTTGGTACTGGACTGGATGGTGATGATTGCATTTTTCCCATGGGTTTTCATTTGGTAATTGCTATACTAATTCATTGAAGCTGCCATTCTTTTTGTTTATTTCTTCTTTTGGCATTATTAGAATGGGGCACTCTCAACAGTAACATCTAATAATCTCTCATCCTCCATGTGAGATGTCGGACTCAGTCCATACTGAGAAACCAACCGACTGTTGTTTCAATAATAGCAAGGAACTTGCCAAGTTCCTGTACGCAGAGGCCAAAATAGAATAGTACGGTATCTGGCTCCATGCTTCTACGATCTATCATAAATAACTGAGCAAAGGGCACCACCTGTTCACTGTAAATGTGAAATGCATAACTGTATAATGGCAATAGAGAGGAGTGCTCATCTTTTCTCGCATATTACAATAATGGCATTCTAGTTTGTTTCTATATATTTGCCAGAGTATCTTTACAGAAATACCACATTTATTTTTTGTCCTGCTTGTCAAATTTCATATAAACATTAATCATTATGATTGTCTTTCATAATTATAAACTGTTAATCGATTAGAGATTGCTTTGTGCTTCCACTGACGGTTAAGGATTTAGTTCAGTTCTTTACTGTTGGTTCTTGCATTAGCAGAATAAGAAAAGAAGATTTTGGCCCTTGGCTAAACATCCTGCTTTGAACATTTAGCAGAATCTGTGTTCTGCTCCAAGGCAGAATTCAAAAATTTTCTCCTAAAATTGTCTAGCATTTGAGTTTATTGAGCTGGTTGACTGATATGATGACATATTATCTACTTGTTGTTTGCATCCTTGTGAAATTTTAATATATAACTATTTCTTGATGAAATTGGTTGATCAGAACAGTCTGAACTGATCTACTAACATTTGTGCCTTGGTGTATCTACATTGGTGGATATATATTAGTTTCGTATGTAAGTATAGCATTTTTCTTTCCCTATGGGCTACATCTGAAGTTTAGCATATGCTCTATATATATATATATATATATATATATAATATATATCTTCTTTTTACTATGGAAAATCACTTTCTTATTACTTGGTATCGTACGTAGTTTTGCATGTGGATAATGCTTGATAGTAGCTATTTTCTATCTCAGTATTCAGAAAAAAAAAAGGTACAAATAGGATGCATCCATAAGTGTGACATAAGTTCGTGCTGACAAATGAAAGGATTCTTCCGGTCTGCTCACTGTAGTGCACACGCTGCTTTCATGATGCCACCATGCTTTTGTGACATAGTAAATTCTATAATGAGGTCACCATCCTGCTTAGTTTTTTGGGATAATTGCATTTCAGCCGTCTTTTTATGAAGTTTGCATTTCAGCCTCCGAAATGCGAAAATATGCAGGCACGCAAATGTCCGCATGACTGCGCTCGTTTCCACATTTTGAGGGCTGGAACGTTCGATTGTTAGAATAGGGAGGGCTAAAATGCAATTATCCGTAGTTTTTTTCTCTCTGTCTTTTCCTTTGCACAGCTATCAAATTCTGAAAAAAGTTTAGAAACAGGGGCACATGTCCAAATTTTTACTGCATCCTTCCAAATTTTGTAGCATTTCTATGAGTTTTCACATGCCAATCCCATAATAACAGTAGACTTAGGAGAGCAGTAAATGAAGGTAACGAGGTAGAGCGGTAAAAATTTTTACCGAGTTTGAGGCGTAAAAATTTATAAAGACAGAATATAATGATATATGTTAGACAAGCTTTTTCGGAGCCTATATCTATACAAGAGGAGATTTTTGTGGTATTGAATAATTATTTTAGCAATAATTGCATACCAAACTCTTTTGCTTTTTATATTATTATAAGCACTTGTTATCATCAGCTAAGGCCACGTGTAATTCGCTCCTCATTCCACCTCTTTCCTATTGTCTAATAGTGCGTAAATGCGCTCTCTCTCTCTCTCTCTCTCTCTCTCTCTCTCCCATCCACCTGTGTCGGTGTGACCTTCTTCCTTTATTTAAACCAGTCCAAGCGATAGAGGTAGAGCCACACTGAGCTTCCCACTGGGAAGAGATAAGAGTGAGAGTGAGGAAAAACAATGGCTTCTTCATTGGGTCTCTTGTTCCTTGGCCTTCTAGGCTGCTTTGCAATGGTAGTGCATCCTGTAATTGGCGAAAACAATGATCCTGGTTTGATCATGAACTTCTACAAAGACTCTTGCCCCCAAGCTGAGGACATCATCAGAGAGCAAGTTAAACTGCTCTACAAGAGACACAAGAACACTGCTTTCTCCTGGCTCAGGAACATCTTCCATGACTGTGCTGTTCAGGTCAGCTTATATATATATATATATATATATATATATATATATATATATATATATATATATATATATATATCGAGTAGAAATATATAAATTAAGCTATTCAGGTCAGCTTAATTAGGATCTCAAACTGACGGAGTAGAAATTCGAAGCCGGAAGGAGAGGGTTCATGAGCTTCGCTCATCCGCTGTGACATCCCACCACTCTGGCTTGAAAACATATATATTCTTCGCAAAATTTTATAATGAAACGTTTATACCATGTCAGCATATATCCCATCGTGTTTAAATTAAAAAAATAAATTTTACGATCATTTTTGAAAAAATTCTTTAAATGAAACTTGTAGATTTTGATGAGATCTGTAATTTTTATGTTCAAAATTTTTTCAAAATTTTTTTCAAAAGATATTTTATGACTCTAAAATTTAACGAGTTTAACGGATTTTAAAACAGTTTTTAAACCCACTTTAAATGTATTAAATTTTAGAGTCCCAAAATATATTTTTAGAAATATTTTTTGAAAAAATTTTGAACACGAAAGTTATAGATCTCGTCAAAATTTACAACTTTAATATTGAAATTTTTTTCAAAAAATATTTCTAAATAAATTTATTAAGGCAGTTATACGGAGTGACGTGATATAACCGTTATACCCAAGAATTTTTCATATTTTTCTGCTCCTTTAAGTGACAGGCTAATTTAGTTGTTCTGATTTGTTCTTGTTTTTGTATGTAGTCTTGTGATGCATCCTTGTTGCTGGACTCCACTAGAAAGATGGTATCTGAGAAGGAGACTGACAGGAGCTTTGGGATGAGAAATTTCAGATATTTGGAGGATATTAAGGAGGCTGTGGAAAGGGAGTGTCCTGGAGTTGTTTCCTGTGCTGATATCCTTGTTCTCTCTGCCAGAGATGGCATAGTTTCTGTAAGTCCCTTCAATATTTCCTTTTTATACATTAACCCGAAGTATATTAGTATCTTTTCTATCTAAACTAAACTATTTTCTTCCAAAATTAAAAATAATATCATATATGTATAGCGGCTACTCTTTAAGACTCCTACTATAATAAAATTCTTAGCTAATATCTCATCTAAATAATATCTACAAATAATCTTCTATCCTAATCCAAATATATCATCCTAAATATTTTCTAAATAATATTCTTATATTATAACTATTATTAATTTAACATAACCCTAAGCTCTATTCAGGACTTGATCCATAATCATTCTCGCTCGAACCCCCTGAGAAATCTTTATTTCTATTTTTTATTTTCAATCTGACATAAGTATTTATTTCTAAACATTATAAGTCTATGTGGGTTTTGCACATTTTCTACTTATGTCTCTTGTAGCTAATTCATGTGAACTTATTTTCTGTGTGATTTTTTCTACCATTCACAAGCAACTATACAAGTATATGCTCAAGTCACAGCTAAATCTCTCCCGAACACTTTTCAATCTCCTTACACGACAATCCAGACTTGTAGATCGTCCTATCGATCGAAAAGTTTCAGCCTTCTGATCTAATAGGTCTAAAAGTTCGTGTCACCATTCTTGTGAGTAGCGCCTGTGAGATTCGATTTTAGGATTCCGGCGTAACTCCACCAACTATCCTAGACAATCCTGTCTTTTTTTATAAAGAAAAGAAATTCAAGGAGAAACATTTTTTGTTGGAAAGAAAAAGGGAAAAGTGTTGTATTTGTGACTTTTTAGGTTGGAGGTCCATATATTCCACTGAAGACTGGCAGGAGGGACGGGAGGAGGAGCCGTGCTGATGTGGTCGAGCATTACCTTCCCGACCACAATGAGAGCATCTCCGCCGTCCTCGACAAGTTCGCAGCCATCGGTGTCGACACTCCTGGACTCGTTGCCCTCCTTGGTAATTTTCAAAGTTCTTTATCGCCACTAAGATTTCATATATATATATATATATATATATATATATAATTAAATTTTACAGTATCGTTATTTATATATATGATTTATAACCGTAAAATAGTAAGGACGGGTGGAGTTATTTTTGCCGCTTACATGAAATAGTAGAGGGACCCACGATGGAGATGTTTAACTGCACTTCTACGGCATTTATAGTACTGATGCCAAACAAAATTTACTTGCAGGTTCTCACAGTGTCGGTCGCACTCATTGTGTTAAGTTAGTCCACCGGCTTTACCCGGAGGTGGACCCAGCGCTGAACCCGGATCACATACCCCACATGCTCAAGAAGTGCCCTGACCCAATCCCTGACCCGAAAGCGGTCCAATATGTACGCAACGACCGTGGTACCCCCATGAAGCTCGACAACAACTACTACCGCAACATCCTCGACAACAAGGGCCTTCTTTTAGTCGACCACCAGCTCGCTCACGACTCACGAACCCGACCATTCGTTAAACGAATGGCAAAAGACCAGGACTATTTTTTCAAACACTTCTCTCGCGCCATCGCTGTGCTATCAGAAAACAACCCTCTCACCGGTAACAGGGGCGAGATCCGCCGCCATTGCAACCTCGCCAACAAACTCCAGCACGACGAGTGATTGATGGTGGTTTCTGCCCGGCCATTGTTCTCCGAAATCAACATATAAATAAAGTCAACTTGAGTGGTAGGTGGAGTTTATGACTGTACCATCCCTTTGTTGAGCAGTGTAAGTGGTGTTAATTCCAGTGAAAGTGGACTCTTCTTGTGCACATTACTATTGGGATATATAACCTTCACCGAGCGTGATTGAATATATCTACTAATTGGAATGTTGTTGCATCGCTATCAAATACGTATAAACTAATGATTTGGACATACTCGTGCTCCTAATTTTTCTTAATTATTGAGCGAGAATTTTTTGGTCTATGATTGTTAAAAAATTTTATTTATGGTCGTCGAATTTAATTTTTACTCAATTATTTGATCTAAAATAGAATGACAGGATAATTTCATGTAAGTACATCTCCCATAAAGAGAATTTAATACTAAGCTTGTAAGTACTAAAAATGAAGGACTTGGTGCCGGTTGTGCTACATATTAAGAAAGAATAGGTATGTGTGCTACAATGGTGCAGGTGACTAGTTCGATGGCCTAACTATATCACTTAAGGAGATTTTGCGTTCCTTTTATCTTTTAGAGATGACGAAGCGAAATCCTACTTACTATATCGCGTATGTTCTAGTTTCTCAACGTATAAATGTTTTGAAATCCAAACTTCGGACGCTTGCCGAAGCTCGCTACCCCAGCGAGTAGTTCTCCGAGTTGAAAATATGTTTGTGCCAACTCCAATTAACACATAAAAATGGCAATTATAGCACATGCATCGGTTGATCTTAATGAAATCCCCATCTTTGGAGGTTGTTTGTTAGTTGGTGTATCCTTTTATTCTTTTTTTCTTTGTTTCTTTTTCTTTTTCTTTTTTCTTTTCTTCTTTTTCTGTTTTTTTTTGGGCCTCTATCTTCTTCTTCTTCTTTTGTTTCTTGCCTTTAATCGTGGAGGCTACTTTGATTTGCTTTAAACGCAATGTCCAAGGAAAGAGTTCATCGCATTAGAGCTGCTTGTCCAACTCTTTTTCTTTTTTTACTAATATATTAAGATATTGATTTGTAGCTGGAAGTACACATTTATTGCCGTATAAAAAAATATGGATTGTTTCATCGAGGGGAATCTGGATATTTGAGTTCGTTTAGTTCGAAAGATTAGAACTTCTCATGAAATATGAATATGTGTAAAAATGGATAAGTTATGGATATAAATTTTTTATAACAATTTGCTAAGGGTTGCGAATTTATCTTTGATAGCTAGCAAAAGTATTCTATCTTCTTATGAGAGGTATATAAATTATTTTCTTTTGAGATTAACAAAAAAGAAAAAGCTTCACATCAGTGGCCCCCAATAACAATAAATCCAGAGATAATTGTATATTAGCCATTAGTTTTGAAATATCTTGTACAACAGCATTTCATTTTAAATCTATCACAAATCGGCTTTTAACTCGAAATATCTATCATAGATTTTTTTTTTTAGTATTATATAAATATTTTTTAGAGAATATTTAAATATAAAAAAAAATATTTTTTAACGTGTTATACAGCAATTATTATTAAAACATTTTAAAATAAATATTTTGAGGTTTCAGAGTTTTAATGGGTTTTAAAATTAATCCGTTAATTTGTTAAGACTTTAAAGTATCAAAATACCAATTTAAAAACTCTTTTTAGAAAAAAATAATATATTTAATGTGATTTATAATTTTTATATTTAAAATTATTTTATAAAATAATTCTAATTAAATGTTATGTGATATCGAAGATAATGGATTGTTATTAGAGGCTTATTCTGAAATAAGATTTTAAGGTATGGCTGATATGCAAGTTCCCATAAATCTATAGGTGTTCAAAACGCGCTCTATTGTCACAGCAAAACAGGCCCCTAACCAATTAGCTGCAAGTTTTGCTGACAGAAAAAAATTAGTGTGGGAAAATATAATTTTTAAGAAACAATATAAAAAAATTCTTTTTAAAAAACTCGTACAAATTATTCTTTTTTTAAAATAATTATTAAATCAACATGTAAAAAATAATAAAAAATTTATTGATTGTAAACTTACATAGGATTAAATAATAATTAATTAAAAAATAAATATATCATAAAATAAACGTGTGTCGACGAACAACCAATAAATTTGCCAAATGTTATAGTCAAGGAAACTAAGGTCAGGTATAACGAACACATGAACAAAACGACAAGGTAAATTGGTGAAGAAATAGTAGTTTATCGAATAGATTTTGAGCGAGTTAGATTGACAGCGGCAATAAGAAGATATTTCAACACCAAAATTACTCTAAAAGCTATGGCGGAGTCACTGCCGAAGGCGGCATCGACGAGGCTAACGATAGGTTTTCAAATCCACTCTAAGCGAAGTTTCGATCAATTATGGTTGGTTGACGGTAAATTGAGTTGGATGCATGCCTTTTCTTTTTTTCTTTCTTTTTTTTTTTTTTTTTTTTTTTTTTTTTTGGTGTGTGTGTGTTTGTTTGTGGTAATTGTTCCGGTTAGGTAGGCCCAGATATACAACTGAAATGAGATTTGCTATAAGGCCAGAATTGAGCAGGAACACACGGTCCTGTCCCATTCTGTGGTCCATTCACACCCTGAGGGCCTCATGATATCAATTTGGTTAAGAAGCAAATGAGGGTCCTATTCTGAAATAACATTCTATTTTATCCTTCTAGAATCAATAGTGGCTCAGTTACTTAGCAGCTGAACCTAGCAACGATCTTACATATATCATATCACATGTGATAATTATTCCAGGCTACTGTTATTTGTCAGCGCTATTAAGAATTTTGATTTAATATAATTACATATTATATATTAGGAAATCTATAATATATATTTTAATATTTGGTGTATCTCTCAGAGTAATTGGAATTTATCTGATAAATAAATTTTTTATCAAAGAAAATTGCTAGAAAGTGCAGGATAAGCAGGACCTAGAATATCACCCCTTTTGCATATATGAGTGCACCGTTGGGCTATGGCTATTCTCACATGCTATTCACGATTTTGTGCGTACAATTTTTAATTTGATTTTTATAAGAGTTAATTATATATTAACCTTCTATTTTTAGAGACTAATATATAATATTTGAAAAAATAGAACTGATATGTAACAACCCTTCTTATAATGTTACGGACATTGAAAATGAACCTGATTGTAGTCCAATGCATAATATTTACTATTTATATACTAATAATCTGAAGGCAATTAGGCAAGGACAACGCACTATGATCGTATAAGCAGAGGTTTGATAAAGTTCGATTAGAATAAAGGGAAAATTACTGTTCAGCCCCTTCGTTTTTCGTTTTTGACTGTTCAGCCCTCCGAAACGCGTTTTTCCGCCGATGTGGCGGCGCGCGCGTGCCGCCACGTGGCGTTTCGGGAGGCTGAATCGTGCGATCCCAAAATTAAGGGGGTTGAACAGTAATTTTCCTTAGAATAAAAGAGACCAACATTTGCAAAATTATAGATGCCTGATTATGCAATTTACAAAGTAACAAGCCAGCGCATCAGCTGAAGGGTAGAATCGTCATTGCGGACTAAATATCTAGCTGTTAATTATTAATTAACATCTGCACCAGGTCCGCAATATTTTCCATTCGCGATTCTATCTACTCTCTCCTCCCATTGCGGTATTCGACGCTAGGGTTTCGTAATCTCCTCTCCGCCGAAGATGATGCAGGCGCCTCCGATGGACCAACAACCACCTGCTGTGACGGCGCAGCAGCAGTCGTTGCCGCCGCAGTGGGGGGTGATTCCTCCTCCGGCTCCTGCAGCGCAGTACCAGCAGCCGTCGATGTGGAATCAGCAGCCGTCTCAGATCTCACCGTCGGCGCAGTATCAGCAGTACCCGCAGTACTCTCAGTACCCTCAGTATCCGGCGACAGCGGCGGTTCCTCAGCCCGCTTCAGCCGATGAGATCCGAACGCTGTGGATCGGAGATCTGCAGTATTGGATGGATGAGAATTATCTCCAACAGTGCTTCATGCAGACAGGAGAGGTATACAGATCCTTTCCCTTGTATTAAACAACCATTTCCTCATTAATTATGATATATTTTCTATGTAGGATTTGTTTCGATATCCGAAGTATCCGGTTCTGTATTTTACAATATTGTTGATGCCATAGGAACTTGGTTATTTGTTTAATAATCACTAGTATTTTTATGCCCGTGCGTTGGTTCGGTCACCTATATGGTCACCTTTGAGGAATAGTTTATATAGATTTAAATTTTGTATAATTGGTTTAATTCCTGTAGATACCTTATTCGAAGAGCTTTAGAATGGTATCAATATGGCTTCATTATATTTATATGAAAGTTTTTTGTGCATTTTCTGGAAGATAACATTGAAGAGTAACGATTTATCTCCTGAGAATATGCAGTTGGCTCGTTTTAGAAATATATATGAGGTATATGTTGGTTAGAATATTTCATTAGATTTTTTTATTGCAATCAATATATATTGTACTGAATGAAATGAATAACTTCCACTGTTTCAGAATTTATGTTATTTGCTACAGTTAGAAGAAATTATGGAAATATAGTAACACTCATTTATGTAATTTGTTATATAGGATCCTTTCACAGTTTTCCATCGAAATGGGCCCTTAATTCAGCAAAAAATAATAATAAAAAGTTAATAAATGGTTAATTTTATAGAAATATAATAATGCTTATTTATGCATGACCTTTCGTCAAATTTTCATTAGCAAACCCAATTATCCGTGATTAAAATGATTTCTTCAAATGTTTTCATTGCTAACTACCATTTATTTACTAATGTAAATGGTAAAGGAAAATTATGGGAGTAATTATTAGCTATTTGATACAAATTTTTGAAATTAGTACATAAAATTGTGAGTGTGCCACGCTGCAGTATCGAAAAAAAGTCTTTTTTTATAATATCATGTTGTGAAGAGCACTGGTCGTATGAAATATGGCATGTTACCCTCTGTCATTTATGTTTAGTTAATTTCAATTACAGCTGTTGCATGCCCACCTTTAAATACTTTGTTTTTAGTTTGTAATTTTAGTTAAGTAGTTATTGAAAATTCCCTTTACATGTTACGATTTATATCTTGCATCGCACACACATCTAGTATCTTTGACAAACCAGTAGTATCCTTATAGAACGCATTTGGCCAATGTTCTACTCCCTGGTTATAACTTGTTGGTTTTATTTTTATCTTCTATCTCAAGTGTTTTGTTGTCCAACTTGTTCATTTTGTGCTTTTGGTGCAGTGATTTTATATAGAAGAATGTAATATTTTGCTTTGATGGATTTAGCGGTTATCTCTATGCTGCGGTTCAAGAGAATATGTTATCTTTACACTGACTAGCCTATTATCTGTTGTATAACTCTGCAGGTTGTTTCAGTTAAAATTATACGCAATAAGCAGACTCAACAATCTGAGGGTTATGGTTTCATTGAGTTTACAACTCATGCAGCTGCTGAAAGAATTCTTCAGACGTGTAATGGTCAAATGATGCCCACCGCCGAGCAAGTTTTCAGGCTGAATTGGGCTAGCGCTGGCGAAAGACGACAAGATGATGGACCAGATTACACGATTTTTGTTGGTGATCTAGCTCCGGACGTTACAGATTACACTCTACAGGAAACGTTCAGAAGTCACTACTCCTCAGTTAAGGGGGCTAAAATTGTTACAGATAGAACTACGGGGCGTTCAAAGGGCTATGGATTTGTTAGATTTGGTGATCCAAATGAACAGGCACGAGCAATGACTGAGATGAATGGTATGTTTTGCTCTACAAGGCCAATGCGTATTGGTCCAGCCACAAACAAGAAGAGTGTGGGCAGCCAGCAACAATATAAAGGTAAGCTTGACAACTGTTTATTTTGCTGGGATGCCCTCTACATGAATCTTTTTCTTAGTTTTTTGTTGAGCATGTGCAGGACACGTTTATGTTTGTTCTTACCATGTGTTGTAATGAACTGTTGATCTTTCGGTGCTAATGCCTTTACATCCTCAATGACTATAAGAATGTGTTCATGCTGTTGTTAGAGTGGTGTTCGATACCATGCTTAAGCTCCTTACTTTACAGCCGCCTGAGATAAGCGTCATTTCATTATTCATCTGAGAAGTGTTTCGTTCCACGCACTTTCCTTTGGGCAAAATTAATGAGTTTTAAGTAATCAAAACTTATAAAACTCATGTTGTCTCAAAGCAGGATGCCAAGAGGCTCATCATATAGGGCCTGGAAAATGACTACAGCTGAGAATGCCCATCTCCTTTAATGCGTGCCTCTTGTAGGTCAGTGTTCTTGTAAGCCATAATTTGTCCTTAGTATTTGGACCTGCTCTATTCACATTTCTTTACTTACCATATCTTGCACTGGAGGGCTGTTGAATCGTTGGGTTTTTTCAACTTTTAAGTTTTCTATATTCTGTTCTTTTATACTGTTGCTTACCTTTAGAGTCAATATCGTTTAATCGTTTATTTATTCACCATTCCATTCTCATCTGGATACTATTAAAAACCTTTTTAGAATTGAACTACTTCCATATGATCTGCTTCAATTGATGTTGTTTTACTCATGAAGCTGGCTCCTCTAGGAAGAGGTAATGCTTCTAATTCATGGTACGAGGGTTTGATGTATGCTTTTTCATAAAATATTACTTGCAAAAGCTAGGTGATTGATAGTCTTATATATTTGCTCGAGTTTGCAACCCTCCTTTTTTTTTCTTGTTCTAGACTGTAACTTCTTGATATAAACTAACCTTTTTTCTATTTGGATTAAAACAGTTGGTTGTTCATATCTGCTAAGTGTCGTACACTACATATTTGGAAGATGTTATGGACTACTCATTTGACCTTCTGTAAACATGTTTTGCTACCATTCATTTAACTATAACGGATTTTTTTTTTTTTTTTTTGAAATACTAGTATTATGAAGTTTATATTTTGGAGTTAAGAAACGGGAAGCATAATCCCAGTCATTTTTGACGTTCTGCTTACTTAGCTAGGCATCAACTCCTGGTTTTACATAGTTATTGGTGTATTCAGAATTTCAGATGCTAATTATGCAGCCATGTACTATGAATTGTTCGTTCCACTGATTTTCAATGTATTTGTTTATTTTTATTTTTATTTTTTGCATGAAGGTGATTTTCCTCCTATTGCTGTCTGCAATGTTTCCTTATGGTTTCTTTAATTTATTAATGTCGTTGTATCTTGTGTAGATTTATGTTTACTACTAGATAACTACATAAGCGCTGTTGTGATTTGTTTAGCACATTCCAGTTTCAGAGTTTGTTCTTTCAAATGTTATAGCCCCATTAAGTTTTTATTAAACAACATATGTACTATATTAGTATATTCACAGGTAAAGTTTAGCTTATGCATGCTAAGTTTGGGACTTTATCTTGTAATGAGATGTGTACTGTGATAGCTTTCAAGCTATTTTCAAGTGGTGTAGTAGTGGCGTATAATCAGTTGTACAGATAAAAACTATTTGATGAGCTTATTAGAAAGAACTCTCTTTAAAATAATTTACACTGTCAAAAAATATGTTGGATTATGTTTCTAGATAAAGTGTAAATGCAGAAGGTTGTTACCTTTCTCAGATGCTTATTAGAAGTGAATCCACAAAGATCTTAATCTTTAAAAGCCTATGGTATGCATGTGCGATGTGCCCTATGAGGTTCTCATCCAGCATGTCTAACTAGAAAGTCTAATATATTTATTAGGCCTGGTTGCTAGACTTAATTGATATTGAAGATTATCTATGTAGATCTTGATATTATGTGAGGGACATTTTGTTCTACACCACCAATGGTGTTATCTTGGCTGCTTCTGCTTTTGTACATCGAATTTTGCGCACATCCAGCAGAGCTGATGACTGTGGTGAAGATAACCACAACTTTGAAAAGGATATGCTGGAATGCAGTGCTCATAGCATATGTATTAATGTTTCCCAGCTTGATTTTGAGAAATGGTTTCACCAATGTTCTTGTGTGCAGCCTCCCCTGATGCCCAAGGACAGCCTACCGAAAGTGATCAAAGCAATACAACTGTGAGTATTTGACCTTGATGTTTAATAAAAATTTTAAAAAGACTCTTGTTTTGAAAATATATTGTTGATTGTAGATATTTGTTGGTGGACTGGATCCAAATGTCACCGATGATGTCCTCCGTCAGCTGTTTTCTCCGTTTGGTGAGTTGGTGAGCGTGAAGATTCCAGTTGGAAAGAGATGTGGTTTTGTACAATTTGCACAAAGGTCTACTTTTGAAGCTATGGATAAGACTTGTCATTCTTTAGTATATCTTTTTATTTGTTACTAATTTAGCTATGTGTCTTCTGTTGCCACTTTTACAGGCATTGTGCGGAGGAGGCTTTGTTGATGCTTCAGGGGCATAACCTTGGAGGGCAAAGCATTCGCCTGTCATGGGGCCGTAGTCCTTCAAACAATCAGGTTAGAAATCTCTTATATCTTTGTCTATTTCCTGGATGGTTGACAAACGACTTACGGATTTTGTGTGGTTGACTGTGCCAGACACAACAGGACCCAAACCAGTGGAACGGTAACTACTATGGATATGGGCAGGGTTATGAATCTTACGGCTATTCTCAACCACAGGATCCTAACTTGTATGCCTATGGAGGATATTCAGGATATGGCAATTATCAGCAGCAACAACAGCAGCAGGTTTAGTTCTGAACCCTTTTTTTTTTTTTTTTTTTCCATTTTGTTCAGAAATTGCATGTACTATTAGCATTTTATTAATCATGTATGTTTTAATCCAAGTATCTGCTGCCACCTCAGAATAAGTAAAATCTGAAATGATTGCTAATACATAACTAATGATATGTAGTTTCTAATCAAAATTATGAACTGATTTCAAGAATGTGAAACATGTATGTTGGTTCTTCATACATGCGCTCTTTATGCTAGTTCTGTATATTCGATGGGAGATACTAATTCTGTTTTTAACCCTTTACGGTACAGTGATGTTTTGGTTGCGAGAAGCACGAGTTACCGGAGAATCAGCAAGGAAAAGCAGAGGAGGTTCTTTGTATCAGTACAAACTCGTCTAATATAGTTTCCCTTTGAACATCTCTCCCCTTCCAACCTTACTTATTGGCTTATGTTTTAGTACCTAGTCTGCCTTAATGTGAGATTCGATGAGTTGCAACTGATTAGTATGTTGTACAAGTAATTGAAGTTATTGATGTAGGTGATTACTGCTGTTCTGTTGATCTGATGATACTGGTAGACAAAAATATATTCCAGAAGAATGCGATTAAATGCTGCAGCAGGTGCATTTGATTGTAGTTAATGTTTGTGAAACTATAGTTTCTTGTGAAAGACATGAATCTGTTATGCGCTGTACGTGCATGTACAATGGATACCACAGTTTTTGGTATTATTTGCAGCTTTTTAACGATAATTACATATCAGCCTTCTTATAATCTTTTTGAAAGCCGTCCTAATCAAAGGTTCCAATATAACCTTCCAAATTTTCATTCGGAGCTTTAAAATATTTGTTTTGAGTTTTTTTAAAAAACAAAATCATTTCACTTGAGTTTATTTTGAAGTTTTGTAAGGGCTGATATGATGTCCCAAAAATTATTCACGGTTAGGCATAAACTTTGAAAGTCTCGTCACTACTGAGTTCGCTGAATGCAGAAATGCTTCCAACAGGAAGATATGCAGGAATTACACTGCAATTCCTCCATGAATTCGTACACCTTCACATCAATTTGTATCCTAGTTTGAACCTCTTGACTAATAATGTAATTGACATCTTTTTAATATTCAAGAGCATTTTCATTTTGAACGGCAGCAGCATTTTACCAGGAGGAACCAAAGTAATAAAATTTTTCAGGGCGACATTCTTGGCAAAAGGACTATAGTAAATTTTGTCCAAAATTATGACAGTTGTGCCTCTTTAAAACTTTTAAAGTTGAAACAAGTATAAATAAAGGAATAATATCAAGAGCAGGGTTTTTTTTTTTTTTTTTTTTTTTTTTTTTTTTTTTTTTTGACAAAACCCCAAAAATAAAACAGGCAGGAGCAGAGGTTCAATTGAACAAGGAAATCTTGAAAATTTTGGTCTCCACGCACATACTCCATCTAGTTGTGCAACCGTGTGTTAAGACACCAAACAAATGACTTAGCGCAACTAGGAACTTTTCAGAAAAAGTTTGCTAAAGCATTTTTTGGGAAAAAAATCCAGAGTAAGTACTTACTTACAAGTTTCACTTAATTCAATGCAAGTCCTGCTGGAATTGCAAAGCATTGTGCAATAATCCCAACCAAATACCAACATCAGCAATAGAAACAATCCAGCGTTGTTCTCACAAAGGATGTTGCAGACCGGTGTTTGTTATCCTCCGCTGACTGAATATGTTCATTATCCTGCAAAATGTGGAACTATGTAGCAAACTTTATAGCTTATACTAAAGTTGAACAGAATGACGAGAGTTTTTGTAAAAGAACATGGTGAGGTAAATACATATTGACGACGATATAGTTAAATAAACTAGAGAGCAATCGATGTTAGAAGCATGTTTAGTGTGCAGAGTATATCAGGGTTGCTATTCAGATAATATTTCAACTGAATTTTAGATATAAGGAGAATAGGTTATCCAACACTAACATATATTTTAGTAATAATAGATATTGATATGCATGCATGACCTGGCTCAGGGGCTGCCTCTTCTGTGGAGTTGAGGTCAGTACCATCCGGAATGTTACCCATCATATGATACCAAAGGCTCCGCAGGTTTAGAGACTTGGTCTACTCGTGGCATAATAACCATGGTGTCTAATTCGTGACATATGGATTTCCGTGGTTGATGAGATTTCTCCCCATTATCTCACACACACACACACACACACACACACACACACACACACACACACACACACATATATATATATATATATACACACACACACCACTTTTTGAGTTATGCATGCGATAATAACAGCCACAGTGAATGTTATGGTAGGAACATGAAGTATGTCTCAAGCCTAGATCAATCAACTGTTCTAGCTTTGATCATGTTATCCATAAAGCTTAGGCAACGTCTTTTTATCAAGATAAATGTTTAGCAAAAGTCCTAATTAATTACTTATCAATGGTTAATAGAAGTCCCAATATAGCTTTATCAAGAACAAATGGTTAGCAGAAGTCCCAATATATCTTTATCAAGAACAATGGTTAACAGAAGTCCTAATTAATTCACATAAAAAAAATTCTCATTGCCAATTTGTTTAAAATGCCTTTTGGTTTGATAAAGAGGCTTCAGGTCCTCAGAGACAATCAGCTACTCAATATATTAGTAGATTTGATAAGGAGTGCAACTTAAGCATGTCGCAAAGCCAGCTTCGAACCACCTACTGGGTGCATATATCAAATAATGTTCAATTCAAACTTTTGATCCTTCATAACTGGCCAATTAAAATGCGATACTTAAATAGCATACATCACTACAATCAAAGGACTTCCTGGAAAGTCAAACACTATGCTTACTCTCAGCAGAACCTAGGTTTGAGGAGACTTAAGTCTAGTATCTAACATCTGTTGTAGTACTGATATTCTTCTATGGTTATTTCTATAATCCTAATATTTTAATTTGTTAAGCTAATGAAATACAACTATGAATTTAATTTTCAAACAGGAACAATGGAGGAAAAGCTGGATAGATCCATAAGTTAGAAACTATAAACCAGATGACCTACCAAACACTTCATTAGCTGGACTCACAGCGATCTCTCTCTCAGTCTGGTTTCTTTAGGTTTAAACAGTTATCTGCTGCTTGATTGTACAATTCCTGTACCTGCTTCAGTTCCTGCTCTGTAGCAAAACGAAAGTGTTAATGAGTTAGAGAGGCTACTTTGATCATATATTTCCAGTGATTAACAGCAAAAGATGTACTGAAAATGAGCTCCAAATAATTTGGCTTTGCTGCAAAATTGGTTCCCTCAACCGATTTAAAAGTCTAGTTGGCACTACTAAGCACTCAACTTTCTTATGATAAGCAGTCTTAACAGAATACTTTTATTGTTCTTCCATAAATTACTTACATATGCTCATTTTCAGTTAAGTTATGCAAAATCTATTATTGAACTTCTCCGTGCAGTTTATTCATATGGAATAAAGAGAAGGAACTGTGGACAACACACAGCCAGCTCAGACTCTTCAAGTAAATGAACGCATTCATTGCTCATTGACAAATGTGTGTGTTAGAGAGAGAGAGAGAGAGAGAGAGAGAGAGAGAGAGAGAGAGAGAGAGAGAGAGAGGTGATGACATTCTGTGAGAAGAGAACAAATGTTTAGACGGTACTCAACAGCACAAATACTTGATGGGCATGTTAATGAGACCAAAAAGCATCATACCTGCAGCCTCCAATTGTGTTTGAAGCTCCTGTCCAACAGCCTCATTCTCAGCCTGAAGCTCCATGATCTTTCTCAACTGTTCCTCTTCACTTGACAATGGCAATGCAGCTACTAAAGCATCAAACTGTAAACATAAAAGAAGTATACGATATGGTCCCGGATGCAAACACATTGTAAGCTAAAAAAAAACTTTGGCAAATCAGTATTTTGCAAGATTGGGTGAAAAATTGGTCACCATGTACTGAATCTCCAATTTAACATCATAGGTAGCAGCAAGCGTTTTGTTTTTAAGTTTAATGGATTTAACGGAGAAAATATCCCATGCTAGGCTTGGACATGGTGCAAGGGCACCTATGCGAAAGACATTGACTATGTGCACTACAGTGCGAGGCGGGCAGCTTGTGTCAGGCGTGCTATGGTGCAAGGCTGACAACTTTCCATTTAAGTATCAACTTGATTAATCGCAAGTTTCTACTATAGTAGCACCAAATAGAAACCCTACCTATTTCAGATGTATGGATTCTCTATTATGCATCTAAAGACATACATACTGATATGTCATATAAATCAGAACAAATCTAATGAAAAAAGAGTAAACTAAAATCAAAAGGTAAGCAAAAGAAATAAATAAACACAAATAGAACCCCAAAACGTTACCCTCTTAGCTGCCTGTACCAAAGCAGCACTCATCAATTTGGGCTGTTCGGAGATGTTGGCCGCTTCGACCTCCGCAGGATTAGCAGCAGCAGCAGCTGCTGCTGGCTCCGGATAATTCGGAGACAATCGCACCGGCGGAGCATCTCGCTGGAGAGTTCCGAAGGTGTTCAACGTGATCAACGCGATCGTGTTCACCTGCTCTTGAAGCTGCGAGATGATGTCCATGAGATCTCAAACTAACACTGCAGTCCGCTTCAAATCTCAACCTGTAACGATCGCGAAAGATCGTTAGATCTCAGTACAATCTAATAGAACGAGGATAACAGATGATTTTGAAGTCTGGAAATGGAAATATAAAGAGAAAATCAGCGAGTTGCTTACCTCCGAGTCGAGGTTGGAGAGCAGCAGCAGCCAGCAGATCGATCGCGCTCTTAGAAATCAGGGGTAGAAAATCAATAGATGATGAAATGGACGACGATCAAAGCCGGGAACTGCTCGATTATGGATCCTAGATTGGAAATATAGTGTCGAGCGGACCTCACCGTAATACGATTCGAGCCGGGTCTGATGGATCACAACTCAGCAAACTCAGCTAAGTATGCTTCTCTCTCTTCTTCTTCTTCTTCTTCTTTTTTATTTTTTTATTTTATTTTATTTTTTTTTTGTGGGAGGGATAGAGGGGGAGGAAGGGGATTGAGATTTTTGAAAAAAAAATTATATTCATAAACTGTCAATTTTATATTTTTAGTCTGCAACCAAAATTAAAATTTAATAGACGTAGAATTTCGTACCTGTGATGAGCACCCAAGCCACTGGGCTGTCTGGCGCTGGACACTGTGTTTGTCGCAATTATTCTTCTATTTCTATTTTTTTGTTCGTATTTTGATAAATTTCTTAGCATAAATTGGATCCCGTCCGACCTTACCGTATCCACCCAATCGGTTCGTTTGGATTTGAAAGTCCCAAACCCGAAATTGTTTGGGTTGGGCTTGGCTAAATCCAAGCACAACCCAATTTGGACATCTCCGCGAAACTGTGGTAGGTTTTAACCCAAAAAAAAAAAAAAAACAATTATCAAGCAATACATTACTAAAATTCTTGTTTGTTTAAATTTGATTTGGTTTCATTAAAATTATCAAATAAAAATAAAATTTGTATTTTGTAAAAATTCAGAATCCAGAATTTAGCAAAATCAGTTTTACAAAATCTTTTATTTTACAAAAACTATAAATAATAAGATAGATTTTCTAAAACTTTATCCAAACAACAGAGTAAGTAAAATCAATTTAACAAAAATGTAAATAAAATTAAATTTATTGGAACTTCTATCAAATTATTGTAATCGATTTTGTGTTTTTTTTTTGAATTTTCCTAACAATTTTAAAATTATACAACATGTTTAAAATGCATAAAGTTGTACTTTATTATTTAAAGAAAAATATATAATCAAGAGCCGTCAGGTCGTGACTGGACCAGATTCATCGTTTCTCTCACTCGCTTGCTCCATTTGTTTCAGAGTAATACTATAGCGTCTGAATGATTTGCTCAAAAATCTATATGAATATATTTTTTTTCTACCTCAGGAACGATATATCGCAGAGGCAAAAAAAAGTAGCAGATTTTTAGACGAAATTGTGAAGCGGTGCTGCATCTTTCTTGATTCAGTTGTATTTTGGGGCTACAACTGTTGAGGTAGTGACTGCACAGAGAGGTACTAAATTTAACCAATTTCACACCTTGATCTCATCTTTCTCTCGATAGTTGGTGCCAATTTCTACTTACTTCCTTCTCGCTTCTGCTCTCTCTAGAACATGTATTTCTCATGATCCTGTTAACTTTACTTCTTCAGACGTTCGAACTTTATTTTCTATTCTAATAGTTGTCAATACAGCACAAATCTGCACATGCACATGTCGAGAAGCCCTATATTAAAGTTTTAAATTCATTGAATTTTACCTTTTACCTTTATAAAAAACAAATAGGTGTATACCGGCATGATGCTTATAGCATCATCGGCATTGGTCGACACGTGTCGGGATGTGAGTTACCGATACTCGTCTCAGCACAGAAAATCTTGAATCAAATAGACAAATGAAACGGATACTGAAGATCGAACAACCTGCTGAGTAATGCTTGATTCATTTTGGATGAATTCTTTTATGTGTACCCTGGGCATTAGTTTCTTGAACAATTAAACTCACTACTGGCATAAGTTCTCTCTTATAAAAATATGTGCATGATATTGTGTTCAGGGACAAATTTAGTATATATCCAGGGACATCAAATACTATCCTTTCTTATTTACGTTGTGTATATTTAATATGTTCCGGTCGAAATATAAGATAGAATTAGAATTCGACAGTCAAGTAACAAAAAAGAAAAGAAAATGGAAATATACATAATAGTTTTCATTCTTTTGATAGTCATGCTTTTCTTACATAGCACCGACCCGCAAACGAACTGTTTTTCTGATACAAATAATTACTTAATTTCGTCGTCATCATGGTCATTTTATCACCTATCAGAAACCTGTTTCTGGCCCTCCTGCTTTTTTACGCGCAGGTGATCGTTCAGCTGGATGCTGCATGCGTGCAGTTACCCATAGCTATCAGCTGATAATTCTCAGAGGACTTCTCAGATTAAAAATAAAAAAGATAAAGATAAAATGAGAGGACTTTCCCTGTTCACAGCTCACGGAGAGATTTGGAGAAAGGACAGTCAGATTTCATTTCCCCTATCTGATCGTATATAAACGAGTTTCTCCCGACAGATCCTCCACACTGAATAATCGTACCAGAAAAAGAAAAACAAATTTGCAGACTTTTGATATTTTATCTTTCCAGTACTCTGACAGTCGGTGTGTGAAACTAATTATTTCATCCTCCCCTCACAGCAGCTACAATTAAGGCTTTTACTTCCACTCTCAGGAGGTCTTCTTGAGTTGTTCATCGCAAAAATAGTAAGTATTCAGTAAGAAATCAAATTTATTCAAGCATAAAAGTAGGCTTTTTGTAGTTATTTTGCATCAAAACTAATATTTCAGCTATGTTTAATTACATTCATACGAATCAATTTTAAAGTAGTTTTTGTTTGTTTACTAGTGCTGTTTAAGGTTCTAAGTTTTTTGAATTTGAAGAAATATATCGACGTCCATTCCCGCTCTTCACCAACCAACTTATCAGCAGTTTCGCAACCATGCAATTTTTAAAATTTTATTTTGCAAGTATCTCATACGTTTGGTGTGACACCATGAAGCACTAACCAATCTTTTCATGAACTATATGTATGTGACTACATATGAAGTAGCAAACAAACAGATAGCCGAAGATCAGAACGTCTAAGAACTGATCATGTCTCAGTGCAACACCACCGACTACGACCTCACCGCCGCTGCCGCCATGGTTTCCACCGCCTTCCATCTCGATCAACCTCAGGAACTCGACGGTCAACCCAACTTCCATTCTTCCGGGCTTTACACGTCTCCACTGGACCTGTTCTCTTTGCAGAACAACAGCAATAACGAAGGCTACTTCGGAGGCTCAATGATTGACAACAGTATTCACCAATCGACGGTAACGATGAATTTCGAGTCGCACGAGAAGGATTCTGTTAAGCAGGAGGCCGCTGCGGTGAGGGCTTACTCGGGATCGGAAGGCAGCGATCCAGGAGAAGAAGATGACGATCAAAGGAATACGAGGAGATCATCGAAGCGCCAACCTTGTAAGAATCTTGTTGCTGAGAGGAACAGGAGGAAGAAGCTCAATGATCGTCTCTACAAACTTCGTTCATTGGTCCCTAACATCAGTAAGGTATATATACCAAAAAATTATGAATGATATATGATAACACTCCTGCTCGACAGGTACTGCTATATTTTTCTTCCGAGCCGAATAGTTTTTTCTTTTTCTTTTTTTTTTCTTTTTTTGGTAATATAATATCGTGAGGAACCTACCCATAACACCGCCCCCGTTACGCTTTACGATGATCGTCGTAACAAGTAAATTCCAAAGAACTAACCCAACTTCCTTAGAATGGAGTACGACTTCCACAAGGGGCGGCTCCCGCCCAAGCGCGTGTTATGGAGCATTGCAGTCGTGCGGATTCAAATCCGCAATCCATTACTCGATTTGCCCGCACTACTGGGCAAGTCTAATAGCCCGTTAAATATCTTCACTAAAATAATAGTAGAGATGCACGTTTGAACGGAGGTACGAGACTAATATATGAGAATTCATGGATTTGGTTTGGGTTATAGATGGACAGAGCATCGATCTTAGGTGACGCAATACAGTACGTGCTAGAGTTGCAGAAGCAAGTAAAGGATCTGCAAGACGAGCTAGAGGATGGCAACCCTGACGACGGCGATGATGGCGGTGCCGCCGGCATGCAGAGCAACGATAATAGCAACGTAGAAGGTTTCTTACATGAAGATTCTCCCAACAGCTCCAGAATGTCACCGACCACCGTCAAGATCTCCGAAGAAGACAAGCCAACCATGGAGGTTAGTAGTTGATTAAAAAGTATTGTGTGTACAAATTTGAAATATAAGTTTGGATTAATATAAGTTTGTATTTACAGCCGCAGGTGGAGGTTTTGCAATCGAAGGAGAACGAGTTCATGGTGAAGGTGTTGTGCGAGCACAAGAAGGGGGGTTTTGCGAGGGTGATGGAGGCCATGAACGCCCTCGGACTCGACGTCACCAACGCCAATGTAACAACTTACATGAACCTCGTCCTTAATGTCTTTAGGGTAGAGGTAACAAACTCTATAACTTTCTTTCCCTTTTTTTTTTTTTTTAATATCATATAAAAATTCTATACTAGTATCGTAACAGATAAACTCACGGATAATACCGAACTATATTACCCTCCACGGCCTTCTAAATATTAGATTGTCTATATACTATATACTTTGAATTCTTCAAAAAATGTTTAGTGATCTTTAAATTATGTAGTCTGGCTTAATATTAACAGGCAATGGTCTTAAAGCGACTTTTATAATCTAATAAATGGTGATCCAACGGGCGTGACTGCACTTTAATAACCCCACCGTAATACGATGCATTTACATCCCACATACGTGTGCATAAATAACTTCTTATTTTTAAAAAAAAAAAAACTAAAAGATATATTTTAGTGTGCTCCATTTTTATATTCAATTTTTTTTAAAAAAAATATGTAAATAAATATTTTGAGGTTTTAAAGTCTGTTTATAATTAAATTTAAAATCGCTATTACGTTGGTGCATCTATCTATGGATATATACTTTTTTAAAATAATTAAATATAAAAAGTTATTAAAATTTTACTTATATTCAAATTTTTCTAAAAATAATTGTAGGTGTATGTTTAGGTTTGTGACCGCACTGTAATACTGTGGGATTGCGCTGACCAGATCACCGCCTAATTAGATATGACTCATATCGTATTTTCTAAGTAATAGTTTTAAAAATGAAAAATTCAATCTGATGAGAAATTGTGATTTTGTTTTTGCAGAAGAGAGACAATGAAGTAGTACAGGCTGATCAGGTGCGCAATTCATTGCTCGAGCTCACCCGTGATGGCAATGCAATTTGGCCGACACCTGGACGCAGAGTAGATGTCGCCGGCCACATGGTGGAGGATAGCGCCGGGCATCACCATCACGGCCACTATCAGCAGCAACAGCATTTTGAGTACCTTCACCAAGCTCGTTAATATGAACTATAGTTCTTGCTTGCTTCTACAATAAAGCTGATATGAAGACATTTTTTGCTGGCTCTTTTTTCTGTGTGCTTCTCATCCTACAGTCCTACTATTTTTGTAATAATACATGGCCGCTTTAATATCTTTTTTAAATATGTGATCGTCGAATTCGATTTGTATCTTATAATCAAAAACTAAATGAACGATAACTTTTCAAATCAGCATTTGCTGAGATTTGATACTCCAACCTGCCGTCATGGCCGTGAGATATATAAGCTATTCACGGTGATTTTGCTTTTTTCTAAGTTTAAGTCATACAGGATTTCTCTCTCTCTCTCTCTCTCTCTCTCTCTCTCTCTCTCTCCCTCCCTCCCTCCTATAACAATATGGTATTGGGCATAGTTTTTTATTTTTAAAATTTTTAAACATACAAAGTTAGAGAATGGAGCTGATTTATACTTCTTTAGTTCAAAGAATTTTGAGAAGTTTCTTCAAAAAGTTAAAGAAAAAGCCGAAGAAACTTATAAGTATTCCATTGTATTATTATTGGAATTGGTATTGAAAAATGGAGAGTTCATTATCTTTTCAAATATATTAAAACATTTATAAAAAATCAATCTGTCTCCATAGCTTAACTAGCGACGATTTATTTTTCTAATTCATAGAATGCGCCATAATGTTTCACAATTTTATATCTTCGACCCTACAAGTGCAATGTTGTTGTAATTTGCCGATGAACACAATGACAGGATTCTCAAAAAGAAACTTGCTGACAACCAATTTACAAGTCTTAGAACAAAACACTATAGTGAAAAAAGGAAACTTAAAAGTTACCTAAAACATCAATTGAAAAAGAAGAAAAAAGAAAAAGTGTATTACCTTCCATTATGGCTCATGCAGCTTTGATCTAGCAAATAGTACAAACAAATTCAGCAGCATCCCAGTTGGCATATGCACATGGATTACCTAAACTCAAAACGTATTGCTGGAGCTCACGCCTACTAGCGAATAGGATGGTACTGAGCTGATATTCTTTTAGGAGGAAGCTTTCGCAGAATGTACAGGACAAGTGCCGAAGGTAGAATCTCGGCCAGCTGTTTTTGTTTTCACAGTACCACAGTTTAGCAACAACATTGTTTGAGAAGCACATTATATAGTTCGCATAAACGAAGCATGATTTTACCAGATAATATATTAGGTTCAGAACTGGATGATCCATAACATCAAGAGATGCAACGGGTTTGAATGCGGACACACCGACCTATGTTCAAAACCATGCAAAATTGAATCAATTTGCTTTCTTTTAGTAACAAAAATCTTAGAACATTATAGGTCTAATTACTGCAGTTATTAAGTTAAATTACATGCACAACAGCTGTAATTTACGTAAGCATATATGTTATGAACTATCACATGGAAAGCACATCATGATATTGCGGGGACAATCAATCATGGCTTTTGGACTTACCACAATGCATCTTACAAGAAAGCAGGTACAACATATTGCTGTGACAGATCCAACCTGTTCATATTTCAAAAACAACAAAGTTAGCAATATAGACAACATGAAGACTTCACATGATTCTTGAAAGAAGAATATCAATGATAAGCATATGTCCAATTCATATCACTTCCTTTTGGAAACTATGATGCATGCAGCCAAATGCCCATACCAACTGATTTCTTACTAATGAATATGCACATTGGATCAAAATGATACAAAACGAGCTGCAAAAATAGAGTGAAACTAACAGATTCCTAATTTGATACCAAGAACAGGCTTCACCGTCCATTCTACTATTGGCAAGCTAATAAGCATGCAATTAGGTCGAAACCACAACAAAAATGTCAAAGAAAGGAAAACCAGAACCATGGGGTTGGCTAAAACACTCCCCCCACAAGGGGAAGTACCTTGGTGAGAAAGGAATTCCTGTGGACCAAAAACAGGTTAAAGAAAGGAAGAACAGTAGGCCTATCTCATACTTTTCTTGACATAATGAACACAAGATCTGAAGCTAAAGTGCATTCATTGACATACTCATTTAATAAGCCAGCTTGTGAGATTGCCCATTTTAGGAATGGGTCTGATAAAGTTTCCCAAAAGAATGTGGTTACATATTGTAGAATCAGTAAAAATAAATAAATAAACAATAAATGAAGTTGCTTCGGCAATTCAATATAGCTTTGCAAACTATCAAAGTAACAAATCAAAAGTAACTTTAGGTTGTTGGAAACATGCTTCCCAAGTACTAGAATATTCATTGTGCTTTTTATATAAGAAGATTCGTAACTGTCTAATTTAAAACTTCACTTGACAGTTGACACAAAGAAATGGCACCTCATTAAGTTTCTTCCTTCGCCCTTTTGATTCAATTGGGAACCGTCTCAGCAAGCAAAAGAGCCTACAAGTATTTTAAACATGAGCACCATTGAAAGGGAAATTTGTATCATAAGTTCATGGAAAAATATATATTTTTACCTCCCTCCATAAAGCAAGAAACCAAGAGCAGATAGAAAAGATACCACTGCATTAATAACATACTTGTCAAAAACAAAGCAAGAAGCGCAACTTCCGTTGTTAACTGCAGTTGAACAATGTCAACTCACCTGCAATGAAGATCTTCCCAATTGCTTCCACAACTGAATTATCGTCTATCCAAAGATAGATCCACAAAACAACCTGATACAGAATTATGTAAGCCAATGTTCTAGTAATGGTAATGCAACATGAAATTTTTTTCACTTCACCCTGGCCATGTTTATGACTTTGATGCATTACTGGGCAGTGCACAGTTTACAATATAACATGCTTTTTTTTAAGAAAGCATCTCAAAGAAAAAATAATAATAAGAAGAAGAAAGGGAAGAGTAAGCCGAAAGTATTCAAGGAAGGTGATCCAGGAAATTCTGAGAAAACACGCGGAGGTTCCAAGAAAAGGCATGTATCAAGTGATCATTAACGATGAGGGAAGAAGTATAAATAACTTTCATGAAAAAGACATCTCCGAAGTCCGAACAATGATCCATGTAGTAGGACAAATAAATGGTGGTTGTTGTAGTCACATCCAAACAAAGTTATAAGGTACCATATATACTTTCTCACAAATAAGCATCCAGAGAACTGCTGCACAACGAAAATACATCTTTCTAGAAGGAATTGATCAAAGTGTCTGCAAAAGTATTCCTTTTCAGCATGAGTTTGATCCTATATTTTTATCTTATCATCTACTTACAATACAAAACAAGAAATGTCATATTTAGAAGACGAAAATAGAAG
This sequence comes from Xerophyta viscosa, assembly GCA_002076135.1. Taxonomy (NCBI): domain Eukaryota; kingdom Viridiplantae; phylum Streptophyta; class Magnoliopsida; order Pandanales; family Velloziaceae; genus Xerophyta; species Xerophyta viscosa. The sequence goes on along the minus strand of MJHO01000006.1, from coordinate 4,143,879 downwards.
GAACATATACGAACTTAAACACACCTGGATAGCATATATTACACAATTAACCAAGGTATAAAAAGTCCTTAGCTTATCTGCTGGAAGACTTCTTGCCTGTGAAATTTTCAAAAAGAAACAAAAAAAATAAATATGCCTGCAGAGGAGCAGCATATTATATGAATATAAAACTTCAGAAGTGTTGGTACCTGGTAATATATCTCAGCCCAAAATAGAACAAGTAGCGTGTATGTAGTGAAAAATACTAGCCCAGGAAGGTCCAGTACCACTAGGCTAAATACCTGGTTCAAGCAAAATAATATTTACTCAACTAAGATATTTTCAAAGATTTGCCACGATGGGCGGCCTTGGAAGAATGGCAGAAGATGTGCAGAAATCTTTGACATGTGAGTACACATCTCAATGTGCCCCTCCATGATTTTATAAGGTAATAAAAAAAGGCTTGACATCTTAGTAGTTCCGCTTACTCTTGGTCTGAAAAGAAATACTTCGGCATGAAATGCAAACACGATAGCACGTACTGCAAAATTGGTGATAGTAAGCTTATATAAAAGAAAGGCGGTATCAAGAATCTGTTTTGATACTGATTACTGAAAGTACCTCCGTTCACAACAAAGTTCATAAGATGGAAGACTTTCTGGGTTGTCCAACCAAATTCAGGAACTCGTAGCTGTATGCGGATCAATTGGATCTGAGCAGCACAAACCAATTTGTGAATTTTAAAGATCGGCAGTATTTAACATTTCTTGCTTAGATAATTTTTTGGAGTTCATAGAAACAGACCACATAAATGGTGCAATCAAGAAATTTTATACGGAAATAACAAAACATAATTTATATGATAAATAGTGTTCTCCTGTACACTAAATAATTGAATTTCACAAAGGTTGTTCTAGGTCATAAGTTGATGAAAAAGGTGAAAGCTAATTTAAACTCTAATGAAACTATAAGAATCTTAAAGATGCTCCACCACTAACTAAAACATGCATATAAGGAAATTAACAACTTGAGATACATAAAGTTGGAACTTCTGCAGTGTTGCATAGACCAGGTTCACAGCTTGGAAAAAAGTTCTACTTTTAACATAAATTCTATTAGAGAACTCCAAACGAGATGAAATCGTTGCAATATAAAAGAAGACTCAAAGCTCTTTCCAACAAGTATAACAATATAGGTGTTCATAGGTGTTCGCAGGGCGTTCGCAAGTCTTCGCAGGTGTTCGCAAGGTCTCGATATTTGGAGCTCTGTACAAAAAGTTATATCGGAATTATTAAGATGCGGTCAAAATATCAGGTATTCGTAGTGTTCGTAATTGTTTGAAAGTGTCATCCCTATACTTGTTGGAAAGGTCTTCGAGTCATCTTTCATATGATAATGATTTCATCTCATTTTGAGCTCTCTACGAGAAGTTATGCCAAAAATACGAACGCTGTCAAAAACTACAGCAGCTTGACAGCATTTTTGTATTTTTTGTATAACTTTTCGTAGAGAACTCCAAATGAGATGAAGTCAGTCCCACATGAAAGAGGATTCGAAGACCTTTCATACTGACTTTGTTTCATTCCATTTGGAGCTTTGTACAAAAAGTTATGATTGAAAAACCGATATATGGGTATTCATTTCTTGTCGTAAATATGTACTTTTTGCCGAACACTAAATAGGGGGCGATGTTCGCTTAATTCCAGTTAAGGGAGGGCGCGATTCGCCAAATTTGTCTTTATTTAATAACTTCATGTTAAAATTTGACAATATTAGATTTATTAAAGAATAAAAAATTATAATTAGAAAATTTATTATAGTGTTTAGTTTATTAATGAATTTCTAAAATTTGCTATCCTAACTATAGAAGTATTTTATTATTAATAACCATCATTATAATTTAATAACAGTTAACTTCTCCTTACTTTCTAGTCTTTGGTGAATGAACGAAGAAAGTAAAAATGATAGAAAGAATGGAAAGCGCGAGAAAAGAAAGAAAGTGATTTTTTTTTTAAGTAAAATGTTACGTTTTTCTAATTTCTCATTTTATTTTTACTTTACCGTCTAAGTAACCAGGCCCTAATTGAATCTATACTTGAGAAATATAAGCTCGTCATACAGCTATTACTACATAGACAACAGAATAATGTCAAAGTAAAAAGTTCCCACAATCGAAACAGTCAGCTCGCAGATGGAGCTACTCTGAAAGCAAATTTCTCAGAAGAGAGATTAACTAGAAGACAAGCATAACTATTATTGTGATAAAAAACACAATAACAAGAACAAACAACATCCACCCAAAATCCACCGTCCAGTTTCAAATCCTCAGTGAACTTCTCAGAACGCAGCTACATCAAATGTAAACAAGCTTAACAACTTAAACAATCTCCACGATTACGAAAAGCTCGGACACTCCGATCAATCATAATCACATCAAGGCCTAGAATCGAGACATATAATTACATAGATTGAGAGGCTTACAAGAGCGACGGCGGAGACGAGGGCGAAGGCGATGGACAGAGCGTAGAAGATGACATCCTGCCACTGCGACGACTTGTTGATGTTGTCCCACCAGCTGCTCTTCACGAGCGCTAGCCCCGCCGCCGTCAACGGGATGTGATCGTACAGAACCAGTGGCCTCATCTCTTGGCAGAGAGGCTGTGGCAGCGGAGATACCAGGCGGTGAGTTGGTGTTGTCGAAGTCGGAAAACGGGGAGGAAAATCTGTTGGATTTCTGCTGCTGCTGCTTTTTAGTCTTTAGAAAGGGTGGTCGTTGAGAGGTGGGAGCCGTACCGGGAAAACACTAGAAACGGATCTAGATTTACATATTTGACCTGCAATTTATTAAAAACTACGTTAATACCACTGACTTAGTAAATGTAGCCATGCACAGATGTTTTGGCTCAGCCAGGCATCAGGAAAATGCAAACAATTTATTGACAAAAATGGTAACTTCTTACCATGAATTAACCAGAGAGTAGTTTTAGTTCCCCCAACATATCCAACAACAAATCCATCAAAAGCTATATATCACAGAAAATTTGTTAATTTTGATATTTGGTCTTATATAATTGAGATGATAATTGGATCAATTTTTTAGAATATAAATGTGGATGAATCTGTAGAGTGCAAAATTATTTTTGTAAAAATTTATCGTCCATTATCTATATAATAACTTTATGATGACATATTATTTATAATATTTAATATTCAAATAAAATCTACATATGTATATAAATTTTTTTTTTCTAAATTTTAATTATAAGTTTTCAAAAATATATTTTTTTTAATTTGAAGTCCAACAATATATACTTTAAGTATTATCCAAATAAATATATGTATTATTTTCTTTTGTAAGGGATATTACTTTAAGTTAAAAAATATTTTAATTTAGAATTATATGCTAAATAATTTATAATAATGAGAGTCAAATCATTGATTTTTCATACTAATAATATATCTAATAATAAATAAAATATATTATACCAATTGTCTTTTATAATAAACTCTAGAATATTTGTTGATAATACATACATCAAATTAAAAATAAACGAAGCTAAAAGAGTTATGATATTTTTAGAAAAACAAAAAAGAATAATATATATATATATATATATGTGTGTGTGTGTGTCAGTGGAACTCAGAAAATAGACAAATTTTTATATATCAGTTATTTTATATCTATCAATTGTTATTATACGTATTCTAACTTATATACGCCACCTTTCACTAATACTTTTAAAAAATGTTAGAAAATGTTAATTAGAAGATGAAACAAGTATAGTTCAAGCCCGTCTGAAAAATACTTGTCTTATTAGATTAATTTTTAAATAGCAAAAAAATAAAAAGACAGATTACGACAATGTCACTATACAAAAAGTTTTACAGCATTAGTAATTGAAAACAAAGGAAAAGATGGTGAAAACTTCATTTAATTTCATCCAAGAAATTAGATTCCACAACCTCAAAAAGATATATAAAATAAAATAAATTGGTGATAAGGAAAAACAAAATTCTAAAAGGAAGGAACAACAAATTTAGGTCTTTAATAGATAAAAAATAGAATAAACAATAGCTAAATTTTGCAATACATTCCCATTCACAGCTAAACAATAGCTCCTAAATGATGTTTTAAAACAAAAATCGAACATAATCTATATATATACATATACATATATAAAACTATCATATCAAAATCATTGCACGTATCACCATAAGTACCTTAAGTATGACATTAGTTATTATTTCTTACTCTAATCAAGTGACACTCATATTAATTAGTAAGAATTTAAAAAGTTATACAATTAATTTGGATAATACAAAATGTCTAATATTAAAATTAAATATAATATAACATTTGATAGGTCTAATGTTAAAATTAAATTAAATATAATCTTTTGATAAAAATATTTTATTCATTCATATATATAAATAAATAAATAATATATATATATATATATATATATATATTATATATATATATATATATATATATATATATATATATATATCTTTCCGCACCTTCTTACAAAACTTTTAAACTATATTTTTATCCTACTATATTTTCAAATACATATAGAAAATTAATTATGTTTTCTCATCACTTTCAAGAGCCACGAGGATAATATTAGATATTGAACTGCAATATACTTTAAAGATATATTTCCAACCAACTGAAACTATATTGCAACTGTACTTCACATCAACTTAAGAAGATTGAAAAGGAACAAAGATATTACATTCTGTTGAGTATTTCCAAACTAGAGGAAAGTAATAGTAATATGCCAGTTTTGTATACATTAGTCATAAATTTTAAATTAATAATAAAGTTAAAGAAGCAAAAAAATTTTATATTTTTTAAAATTTTATATAATTAAACTTATATCAACTTTATACTTTTTAAATTAGAAATGGATGAGAAATAATGATGTGAACCATACCAAATCGGATAAAGAAAGATTGGTTTGCAGCATTCGATCTAGTCCGTGCAGCTCCTAAGACACCGAACGGTAGTTTTTTATTTGCTTTTCTTTTGTCCCCTTTAAAATTTTTAAAAGATATTTATGAAAAAATATTTTTCCAGCACTAACAATTCCGTGATGTACCTATAGAACTTATCTCTTTTCAAAGCATTGATATAGATTCGAATCTTAGCAAATTAGAAAAAAAAAATCTTCTACTAGCTCACATATACCATAATTTTCTAAAATTTAAATAATAAAGCGTTTTGTCTATTAGATTCACCTGGTTCTATACAAAACTCCCCGCCGTCCCCGGTACATCGCATTCCTTCAAGCTTCGAGATAATGACCCACAATAAAGCTACCATGTCAGTCCGTGCATGTCGAATTTTGATCCATACGCTCCTATGTATGAATTTATTATAGAAAAATTATGTTCAGCCCCCCCGTTTTCCGTTTTTGACTGTTCAGTCCCCGAAACGCGTTTTCCCGCCGACGTGGCGGCGCGCGTGTGCCGCCACGTGGCGTTTCGGGGGACTGAATCGCGCGACCCCAAAATTAGGAGGACTGAACAGTAATTTTTCTTTTATTATACGCACGAGCCTATAGATTAAAACGAAAAAATAGTTGTGATTATATTTGAAAAAAAATAATATAAAATTTTTATAAAATTCATAATATTTATATTAATTTATTATTTTAAAAAATATTTTTAAATATATATTTTAGGATCTGAAAATTAATGAATTTGAACAATTAGTACACCAAAATATTATTTAAAAAGGAAATTTACATAAAGGTCATCAGTACTCGAGCATGTCCGGTCATTGCAGTCCGTTGGTATCATTTTAACTCGAGATATCCTGGAATTGGTGATCTTTTATTTTTGCGGTGTGGTGTTTTACGATGGCGGCGGAGACGAAGCCCGCGGCCGCAGCGGAGGAAGTCGTGAAGATGGATCTCTTTGAGGACGACGATGAGTTTGAAGAGTTCCAGATTGATGAAGGTAAATCTATTAAACCTGTCCTTTTTTTGGGATTTTTCTCGCAATATTAATCCAAAAAGTTCGACAATTAGGCTATTTAGGTTTTCAGGAGCTCGAAATCGTTATTCTTAACTGCCCGGCTCATGCGTATGGGATTGCGTGTTTATTCTGATTATCTTTCGTATTTTGTTTGTTTTGAAGAAATTTATTTTGAAAGCTTGCCAATCCCAATTGTCTTGCTAACATTCGTTAAAACTGTTTAAAACATCAAATGCGGTAAAGGATTCGCCACGTTCAAGCTATCATAACCTTTAGTTTGTGGGTGTTAAGGATAATTTTTAGCGAGATCATTACCAGTGTAAAGTTGTTCTGTTTTGATGACTATTCATGTTAGAATAATATATTCGATTATGTTCCAAGGGATTATGCATTAGTAAGATCTACATATTAAGCTGACACCTTGGACGTTGTACTGATTGTCGCTGATGTTCTCTATATGAGTTCCTCTCAAGTAATCTCTGCGATAGATTGAAATCTCTGATTCTCTCTATATTTATTAAGATGTTTAGTACTGAGTCTATTCGAATTTGGTAGACTAAGATCTCGGCTCGTGCCTATCGTGTGTGCATATTTATTTTTATTCAAAAGTTAAAAAAAATCAAGCAAAATAAAAATTAAAAATAAGTTTTGGTATGTGCTATCTGTCATGTAAAAACCATGGTTAATGACACCCTAACCGACAGGGACGGACCCAGCCTTTGAGCAGGGGTGTCAAGCGACACCCCTGCTTTTCGATGCGATAGCATGTATAGTGGACATATATGTATATATTTACTATAAATTAAGGGGCGATTACTGTACTATCACTTCAACTGAAGTGGTTTGGCGGTTGGGCCACTGGCCCATGAACCACGCGACGCGGGTTCGATCCCCCTCGTCGCGTGGTCATATGTTTTTTATTTTTTTTAATTTCTTTTAAAGCCTTAAAGAGCTGACGAAATTACAGATTCAACCATAATCGTCATTCTTCACCATCCCTATGCTCTCCATCTCTTACTCCGCCGCCATCCTGCATGGCGCGCCGCTTCCATCTCCAACCTCCTCCATAGCTGCACCACCGTCTAGCTGCTAGAGCCAAGCCTCCGCCTTCGTGCGCCGCCGCCGTAAGCGCCGCGCCTTCGCCTTCGATTTAATTTCACTATTTCACCCGCTCACCGTCCGGTTCGTTTCTTTGCTTCGGTATGATTTTTCATTCTTTTGGCTTGTAAATTTTAAATATACCACTTTGTATTTTGACACCCCTGCGTAAAATTTATGGGTCCGTCACTACTAAGCGAATCTAGTTGTGGAAGAGACTGAAATATGCAAGACATAATAATTCAATCTAGTTACTCCGATCATCAGATAGGTGAATAAGTGGTTCCCATGGTCCTAGGTAGGTCAGTCCGACTTGGCATTAGCTATTGCCAACATGATGACTACATGTGATATATGCCATCATGTTTTAGTATTGTTCATAAATGATACTGGAGTTTAAAATACCTGGCTGTATATTTGAAACAAGGAACATTTTTTATCAACTAACTGATATTGAGTCTGTGTTTTAGTATTGTTGATAGTAAAGTTTGAGATGCTTGGCTTGTCTATTTGGAACAAGGAACATTTTCGAGACCAACTGATATACTGTCTATCAATGTGATGGCCTATTAGCTTGGTTTGATTTATTTATTATGCTGGTCGTTACTCGATACAAGGCAGGTTCTCAATTGTTTATTTATTATGCTGGTCGTTACAAGGCAGGTTCTCAATTGTTTAGCTTGATGCTGTACTAATTCACAAGCTGTTTTTCCCTATAATTTCCTTCAGTTGTAGCCATGACTTGGAAGGAGAAACATGCAAATAACTCTTTGGCATTCAACTCTGTCTAAACTTCTTTAACAGAAAACAGTTTTCCTTCAAACAAGTTCTCTTTTGTGAGAACAAGTACTCTTGACCGTGAATCATGTACTTTTAAGCCAAATGTCTGGCCTGGCAATTTCTGAACTTTGGAAATAAATTGGGCGATAGTTCATATTTGGTAGTGTAAATTTTAATACGTGCTCATTTCCAAAAATGCAAGCTTCGCAAGCAAGAAAAATGAAGCAGCAGGAAAGGGTTCTGCGTGCTCTGCTAGTAGGTGATGTTTATTTGGAAGATTAACTAGAAACAAGAAAGTAGGTGAAGTTATTTCGATCTTTTCTGACTATGGATGGCTAAGTATAACATTCAAATATTCTGTCAGTTTAATTGTGTAGTAGATTCTCGATGAAGTTCGAATGTGGAGTAAAAAATTCTCAAAGAGTACAATATTGGCCGGCTTAACAAATGTTTGAAATATCCCAATGAAAGATATTTTGTTTTAGCTTTGTTATGCTTGGTCTGAGATGCATAGCCTACCAAACAGCATATTGTCTAAGCTGAGATCTGGTGCAGCATAAATTTCCTAGGCTTTCCTTGTCTAAACTTTATTCTTCCATTAAAGGAGTAATTTCCAAATTCTTTATACTTCCTAATGCAAATTATTTGTTTTTCTTTTTAAGGTGTTTCTTTGCTATGAGCAACTGCTCTACATTTTAGAAAAAGTTCGTGTATTCAATGTTGGACCTGAGTCACCCGATGCAGCAGTATGAAGTGGCTTATAATTTTAGGAAATGAATATGTACAACCTTTAGAAAATTCTTTCTTAATTACAATATTTGCTTCAGTCTTCAATGCTCTCTCTCTCTCTCTCTCTCTCTTTTCTATTAAAGAATAAAAACCAGCCTAAAAGTATACCATGATGCTTGATTGTTGGTTTTATTGTAGTTATCATGACTTGTTATTCCTACGAGTCTGCATACGATGAACTAATAGTATCTCATTTATCTCCCGTGTAGAGTGGGATGACAAAGAGGAAGGCGTGGATGCATTGGAGCAGTGGGAAGATGACTGGGATGATGATGATGTCAATGACGATTTCTCCTTGCAATTGAGGAGGGAGTTGGAGAACAACTCAGGAAAGTAGTCCTTTCTCGAAATCAGTGATGTCCTAAGACACTTGGTTTCAAGTTTTGTAGTTTTAACCAACTATACTTGGATCTTTTGGTAGTAGTTTTAATATCAGAGCCAATAGCAGTAATGGAGTTGTGCATTGCTTTCTATATCTAACATGTCTACTTTGTGGATGTTGTAGTGTTGGTTCATGGTAAAGATGCCGTTCCTTCCATTTTCCTACCTTTTCTTCTGACTTGGTATGTCAGGAAACCGGATGAGATTAACTGTTTGACAGGCTATGTGATTTATATTAAGTCACGTGTACTCGATGATTCAATATGTCCTACTGTGTGATTGGGAAGGTCAGCTTGGCATCTAGTCATTCAAATGGGTAGCACAGACCATTGCCTGTAGAGATAACTGATATGATACTAAATGGGTAGAGCAGACAACTACTGATATAGTTATATAGATCACTCAGAAGTTTTACCATATCTCTGAATAATATAATATCTAATTGATACTACCAATTCAGTATAACCAGGAAAAGAAGGCTTCAAATATACATCGACACTTCAAAACATACTATGCTGATTGAATGATTTATGCAAGCACAAGTAATTCCCAGCAGTCTTATGAATAGAGAAAGAAACAGCTGTAGACTGACTGAATTAGTGCGGATGCAGAATGCAATATCAAAATTGCATTTTGGGCCACACAGAAATGTTGATTTTCCAACTTCATTAGTGAAAACAAGGATGAGGCAGAATTTTGATAGATTCTGATACTTGATCAAGCAAAAATAACGTATTACACAACAACTCATGTCAAAGTTTATAGAACTATTTGAAGGATTCTACTTCTTCTTCCCGGCCTTGCCCTCCTTTCTTCTAACAACTTCATCAGCATACCGGACCCCTTTCCCCTTGTAGGGTTCAGGTGGCCTCCACTTCCTTATCGAAGCTGCAAACTCACCGATGGCGCACTTGTCATATCCGCTCACTGCAATCCTTGTGTTTTCTTCCACTTTTACTTGTAGCCCGCTGGGGATCGCCATTCTAACTGGATGAGAGAACCCAAGGCTCAGAACTAAGTCTCTGCCTTCGACCATAGCACGATATCCCACTCCAACCAATTGAAGCCGCTTCTCAAATCCCTTTGAGACTCCAACAACCATGTTATCAGTCAGCGTTCTGCAACACAAAGAACAGAAATATTTAGAACTGAAAGCTAAAAAATTTAGCTTATATCCCTTGCATTGCAAGAACGATTAATAGGGTGAGATGGTGCCAAGTATGCAAGATAAGAAGCAATTCGAAATAAAACGAGTGTGCATGCAGCATTATTCGTGACCTTATCTCAGAAGGGAGTACGTCTTACAAGCAAGGGTGCGTAGACATTACAATGAAAATTTGTCATTCCGTTTCTTTGGGAACCAAGAACGCGTTTAAGGTAGCTATACACTGTGCTAGATGCAGTAACCACAATTGCAAATGAGTAATGCTACAACGTCCGAACGCTTTACCTGAAAACCTGCCTAAACGCGTTTCCTATATGCCTCTGCAATTTATTGATCCCGGGACAGGGAGGAAACACGTTCGGTGTGATTTACCGTTCGCGGGGCAGGGAGGAAACGCGTTCGGGCAGATTTTCAAGCGGAACAGTCGGACGCTGCAGCATTTTCTATTGCAAGTAATCATGGAATACAAAAAACTTTAAACTACATAGGTATTTCTACAAGGTATCACCAGATATTTCAGAAAAAAAGAAGGTTGGTATCACCAGAGTTATAATAGATAAACTAACATCAACGGCTCATGAAGGCAAAGAGCTCAACGAAGAAAATAACTAGGGCACAACGATTATTTGCTCCATTCGAAAACTAAAATACTCCTTCAAGCACTCTACATGATACTAAAGATAAACTAGCCAATCAGAGTTAATATAGAATTAGCAATAAAAGGTTATAATTCTTTGTTTGCTGAGCTTTCGGGTATGTTTACAGGTCTCCAGTTTCAAGCTTGCCATCAAAGAAGATCCGGTAGAGGTTGCATTATTAAGTGACTGTGAATCTTATTCAAATGATGCAAAACCAGAAAACACCGTGGCCACTTACAATCACAGCCTTCCGTCGGACTCTCACATATAACTTATAAACCAGTGTTAGATGGAATTTACTTCAACTATATTCCTCGTATTTTAATGTGCTTTCTCACACACTAGCTAAAATTTGCTGTAACCAGGGAGCAGTTGGTAGTTGGTCTCGTTTAGATTCACATATTGATTTTGATCCAATGTATATATAAATTTCATTTGTAAACTTTGCTTTAGTATTAATGCAATGTTACGCCGATTACAGCCAACAAAAACAATCAAAAAAAAAAAAAAAAAGTATGGACTATGGGGAAGAAAATTCACGAACTCGATCTCATCTTATGATGTTCATACCTGAAGAGTCCGTGCATCTGATTGGCACGCCTAGTATCCAAAGCCTTCGAGACCTTAAGATGTCCAGATTCCTCTTTCACTACCTTCACCTCACGCGGAAAGGTCCTTGAGAGTTCCCCTAAAGGACCCTTGACCTTCAAAGCTTGGCCTTCCAAGGTAATGGTCACATTCGACGGCAATTCTATAGGCCTCTTCCCAATCCGAGACTCCTTGCATACCACAGGATTCCTCAGAAATCCTACTCGGCTTGGAAGGTTGTTGGCACTATGGATTGAAATTCCATCACCAATCAAAGTAGACCTCAAATTGCTGAAATTTAAAAGTAAATTACTATCTTAGAATAGAATAATCAATTCTCAAGCAAATGTTAGAAGATTGGAAGACTGACGATGAGGTAATCGAAGGTGAGATCGACGCCATGAGCACCAGTATGCCTCGCAACGCAAAGTCCTCAGAGCCCAACGAGAGCACGCTGACCTCTTTCCTGAGCCACCTTATCTTTATTAGTCTTTTTTCTTTTCTTTTTTTCTTTTTCTTTTTATTTATTTATTTTTTTTTTTTTTGAGAAAGAACTCATTTAGAATTACCTCATTCGCCCCTGCGCGCATACGCAGAGACATCTGGCTCAGCCCAGAAGGATCGTTGCGCGCTCATCCAACCCTATTGGGCTTTAGCCTTTTGCGCGCAATGTACCCATCACATGTGCGTACCCGTTCTACCGTTCTGAAGAGGGACAACAGCAGCCGATGTTGGAGCTCGAATCTGGATGGTCACAGTTCATGAGTTGCGCCCCATCCAGTCTTTTTTCTTTTTAAATAACAACAAGGAGAAGAGAAAATCGGACGCAGTTACCCTCAAGTACGGATCACAAGATATCATATAAAACTTTCATTATTTGGCTTATTTTTAGATATTTTTATAAAATAATAAATATGATGTAATTTAAAGTTTTATAATTTAATTTTTTTTAAAAATACGAAATAATATATAAAAAAAAAAATTAATTTTGATTATCTTTTTGATATATCATATGATATTTTTTTTAAAAAAACATTAATTATAAAATTATAAATTTTAATGTAATTTATACTTTTTTAGTTCAAAATATTTTATGAAAATATCTAAAAGTAGATCAACTAAGTGAAGGAAAGCTTTATACAATATCTAATGATCCGTATTTATGTGCGCGGTGTGAATTACACCGTCCAAATTTCTACGCCCTGGTTCTTATAAATCAGGATAACCGCGCCTGAGAAAATCTATCAACAGCTTAAAGTTCACAAAATACTAATTCTGTAGTTCTTGAACTCGTGATAAAAAGAAAAAAAAAAAGTAGGAAAAACCAAAACAAAGATACTCAATGATCCATTGTACTTGTAGTTAAGTGACTTTTTAGGAGACAATGAGGCAGGAAATTCTCTTCATTCTTTTCTATTTTGTTCGGTACTCATATATATATATATATATATCGAGCAGAGCGTGGTTCGATTTGATTTAAATTCGGCTCAGTTGATACAATTGAGCCGAGCTTAAGTCTATTTCGAGCTTCAGATTTTTTGAATCGAGTCAAATTCAGAGCTCAATTTCTAAAGCTTATCGAGCCTAAGCTCGAGCTAAACCAATCGAACCGAATTGAATTTAATGGAATTCGTCTTAAACTCAGCCCATTTTCACCTCAGTCTAAATATGAGACTTTGCACTCAAGTTGTAAAATCCGTCGCGCCGGCGAGTGACAAAACAAATATTTAAATATCTAAACATATAAGATTGAGTTGCGTATCAGTCCATTTTAAAATGTACAAATCGTACTTCATTACGTCAGCACATTTTTTTTCATTTTCATTAACTAATTTATATATCTCATGAAATAAGAGATTGATACGCAATTAACCCAAAAGATAATTACTGTACATAATTTTTATCCGTGGTAAATTTCACACAAATTGTAATTTTAATGTTATTGTCAAATTTTGAAGTACAATACAATAGTTTTTACGTTGTGCCGGATATAATCTTAAGGTAAGTTGAAATATTTAAAAAATGATGATAGATTGGTATTAGTAATTATCCTGTTATACTTTTTTTTTTTTACTTTCAAAACTAGAGTCGGTGAAAACTTCAATATTGCTGATTCTGTTACTTGTAAACAGATATTATCGTCGTGGCTTTTTAAGAATTCACACTATACAACGGCTTTATTTTTTTTTTTTTTTTTTTTTTTTTTTTTTTTTTGAGAAATTCATGATCCTTTTGCAAATTGGACATAAATCCTCTAGGGTATTGCCGGTGGTCCGTTTCAATTAGAAGTATCGTATAAATGTATTTATATGTAATATTAAAATGCAAGAGGTGAGAATAGTGATATATTATATTCAAATATAATTTTAATATTTTAAATAAATTTATATTATATATGATAGTTATTATAAATATATTTCATTAAAAATTATAAAAGTGTATATTTTTTCCTCTTTATATTCTCTATATATTTTCAAATTAAATTCTTTTTATTTGTAAATTTATATTTTTTATATTTTATATTTTTTTAGAATAAATATGATATATAACATATCATGTAATTAAAAAAATAACTTGTAATTATAAAATTAAAAGTAATTCTAATTATTTATGATATATGTTTTAGGGGTGCGTCTTCAGTAGTAATTTCAATCTTATGGGCTTTGGCAAAGAAAAGCCTACCAAATCATCGTCATTTCTTTTCCCGCGTGTTTTGGGCTTTGCTCTTGCATTAACGCGCCTTCCACGGCCACTTATGGTGTGTTTATTTGCAGAAAAGTTGAGAAGTCTGAAAAATAAAAAGTAAATAAATCGTGAGAGTAGAAAGTGGCTGAAATGTGATATTTTTAGTTTGTCTGTTTACTTGTGATGGTAAAGTGAGAGCTGAAAGATAATTTTTTTATTTATTTGATATTAAAAGTGAAGTTAAAAGCTAATATTTTAGAGCTTTAGAACTAATCTCTAATATACATTTATGAATGATGTTTTCTCTTGAGAATATGATTAAGTCCTGCACTACTATTGTTAAAATCTTTATTTTATCAAGATCCCAATGTGTTATTCTAAGACCCGAGTATTGAAATTCCATAAAATCTGGTGAACGTCTGTCAAAAAAAATTTTGGTATCCATGTGGGAACAAATTTTTTTAAAAAAAAGTCTTTGCAAAAAAGAATTTAAAAAGATCATGGTCAAGATGAATGGAAAAAGAATAGGAAAGAAAAAGAGTGAAAAAATTCCAAGTATTGGTACCTATAAAATCTGGCTGGATGTTTTGCCGAAAAGGATTTTGGATTCCATGTGGGCATTATGCGTTTTGTTCAGTTGCAATCCCCTTCTTTGTTCTCAGTTAACCATTTTATTTTATGTATTTAGCTATTGGCTCTAAATCTCTAAATTTTATTAGTTGTTCATATATTCGGATTTAAGACTACAATAGCTTGTATTTGTGTGATCTGATTGGATAGTAGAAAATTTTTTTAAGCAACTTTCAGTGATTGCGAAGACATTTCATTTTGATCCACATTTTTACTTAGACATAATCTTGACAGATTACATTTTGGCAGATATATTCTTGTTTTTTATCAAATTCTTCTTGACCTAGGTATTTCTTCAAGCCTGAAAAAAAGGATCTCAAAATTTTTCTGAAGTTTGGCTGATATCCCGACGCTTACAGTTATATTTCTTGAAATATAGAAAGCTTTTAGTTTTATCTTTTAGTTTTAGTTGTTAAGATCATTTTCATTAATACATTTGATTTTCTGTCTCTCAGCGTTAGTGTCTTGGAAAATTTTGGTTCCTTGAAGGCTTGACCTAATAACTGTTTATGTATACATTATATTTTGAGCTAATAAAATAACTTACTTACAAAAAAAAAGTAAAATTGAAAGATAATTTTCTTTTGTTTACTTAAAATTAAAAGTGAACTGAGATATAAATTATATATTTTTATATTTGTTTATTATTATTATTATATAATATATATATATTTATTTATTTAACCGCATACATCGTTATTCCGTTAAATGTGAAATTAAATATCAACCGTTAGATCAAAGAGATCAACGGTTAAAATGTTAGCTTACTAAAATATTTCAAATTGAGCTGAGAATAGCCTATATATATATATATATATATATATATATATATATATATATATATACACACACACACACACACACTCAAGTTCTCAAAAATAAGTTCACCTACTTCGCAGCCTGCGAAGTAGGTGAACTTACTGCGAAGTAGGTGAACTTATTTTAATGTATAGAAGTGGAAATAAAAATTCACTTCACCGCGTTCGCAGTGCAAAATAAGCAGCAAAACTTACATTTTAGTTTTCAGTTACATAACTTCATTCACTTCAAAGCAAAATAAACGGGCTAGTGTTCCGGTTCCCATCAGGACATCATCTCACGGTCGTTTTCTCCTCGATGACTTCTAAGCGTCCCGGCCAAATTGGCCGTGAGCATCAGTCATGATGTGGTGGGAGTCTCATCAAAACCTGGGACCATCTTCCCGGCTAACACAGCCGGAACGATTAGCATTTTCCTTGCTCCTGCGAATGTCTATAAATACCAACCTTCAACCTTCCCTCTCATCTTCTTTCTTTTTTGAGAAGAACCCTCTCATCTTCCTTCATCTTTTTCTTTTTGTTTTCCTCCATCTCTCTGCTGTTTCTTCAGCTGCTCAGAACCCTAGCTCCTGTAATCTCCTCAGATTCGATCTCTTCACAGCTAATCATTTGATCTTCGATCTACATTCAAATGTCAGATCGAGTGATGGTTCAATTCGTAGTTGACTTATCGTTCTCCGGTGGTGTTTGTTCATTGTAAATATTGGCGGCATGAACATCGTGAGGGGGGTTGCGGATCTCCTGCGGAAGTCGTCCGGCGGGCAAGGCGGAGATGGCAGCGGCGGTGGCGGTCCTTGGTCTCTCGTCCAAGACAAGTTGTCAGCTCCGACGCCTAGGATCGTCTTTGGGTAAGCTCCTTGTTCGCTGTTGATAGTTAATTCCAGTTTCTACTGCGAATTCCGTTTCATAACTCTAAACAACTTGAGTGTGAAAAATGTGGTGAAAGTAGTTGCTAATGTGAGTTCTGGAGATTAAATGACTGTAGTGGCGAGAATTTAAATCCGAGATTTCCAGTATATTGTATGTGGGATGGATGTGCTTCACCTTCTTGGGATGGGTAATCAGGAGATGGAGGGTGGAGATTGAGAAGGATTGATAATTAGTGGCACAGACGTTTCCTTCTCCCAATACAACAGCAACTTCTGAAATCCTATGTAGATCAACTTATGAGGGTATTTGTTTATTTATTTATTTTCTAAAGTCTAGGTTATGACGAAAAATGTTGCTTAACAGAAGTTTCTAAACAGCTAACATTGCTGTTTTAGTGATTGCTAAGTGTTTCATTGTACTGAGAAATCTATTGTTGACAAATCAACCTGCTTCATGTGTGGTTACAAAAGTGAATAGATATATTTTGCTGTACTATATGTTATGGTGAACTAGTGACCGTTACTGAACCTTCTGTAATTTAATGTTACTATGGTGGACTAAGAATATTACGATCTCCTGTTGGACTTGTTTCCAACATTATTTGATGCACTGTAACTGACAATACCAAATTCTTTGTAAAAGACAATTCTGAGTTGAGTTCAAAGAGTGGAGTTTAACCATATCTTTATGATTCGTCTGGAATTTTGTTTTTGTTAAGGTTCTTAACAGAGTTATAAGATAATTGGAATTCAGAATAAATAAGATAACGTACATGTATGCATAAGTCTTTGCATACAGATAATGTAAAAGAAATTGAACATAAGATGCTGATTCGTCAGTTGCCTGTATGTTCTCCAAGAGTCAGAAAGTTTGTTTGGTGTTGTTCTCATAGTCATGGATAATGCATTTTCTAAGGAAGCTCATGGGATGGTATATTATAATGTTATAGTGAATTACAAATGTAAACCTACTACCAATTACTCCTAGGGGAGGAATCATGCAGGATTTGGAATCTATTTGCTAAAAGGATTAGGTTCGTCGATCCCCAAATTTTACTATATCTTAACCATATATTTATGCCTTCAAGTTTTGAGATGTGCATTATGCGTTACTAACTGCTCGTTCTCATTGGTAACATTGTTACTGGATATCCTGGGGTGTGTGTGTGTTATATATATATATATATATAATTATGATATTGGTAACTATCATTTGTATTGAACATTGGATTTGCATAAATAGCTATTTTACTTTTGGATCTTTCATAGTTAATAAGTAAACAGGGAGAAGATCTGTAACAATTTTCAAATATATGTCTTTCATATTTAACAATTTTCTTAATAATTTCCGGTTCTTTGCCTTTCAGGAATGCTGGTGAGGAAGCCATCCTTAATACACTTTGGCAGAGATATGAAGGTGCATTTGACAAGGTACCTAGTTATATATTATAAAAAAAATGCTATGGTAATAGCTGAAAGTTACACATATTTTCTGTTAGATTCTTTAAGATTTAGCTTGAATGAACATCGGGCATCTTGACATACTGATCTATACATTTTCTAAATGTAGAAGGCAATTTACATAACCTATACAAATCATAAACAATTTCACTAAAACTAAGCTGTTTTCTGAACCTCGACAAGAGAGGTAAGAAAACAAAACTTTGCTTATTCCAGGACATGTCGATGATCGACATGATTAGATGTCCTCTTATCTAAAAATTCAATAAGATGTTGTTTTGTAAAGGTGGTGTGTTTTGTAAAGGTGGTGTTTTAACATCCTTGAATAACTTCTGAGCATGACCGTCTTTTTTTGGGGCAGATACTCTGTTTGCATAGTGTAACCTTGAAAGCGACATACAGTTTCATGCTACACCTACAGAACATACACATCAGTGCATGACCGTTAAATTAGCCATGCATCCTTAGTCATCTTGTTGAGCTTTTTTTTTTCCTTATATATTAATGTATGTCATGCTTAATTCCACTAGTTATGTGGAAAGGCCTCCGTAGAAGAGTTACATTTTCCATCTATGTTCAATTTGTGATTCAGGTAGTTTTATGCGTTTCCATCTTAGATATGGGTGTCTGATTTCTTTTTGCCACTTTTAACTAACAAAAATGTTTTCTATCACTCGACAAATTACTCCCAAAAATACCAATCAAACAACTGAGTTGGTGAAAAACAAAATCTTTGGTATTAATATTAACAATAAATTGTCCAACAATTTACCTCTAATTTCAAATAGTTTACTTCTAATTCCCAATATTTTGTTCGCTAATGCAGGATTTGATGGGTAACTCTTTGTTGGGGTAGTTTGTATGGTGCACCGAGCATTGAACTTTGAATAAAAAGACCTATATAGATTACCAGAGTAACCAATTTGATCTATAATCTGTCAAATAAATTGGAGATAGTGCTGATAAACCTGCATGTAAAACTGGTGCGTATACTAGTGTCAGATTAGTCATAAGCATGGTTTGACGTCTCGGTCGGCACGCGTCGTGCCGACCGAGACATCTCGGTGCCGCCACTTGGCGGCAACGGAACGGCCGAAACGGCTGTTTCGGCCGTCTCGACCCGTGCCGACCGTTTCGGTCGGCACGGTTGGCACATTTCGTTTTTTTTTTTTTTTTTTTTTTTTGTAATGAGCATCATCTTATGGGATATGTGGGTGTATTATTTTCAAACAACGCATGGGGTAGATTTACATGATTTAGATTTCGTCGATATCAACCACAGCAACACTTAATGTGGTAATAATTTATAATATGTGCTTTGAATTTTAACAAATGAATGAGACTTCTTGTTATTTAATTTTTATTACTATTAATAAATCTTATTTTTTTTATATAATTGTACGATTCGGCACGGTCGGCACAGTCGGCACGGCACGGTCGGCACGTCTCGAGATCTGAGTTTACCGAAACTCGAAACGGCACGGCACGGTAAACCTTGGTCATAAGATGAGAAATTGAAAATTCAGTTAATCTCCTTAGTTCTTGTAGTTAATGGTGGGTCACAAGTACAACTTACTGAGTGGAACTGGCACAAGGTCTCCATGCATGTGACCTGCAACTTTACATGCAGCTGAATAGGATCAGTGCAAAGTGCAAAAAGAATAACTATTTTCATGAACATTTTCTCTTAGCTGTCTTGTTGTAGATATGACGAAGATATTAAGTGATGTTCTTGACATGTCAGGATGTTAAAATCTGAATCTTCTTACTATCCTTTAAATTTTGTTGTATACCGTCTATCTTTTACTTGTATTGTGCAATCTGGAAATGCAACGTAAGAGCTGCACAACAATTAGTATGTGCTTTAGGCTTCTAGTTTAGGAGAGGCCGACAATGGAGAAGTCCTTTTCTCTTGAGTTTTGATGTTGGCATATTTGTCTTGTTGTTGATATGACGAAGGTAGTAAGTGATGGTCTTGACATGTTCAGGACATTAAAATCTGAATCTTCTTACCATCCTTTAAACTTGTTGTATACCGTCTATCTTTTACTTGTTTTTTGCAATCTGGAAATGCAACGTAAGAGCTGCACAACAATAGCATGTGCTTTAGGCTTCTAGTTTAGGAGAGGCCGACAATGGAGAAGCCCTCTTGAGTTTTAATGATGGCATATTTTGAATGTTGATTCAGTGGAGATATAGGTTAAACAGATTGCAGTGGTGTGTAAGAATCTAGATAAGTGGTGCTACCCTAGCTAGTGGGAAAGGCTTGGTTGTTCATCTTGATTGTCTTCTTTCAGATATGTTGCTTTAGCGTTGTCTTGGACAATGAGATGTTTTGGTATTATCTTTGCTGCCGTTTTATGTGCACAATAACATTACAGACTTATAGCAACTCCTAACGGATTTGTTACTTTTGTTCAATTTGATCATTGTACAGGCAGAAAAGAGAAAATTGCTCCAAGTGTTTCTATTGCACTTTGTAGAAACTTATAAGAACTGGGTGCCTGTCAATAACAACCAAGGACAGCAAACAGTGGGAACTGATGATACAATTGTAGGCTGTTCTTATGGGCATCCTTCCGATGTTGTTCTCGTTTTAATTCAAGAGATAGCTCGCCTAACTTCTCTTATCACTGAATGTAAGTCTTAATAATATGTTTTGGAGTCCTTTTTTTTTTGCACTTTTAGTACTTGTTATTTTTGGTATGTTAGCGGTTTGTGCATAACTTCAAAACCTGTCAGCTTTTGTGCTAATTTCAAATATCTCCTTAAAAAGCCAAAGGATAACATGCCAAATCAAATGTCCAACCTTTTTACTGATGAATTTTTTTGCTAATTTATTGCTACCTTTGACTTCAAAACCTGTCAGCTTTTGTGCTAATTTCAAATATCTCCTTAAACAACCAAAGGATAACATGTCAAATCAAATGTCCAATCTTTTTGCTGATGAATTTGTTTGCCAATTTATTGCTACCTTTGAATTGCCTTTGAATGTGTACAAGTGGCTCAACTTGATCTTCTATTAACAATATTATTGGTATTTGAAGTGATTGCTCTACTCCAGAGTTCATACCTTCATTCATACTACTCCCCTTGCCCTTATTTCTTTGCTATCTAGTAAGACTTTCCCCAAGTTACTTCGTTGTTGCAGCTAGGTGTTTATTTAGTTATCTATAGGTAATTTCGCTTCTTCACATATATAGCTTCCGTATGCCAATATGTCCGTCCAATTGAAGTAAGTTATGCTCTCAAGTTTTAAAGTTAAAAGATTTATTACCTCATTTAGATTTGATACCATCTCCTTTTTCCTCTTATAATCATTGTACACACACTCTGTAATAGATTGTTTGTTCTATTATCTCCTTTCTAGGAATGGTTATAATTTAAAGATTCTCACAGCCTACAAATTTGATTGATATATAAATTTTACTTACAGTAAATACAGGTGGTGTTAAAGTTGAATCATCTATGAACTGGAGTTTTAATACAGAGGGATTGTACGTGATGGAATGCGCAACAATCATCACCCGGTCAGTCCACAATTGCAGAGTGTTTAGCTATTACAGTGGAGTACAGAAGATCACCGCACTTTTGAAAGGTAGTGTTTCCTTTTCCCCTTTTCGAGTTTCTGCCGCTTGATGTTTGCTTGGATGTTTTGGATGATGTACACCTGATAAGTACTGTTGGCTTGATCAGCTTTCTTTATTGGTTTTGCTGCATTGTAGACTTGTAGTACGTTCCTTGTCGTACTGTAAGCCTGATCCCCACTGTCACAGACTCGCATTAATCTCATCATGAACTAAATACCATCACTTCCAAACTTTTTGAAGTATCCTGATATCACGCTTTCCTATTCTTATGTTGCACACGATTCTCAGTGAACAACTTGAGTCTCATATATATAATCCAATGTGTAATCATTTACATGTCCTACTTTTGTTCTTGATTTCCTTAAATCGTGTTCCCACTTTTGTGAGTGTTATATGCATTTAAACTTCTAACCTAAATTTTTTGTCGGTTCAGCTGCAGTTGTCCAACTCAAGACCTTGACTAGTGCAGTAGCAGTTGATGAAGAATTATCAAGTGGGGAGAAAACAAGGCTAATGCAAAAGATACTTTTATATGTTGTTTTAGTAATTTCCAGTTTTGTGGGTATGGAAAATGTTGCATTCAAAGATATTGAGACCGTAGGTCCCAGTAGTAGTATGCTGCCAAAAATTGATAATCTTGAAGGTCCATTAAGCAGGCAGACTAGGTCGTCTTCGAAAGAAAGACTTAATTGGCAGCAAAGGGCAATTGTATTAGTGATGGAAACAGGTGGCGTAAATTGGTTAGTAGGTAAGGTATGCCCTTCTCCTTCCTTTGTTCTTACTTCATCTTAGTATATAATATTTGCTAGCAAGTGTTGATTTGTCACTCGGGTGACTTATAGAACTGAGAAACTGGTTTTCGCTTCAGTATTTTGTAAGATTGGCTGTAGCATTTTCTTTTTTTTTTTCTTCTTCTGGAATGAATTTCTTATATATCTTAAGTTTTTCTACTAGCTATATGGTCTGTCATAGATTTGCTCGATTTTGCTCAGACTTACTTGTCTAAGTGTTTAATTCGCCAATTGCCATGAATTTGGAATTCAAAGGGTACAGTAACCTTGTTAGATATTTGTGAATCTACAAAGTTTTGTCCTTTTGCAGATATTTTTTATTACCTTTTATACAGTAATGCCGTGACCATACATGGGTCTGTCATGTTGCATGATCTTCACATGTCGAATGCTTGTGTTTTTAGTTATAACCCTGCTATTGCCTACTCCCCTTACACCCCCCACCCCACCCACCCCCCACACGCCATGTGCCTGACACGTCTCCTTTGTTATGTTATGTCAGGTGCATCTGTAGTACAGAGGTTCTACTGACCTTTCTAGAGTCGAAATTGTTATTTTGGAACTTTTGATTATGAATGTTAAAAGTGGCAACTTATTTATTTATTTACATTTCAGAACTTCTGCGTGTGATGCGAAGACTTAGCCTGAAGGAACAATGGATTGATTTGTCACTTCAGTTTTTAACTTTGAACACCTTGAGAGTATCTTTAAATAAAAATCCCCGGGCACAGAATCATTTCAGAAGTATTGGAGGACTTGAAGTTTTACTAGATGGCCTTGGACTTCCATCAAGTAGTAAATGTACAGTTTCAATAAGTGGTTATCTTCCTGGAGATCAGAGGTAATTAATCAATAGAAAATGGTGTGGGCAGCGTTTATATTGTTTGGTGATTTAATTTTACTTTTCTCCAGAATACGTTGAAAACTTGATCTTTATGTTCTTTTTCAACACCTGCTCATTTGTGGTTTACAGCAATTGTTGATTTTATTAAGTAATGGATGCATTTTTTGTGATTTTATTTATTACCTACATCTGTGTCGTTATCTCATCTTCAATAGACTACAGAAAATTTGATTGGCAAGACTCAAGAGCACAATAATGAGCAGTATCATCCTGCATACGTATTGAAAGTTGGTGGGAAAAGGGCGGGTTGTTGTTCTTTCTGCCGTTGTCGTTAGCGTCTTTACCGATGGTTTCTCTTGTTGTCTCTTTGTACATCAATGTTGAACTATGTGCTGTTTTTTTTTTTTTTTTTTTTCTTCTTCTTTTAAACAGGCTCTTTAAGTCAAATGAAGAAAGAAGAATGCTGAATACATGAAAGTTGATGTTAGGATTAAGTATTGGTTCATTGCTGCAGC
Organism: Xerophyta viscosa; assembly: GCA_002076135.1. Lineage (NCBI taxonomy): Eukaryota > Viridiplantae > Streptophyta > Magnoliopsida > Pandanales > Velloziaceae > Xerophyta > Xerophyta viscosa. Next base: position 4,120,273 of record MJHO01000006.1, on the reverse strand, counting down.
TAGACAACATACTGCTAGTTCAGGCTTGGCTGTAGTTGGGTAGTTAATACATATATCATGAAATAACATTTGCATATTTCCCAGAATGTGCTTATAGTTGGTAGTGCCTGTGTGTATGAATTGGTTTGTGCGTGTGCGTTCTAGAATGTTCTCGTTTTTGTATGTAACTCTAGATCAGGGATTTAACAAGAATTGTCTAGTTTATGGTTTAAACCTCTCTGCACTTTAGGGTTTACGCTGTTCAAAATAATGTACATTTTGATGAAATACATCTAAATATTGAGTTATTGACTAACATTCTGGCTGCTATTTTGCAGAAATAAAATGCATGTTTTTGGCATTTTCCATCTACAAATTCTCTCTTTGGAGGTTTTGCGGGAGGCTACGTATCCTTAATTGAGTGCTATTTAATCTTCAAACAATGACAAGAAGCATCATATGAAGTGTAGAAGGCACAACAACGTGACTTTTCTCTGAAATTAATATAGTGCAATTTCTGTTCTGTTAGAAAACATCACTGTCTTGCAAACCTTAGTTTCAGATTGCAATTGATTGTCTTTCTTATTACAAACCTTTTTTTTTTGGTTATTCATTCAACAGTGAATGCGAAGCGTTTTTAAGTTTTATATGAGGCATTAATTTGATTTACTGTCTTTGTGACCTTAATTTTGTTTCAGCTTTGGAAATATAAGTAATTTACAGTTTCTTTGCGAAAATGGACGGGTTCATAAGCTTGCAAACAGTATTTGCTGGCCTGCTTTTATGCTTCAGGATTTGCAACGGCAGGATTCAAGTTCATCTGAACCTGTTTCTGATGTGTTCAAGTCAAATTCTTCAGCTGATCCTGGATGCGAGAAGCTCCCGGCTTTTCGCATTATGGATCAAAGTAGTTCCTCTAGCTTCACTGAGTGGAGTGCATATGCTGTTAAACTGGCCAAAGCACTTTGCTCTTTCCTTCTTGCACCTGAAGATCTAATCTTCCATCTAGGCCAAGCATCAATTTGCCAGAGCTCTGTGCCTGTCTCATTTGCCTATTGGGAACTTGCTATTAAGTGGATAGTGAAGGTTCTTCTTGCTGTATTTCCCTGTATTAAAGCTTGCTGCTTGGAATCTGAACTTCCAAATCATATAAGGTGCATATCTAATCATCTAAGCCCCTTTTTGTTGATGACTTTCCACTATTCACTTTTGCATGTTAATTGCATTCTACCTAAGTATTATAAAATATTACACCTGATTGTCTCTTTTTAGTATTCACATATTTTGACTAGCTGAACCCATTTAGTGAGATGGAGCTTAACCTTCTTGCACAATTTTGTCTGTTGTTTTATTTTCCTATACTTGTACATGCTGTGTCTGAAAGTTCTGAATATAGTAACACTGCTTCACCTTGATTTGGTAGATTAAGTTATAACTCTATCAAGGAAAAGAAAGTCTTAAATGCTAGGAGAAGAAGATTATTTTTCTTAAAGCAAATGATGTATACAATGTGAATTGTGACAAGGACAGAGGTGGTAATTGATGCTAATCTCCTTAATGTTGAGAAATGTATGTGATAGATTTTCAAAAATGGAGACTTACAAATCTAAGGGCTAAGGGTAAGTTGATAGCCAAATTATAGCACTCCCACTACAGTGTCAAAGCATAACTATGAAGTCATATTTTTGTGTACCTTAATTTTGAGGCAGCCTACACTGAAAAACCTCTTGCATAAGATGTCAGCAACAAGGTTTTTATGCAGCTTGTGCTTATGGAGATGCATCGCAATTAGCCTATGTACTTCTTATAATGATGAGATTCTATGCTATCTTTGCTGTTTCAATCTATATTCACTGCTTGGGACTTGTTTGTAGGCCTATCAAATCCTTATTAAAACATAAAAGTAGATATGTTTCATAAATGGCCATTTCTTTCTACTCAACTGTGCTTCCAAAATGCTTATTTATCAATCATTTATCTTGCTGAGTGATTGGAGAAGTCAACTCTTCATCTCCTGAAAGTTGATACGATTTGTTGAGTGATTTGAGAAATCAACTTGATATCTTTAGAAAATTAGGTTTTTCGCAGAAGGGAAAGTGCAAAGATGTGTATACTTGAAATTTGAGCTATGCCCCTTGTATTGTTGCTGGAAATCTGATCACACATTGCAACATGCTTGAGTTTTCCTATCTATATTCTGGTGCAATTTCATATGTTTATTATGTTAGAGAAGCAAATTTAGAGCACTTAAAATCTTTTTGTGTTTTTTATCCTAATTTTATTCTTATTAGAGTTGATATCGCTGTATACTCCTGCTTTTCGGGTGTAACATACAGAACTGTACTTTGAATTGATGACGGTGGATTATGCATTTTGACCATGTAATGCAGCAATAACTTTACGTCAATTTTGACGAGACCTTATATTTAAAAATAAAAGTCTAAACATATAATTATAGAGAATATTTTCAGAAAATGTTTTATATATATATATATATATATATATATATATATATATATATATATATATATATAATGTTGAATACATAGTATCATTTGGTTATTTAACATGCATTTCCTCTCAACGCAAAGCAGCGGAAGGGTATCACGTGTCATGTGGTCAAAATGTAGGATCCCTTGTGTAAAGTTTTAGGTGTTAGATTCCTCCAAAGAGTCCAAACATTAGGGGTATAAGGTGACATTAACCTTGGAAAAAATTTAACAGTCGTTGCGTTTTCTTCTTACCACTTGGATTTGTGTTTATAAAGCTTTTGACAGAAATCTCTCTTTTGCTTGGAGTTATGAAGTTATATTCCTGTGGATCTAAAATGTAGTTATTTATTCAAACTCGCCAATGTTCGGCTCTGAGCCATTTCCTATTTGCCCCTGATCATGGACGAGTTGACAAGTCATATTCAAGACGATGCCCTTGGTGTGCTGTTTGTTGATGAGAGTGCATTTGTTGATGGCACTAAAGAAGGGGTTTGCGCTAGACTGGAGTTATGGAGGGTGACTTTGGTATCTAAGAATTTAAGCTAAGTAGGATAAATGCCCGAGTATAAGGAGTGCAAGTTCAACTGAGTATATGGAATAAAAGTTGGTTGCAATGGTTTGGTCATGTGAGACGGAGACTACTAATGGCATCCCTATAGAATATGTGGGTCTTTCAATAACGGGTGGAAGAGAAGACAAGTTAGACCAAGAAAAAGTTGGAGAGTGATCATCGGAAGAGATCTGATCTACTTAAACCTCTATGAAGACCTGTTTTTCAATCGAGCTTAGTGGCGATTGAAAAATCCGTGTTGGCCATACCGATGCTTAGCTGTAGGGTCTTTTTTCCTGTAATTCTCAGCCTTGTATTGCCTTCTTGACATCTCTTTTTTTTTTTTTTTTAATAAAAAAAAAGTTTCCTTGCTGTATGCTTCATTCTCTTAGCTTGCTTGGACGTGTATTGTGTGAAAGGTTTTGTATGCTTGTGCACTGGTGTGCCTGTGTGTTTTAGTTATCGAAACTGAGGGTCCTATGTAAAGAACCTCCTCTAGGATATGACTGCATACATCTCACTTTCTTAAGACCTCGATTGGCGGGATTTATTACTGGGCATTGTTGTTGTGTTGTATCTTAGCTTATTTTTTATGTTTTTAGCATTTGTATAATACCATTTCTTGTTTCCAGGATCTTAGCAAATACTTTGCAGCACTACTTTCTGTGCACATTCAGAAAGCTTCTTGTTTCTGCACCAGCCCTGCTTGAAGTCTTAAGGGAAGAAGGTCTATGGGACCTAATTTTCTCGGAAAAGTTTTTCTATTTTGGCCCATCTTTGGAAGAGTTGTCTGCAGATTTCATCCCTACTGATGTGATAACAGTACCTTCTGATGTCCTGAATGTTCAAGAAGGAAGTTCTGATGTTAACATTCTTCAAGCTGAAACCGTTTCCTTTCTGGAGTTCGCTGCAACATTAAATGGAAATTCTAATAACATGGTAATTCAATCTCTTTGGTCAAGTTCTTCACTCCAATATACCTTCAAAGCTTTTCATATAGATAGGAAATTATTTTTAGTAGGTTGTTTTGTGTTTATCATTTTTAAATAAGTTTCTGTTAACTCCTGTTTTAATGCCAGAGCTAATTTTGGTTTCTTTATCCATTTCTAGATAGTCACTACGATTATGTTAATTTAGTTGTCCCTGTTGCACTTAATGCATGCTCTTCTATTGTGATAAGTATTCTTTAAGTTTCTTATTCTTTGACATTTGTTGTCCTTTGTTCTTTATTACTTTGGCAGCCAGAATGTTCAGTTTTACTGGACACGCTCGAGCAATCTGCTTGCAGTCCTGAAGTTTCTAATATTCTTTTGAATAGCCTCCGACGGATTTTGCAACTTGCACTTGAGCAAAGTCATGATTCATTTAGGTCATTGGATGCGATTGCTAGGGTTCTAAAGGTTGCATGTATTCAGTCACAAGAACTCAGAAAGTTGAATATTTCAGAACAAGAAATTGATGGTGACACTGGTGGAAGAGGCACTTCGCGAGCTTCCATGGATTCTTCTAAAAGTTGGATGTCATGCTTGCAGTCCGCCTTAGAGCTTTTCAAAGAATATTTTTCAACTGTAGAGGACGCAGGAACTCAGATTTTGAAGAATACTAGCTGTATTGATTGCTTATTTGAGTTATTTTGGGAAGAAAGTCTAAGGAAGGATATTCTGGAGCATATTCTAGCACTACTAAAGGTACGAGATTATTTATTTGTTGTTTGTTTTACTCTGCTTGATGTGAAGTTTGGTACTTGAGGTTCTTACAGACGCACTTTTTCTTTAGTTACCTCCATCACCTGATGATAAACAAGCTAAGTTACATTTATGCTCCAAGTATTTGGAGATCTTTACTCGTGCAAAGGAAAGGGAAACACATTTTGCAGAATTGTCAGTGGAGCTGTTGACTAACATCAGAGAGGTCCTAACATGTAATCAAGTGGTAGGTTCTACTGTGCTGACACATTTTATACTATTTGCATTGATATTCTTATTTGGTTATTAACGGTTATATCTTCATATTTCACAGTATTACCAGAAACTATTTCATGATGGTGAGTGCTTTTTGCATATAGTTTCATTATTAAATGGAAACCTGGATGAGAGGATTGGTGAGCAACTAGTTTTGAATGTCCTGCAAACGTTAACTTTGCTTCTTGCTGAAAATGATGACTCAAAGGTACTTCCATCCTTTCCTCTACCTCCTCCTCTCTGTTTAACCTACTTTCTATTAAGAAGTTAATGTATGCATCTCATTTTGTAGATTTTGTGGATGCTATTTATATGTACCATGGGTACAGTCTCTTTTTTTCACGTGAGGGAGCACCCTTTACATAAAGAAAGGAGATACCCTTCAATGGATAATGTTATGGAACTTAACATCCATAAATGATTTTAATAGTCAAGTACTGTAGTATATTTTTACCAGAACATTATCTGGGTTTACAAAGTTGAACTCCTTAGGTATATCGTTGTAGTATTAGTTTTTCCCATATTTTTTATGCTTCTATATGCTTATGTCTTAAAGTGTTTAACATTAAGTCCAGTTTGAAGATTTGGGTTTTTCTTATAGCTACTTAAGATATGGAACAAAGGTATCTTGTGGACGTAAACCATAGTAGTTTCTAGGAGGTGTCAATTCCCTGGTCTCTTAGTTTAACAAAATTTCTTATAGCTACTTTTTCAAGTTGCAGATTTATTATAATACCTTTAATGGATAAAATGGAGAAATGGAGGGACATCGAGCATGGAGGGATGGCAAAAATGGAGAAGTTGAAACCTGCAAGGATCTGTCTATTAGAATGCTTGGCTATGAATTGCAACATGTGTTGGAATTAAAGCATGGGAGAAATAAGAATGTTACGCTGCGTGCATGCATGGACACATGACTAAAAATCAGATTAGAAAATGAAGTGATTAGAGAGAAAGTTGGTGTGGTATATAAACAGAATGAGATAGAGAAAATAGTTTGAGATGGTTTTTACTTGTAAAACAAAGATCTTTTGGTATGAGATGTGAGGTGATAGAAATGACCCCCTATCAAGGGAGGTACGGAGGCCAAAGAAGAACCAGTCAGTAACTGTGAAGAATGAGCTAATTTATAAGAACATGAAGAAAAGATATGGTTCATTATGCTATAGTAGAGTATATTTGCGTACGAAGATTCATGTAGCCAACTCCATCTTGTGGAGGACTAAGATTTTTTATTGTATAGTTTTTGGCAATTTGATACACCTTCAAAATTTTTATCCTTACAGTGTGACCTTCCCATGCATTCTTTCAAAATTCACAAAATTTTTGTTGGTAGGTTGCTCAAAAGGTACTCTGGGGCTATTGAGTATTTGATAAGATTTTGCTTGTGCCAAGCTATAATTTTGTCATGTCGTAGGGTACTTTACTACATTCAAGTGGAGCCTCTCTTTTTGGTATTCTAATGAAAGAAAAAAAATATTGAATATGTTCTGGATGGCCGGAGGCTTTGTAAAATGGCTAAACTTTGGAGTTATCAGTAAGAGTGCGCGCAGTTTAGAATTTGTTTATTCATAGAATAAATATGTTTGTGTATAATGTTTATGATTGTTAGATGTTTGGATCTCCTTTTGAGAAACTAATAAGAACAATAATATTGAAAAAATCTACCAAGGTGATCATAAATTGGTCTCCCTCCATCTTTCTTTTTCTTGGGCCTTCCATTTGTCAATAAAACAATACCTTCCAATTGTCATTAACATAATGCTCATACTTGCACTATGCAGCTCGCCTTTAGGGGCCTTGTTGGCAGTGGTTATCAAACATTGCAGAGTTTGCTTTTGGACTTCTGCAAATGGAAGCCAAGTGAAAGTCTTTTAGATGCACTTCTTGACATGCTGGTGGATGGAAAATACGAAAAAAACAAAAGCTACATAATAAAGGTAGTTTAAGATGCAATCTTTATTTATGTTCATTACTACAGTCTTATATTTCTGGATACACCTGAAGTGATTGATTGATAACTATTCGTGAACTAGATCGTTTCCTCTTGCTCATCCAATTGAGTTTATGTTTCATTGGTTTTGCAGAATGATGATGTCATTATGCTATTCCTTAGCGTTCTGCAAAAGGTCTGCATTCATTTCCAATCTTGCTCTATTTAGAATGTCTTTTCTTTCATAATTTAACTATCTCCTGTTGGTTGGCAGAGCAGTGCCCTGCTGCAGCATTATGGGATTGACATTTTACTGGATTTGTTAAGAGAGTGCATTCCTAATCGAACATCGTGCTCGAGAGCGGGGGTTTTAAGTTTTCTTCTTGATTGGTTCTTTCTTGAAGAAAGCGATGTGATGATATCAAAAATCGCAAAGCTTATACAGGCAGTTGGTGGCCATAGTATATCGGGAAAAGACATACGTAAAATATTTGCTCTCCTCAGAAGCAACAGGCTTGGTTCTAATAAAAGACATGGCTCCTTGCTCCTTAGAAGCATTCATTCTATGTTGAAGGAAAGAGGACCAGAGGCCTTCTTTGAGTTTAGTGGATCCAATTCTGTATGTGCTCGTACTAACACCTTTTTCTTTTCTCTTCTCAGTGTTTAATGTAAAGTGCTCATATTTCTTTCATTAGTCTTATATGAAGACGTTTTTTAGATAAAGTCGATATGGCGGTCACATTGCCAATTGCTTTAGAAATGAAATGTGTGACATAGGCAATCACATTTCGTAAATATATGGGATATAACTCCAGCTTCTCTGTTACGACTTTTATCATGCCTAGAGTAAGACCAGGTTTAGGAATAATTCATAAAGATTGCTTAATGTGATGAAGTACTAAAGATGTGGTAATACTTGATCGCAAATATATTGGAAAGACATCTCAACCTAATCGGTTAGGTTTAGCAAACAGAAATCACTAAATTTCTGTATACTGGTGGAATTTTAAGAATTGTTAAGACTTGATGGCAATTGTTCAAATAAAGGTAGTGTTCGTTATTTAGAATTTCTGTATCTAGTACTAACGATGTATGCGTGTACATCTTCACGTTAGGTAGCTGCTAGCATATCTTTCAGTAATTGGCTGATTCTTTCCTAATTGTTGTGATTATTCCTTTGGTTGTCCTATTACCATAGGGTGTTTGTAACCAAGTTGATGCTACTGCTGTGATCATAATAGATTTGATTTTAATTTAAAGTGTTGGGGTGAGCTTTATTTTGTTTTATGTTTTATAATGGGCAACACTACTGTTAAAGCGTTTCCATGAAGGTCGCAATTGTTAAATATTCTGTCATCATTTGTTCATTAAATGACTTCTATTAACCTTGTTGATGGTTTGTTCTAAGTAGGCAAATCATAGATGATTCCATCTTTTGGTGGATATGTAACTTTTATAGTTTTATGGCATGGGTTTTTAATCCTTTTCCAACTTTGCTATTATATTCAGCTGTTTATCTGATGCATCAGTATTAGCAGTTGATCTCACAATTAATCTCTTCTTTGCCCCTTCCTCTTTTTCCTGGTTGTATTTGCTAATCCAATATCCTTGTTAGATGTTTAAGAAGAACCACTTTACCTCTACGACAATCTAATAATGAAATTTGCGAGACTAGTTCTTGATCGCTTGTCTTCATTTGTGCTGCAGGGCATTGTGTTGACTACACCTTTGCAATGGCCATCCAATAAAGGGTTTTCCTTTTCATGTTGGTTGCGGCTAGAGGATGTACCAAGAGTAGGAAACATGGGCCTCTTTTGCTTTTTGACCGAAAATGGGAAAGGCTGTGTGGCAATGATTGGAAAAGGGCAACTGATTTATGAGGTATAGTGCTTTTCCTATTCATAGTAAAATGTCTGGAAATATATCTTAGTTGCTTGTTTCTTTCTGTATAATGTCAGATGCGTAATGTTGTCTCAAATTTGTTTTTGAATCCGTTAAGTGAAATTTGAAGGCTTAATTTTCTTATTTGATGTTATCTAAATTTGTTAACTATTTCAGTTTCTTGCTCATAACTAAAAAAAAATGCCTTGCAGTTTGCTGTGATCCTTTAAAACATTTATAACATCAAAGTATATCATTTTGGAATGATTAAATGTAGAGCGACACTGTATCCTGATATGTATTCCATACGCATATGGAAACACTTAAAGAACACAAGTTGATTTACACTACCAAGTTTTTGCATAAGGTGGGTGTTAGAGCATTTCAAAGGTTCATATTTCCATTCTTAGAACGGAAACTTTTCTTTAACCATTATCTCATGCATGATTCAATTTAAATCCATCTGTGGTTCATATTAGTAGCATATAGCCTATGTCATGAGACTCATGACATGCAAGTGTTGAAGTAGATTTGTCAAATTTGTACCACTTTTGGGTTGTACACCAATAACCTTTTGAAGAAAGTTCTATCCTGAACTATTTAAAAAAAAAAGATTAACAATGCTTAGTATCTAAGATTTTAGTTTTCTGAGTTTGCCTCATAACAATGTTCTCATTTTAGAGAAGCAAACATGAGTTATAAATTTGTTGAAACATCACGAAGCATTTGTTTGTTTACAGTATACAGTTGTTCATAAACTATTCTGCATATGACCATGTTTTAGTTTCCAAGTTTCTCTTACCAATATCATATTTTTCACAGTCCATCAGCCAGAAGCGACAATGCGTTGTTCTACCTCTTACTCTTCAGCCAAGTAGATGGCATTTCCTTTGCATCACACATAATATTGGGAGGGCATTTTCTGGTGGTAGCTTGTTAAGGTGTTACATTGATGGAAATCCTGTGTCATCTGAAAAATGCAGGTATGCATGATTTTTTATGGTTTATTTATTCATTAGAAATATTATTTGCAGAGTTGTATCTTTTTCCTTATAGTCTCTAAGAAGTTCAGAAGCTCAATTCTCTTTTCCAGGTATGCAAAGGTTAGTGATGTTTTAACATACTGCACAATAGGAACTGAAATGCCATCCATCTATGAAGAGAACAATCCGTTTAGCGTGGAAAGGTCATCTCCTTTTCTTGGTCAGATGGGCCCAGTTTACATGTTTTCTGATGCCCTTAGTTCGGAGCAAATTAGAGGAATATATTGCCTTGGACCAAGCTATATGTACTCTTTTCTCAGTGATGAAGTTCAACTTGTTTCTGACATTTCTATATATAATGGCATTCTAGAAGCAAAAGATGGCCTTACATCAAAAGTCATTTTTGGTGTGAATGCACAGGTGTATACTCTTTTCTAAGTGTCTAAACATTTATGAAAAGGATTTTAGGCATGCTAACCGGGATCCATTATGCAGGCTAGAATTGGAAAGACTTTGGTTAATGTTCTTCAACCACTTGATAGTTCGGCTGATAAAAGTGTGATTGGGGCGACTGTGATGGATGGTTCTAAATTATGTTCACGCCGGCTGCTGCAAGAGATTATTTACTGTGTTGGCGGAGTCTCTGTATTTTTTCCCCTGTTGACCCAGCTTGATAGGGTTGAGAAAGATGGTAACCAGAAAGACTATATATTCAACAGGTCCATTGTCACAGATAAGCTTGCAGCTGAAGTTATTGAGCTTGTTGCCTCGGTTCTGGAAAGCAACTTAGCGAATCAGCACCAGATGCATATGCTTTCTGGATTCGCAATTCTTGGCTTTTTATTTCAGTCTGTCCCACCGCAGCAATTAAACACCGATACACTTTCAGCCTTGAAGTATATGCTTAATGTTCTGGAAAATTGCGGTAATAAGATTTTCATAGCTTGGTTGTGAATAAGTTCATTATCACTAATATGTTTATTAACTCAATTCCTTTGTTCAATTTGCAATGCTATTACTTTTGTGTTTAGGTATGTCAGATTTACTGGTTAAAGAAGCCATATTGAGGATTTACTTGAATCCACACATTTGGGTATATGCAAGTTATGAAGTGCAAAGAGATCTATATCTGTTTCTTCTTCAATATTTCGAAAATGATAGAGGCTTGATAGTTAAACTTTGTGGCCTTCCACGGATTCTAGATATCATATGCCAATTTTACTGGGACAAAGCTGATTCTCAAACAGCTTTTGGAAGAAAACCTCTTTTGCATTCTGTAACAGGACAAGTAATTGGAGAGAGACCCAGCCAGGAAGAAATTCGTAAAATCCGTCTTCTTCTTTTGAGCCTAGCAGAAATGAGTTTAAGGCTAGTTGACTGCATCATCTTTCATTAAATATTCCTTATTTATTGATAGACTTCATTTTAATATCATCTATTCTCCAAATTGACATGAAAACAATGCTTTTTCAGGCAAGAAGTTTCAGCACCTGATATTAAGGCTCTTACAGCATTCTTTGAGCGTAGTCAGGACATGGTATGCATTGAGGATGTATTGCACATGATTATTCGGGCTCTTTCGCAAAAGACTTTGCTTACATCTTTCCTTGAACAAGTAAATCAGCTTGGTGGGTGTCAAATGTTTCTAAGTCTTCTTCAGAGGTGAGATATCTTCTCTGTAGCTGTGCTGACTGTTACGTAGTACTACATCTTGGCTGATGATAAGGTTCTCAATATACTTGGTTGTGTATCCTTACCTCGCATACGTAGTAAGCTTCTTTTTGTGCATCAGAAGATACTTGATACCATTCTTTATCATTAGCACACTTAGAGTTGAATCTGAGGATAGAACCTTTTAGAGTAGGGGAGACATACCAGCTTCACATATACATATCAAGTTGTTGCAAAGACATGCATGCGCACATATGACCATCAACGCAACGATATAAATTTTCATGCAAATATGTCAATATCATTTAAGGCATCACTGAGGAATTAAAGTTAAAGCCAGGTATGAATAATCATCAAAATTAGCAAGTTGTCAATGTCAGCATTTAATCCGTACAGTAGTATAGTATGCTGCTTCCAGCGTTTGATGTGTGTCAGAGTTCAATGATTTGAATACTCTGACGCTGGTGTGTTTTAATTATCTTTGTACGTTTAAGCTATTACATTTCACAAGATGGCAGATGAATGTGCTTAGAATGGAGGTTAAGCGAATGTTTGGTGTATGATGTAATGGCATATTAGACTACACAGCATGAGGGTTGCATTGGAGCTCTATCAAGTTACCATGTTTGGCTGATGTATAGCATGGGCTAGATAGCCTTGAGTTATTTGATTCACAACCCACTCTTATAGAAATACTCCTTGCATGCATATTGTATTATTATACTACTTATTAGTTAAAGGTTATGCTGTTGTCATGTTAGCTTTTCATCCTCTGGTTGAGAAAATCAGCACTTCCCTCCTTTTGATTCTACCTAAAATGCTCCTTATTTTTTGCTGATAATTAGGGAACTGGAGCCCATCAGGCTGCTAGGTTTGCAATTTTTAGGAAAACTTTTAGTTGGGCTTCCCTGCGAGACGAAAGAAATAAGGATTTTTAGTCTTTCAGTTGGTCGTTCTAAATCACTTCCAGAAAATCAAAAGAAGGGGGGAAGCATGATCCAACAGCAAATATTTTCTTCAATATCTCAGAGGCTATTCAGATTTCCTTTGTCAGATCATCTATATGCCACATTGTTTGATGTTCTTCTTGGGGGTGCTAGTCCGAAACAGGTACATGGTTTCAAGTTGTTGAATGTTCAATTTTAGTTTATTACAAATATCATATTTGCTGATTGCAGGTCATGCATGAAATAGTGACTGGTAAATTGTTTTTTCTTTATCATATCGTATTACTAGATTTTTTTTCATTCTAATAAATCAAGGCTGTCCACAGGTATTGCAGCAACAAACTCAAGCCGAAATCCAGAAGACCAAGAAAAATACTTCTCACTTTTTGCTTCCTCAGATTCTGGAATGCATTTTCAAATTCTTGGTAGAATGCAAGGAGATTTCAGCACGGGAAAAAATTTTAACAGATCTACTTGATCTTCTAGATTCAAATCCTTTGAATATTGAAGCTCTCCTGGTATTTTGTTAGTTCTATTGAAAAAAACATGTCAAATCAAGAATGCCATGTATTGATCAAGTATTTATTTAACAGGAATATGGCTGGATGTCCTGGTTGGCTACATCTGTAAGACTTGAAGTCTGGAAAAAATGCCCTTTGCAAACCCAAGCTAACAATTCTTCGGTTAACGAGCTAATGCTTATAAGAAGCTTCTTCTGCATTGTCCTTTCCCACTGTTTGTGCTTTGTAAAAGGCGGCTGGCAACACTTAGAAGAAACAGTCAATTTTCTTCTTTTGAACTTTGAACAGGTCTGCCTTTGCTTATTACATACTGTTGAAACACCATCTAGAACTCAAATACGATAACTTGAAGTTTTGCAGAGTGAATCGCCGGATCCTGATATACTGCGTGATATCCTTGGAGATTTATCCACAAATCTGGTTGAGATATCTTCTAAGGAAAATATCTTCTCTTCACAACCATGTCGGGATAATACTTTGTATTTTCTAAAACTTATTGATGAAATGCTTCTCAGTCAAGACGGCAATAATCTTCTGGTATAGTTATCAAATTTTCATTTTAGAAAATCTAGTTTAGCATTTATCTATTCATCTCAATTATCTTATTATTCTATGGTAGCATTGCTGCTTCTAGCAAATTATGCCAAAGATAACAAGTTTTGCTTTTTTTTTTTAATTATCTTTTTTCTGTCTTTTTTTATTTTTCATTGTTCTTGTTGGAAGCTGCCATATGTTAGCTTAAACCCTTTTTTTGGTGTTTGGTCTTTAGATTCCTGGCGTTGGAATTTATTCAGAAACTGCATTAGATAATGATCAACCAGAGATTCAGAAGGAAATTGTCTATGCCGTTACTGAAATATTGATTTCTGATGCTGATGATTCATTGCCAAGGTACTCTTTGTATGTTAAGTATTAACAATCGTTTTATGTTGGCTTTCGAATAGTTGTTTGCGGAACGTGTTCCAGATGCCCATGAGTGAATACAGATGCATGGAATAGTGCTTTACTCGTGTGGAGAGTAGTCTTGTTCTTGCTTTGTTTTAGAGTCAATGTGGTGCTTCATTCTTTACACCATGTCTATACGCAACATTTTGATGCCAAAATATGTTATACATTCCCATCTTAATAAAAAAGGGGCTATTCGGGGAAAAGGTGGGGGGGGGGGGGATACGTCAGTCATCGAATCAAAGCGGGATGCTACAAGTATAAAATGGCATCGGAGATTTTGTGCAATACAAATTTTTTTCGTTAATTGATGGAAAGTATTATCCAAGCTATAAGATCGGCTATTTTCGGCACGAATGTTGGCCGATTAAACAACAATATATATAGCGCATAAGGATGGCGAAGATGGGGATGAGGCGATGAGTCTACCAGTCTATTGAAGATGGTATCCTAAATGAGGTGATAAGACAAAAACTGTAAGTGGTGTCGATTGAAGACAAGATGAGGAAAAGGCGGCTATCATGGTTTGCTCATTTGAGTTGGAGACCAATAATTGTAACCCTTAAATAACAAGTGGAAAAGAAGAAGAGGTAATGTGACCTCATCTCTATCTTTGTCCTGTTAAAGCTCTCTTTCCAATTGCTACACAATACCTTGATGTCCAAATCTCTAATGACCACTCCCTTGTCCTCCAATCCCGAGCCTTCTTGCCTCCTCAGGTCGTTTCCACTTCGAAAAAATTTGGGAATGTCACCCAGGCTTCTGGCATATGATTCGCTAATGGTGGTTGTCGCTTCATATGCTGAGAGCCCTGTCCATCAATTTGCCTGAAAACTTGCTATTCTTCATCGTTGCCTCGCTCACTGGACTAGGACTAGTTTTCTTCATGTCAATTCTACCAAAGTCTCTCTCCTTGATGAATTCACATCTCTTGAACTACGTGGAGAAAGTCCCGCTTGGGCTGAGTCGGACATCATTAGAAAAATGGCCATATAGGAGGAATTACAGTCTGTTATTCAGTTGGAAGAATGTGTGTGGCGGCAGCAGTCCCAGGTTGGGTGGCTCCAGGAGGGCCACAGTTACACGGCTTTCTTCCATCGTGTTGCCAACTCCCGGAAACGGCGAAGCATTAGTACCTATATATCCGATGGCCATTCATCATTTGCGAACCCAGCCACTGTCAAGAACTCTTTCCTCAATCATTTTACTTCCATCTTCGCTGGGAGGCTGACTGGACAATTGACATGGATTGGACCAGGTTGCTCGGCAATATTGCTCATGGGCCTACCTCCTCCAATTCTCCGTTCTCTTAGGATGAAATTTGGGCGGCCATCTCGGATATGGAATCTCTGAGCGCACCTTGCCCCGATGGTTTTCTTGCCTATTTCTACAAAAAATGTTGGCATATTTTAAAATCTGACATCCTAAACATGTTCGCTGCTTTGTACTCGGCAAATGCCAGTATCTGACCTTTGAGCTACTCGCTAGTTGCCCTCGTTCCCATGTTTGATTGCCCTTCCGCTGTCTCGTACTACCGCTCTATTGCCCTCCAAAACGTGACATTCAATATCTTCACCAAGGTCCTTGTCAAAGCGCCTCAAAGTCCACATCCCTGCTTTGGTTGACGCCTCACAAACGACATTTATTGAAGGCAAGTTGATTATCGATGGGGTAGCTGCGTCGAAAAGGTCATCTACCAGTGTAGCAAGTGCGAGGCAAATATGATTTGCTCTTAAAACTGGACTTTGAGAAAGCTTTTGATAGGATGAATTGGACTGCGGTGCTGGATTGCCTCCGTGGACTTAGTTTCGACTCTCTCCGGATTTCTTGGATCTTAGACATCCTATAGACTACTAGGCTATCTCTCATCCTCAATCGCTCGGCAGAATGGTACTCAAATGCACTAGAGGGCTTCGTCAGGGTGATCCACTCTCCCTTACCTTTTGGTTGCTAACGTCCTTGCTAAGATGCTTCGGTAGAGCAACAGGCAGGGTGGATTCACGGTTTCATGGAATGTGACTTGATTGTGAATAGGGTTTTTGGCCTTCAATATGCTGATGTCACAATCATCTTCTTAGAAAAGGATGTCCGTCAGCTTGCCGTGCTCAAAGTTCTGCTTCGAGTCTTTGAAGGTGCTACTGGCCTCAAAGTTAACTTCCACAAATCTTCTCTACTTGTCATTATTGGTTGCGCCATTGAGTCTCAAGTTTGGGCTGACCTCTTTGGGTGCAAAAGAGGTCAGTTCCCTTTCAACTACCTTGGGTTGCCCATTCGGGCGGAAGATTGCTTAGACAAAACCGGTTTACCACTTATCCAAAATGAATCGTAGTTTGGCAGCATGGAAAAGACGCTTCCTTGTCCCTAGGGGGCCGCTTCACTCTCCTCAATTCTGTATTGGACGCCCTCCCCACCTATATGATGCATTTCCATCTTGTTCGGCACATTGACTCTCTCCGCCGTCAATTCCTCTAGGGTCGAGGAGTTGCTCAACGCCAGGGAATTCCTTTAGTCTCATGGCAATACATCGCACGGCCCAAACCCTGTGGTGGCTGGGGGATCCTGGACATTCGATCTTTTAATCTTGCGCTCCTCTGCAAGTGGTGGTGGAAGCTATCAACAGATAACTGCTCCATTTGGAAATTACTATTCATCCATATCAATGGTGGTGAAGAGATTTGGCTCAGTTGCGGTAGATGGCCTACAACGAGATCTTGGCTTTGTTGCCGTCTCATTAGCTTTCATAGCTTTTTCTCCATATCCTCTCATGTTCAAGTGGCTTCTGGTAACACCATCTCTTTCTCGATGATTGGACAGGCCATGGGCCCCTCAGTGTCAACTACCCGATCTCTTTCTCGGTTCGAAGCGCCTCCCACTTGATGGCTGACAGGGGCGCAAGGGATTGGCTCCCTTGCTCCTTCTGGACACTTACCGCGCTGCTCAAATGCAAGCTATTCGCCTGGCTTGCCTCCCATGAACGGATTCTTACCATGGACCGGCTCCAACGCATGATGATACCTGCCCGCTCTGTGTTTCATCTCCGGAGACCATTCAACACTTATTTCTCTCATGTCCTTATTATGCTGACGTCTGGAGTCCGCCCTCCGTGCTCTTGGACTTTCATTCGTGTAAACCACCCCCCCCCCCCAAACACACACACACAACTTTTATGCTCTCTGGACTACCTGGAGGGAGAACCTACACCCACACGACCTCTGCATCGCTTGGGATTACCTTTGGATTGCTTTCTTTTGGTGTCTTTGGCTAGAACGTAATAGACAGATTTTCCAGCGGAAAACTACAAAAGCTCAATGGGTTTATAATAACATGGTATCTTTATTACATTTTTGGGTAGGCATTCGGCTTCATGGGAAATGACAAAAAGTTGCACAGGTCCTCCTCCGTCTACATGGTTGCCGCGATTGACGCCCTTCTTTTGGCTTACACTTTTTGCTTCTTTTCTTTTGAGTGTATTCTTGTAATGAGGATTCTTCCGTGCTATGCGTACCACTTATATAATCTCTTGTAAAAAGCTTCGCGAGCGCTACCCCTGTAACGTCTGTCCCACGTTAACCGAGGTTGATGCTTCTTTATTTTTAATGCAGGTAGTGCCTTATTCTCAAAAAGAAAAAAAAGACCTCATCTATAGACTTAGGTATCGATCAAATTGATTGGCGCAAAGAATTCATCTTAGTGATATTGTTGTCTGTTTAGATGATTTAGGATTTGGGCTTTGTCTTGTGGTGCCTTTTTATTCCCATTCTTTTATTCTTGTTGCTTTTCTTTTTACCGTTTTTAATGTTTACTTGTTTTGTGAACCTTTTTAGCTTTTATTCTTTAGCTTGTGTGCTTCTATGCTTAGGTGTCAGTTTTTCAGTCCGAGGGTTCACAAAAACGCGTCCTCCGAGACATGGATGCGTAGATCTTACCATCCCCAAACTTAGTTCTGGTGGGATTTGTCGCTTGGTTGTTGTTGTTGTTGCTTTTTATTGTCGCATCACAATAAAATGACATTATGTCCTTGCTTCATGCAGTCAAATGATTTCTTTACAGACGTTTCTCTCGCACTGCTTGTCTAATTGGGTTTGCAATGTGTTACAATGTATTTTGATCTATATATGAATGGCTGGCAGAAGTTTTTCATAAATAAAGTGAAAAATGTCCTTCTGCTAGCTGTACATATTTATTTGCACCCTCACTAGATATTTGATTTTTGGAAGTGCTGAAGAATTGTTTAATTTGTAGAATACCATGGACCTGGAATTCCATATCGAAGGAAGGATGCAACATTTTAGATGATGAATGGTGGAATTTCTATGACAAGATATGGACTCTTATCAGTGAGATGTTTGGAAAAGGGTCAAATAGAGCATTACCTAAAGGTCCAGCATCTGGAGCACCATCCCTTGGTCAAAGAGCTCGAGGATTAGTAGAGTCATTAAATATTCCTGCTGCGGAAATGGCTGCTGTAGTTGTATCAGGAGGAATTAATGCACTCGGGGGAAAGACTACTAAGAATGTTGACAAAGCTATGCTATTAAGAGGGGAAAAATGCCCAAGAATCGTCTTCCATCTTATAATCCTGTATATTTGCAGAGGGAGTCTTGAGAGGGCTTCAAGATGTGTTCAACAGCTCATCCCTTTGCTCCATTCCCTTCTTATCTCAGATGATGATCAAAGCAAGAACAGACTTCATTTCTTTATTTGGTATATATCTAATTAAATGCATACTCTGAGAAAAGAAAGTAACCAAAATTGTTTCCATCTCTTCATTCTGCTAAACATATTCCTTTCTAATGGGTGCAGGTCTTTACTTACAATAAGATCGCAGTTCAATATTCAGGATGATGGAGCTCGTTTTCATATTATTTCGCACTTAATACTTGAAACAGTGAACTATGGCAAGACTATGCTTGCTAGTACCATACTTGGCAGGGAAGATTCACAAGAATTTAGTGGCAGCATAAAGGAAGCAGGATCAATCCTCAACCTAATACAAAGAGAACGAGTACTTACTACTGTGAGTGAACATTAGCCAACAGCTTTAAAGGGAATACCTTAGAGGCTCCTTAACATTGTGTAATCAGGGTATCGCCAATGGAAAACATATTTAACAAGCAAATATTTTTTATAATTTATTTCACTGTTATAAATCTTTTTTTGATAGCTACAGAAATCGTAACTAGGGTCTTCACGTTTTGAAATAGTACAGAGCTATATGCTGTATAGCTTATTGTCGTCAATGTTCATCATTCTTTTCATATATTGGTCATCTTTGCTCTTCCGTTAAGAACCAATAAGCTCATTTTGCAGGTGGCTGATGAGGCAAAATTTTTAAGAGCTAACAATGCTGATCGTAGGAAGCAGTTGGATGAACTCCGTGTTAAGATTGATGAATACACTCTTGAAGAATTAAATCAAATGAAGATTTTTGAAGATGAGACGCAGAGGAATGTCAACGCAGTTCTTTTTTCAGATAATATGAGAAAAGCAGCTTTTCACCTTGCTTTCGATGAGGAACAGCAAATAATCGCTGTATGACATGCTTCTTGCCTGTAGCTTTAGCTAATGACTTCTTATTCATTTTTCTATATACCATTCCTACTGTTATTGTGCTTTTCTAGTAGCAACTATTAATTGTCATTGTTTATCAGGATAAATGGATCCATGTGTTCCGTGCTTTGGTTGACGAGAGGGGTCCTTGGTCCTCTAATCCGTTTCCAAATGACACAACCACTCATTGGAAACTTGATAAAACCGAAGATAACTGGCGGCGTAGACAGAAACTGAGACAAAACTATCATTTCGACGAACAACTTTGCCATCCTCCAACTAAACCATGTAATGAAAGTAGCCATCAAGTTATTGAGCAGAACATCACGAGCCATATTCCTGAGCAGATGAAGCGCTTTCTACTAAAAGGGGTGCGAGGAATAACTGAGGATGGAAGTTCAGATCCTTGTGAAGAACCATTTGACTTGTTAGCAAAGGAATCTGGAACTGAAAATTTCCATGAATATCATATTTCAGATTCTTCCAGAGATCTTGATGATTCGTCAGAGTTTGTCTACAATAGGAAAGAGCTCTCGTCCAGAGCTGAAGATAATGAATTAAGTGAGGTATGCATATATACTTTGTATTTTCATGTGATATTGGTGAATTGCGGTGGCTTATCTTTTGTCTCACCCACTCTCCCGTCGTTTCTTTAAATTCTTTTTTTTTTTTTTTGGGTCCAGGTACAATTGTCTATTCCATGTATACTTGTATCACCAAAAAGAAAATTAGCGGGGCATTTATCTATAATGCAAAATATTTTGCATTTTTCATGTAAGTTTCTAGTTGAAGGAACAGGAGGGTCTTCTGTTTTTACCAATTTCGATGCTTTAAAAAGCTCATATTCTTGCAAGTCTGAAGTGGGAGAAACTCAGAAACAGAAGCTACGCACTGCTGATAATATTGACGCTACTCGCTCCGTGCAAAATCAACTTGATAAAATCAAACGCCATAGGAGGTGGAATATCTCGAAGGTAAGGTGTACAAAGTAATGCTTGGCAGTTTTCTTTGGTTCTGCTTTATGAATAATACTTGTCATATCTGTTTTCAACAGATAAGAGCAGTTCATTGGACTCGCTATTTGTTACAATATACAGCTGTTGAGATATTTTTCAATGATTCTATTGCCCCTGTTTTTTTGAATTTTTCAACTGTGAAAGATGCTAAGCATGTTGGCACACTCATCGTCAACACAAGGAATGGATTGTTGTTCCCAAGAGGAAGCTCCAAGGACAAGCAAGGGATGATTTCTTTTGTTGATAGACGAATAGCAGTAGAGATGGCTGAAACTGCTCGAGAGAGATGGAGAAGAAGAGAAATTAGCAACTTTGAATACCTAATGATACTTAATACACTTGCTGGAAGATCCTATAATGATTTGACTCAGTATCCTGTATTTCCTTGGATATTATCTGACTATTCCTCGGAGAAACTTGATTTCAACAAGTCATCAACTTTTAGGGACCTATCTAAGCCAGTAGGGGCACTAGAGTCTAAGCGCTTTCAGGTGAAGTATATGTCGTGCTTTGTTATTCTAGGTGATAGTTTAACGCCTTTTCCTCACCATGGATTTCTGAGCTCTTGCAGGTTTTCGAAGACAGATATCACAACTTCGCTGATCCAGATATTCCTAGGTGATCTTCAGCCATATTAATAATTTGTTTTCTGCTTGTAACAATCTTAGAACTTTCTTACAGGATTCTTACACTTGTACTATTGCAGCTTTTACTATGGGTCTCATTACTCAAGCATGGGAATAGTGCTTTTCTACCTGCTTAGGTTGGAACCCTTTACTGCTCTTCATAGAAACTTACAGGTAGAGCGACCATTGCACCCTTTATTGTTTCAGTTTTCTAACGGATGATCAGTTGATATTTCCTTCCTGCATTCAAACGACTATACCTGCCAAATATGCTTATTATTGAATCTACTCTTACAGGGTGGTAAGTTTGATCATGCAGATCGTCTTTTCCAGAGTGTAGAGGGCACATATAATAATTGCCTGTCCAATACAAGCGATGTGAAGGAGCTTATACCTGAATTCTTCTACATGCCTGAATTTCTTGTAAACTTTAACTTGTATCACCTAGGTGTTAAGCAAGATGGTGAACCATTGACTGATGTTGTACTTCCACCTTGGGCACACGTAAGTTGCGCATCTTGTTGGCGGATAGTTCTTGCTGTAAGCCAAACTTAGCAGTTTCCTTTTTATAGAATGATTCATATTTTATTTCAGCTTCAATACACATTTATCTCGTTTTGATTTATAAAAGTAGCTGAATATATTGCTTCTTAACTAAAGAATATTCTGTCTGTATTTGCTATTAATAAGCATATATTGGCTATCTTACAAAGCTGACCTGCTCGTGAGTCTCATGCCCCTTCATGCTAAAGAAGTGTGAAATTCTTACTGAAGAACTGATCCTTCTCTGTTATAGGATTTTCCTGAAGAAAACTGTAGCCTATGTTTCCTAGAAAGCTACTTCATGGTGTTTTTCTTTCATGCGTATTTTGTGAGAAAATTTTCGTTTCTACCTCTTAGCAACACACTTGCCTCATGTTAGGGATAAAACCAAGGCGAAGAAACCGATTTAAAGTATTGTGTTAAATTCTTTGGTATCCCGGATTTTCAGGATGCTGTTGTATGTTTTTGTGATTAAGGCATCCTTATCTTCAATTCTTCATCTATGTGTGTCTGTATCTCTTTTCCATGAGTGACTAGAACATTATCATTTCACTTAGTTGCAAGCATTAAAGGTCATATTGTTTCAGGAAGTGCAAGGACTTTAGATGAGAATTGTTAAATATTAGAGAGGTTTTTATTAATTTAAATTAGCTGGGGATGTTTTTATTTTTAGCTTAAAATATATTTCTAAAGGCTAAGAATGTCTGGTGTCTAAGATCCATGGTTACTTGTTTAACTTATGTGTTAGTCCTATTTCTAGATGTGTTTAGTCTTTATCCAAACATTAATGTTTTGTAATATCCTCCAAATTGATTTGTTAGGGTTCTCCCGAAGAGTTTATTTACAGAAACCGGGAAGCACTAGAAAGTGAGTATGTGAGTTCCAATTTACATCATTGGATAGATCTGGTGTTTGGTTACAAGCAGAGAGGGAAGCCTGCTGTGGAGGTATTTACTTGGTACTGATTGCTACTTAGCTTATGAATGTAACTACTTCATGTCACTAATGACTGTTGCTGCTTGGCAGGCAGCAAATGTATTTTACTACTTAACTTATGAAGGTGCTGTTGATTTGGATATCTTGGATGACCCACTGCAAAGGTCTTCAATTGAGGACCAGATAGCAAATTTTGGCCAAACACCAATCCAGATCTTTCGCAAGAAGCATCCTAGAAGAGGACCGCCTATTCCTATTGCTCATCCTTTATATTTCGCTCCTGCTTCAATTACATTAACCTCCGTTACGCCTACAACAAATCCTTCGTCTCCTGTGATATTTATTGGTTTGGTTGACAACAATATTGTCACAGTAAACCAGGGCCTCGCCGTCTTTATAAAACTGTGGTTGACTAGTCAATTGCAGTCAGGAGGAAATTTCACTTTCTCTGGATCACAGGTTTGTTGTACGAGTCCAAAAAACATGATTTGTAGACTCTTTTGTGTTAATGTACTTGGGAGTAAATCTTCATGAATCATAATAACTTACAAATTCTTATAGTGCTTGAGCTTGTTAGTTAAATGTTTCCTAACTAGATTGACATCTGGACAGGACCCCTTTTTTGGAGTGGGCTGTGATGTTATTTCTCCTCGCAAAATCAGTAGTTCTATGGCCGAGAACTTTGATCTTGGAAGGCAATGCCTAACCACAATCAAAACTCCAACTGAGAACTATCTGATTTCATGTGGTAATTGGGAAAATAGCTTCCAAGTAATGTCATTGACTGACGGTAGGACTGTGCAAAGCATCCGGCAGCACAAAGATGTCGTCAGTTGTGTAGCTGGTAATATGATGTCTACTTTTTGTTAGATTATGAATCTGAATATTACCATAGGAAATGTTAATTAGGGTGGTTAATCACATTCTTTGTATACATCAATGTAACAATCGGTTGTTTCTCAAAGTGTGAGAAAATAGTAAATATTGTGACGCTTTTCATTGCAAAAAATGCAAATGCATTACACAAGTCTTGGTTCTCTCGTAATATTTGCCGCTTGTGATGCTTTTGGGGTACGTAAGAGAGTATATAGTACGAAGTGGTTGGTGACTATATATGTTCTTTGACAGTGTCACTGCTAAGGATTTGAGTATATACTATTGTATTTCTTTAGCATGACATAGAAGTGGGGATCAAACTTCTAGAAGCATTGTACTTCTCAAGTCAGCTTAGATCATTCCAAGTGTTAAACCTCTTATCTGGCAACTTCGACTATGATTTGGAGTGTTTAGATTTTAGGTAATCTAGTAGAGGAAATAACGATTGTGACCATGAGACAAATTGAGTACGTTTGATCTGTCATATGCAGCTCATATGATGGCTTGAAAACTTACGAAGCTAAGGTATTTACCTAATGCGGTTTGACTCTTCTATTTGGTCCTGGTAGGTCTAGATTCATGCATAGATAACATGAGCTGCACATCTTGACGCGTTCTTCCTCATGCACTTTTATACTTGGGAGTTGGTTTTTACTTGGATAATATGTAAGTTTGTTTTAATATTCCTGATTCGTATGGTGTGAAACATTGAATCTTTGTTGTATGGACAAATCTTCCTGTGTATATTTTACTGTAATAAATTTGAAGTTGTTACCGCCACTTTCAAATATTTTTAAAGATGTGTTTTGACTAGCTTATTGAAAAGCACTTCCTTCACTGATTTTGACATCAAAATATATTCTAACTTGGCTCATCTCCATATTTATGCTGTAGTGACCTCTGATGGAAGCATCCTTGCTACCGGAAGTTATGACACGACGGTTATGGTGTGGCACACTTTTAGAGGGAAATTTACGGAGAAAAAGTTTTCTCGAGGTACACTAACTCAGCTTCCTCGGAAAGATCAAATAATCAGCTGGAGTCCTTTCCATATCCTCTGTGGCCATGATGACATTATCACTTGCCTGTTTATAAGCCTGGAGCTTGACATAGTTATTAGTGGGTCTAAGGATGGAACTTGTATCTTTCACACTTTACGTGAGGGGAAATACGTGAGATCCATTCAACATCCATCTGGTTGTGCCTTGTCAAAGCTTGTGGTATCGCAGCACGGGCGCTTGGTGATCTATGCCGAGAATGACTTGAGTCTGCACATGTATTCCATCAATGGAAGACATATAGCCTCCATGGAATCAAACGGACGCCTGAACTGCATGGAACTCAGTATTTGCGGGGACTTCTTAGTTTGTGCAGGTGATCAGGGGCAGATAATTTTGCGCTCGATGCACTCGCTGGACATTATAAGAAAGTATGAAGGGGTTGGGAAGATCATAACAGCTCTAACAGTAACCCCTGAAGAATGTTTCCTGGCTGGCACCAAGGACGGAAATCTCCTTGTATATTCCATAGAAAATCCTCAGCTACGCCGAAGTACCCTTTCAAGGAATGCAAAGTCAAAAAGTGCTGCAGTGGGGTAGTTCTGTAGACATTGCTACAACAGAATATTATATCAGCATGGCTCGAGGTACCTATTCTATGCATACATGCTTTTCTCTTTTTTTAAATATATGTGAAAGTACTAATTGGCATCTTATAAAGACTTCTGTCCGAGTCTATCAGTTAGTGGTAAAGTTGTCAATTTGAGCTTGGATCTGGTTAATGTGCCAGCTAGTATTAGTAGAGGTGTCAGGATTAAATTCCTTGCGAGCTACAGTCTCCTGTAATTGGGGATTTTTTAAAGGTATATAAATCTAAAATTGGGACAAAAAATCAGCTATAAAGAGAGCTTAAATCGGTATGGGTGAGCTCAGTTAATAAGTTCTTGATGAAATCAGCCAGTGGCCTTGTAGGTTATGAAGATAAGACTTTGAGTCGATGTAACTCCAAGTCCTGGGTGATCTAGTCCGGTTCTTGATCTTGTATAGATTGGATGCATTTGATCTTACGTCTTAACCTACTAGGCCCTTTGGACCTGCTTTATAATGTCGCTAATATAAATAATGTTATAGGAGAAAGCAAGTAGAAGTCCGCCAACTAGCAAGAGTCAGATCAATGACCTTTAATATAAAATGAGCACTAGTGAACAGCACAGCCATGAGATCATGCTTGCTTACGATCATTCATTCGTATGAATTGTGCACAGGGACAATGTAGTTTGACCGAACTTACAAGGCTAGTATATTGACTTGATCCTGAAGTCAGCTTCATAATTGACCCAAGTTCAAGCCAAAGCGAGGCTGCTACAAGCCACTAGCATATGTTCATAAAAAGAAAAAAAAAGCATCTACTATCAACAATCCCTGGAGAAATAAAACGAACTTAGAATCGGAGTTTGCATCACCTATGATTTTAACAGCTTATCAATTTCTATTTTGCAGTAAAGAAGTGATGAAATATTCAACAATGTTGGACTCTATATCAATAATGAGAAGCATACCCAGCATAATAAGCTAGTAATGGTGCTGGCAATCTCTATATAGTTTATATTGTGTTATGTCTTAGGAAATATGTTCTGGCCGCAGTAATAGATGAGATTGTAACCAGAAGCATCAGTTATCGGGAAGCATGCCATAATCTGTGGGCACTGAATTGTAAAAAAGGATCAACACTTGTACAGTTGAATTCTAACAATTCCATCCCCATTCATTTGTAAATACTGCTTGAGGTCCTGTACACATCATAATCAAGTTAACTTGTCACCACTTCCACAACTACCGTCTTTGTGAAACTATTATCTGGCATTTTAAGTGACATGCAAAGCGGCCAATCAATCTTCAGGGGGACTCTTAAAATCTCTCTCATGATGGAATCCCCCTTAACAAGGGAGGATAAACGGCAATACGGTTCTGTTGCGACAGTGTTCCTGAATCGTGGTTGTTCGATCACCCGCATGATGCATGATAGGATGGATCTTGAGATAGATGGTCGGACAGATCTCGAGATGTGTCTGATTAATGGCTGGGATTTCAAAATTGCTGTGATCAAAGATCGCATAAAAGAACTGGTCACAGCCAGTTACAGTGCATGATAAATGTGGTGTGGTGGGGCCAAAGCAGCCCCCACTTCATATCTTCCAAAAAAAGAAAAAGAAAAATTAGGACAGTTATACGGGATTTGTTCATTTCAACCCATCTCTCTCTCTCTCTCTCTCTCTCTCTCTCTCTCTTAAATCAATACCAATAACATTACAGCTTATTATCCCCCAGTAACGAGGCAAAATTTTTTGTACTATATCAGATAATTTTCTATTATAGTTTGTTACACTATTTTCAAAAGAAAAAAAAATTGGTTGCGTTGTTCAAGAAGCAGTTGAATAAAGGTAGATAGTTGTAACAAATTTTTAAATTTTCTTGAAAATTTGATTTTTTTTTTTTTTTTTTTTTTTTTTTTTTTAAATCTCATGATGTAACAAACGGATTCAAACTCGCAAGTAATAATTTATGAACCTAAAATATAAAGTTTTTGCTCTAGTCTGCCATATTTTCTGTCTCATTGTTTAATAAATAGTATGTGTTATATTCTCCAGAAACAAAAGAGGAGATTTGGTTGTAAAAAAAATCAACTAAAGAATGTAGTGCGTACGTCATTCATCAAAGGATTTGGGTTTGTAGGCCATCCAGGCAGGGTTTAATCTTGGCTGAATTTTTTGGAGGGAGCAGGGTCTTGTTTTCTTGAGCTTTTTTTTTAAAAAATTTTAATTTTTATTATTAAATACTAAGATGTGTGTAGTAGAATATTTGACGGGTTGTACAAAGATGGAAAGCCAGATGATATCATATATTTTAATTGATGGAAGTGATGGTTTCCTTTTCAGAAAGTTCACCTCATATCTTAATTAAATTAAAATATGCTTAAATGGTTGTAAAGGATAACACTTGGCTTGTAATTGTTGACAGATTATTGAATTGTTTAAACCATGATAGAACAATAATGTAGTTTTCTTGTGAGATCATTTCACTATGTTTTGTGTAGAAACAATTTGGTGTTTATTATAATTATTTTTGTTGTTTGAGCTAGAAGGCACTAGGGCAAGCGCTTGTACTCATATGTGATGCTTTAATCACTTGTATTGTAGATTTTTGTTCGATGCTTATTATTTATAAAGTCCATAGTGTGTGACAACAAATTGCTTTAAACTTACCGTCGTTTTGTTTGAAGAAGTCCTCCTCTAAATGAATGGGCGAGGGTTAACGAGTCGGCCGAATACTTAAGAAAATGGCCTACAACCTTCCTAATATTATCATAGACTATCTATCTTTTTACTATACCGCCTCACTAAATTGTTTATTAATAATCATTTCAGGTATCGATCCGGTCTTATTAGATTCTACACTCACCAACGCATATTCATAGGTGAATATAAGCCGTGGTTTATACACATGGTGTGTACATGTGCGACAAAAATGATACGAGGGTCATAGAGGGTTACATTGTGGGAGATTAGTCGAGTCCAATTATGGTAGGAATAGGATAATAGAGGTTGATCGGGATCAATGTCTAATTAGCAAAAACAACCTTCTATTTTTGATAAGCTTCTCTGGTTTTAGTATTGATAGTATCATAGTAATAAGATAATAGAGGTTGGTGGGGATCAATGACTAATTAGCGAAAACAATTGTTTACTCCTGAAAAAGTTAGACAAAAGAATGTAACTTTCCCCACTAACGAATATTATAGGCATCTATGTGGTGATACTGCAAATCCAGCCCAACATATCTTAAAGAATTTGTTTTAAAAATCAGTTGTACGGTCTAAAGTTTTTAAACTTTTTGAATATTTTGTAAAAATTTAATTAGCAATAGTTCGGATTTTTCTTGAGAAATCACCCTCCAAGTATTAGATTAGTAACTAAGAATTTAACAAAAAAAAATATCTTGCCCAAATTTTTTTTTTTTTTAGGATTTAACCGTCTAGTTCAGTTTCTATCCTACATCTTAATCGGTATCAGAGCAGTGCGGTGGTCTTTCCCATCTCACACTTGCTGAAATTTGAACTTCCGACCTATCATTCATAAATATTAATACAACAAAAGAAAAATTATAAAATTAAAGCAAATGGCAAGTTAATTATGTTGTAAAATACAAGAAAATCACTTAGCCACTAAGATCGCAATAAACCTCCAAGAAATATATGGTGGGTTACTGCTAGGGGTGAAAACGAGCCGAGTTCGAGTCGAGTACCACTGTGCTCAAGCTCGGCTCGATTGGTTTAGCTCGAGCTCAAACTCGAGCTTCAAAGGGAGCTCGAACTCGACTCGACTCGATAAATCTAAAGCTCGAACTCGACTCGAGCTCGGCTCGATTGTATCAACTGAACCGAGCTTGAGTCGATTCGAGCCGAGCTCGACTCGAGCTCGGCTCGATTGCATGAATTAGATCAAGCTCGAGTCGAGCTCGAACTCGAACTCGCTTAAATAATTTTGTTATAAAAAATATTTGAATAAAATAAAAAAGCTCGTTTAGGCTCGCGAGCCTAACGAGCCAAGTAACACAATGCTCAAACTCGGCTCGTTTAATTACTCGAGCTTGAATTCGTGCTCGAACTCGACTCGAGCTCGATAATAATCGAGCCCGAGCCGAGCTTAAACGAGTTCGAGCCCGAGCTACTCATGAGCAGCTCGGCTCGTTTTCAGCCCTAGTTACTGCTACCAGGAGCCAACAAATGCAGGGCTGTGATTAAGAAGAGACATTAATTTATGTTAGGAAATTAGATTAGATTAGGCACTTTTGCATCACCCATCTTCCTTTTTTTTTTTTTTTTTTTTTTTGGATAATTGCATCACCCATTCTAGTGGGGGAGAATGGAGAGCCTCCTCTTTAAAGTCCATTATTGTTAGTTAAGGCCATATCTTTTGTTTGTTTAATCTTGGATTGATAATTGCCAGGTTGGTCTTTCTTTGCAATCTTTTTTTTTTTCCTGGGTGGAAGTTGGACGTGAGATGGGATCGTCTGTGGTTAAACCACAGACGATCCCGTGTGATTTGAATCTGGGCGTTAATCGGTCCAGCACGTATATTGAGATTTTTATATTTAAATTTTCGTCGATTTATTTGACATAATTTTATACATTTTTATGAAAAGTTATGAACTACAAAATTGTGGATTTTGATGTGATCTACAATTTTATAGTTCAAAATATTTTGAAAAAAAAAATCAAACAGTATATCAAAATGATGATCAATTTTATAGATCACGTAGTACAAGAGATAGCACAGAAGATCGCCTGTGCTAACAAGCACAGGCGATCCCATCTCGTTGGACGCGCTCTCTCATTTTTTTTTCGTTAAACAGACTGGTTTAATTTTAAAAAAAAAAGGGATCTTGGTCGGTTTGATTTAACAGCTAATTTTTATGACTGATCCTTATCTTATTAAGTGCCCTAATCCTGATATAATAAAGATGAGTGTATCAAGATAAGTCCAAGGACAAATTGGATGAAGTTTAAGGGGGAAAAAACCGGCATTTTCCTCATCAAATTTTGATTTATGACCAAATGTCTGGTAACTTTTTGTATTTAGGAATAAACATATATCAGTGCCTGCTTTAACGAAATGTGAATAATTAGCCTGCTCTATTTCAAAGCAAGATTTTAGGTACCGAACCGAACCGTGCCGATGGTGCCGTGCCGACCGCGCAGATATATATTTATTTATTATTTTTTAAAAAATAAAAATAAAAATAAAAAATTAATTTAAATTTTAAATATAAGATTTTTTTATACGTGCCGTCCGGCGCGGGCTGTGCCAACCGGCACCGAAAACTATGTTTCAAAGGTTTCAATTCAATCCGCGAAGTCACCAAAAGTAGGGACTGAATTAGATTCAAAGGCTGATTTGGCCTTTAAAAAAAAAAAAAAAAGCAAGTAGAGGGGGTGCTGATAGCCCTTTTCTATGACCAAATGTTGAACTATTTTTCATAGGAGGTTGTATTTGTATTTATGACCAAATGTTGGTGACTTTTGTGATATATATGTCAAATATAAAAATATATCGTCGATGTTACGAGATCATACATGAAACATAAACTCAATTGGATGGACCAATAATGGTTCATATCTAACGTCATACCTCCATGAACCTTTATATGACTCTTCTCTCCATAATTTTATTTTATTTTATTTTTTTGCGATTACCATATTAATTTTTTGCTTGTCCATGGTCCAACATTAGATCCATCACGACAAATTTTTATTGATGTTGATCATTAACATTAATTTATAATAGTTATATTAGAGTGCGATCTTCAACTTCCTTCTATTAGACTAGCAAAATATTATTTAAATTTTCAATTGAGCTCCACCATCCAATTTTTAATATTTTAATTCTCACTATTTCTTTGGGAAGAATTGGTTATGGTATGCAAGTATGTCTAACTCTGTCTAGAAGAATTACTAGGTCCAAGTATAGAGATAAGTCGCAATTATGAGTCGCCGTATTCCATAATATTGCAAAATAAAATTTGCTAAAAGGGCTTTGCTATGCACCCCCAAGAAACCACACATGCTGACGTGGCACAATCAAGACCACACATCATGATGGATATATCTATAATTTTAATATTTTGTGCGAATCACGAGAAAGTTGTGCGGATCACGAAATATGTGTGTGGTGAAGCTTAATTGTGTGTGGTTTGTTGGGTAGTTTGTTGGAGATGAGTGGTATTTTCCTTTGCGTAAAAACAACAGAGAATCGAACTGATAATGTCTATATTTGAAGAATAAGATGGAATAATCCACCAACAAACTCGGATATCATGATTTCTGAACAGTACTTAAACCAGATGATCAGAACGGTTCTCACACCAGTCGTCCGGCATTATTATTATTATTATTATTTTGAGATAATGTGAGAAAATTTTGCCCGTAACCGACTAACTTTTGTGCAACCGTCGTAACAGATAAATCCACGGATGGCACCTAGTCATGTTTCACCAATTGAGAAGTTTCAACCTTTCGATCTGGAAAGACCGAAAGGCCATGTTACCCTCCACGAGGTACAGAAGGGATAAAATTTTTACATCCCTGCGGGTGACGCTTGCCGGATTCGAATATGAGACCTCCATTTTATGAGAAAAAGTTTCAACCATCAGCCCTAAACGCTCTGGACCAGCCGTCCGGCATTATTATCTCCGATAAATAAAAATAGGGAGAGTTGCAGTTGGGTCCAAAACGTTAAGTTTTGTTGTATTTGGGTCCAAGCCTAAGTTTCAATTGCAGTTAGATCCAACTATTTTCAACACTCCAAAATAATTATTTAAAAATATTTTTCGAAAATACTTTCAACATGAAAGTTTTAGATTTTGATAAGATCTACAACTTTCATGTTGAAAATTTCTCCAAAAAATATTTTTAATTAATTATTTTGAGGTGTCAAAAACAGTAAAAAATCTTAAAAATTAAAACATTTTAAAACACGATTTGAACTTTGAAGACTCAAAACACCTATTTAAAAATATTTTTTGGAAAAACTTTCAACATAAAAATTGTAGATCTCATTAAAATCTACAACTTTTATGTTAATTTTTTTTTTCAAAAAATATTTTTAAATAATTATTTTAGGGATTGAAAGCAACGCAAAAAATAATTGAAATTAGGGACTGCAGTGAAAAAAAATAGTTAATGGAAGGAATTGCAGTGAATTTTATTAATAGGTGTGGATTGAAGTGATGTTGAAACTTAATGTAGAGAGTGCAGTACAATTATCCGATAAAAATAACTATGATTTGAGACGGAGCGGCAAGAAATTCGTATTAAGTTCTCTTCGAGTGAGTCAAAAGTTCAAATACAATACATTTGCACCCTTTCCATATATGAGTCAAAGATAATATCTCTCTCCTAACTTAACAGCTAAGGAAAAGACCCACCTTCCACACTCAAAACATAAATTAATTCTTTTAAATATCCATATATACTTTGTATCTTTCCCAATCAACCACTTGCACTTATCTCGAGATTCCGAATTACACTTATTCCTGCTCGTACACATGCATACTAAAAGTAAATAACACCATACAAATAGTACTATATAATAGTGCACTGCTTGAAATTGTTATTTTAGGTTTCAATCGGCAAACTCATTGTCGGATGACACATATCTATTTTAGTAGCTGTAGGTCTAGCGTATGTTAAAAAATTTTTATTTTTATTTTAAAAATAATAAATAAGTATATAAATATAGTACTATTGATACGCGTCAGAATCTGAATTTACTAAAATTCAATTAAAAGCATCACATAAGAGTGCAATATATATAATTGATGGGTAGTGGCTGTTAATCAAGCCCTATGAAGCCCTCAACGAGTTTAAGGAAATTAGATTGATAATTATCCATAAAGAAAAGAGAAAAAAAAGTGAAAAAAAAAAAAAAAAATCTGAATTTCACATCATCATCACGGGATTCCTCTCAGCTTTAGTAAAGAGATTGATCATTAGATGCAAATCTTGATAAGAACGGTTGGATGGTACACTTGCAGTACATTTTGCACTCCACCTTCTTTTTTATTTTTTATTTTAAGAATGCTGTGTATCAGTTCTATTTTTCATAAATATAAAATTAACTTTAAAAAAAAATACGCTGATGTGGCGATACATACGCCGCCATGGTAGGTATTTTTCTATTTTTAAAAACTGATTTATACATCTCATAAATATAGAAGGGCTGATAAGCAATTTTTTTTTTTAAGATGAGGCAAAACTTTTCTTATTGTATACAACGGATATTTACAAGAAAAATATTAATTTTAGACTATAAATATCAAAGAGTAAAAACTTACAGTTTTCTTTTAATACACTGTGAAATACGGATAAATATATGTGACAATATTCAAAAAATTTTATAATTCATAAAATTCTTATCTCGCATTATAGCTCGAGCTTGTGAATGATGGTTTATTAGCCACCGACTATACAAGTGGAGCTATACGGGGCGCCGCTACCACCTTCTTACTGTTGCATCTAGAATTGATGGATTTTATGGAGGCAGAAAAATTCATAGAATATGCAATACATCTCCGTGATCATCATCGAACCAACTCTCATGCAACGGTCCCTTGCACCGACTTGAGGTTCTATAATGGGCGGTGAACATGATGCTCTATATCGGTGCTCTAACGGTTAACAAAAACACAACCGGATCGGTGCTCTAACTATTATAATTAAGGCTGAGCATTACCCGAACCTACCCGAAAAACCGAACCGAACCGATCCGAACAAAGCCAAAATTTCGGGTTTAGTTCGGGTCGGGTTCGGTTCGGGTCGATATTTTAATAGTTCGGGTCTATATAATTAGGTTCGAGTTCGGTGGTCAAATTTCGGGTCGGTTCGGATTGGACCCGAATTATCCTCACGAGTCATGTATTAATTAATCTTTGTTGGTTTTTATGTGCTAATTCTTTCTATTTAAACAAAATATTCATATTACAACTATTCGGGTCGATCCAAATAGACCCGAACCTACCCGAATTCGAATTGGTGTTAAATAAAAGTGATTTGTGATGTTATTCGAGTCAACCCGAACCAACCCAAACTGACCCAAATTTTAGTTGGTTCAGGTCGGTTTGTGTTGAAATAAAATTCGTGTCGGTTCGGGTCTGAAAATATTCGGTTCGGGTCTGAAAATATTCGGTACGGGTCGGCCTTAAAATTTTGGTTCGGGTCAGGTTGACCCGAATGCTCAGCCCTGGTTATAATGGTGCTCTAATTGTTAAAAATTTGCATTTCTTGCCGCCAATATTTTATTTCATTATCTTAAAAAAATATTGTACTTTCCAAGGGCATTTATTCTGGAAACCATTGGCTTTTTTTGCCCCTAAGAAAAAGAAAACGGCTCACAAATAGCGATCATTGGTTGGTTAGAGTTGGTTTAGTTGATAACTTATTTAAATACCAGCCACAATTTTTAGCCACTTAAAAGTGGCACGTGTCATTACTTCACATACGCAATTTAGCGCTTTATCACCTTATTTAGCGTCTAAATCTAGATAAGATTTAACATTTTCATAAAAAATGCAAATACGGATATATAGATGGAATTATGAAAAAAAAATTAGGTAAAGAAGTCTAGCCGACTTCAAGGTGAGCATGTAAAAAAAGATTAAGTTCACGTGGAGCTCAAGCTTAATTTGAACCGATCTTGAGCTTAATCCAACTTGAAAACAAGTGCTTCTAAAAGAATATTATAATTATTTATCCTTGTTACCATGATTTCTATTTTGTTTATGCTACTTAATTTGTCCATTTCTTGCAAGTTTTTTAATTTTTTTTTATATTAGTGGTAGTAAAACCTCTAGATCTTTCTATTTTACTAGTTATGCTTACCGGATCAATCCCACTGAATCGAATCGATCTCGAGCATTGATGAATATTGCTCTATTCAGTTACGTTAAGTAGGGTTGAGTATTCGGGTCAACCCGAACCAAACCGACCCGAATTTCGTGTCAACCCAAACCGATCCGAACCGACTAAAATTCGGATCAGATCGGGTTGGTTCGGGTTGACCCGAATAATTAAAAAAAATTATTTTTATTCAATATCAATTCGGATTCGGGTCGGTTAGGGTCGACCCAAATAGTTGTAATATGAATATTTTATTTAAAAAGAAAAAATTAGCACATAAAAATCAACGAAAACTAACTAAAATGTGACTCGCGAGGATAATTCGGGTCCAACCCAAACCGAACCGAAATTTAACTACCGAACCCGAACTGAATTATATAAACCCGAACTATTAAAATGTCGACCCGAACAGAACCCAACCCGAACCAAATCTGAAATTTTGGCTTTGTTCGGGTCGGTTCGGTTCGATTTTTCGGGTAGGTTCGGGTAATGCTCAGTCCTAAGGTTAAGTTCAAGTTAAGCTTTTGCAAGTCAAGCTCAAGCTACTAATAAGTTGCTTAACACACTATTATCTCTGATAAATAATTTATTTTATTATATTTTACAACTGTTTATTTGATATTTTTTTATTATGACAATACTGTGTCCATTATAGCTTAAATTTCACACAAGTTAGGATTATAAAAATTTTTTATTTGTGTCAAATTTAGAGCCCGTTAATCATAACCGGCATCAAATCCCTCTTTCCAACTCTAAGAAAAAATAAAAACTCGCTTAAATAGGAGTAATAAGGTTTTCCAATTTCTATGGCGGCAAAGACAGTTACAGTTAGTTAAATAGTTGACTGGGAAACGACAAGAACGCGAACTTCTCGGAATTTAACCGTTTCCTCACTGCCGCACTAAAACCCAGACAACAGCAATATATGCCGGACGCGGCTCCCTGATGCGGCAGCATCAAGGTGTAGGGATTTTTCTGCATTCCGGCCGTCCATTATAAGTTTTACGGATCTCGAGAAATAATATAAAATTTTAGTTCGCTTATTTGATCTATTTTTACGTATTTTTTGGAGAAATTTTAAACTACAAAATTGTAGATTTGGATGAGATCTACAAGTTTGTAGTTGAAATTGTTTCCAAAAAAGGTCAAATATGATGCCAAAAAGATAATCTAATTTTAGATGATCTTTTTGGCACCATATTTGACCTTTTTTTGAAAAAGCTTCAACTACAAATTTGTAGATATCATCCAAATTTACAACTTTGTAGTTTAGAGTTTCTCCAAAAAATACTTAAAAATATGTCAAATAAGCGAACGAAAATTTTATATCACTTCTCGAGATCCGTATTTATTCAAATTAACGGCCGGGATGCAGGGAAATCCCAACACCCTGATGCTGCCGCATCAGGGGAGCCGCGTTGCCATCCGACGTGTCCTTCCGCCCTCTACCGACTTTACACGTGTAGCCACTTGACCTATCGGCCTCACGTGCGCATCCGGCTACAGTTTGCAACATAATGCTTCCAATATTTATTTCCGTCTGCTTCAGACCTCTCCAAGTTTAAGGTGCCCGAATCTGTAAAAGCATTCTACTATATTTCAATTCCTTCTCTTCCCACCGCCCTTCTCCCTCCCTTTCAACAAACAACCTTCTCTCGTCTTCTCCTCATCCGCCTCGTGATCAGCACTCTTGTACTCTTCAACACGCCTCGTGATCGGCGCACTTATACTCCTTCGTCCGTAACGGAGTTGCAAAAGTCGTGTGTAGTGTCCCTGCATGTTAATTATCTTGGGGAGTTGGTGCTTCTTTATATATCGATAGTTATCACAGGTGGTGAATATGCAGATGTCTGGAAGTGTGGCGGCGGGGTGAGAGATGCTGGTGGCCGAGAACCGTGACAAATATCGTCTCCGTCACCGTGAGGCCCGTGAGAATGCCTCAAGGCCGCCGCAGCAGCAACAATAATATTAGCTCACACACTCTTCTCCCTTCTTCTCCACGAGCTCCGCCGCCTCCTCCTACCGCGGATACCTCCTTATTCGACCACTTCTACGTCAACTGCGAAGCCGAATCACCTCGGTCAAGGTTTCCGTTAGCTGCCAATAGAAGATCGAATCTCTCCCGTGACGAGGCTCTGAACCCGCTGCTATCGTCGCAGCAGGAGTCAAACGATGCAACGCCCATGATCAACGGCAGGTCCGTGCAGGGATGGTCGTGTGCTACTCGGCCGCTGCTGTACCGGTGGCCGAGCGGCGGGGCCAGCAGCAGGAGCAGCTTGTTCTCATCCACCGCCGGCGACACGGCGACCAACACGACTACGACAAGCGATAATAACACAGCGGCGGAGGAGGCGGCGGCGATTACCGTAGCGGCGGACGGGGTGGTGCAGGAAGCTAGAGGTTCTAGAAATTGGGCGCAGAGGGCAAGAGAGAGTTACTATTTACAGTTAGCGCTGGCAACGCGGCTCACAAAGCAAGCTTTCATGGCCGACAGGCCGCACTTGTTGCATGAGAGCGCCCAAGAAATTTGCGGTGTCTCCGGCGATCCCGAGTTAGTTTCCTATCGTCTCTGGGTAAGTAACTAATGTTATTTAATTTGTTATTAACCCAATATTTCATCTAAATTTTTTTCTTAAATTATTTACTTTGATGGTTGCAGGTCAACGGGTGCTTATCATATGCTGATAAGATCAACGATGGGTTCTACCACATTTCTGGAATGGATCCTCACTTATGGGCGATGTGTAATGAATCTGAACAAGGGACAAAGATGCCTACTTTGGCAGCACTTAGAGCAGTAGATCCACATGAATCATCAATGGAGGTTGTTCTTGTTGATAGGCGTAGTGATTCTCGTCTAAAAGAGCTCGAGGATAATGCTCTCAGGCTTTCCTATGCTTCGGGGATTAACTTAGATCTTGTCAAGAAACTTGCCCAAATTGTTGCCAGTTTCATGGGGTATGATATTTTATTGTTGCCTTGTCTTTTTTTTTTTTCTTTTTTTTTTTTATAAAATTTAATTTTCATTTTAAGGCCCAGGTAATGTCTTAAACTATGTCTTAAAATACATACTCGTATTTTTCAGTATAATATATTTTACATTCAACTGGCAACTGGACGAGTCCAATCCTGAAATAGAGAGACTTTTTGAGGCCCACTCTATCTCGGCGACATCGCCCAACCTTGTAATTTGTTTTAAACCTAGGAATTTACGCATGAATTAATAATTATTGTTGTTGAACATCAAGGGGTGCATTTGCGGAGCAGGGAGAACTCTGCAGCCAATGGAAGTTGGCGAGCAAACAACTGAGGAAGCGTCAACGATGCATCATCATCCAAATTGGCAGCCTTCAAGTAGGACTTTGTAGACATCGTGCTATTCTTTTCAAGGTAGTTTGTAATCCAATATGTATGATCAGGTTAAAATTTGTTATTTTAATATATCGAAAATCTGCAGCACAAAAAAGTCAAACTTGTTTGCATTTCGTGTAGGAGCTGGCGGATCACATAGGCTTGCCATGTCGTATAGCTCAGGGTTGTAAATATTGTACATGCCGACTTTCTTCTTCTTGTCTTGTTAAAATTGACGAAGGAAAATCGTCGTTGAGGTTTGCTCTGTTCCTCTTCCAGTTCTTAGAAAATAAATTTTCTTAAATATTATAACCTTTATTTTACTTGTTTTTCTACATAGAGAATATGTTGTGGATCTAGTTGGAGATCCAGGAGAAGTTCATCATCCAGATTCGTCCATCAATGGCCAGTTGCTGTCGTCTTTGCCTTCGCCATTCCAAGTATCTAATGTAACAGGATGCCAAGATTACTGTCATAGTATTTATTCATGTTATGATCTTCAGCAAGAGCACAGAGGCTCTTCCCTGAAAAAACCACAGCATTCAGGTAACTGATCACGTCCTTTCAAATTATTTATATGTATCTTCAGTGAAGCATTAGGTGATTATGATTATTTTTTTTGAAAAAAAAGGAATATTGAGCGCGGTTGCAATGAAATCTATGTATGGGCACATTACAGGTGATAGAGATTTCATGAAAGAAGCCTGTCAGGAGAGCATAGCACAAAGCATCGCCGCTAAAAAGAACTTGAATACACAGTCTGAAAGAGAAACACAAAAGCAAATCAAATTGAAGGAGGCAGGTGACAACAAAGGCAGCGTACCAAAGTACTTGAGCTTAGAACCATCGCTTGCCATGGATTGGCTCGAGATATCTTGGGATGAACTGCAAGTCAAGGAGCGTATTGGTGCAGGTAAAATTTTATTCTTTTTTTTTTTTTTGACATTGACATTACGGATCGATATGCTTGCTAGGGATTATATGCATGTGAAGATAACTGTGTAACTTTGTGTGTTTAGGTTCATTTGGGACTGTTTATCGTGCTGAATGGCATGGATCAGTAAGTTTTTTTTTTTTCCTCTCTTTCCATGTTGAACATCATGAAGTTTCCCAAATTTAAGAGGTATAGGAGACCATTTATTACTGGACGTCAAACTTTTAAAACATTTGCACAATAATGACATTTTAATGGGAAGAGAAACAAAAATACGGACACTTATAAATCAGTAATGAAGGATGCAAGGAAATGTGAATGAGTCAGAGAAAATTTGCATATAGCTCTTATAGAAGTGAGGGAGAGAGTGAAAAGGCAAATAAGTTGTGATGGGTGTTGCTAAATTTTTGCAGCTTGTCAGATTTTTTACGTATATGGAAATCTTGTAATAAGTTCGGATACACTGTCTTTAGATTTTCATTTGTCATGATTTCAATGACTTTCCTGTGCTTAATGGAGTAAGTGGAATGCAGGATGTTGCAGTCAAAGTTCTTACCGACCAAGATTTCCATGAAGACAGACTGAAGGAGTTTCTGAGAGAGGTATATTTTCATATGCATATATGATTTCAGAAACCTTCACATCCATGGTTTCACTAATTTGTTTATGTTACTGTCTAAACTGATTTTAGGTGGCCATTATGAAACGTGTTCGTCATCCTAATGTCGTGTTATTCATGGGAGCAGTCACGAAGCGTCCGCATCTTTCCATAGTGACAGAATATCTGCCAAGGTAAATAAATAACTACCAAATTCTTGGAATTAGCGGGGGATGAAAGGAGGCTTTTGTTTCTGGAATTCTTAGAAACTCTTATTTTATTTTTATTTTAAATTGAGATATGAAAACAGCCATACATGTTACTAAAAGCTCAAAAATGTATTGCCTTGTCATAGAGATGGACATTCGGTCGTCTTATGTCTTACGACTACATGTTGCCAAAATTTAAAAACAAGTTTTTTGCCCAAATTTGTGCTTTGGCATTATCGTAATGATAGAGTTAACATTTCGATATTTAAACAATTTACTCTCACCAAGGTGTTGCTAGACGACTATAAATTATGTAATTATTAAAAAAAACTGTCTTTTTTCTCCTGAATCAGTTGTAGTCCCTATTGTCTTCTATGCCTCTAGTTGTGGCTAATTATTTGTTTCGGAAATCAGGGGTAGTTTGTACCGCTTACTAAATAGAGCTTCCGGTGGAGAAATTCTGGACATGAAACGACGACTAAGGATGGCACTCGATGTGGTATATGCATCTGAACGCATCTCCTCTCTCTGAAGCATTAGTAACACAC
This sequence comes from Xerophyta viscosa, assembly GCA_002076135.1. Taxonomy (NCBI): domain Eukaryota; kingdom Viridiplantae; phylum Streptophyta; class Magnoliopsida; order Pandanales; family Velloziaceae; genus Xerophyta; species Xerophyta viscosa. Next base: position 4,079,772 of record MJHO01000006.1, on the reverse strand, counting down.
AATTCCACTCACACAGATTTTTCATGTATTATATATAGGCCAAGGGCATTAATTATCTTCACTGCCTCAATCCCCCCATTGTTCATTGGGATCTTAAGTCCCCTAATCTTCTGGTAGACAAGAATTGGTCCATCAAGGTATGCTTCTTACAGGGTTGACTTACCCAAGGACATCAATTTTTCATCTTTATGATTATGTTCATGTATATATAGGTATGCGATTTTGGATTATCAAGATTCAAGGCAAATACTTTCATATCATCGAAGTCAGCCGCCGGAACAGTAAGCGTTTATTTCCATTTTGCACAGAATGCAAGTTAAGAATTATCAGTTCATGCTTGAAATTTTCTTAGAGAAATTGGGATAATTAATTTTTATTGGGAATTTCTGTTAATGTGGCTTGCTAATATAGGTTGAACGAATACGGATTATTTATTACTCTTTTTTTTCTTTTTTCATTTTTTTCATTTCAGATAGCTAATTTTAGCTGATTAACTATCCTGTTCAAGTCGTTAAAGTGTTAATAGACACTTATTTTTCTTACTTTTTTAGCCCGAATGGATGGCTCCGGAGTTCCTTCGCGGAGAGCCATCAAACGAGAAGTCTGATGTGTATAGTTTCGGGGTGATCTTATGGGAGCTTATAACCATGCAACAGCCTTGGAGTAGGCTTAGCCATGCACAGGTGCATAATGATTTTCATTTACAGGTTAACTGCTTAATCAAAATAACTCTTATTATTATTGAATTCTAAGTGTTGAACTTGCTTGATATCAGGTAGTTGGAGCAGTAGCTTTCCAAAGTAGAAGGCTTGCAATTCCTTCTGATACATGTCCAGGGTTAGCATCACTTGTGGAGTCCTGCTGGGCCGAGTAAGAACACTATGCTACTCAGATACTCGTGAAAATTTATTCGATTCAATAAAAAAAAAGAGGACTTTCCTTGTGTTTTGTTAGTTAATGGCAATTCCTCGTTCCGTAGCTACTGAAGATATAAGTTTGTTCATATGCAGTGATCCTAAACAACGGCCGTCTTTTTCAAGCATCGTGGACACGCTGAAGAAACTCGTAAAATCGCCAGCACCATTGGTACAGAGTGGTAGCTCATAACGGTCGCAGAAGGTGCCGTTGTTTTTCCCTTTGGTGCAATTTGTGAACACCGGGATTGTGTTTCTGGCAATTTGGGTTCTAGCTATCAGAAAGAGCGATGTTATAGCGTCTTTTTGGCGTAAGCTAACTAGACGCGATGTTGTTCAGATTCTATTTGACGACGCTCACTGCTATGAAAGATATAAGGGGATCAGTTTGCCTGCGCCAACTTCTTGCACTTTATACTGCTGCAATCAGATCTTGACAAGTGTACCTCCAACTGCATACTATATGACATTTAGCCGTAATAGGAAGTTTGGAGATACGTATATTTGTCAACGTCTGATTGGAGGAGCAGAGTGAAGCGCATGAAGATGGCCGAGGATCCCAGATATAAGAGATTATGACTGCACCACTGACAATGGCTTATATGATCTGAAATGAAAGGACTGTGTCCCTTCTGAAGAAATAAGAGGGAAATAGTGGTTCAGTTTTTGAGAGTCTATGAGATTTTCCAGCGACCAATTTGATGTTTGATCCTCTTGAAGAACTGGTTGCTGGTTGATGAAGCTTGGAATCGAGGTTGTGCTGTCGTTCATCAACACATTATAATAGCTCTGTTTTCTGTCAAAGCAGCTCTGTAATTATTTTGGACCCGAATTATAGTTTCTGTCAAAGCAGTTGTAGCAATTGTGTTTGTCTGCCATAACTTTTAGCAGTGTGTTCATTTATTTCTACTCCTAAACTATCAAAATGATTGAGTTGATCGGATTTTGTCTCGTCTCAAAAAAAAAAAAAAAAAAAACCAAAAAAGAAAAAAAGAAAAATCAGCATAACATGTATTTAGTATCGTCTGGTGTGCGATCGTATCAGTTTTAATCCACTGATCTCTAGAAAAATCGTATTGCACTCTTTTTGAAGGGGTGAATTCAACTGTTCATTAATAGAAATCAGCTTCTTCTCACGCACTGATATGAGTCCGTTTCTTTCCACCAGTTAGCAGATATAGATGTGTACATATAATATTCTCCACGAGTCTAAGTTTGAGAGTGCTTTGCACCCTAAGTTCATCTTTAATGTGGTGCCGTAAAACTATAAAGTTTTAGGAATTTAAAAATTTAATATGTTAACTCGTTAAGATTTTAAAAGCATCAAACAATATTTAGAATTTTTTTTTAAAAGTTTTAATTAAAAAAAATAGATGTTGATGTAATATGTAATTTTTTATGTGTGTTTTTTTTAAAAAAATATTAATTATTTATTTTGAAATGTCAAAAATAATAGAATAATGAAGAATTTATTTGTAACGGGTATATCCGTATAAAGGTTAATTAGTAACTCTCCATTCATTCACTTATCTAAAACCCTAGCAAGCTTCAGAGCGGCGGAGCGAGTGGAGCTTCGGAGGACGAAAATGGCGAAGTCGTTGAGATCGAAGAGAAAGAAGCGATTGCGCACGCTACGGCGTGAGATTGTGGAGCCCTTCTACGATAAGAAGGACGCTGCGAAGCTCGCCGCTCAGGAAGCCGCCCTCGCTGCCCCGAAACTCCCTGTGCGCGGCCCTCCGCACTCCACCGCCGCTCCCATGGACACCACCACCTCTGCCGCAACCGCTTCTTCTTTAATGGGTATACATGTGACTGGCTTTTCATTGTAGTTGATTTTTGAAACTAAATCAAGATTCTTTAAGTAATTTAATAAATACTCTAAAGTAGTAAAGCAATGCTTGATAATTACTTTGATTTTGTAAAGTTAAGGGAGGCTCCTATGGGCCGCAGCGCCTGGCTCTGCGGTGTGATTTTCCTCCGTGGAAAACCTTTGGGCGACACCCCACTCACAGGATCCACCACCGCAAAGCCCGGCGCGCACCGACCTCCTGCACGTACTCCGTCATAGCAATGCATAGGCATTCCATGGGGGCAAGCATGGATTTTAACCTGGGTGGAGGGATAGAATCCAAGGATTCCAACCACTCTGACCACGGCTTAAGGGCGTGTTTTCTTTTTTGTTATATAGATCTGCTAAGTTACATGACCTAACTTCGGTGGATAACCATCCAATGGTAGGTCTTACCGTGATTGCTGCATTGTAGCTAGCATGGAAGACACTTTTGGTCTATTGTAGGGTGGATGGTATCCAAGGTGTTGTGATGGGTGTTAGATATTAGAGTGAGATTTAAGAATTTACCACTTCATGAGATTTAAAGTTTGTTTTTGTTTTTTTGGTACAATATGCTGTCTCATCAAGTTACTCATGGTGGTGCTAAAATTTTGGTAAGCGATTGAGCACTATTCGGCCTTACTTCTATCAAAGTTTAAAAAGGGTGGTCTTTGATAACCTAAACTAATGGATTGTTGCATGTCTATCGGTCAATGACAAGTTCGAACGCTAATGATATGAGGAAATAGTCATGGTTCAAATCTTTGCTCAATTTCAGTGGGATTTATTGCTTGTACAGATGGTTTCAACAATCTGTTTGGTGCTTGTTAGCCATTCTGATGGTTTTCTTACTTCCCATGATCATTCCATCAGTAGTTGGATCCTTAGCTTTTCACTATGTGCATTTCTCGCTTCGGCTTGTGAGTATTGAAATAGAAAAACTTTAAGTAGGAATAAGTAAGTTAATCATCAATCAACTTGGCAATTGGATTCCTTACCCGGGGGACTTGATTTTTGTAGTTATTTTAGAACATCCAGGTAGCACCATATCAGCGTCAACTTACTTTGGAGCCCAAAATACCAATTCAAAAATATTTAAAAAAAAAAAAAATTCAATATTAAAATTATAAATCTTATCACATCCTACAATTTTTTTATTAATCTTTTTTTTCAAAAAATAATTAGACCACTTAGAAACAAGGAGTCGCAAGTTGCGGGTCCAGTAGATCTGCATCTGACGCTCTTGCATCTTTGCAGAGCGATCGCAAAACGGTTGGAAGATTTGTATTTTTAGAGGAAAAATACTTGTGGATAAATTAGAACAAGCACTTGGATAAATTAGATGCACGCTTGTCCTGCTTCCGATTATTATATCATTATATTATTGTTAGTTTCATTATTATGTAGCAGTAACAAAACTTATTTTAAGAGCACAACCACTTTATCTTCCAAATTCTTTCTTCTAAGTTCATACACAAATAAATTTAGTGGAGAATAAAGGTGGGTGCAACTTTTCTCCTGTACTACATCGTAGTCTGTCTCTTCCACCTATTTCTTGCTCTATATAATACTTGATGAAGTGCTGGGAAACATATTGCTACTTTATCATGAATGCACACGCCAGTTGTGAGGTAGTCCAACTTATGATGAATTGATTAGTTCCCTTGTATATAATGGCAGAAAAGCAACTGTTTGATGCTATTCAATATATATTTTCTTTAAGATGTTTTAGATGACCGAGACAGCGGGCATGCTTATGGGGAAATACTATATCAAATTTATTATCCCATTGCTATTATAGGGTTTTACTTTGATGCAAGAGTTCTAATATGGATCTTGTATTTATTTGATTCCTAAGCAGATGTGGAGATGGCTAATGGAAATCAGGGCTTCAATGTCGTTCTAAAACCTGCTGGTGGTGTCGGGAAAAGATTGAAGAAGAAGCTAAAGTTTAAGAAGGGCAAGCACCATGGCAAAGGCAAGGGAAAAATCAGAAGGAAGAAGATATGACATATCACACATTTTGGACTACGTATATCTGGTTCAGTGCTAATATGGTATAAGTTTAGGATCTTGTGTGTTATCTGGTAGCTTCTTTATGCTAGCAAAAGTGAAGTGATCCTTTTGATGGTATAAAAAGATTCTCATCATCTGTATTATGGTTATATTGCTTTTAAATTTGTTTTGAAGCATGTGTATCCTAATTTTTCAGCTATAAAAATGTGCAAGATAGCTTGTTTTGGCCAGCTAACGATATACATGAATACATGCATGTCATGCCACTAATATCGTCTTTCCTGTGTCGACAAAGTCGTCAAAGTCATCCCTCAAGCACGTCCGCCCTGTGCTTCGGCGTGGCCATACACAACCTTGCACCCGGCTGCAGCCAACTCGGGGTGCGACTGCTGTTCCATGGTTGGTGTTGGCTGCTTAGACGTTGTAAGTTTTTAGTTAAAATTTTGTTTGGCTTATGTATTTTTTAATGAATTTAAGTTTGATATCTTGTAGGAAATTGTTCATTTGCATTCATAAAGCTAGCGTTTTTTTTGGGTCTTGTGCTTTTGAACACGCTTTATGCTGAGTGTTTTTAAAATGTTTTCGCTTGGTATAACTAGTAGCTTTTTTTATCATGGTGTTGCGATGGTTGCTAGGTAAGTACAGAGACACTGAAATTTTATCCCGTATAGTATTCGACACCGATATTTTGTAGACATATTAAAACACGTATCGTACATACCGGAAAAATGTTTAAAAAATAAAAATAAAAACTAATTTTTTGTCACGTATACCTGATACGTCAGATAGGAGGGTTTGACACGTGTATTTATTTATTTATTTTTTAAAAAATAAATTTTTAAGTGAAATAAAATAGTATATAATATTATTAGTACATAGCGGTAAGTAATTAAATATAAGTGATGTACTCAAATAATTCTTACTAATGTAATTAAATTTTTGCTATTTAAATTTGCCTAAAAAATATAAACTACTATGCTATTAATGGACTTTGTCATTTAATGTTATTATATTTTTAAATATTTAAATATTTAATATAAATTACTTTTTAATTATTTGTATTTTTAATCCTATTCAAACTGTATTCGTGTGTGTCATGCTTGTTTAAAAATTACCGTATTCTATATCCTACTATATTCGTGCCTTCTTTGGTTGAATATTTTAAAGTAATCTCAAATATGGTTGTAGTACGACATCAAGATTATATTATCTTAGAGGATTTGTGTTTTTATACTTCCATCATTCGAAATTGTATTTTTATACATTCTAATTTAAAATGTCGTTTTCATACCTCTTGATTTTATGAAATGAATTATCCTTATCATTCTTTTTAAAAAAAAACGATGGCAGTTAATTTAACGATGACAGTTTTATCATCGCACATGGTCAAGGGGCCATAGCATTTGAATGCTATGGCATGTTAGGAATAAAATGTGCAACTCAATAGTCTCAAATGCCTGTACATGTTACACGGATATCACAACTTCGTATATCAAATTGTTGCTAGTTTACTGTTTATTTAGCTTTAATATCTGCAGTATACAGAGTAATTTCACAAAGGGAGGACATACTATTTAGTATCTGAAAGAAGTCTATCAAATGGGCTTACTCTAAACCTTCCTTCAACTAGGGCATTGCCTATAGAATTTGAGCTCAGCTGCATATGGAAGCAATTAAGTTGATGTTTTTACTTGTTGCGCTTGACAGCACGCCTTCCTTGGCCCTTCTTGGGTGGACCTTTGTTACGTCGCTTCAGCATCTCAAGTTTCGACAACCGCCTAATATATCAACATTTGATGGTGAGTAATCCGTCCACTTAGAAAGAATAACAGTCATCTCAACAATCAACACCAATCTTGACATAGGAAAAAAAAAAAGTCATCTCAACAATTAACAACAATCTTGAGATAGATCTGAAACTCATTAATTTGATCGAGAAGTGTGGAGTCCCAGGATTTCGGCGAAAGAGCAAACTTAGCAATGCATTTATTAGTATTTGCAGTAGAGGAATCGAGCAATTTCTACTTCTACAAAAGAGCTAGATGCGGTGATCCTGTTCAATCTAGCAAAGGCTAGATATATGTCATTTACTAAGAGAAATTTTATACCAGATATTAGGGTGCAAATCTAATCATCTCCTATTTTCAATTTGATAATCAAAATCGAGCTGAAAGAAGCAAGGCTCAAAATGGAGGCAATTTTCACTGCATCGATACAATAAATCAGAAAGAGGTCATACAGCCCCTTTGCAATTACAAGTCAAGATAGTTAAATACGAAAAGTTAACATGCAACTTAAATACTCTCATAAAAGCAAGGAACGATTTAACCTGGATATTGAGCATCTCATGAAACTAGAGTAAAATGCAACAACCTAAAAACTGCTCATGGGATAACTGACCTGAGGACACCCAAAGCGAAAGTGTAAAGCAGATGAAAATGTGGTCAAATTTTTAATTACTTAGAATTGTAATATCTTTATTTTTAGTATATTTATACATATGAAATAGTTATTTATAATATTTATTTACAAACTAAATCTTAATCTACACATAAGTTAGTTTTACTTAATAGTTTTGGGATCGTAATTTTTCTAATAGTTACAGTTATTTTTTATTTTAGTATTTCTTTTAATAATTTATAATAATAGTAATGAACTTGATTCTCTTTATCTTTCCCATGTTCTTCTAAAATACGTTAGTAAGAAAAAAATCTTTTAAACTAGAATTAAAAGTGGAAAGTGAGGAGAAGATCAATTCTTCTACACTTCTATGCAAAATAAACGAAAAACTAAATTTGCACTTCACAGCTCTCATGTCTATTTTAAAAAAAAATGGAATAAGAAAAATGTTCTACTGAAATAAGTTGAAGTATTGTTTGTCAAAATTACAAAACCACTATTCTTACTATCAGCTTAACTTCTAGAATATGCTATATTATCTCATAGCGGAGGTTCTCAGTTCGAACCCTACCAGCTCCAGCAACTTGAAAAGTGAGTCTATGGAAGAAGAATTGGCGGTGTATGTTATGTGCATGCAGCAAGTAAAACAGATAAAAGGTTAAATACAAGTGAGGGAGCATGCTTGAATATGTTCAACTACCAATCTATGTCTTTTAAGAAAACTGGTCATCTGAAAAACTCTTAGAACCAGACTTCATATATATATATATATATATATATATTATATATAAACATTAATGCAGGGGCAAAAGAAAACTGTTAAACAGAATAGTCACAACTAGTTAGCTACATCTTTTCTTATTCTTCATATTGAATAAGAAATGGCATCAAAGTACCAATTTTCTTTATATTTCTCTATTCCTTCGAACATCTTCCTAATTCATTGAAACTGTAAGCTAATAAGTTAGAGAAATACCCAGGACGCTCAGGACTAATGACAGAGTTTCCCACGCTGAAATGCTAAGACTCATTTGGTTGGAAGAATATGGCCGGTGCCACCCATGGGCTTACCACCTATATATGTTCACTAGATAGACTTGGTACGGGGCTTAGTTTCTGGTTTCCCTCAGTTAATCTTAACAAAAGTTTAAATTAGAGAAATGATTATAAAGCTTCCCAAAATTTGCGCATTTTATCGAACACCTCATCAGCAGTAGATAATAGAAATTGAACAACAACATTGAAGCAAACAAATTAACAAATACATGTAGCGTACTCTTTCTCTTCGCGCGCGAGAACGAGGGGGTCGTCGTTCTTGATGTCGTAGGGATACCACTGCGCGACCTTGTCGCCGATGAGCTTCTTTCTCAAAAGCTTGTGCGCCGACCGGTTGCCCTCCGGGTTCAGCACGTGACCGAATATCCGAGCACGTGCCTCCGCCACCCCCGCCACCGCCGCCGCCGCCACTGTCCGTGCCAAGCTCATCTCCGCCGCCCCCAATCTCTCTCTCTCTCTCTCTCTCTCTGTGAAGAAGAGTGAGAGAAACTATGGCCGCGGCCCAATAGTTCGTTAGACCAAGGAGGTGCGATTAATTGGCCCAAACTTATGAGCCTCCATATAGTGTTACATATTACCCGCACACGTGCAATCCGACCCGACCGCCCAATAGTTCGTTTAACTTGTAACTCGTTTATTTTCATAGGGAGTGTTTGAGGTATCACCAACAGAACATGATAAAAATAAATTATTTTCCCCTGTTGACCAAAAATAAAATAAATAATTAAATAATTTTCAGGGCTAATATGACCCTTAAGTGGATCAGGCTATGCTTGCTTTAAGCTTACGTATGCCACATAACCATTTTATATTTGTTGTCTTTATTGGCTTCTACAATGTCTTTTTTTGGATGTACGTGTATTAATTAAATCCAAAAATATTCTTATATATATATATATATATATATATATATATATATATATATATATATATATATATTTCACTTTCCTCCAACAGTCTTGAGGAAGATGGTCGGTGGCACCACTCCAGCCATGAAATCAACAAATTTTAGTATGGATTTCTATCAACAAAATTAACGAGCTATGATCATTCTTAGCATTTGAAAGCTTAACTATCAAATTTGCATGGATTGGTGGAGAAAATTAAAAGTTGACGAGCCACGACTAACTTTACTATGTTGCTAATGGAAATTTTGCATGTCTCGGAATACCTGGACAAATTTAAAAGGAAAAGGAAAAAACAAGATATGCTTTTTTTTTATGTTTCATGTTTTGTTTTTTGTTTATTTACATTTTTTGTTTACTAGAGTGAGGAGAAAGTATTAATCTCAACCATCTTGGACATCATTTGAGCATGCAAGTGTTGTGCTTTGCTAAAATTAATGGCAAGTACTTGGAGGAGTTCTTATACTGTGTCCCTCTTTTTCATTTTAGAAAATCATCACTCCTTATCCTCAAGAAAAGGAGATTATTTTAGTAATTCTGTTACAATATAAAAAAAAGAATAATCGAAGTAGACGGATTGCTTTGTAAAGTAAAAGGAAAATACTTCTCATCCCCAACAAACTACCCAACAAACCACACACAATCAATCTCCACCACACACATACTTCGTGATCCGCACAACTCCCTCGTGATTTGCACAAAACATCAAAATTACATATATACCCATCGTGATGTGTGGTCGTGATTGTGCCACGTCAGCATGTGTGATTTCTTGGGGGTGCATAGCAAAACCCAAAGTAAAAGGCTAAAATAATCACATGTAATTAAACCTTAAAAATGATGAAATTTAATTCTAGTATATGCATATACAAAGTTAACAAATTTTGAGAAATTACTCATAATGAATTTCATTTAAAGAACTGAAAATTAATAACAGCAGATATTTTCAATGTATATATTTTTTTATTTTTATTTTTTTTTGAGAAAACAATGTATTTTCTTTTTTCATGTATTATACATGAGCAAACACAAGAACATGGAGTTCTAGTTTATGCCCATTTTCTCTGTTAAAATCGTTAGACAAGCCTCAGAAGGTATACTAGTCCCAATTCCCAAAGTTTCAAGGGCAATGTAGCACAGGAAAGACAAATAATACCACTTAAATTGAAAGTCTATCACTCAGCCATCACCTTTGTCCCCTCTAAAATATTATCCCATACCTCAGAAATCATAATAAGCAGCTCGGTGTATGACTTTTGACGTATGCAAAACGAACCTTATGAACTAGAAGTACCTTGCCTTAGGGCCAAGCACAAAGAATGAGAAGCACCAACTGCAACTTGAATCACTCGGTGGAAGCCCAATTCTTCATCGTCCATAAGGAACTGAACTTCAATTGGCAATGGTTGTACCTCGCGTAGCCCTGGAACCCCAAGCTGGCAATCCCTTGAGTTCCCCCACATATATAGCTTTCCGGTGTCTGCAAATTTGATACAAACTAGAAAAAATCAAGGCCATGAAGACCAGAAAAATTATGAAATGACGTTTGTGCATGCTTTCTATCAGATTTAACAGTAATGATTATTCATAATCATCAGTCACTCCTACCAGTAACAGCTGCCGAAGTTGAGCCTCCACATGCAACATAGACAATTTTTTCCTTGGATAATTTCTCTATGATAATTGGAACCTTCTGATTGTCCATAGAAGGATGACCCAGTTGACCATGGCCACCATGTCCCCATGAAAGAACTTCACCCTTGTCTGAAGAGCATCATACATGTGAGTGAGGTTTTCAGAAATACACATTGGAATTTTGTCAAATAACAACAACATTCCAGTCATGAATCCAACTGCAGCAGGGTTTGTGGAGGACAGATGTACGCAGCCAATGCCCAGAAGGAAGCTATTTCCGTAGGACACATTGGAACTTTGTCGTTGGTAAAAAAAATGACTCGATGTGATTTGCTAGATACTAAACAAAAGAAAACAACTAGGATACCACGTAACAACTAGAATACCAAGTAATGAAGTAACAGAAAAATTTTACCCTACCAGTTAGAGCTAATGAATGGTAGCCACCGCTGGCTATCTGAACAACGCGAACATCTTGAAGGCTTGTAATTGGTTGTGGTCTCCAGTCGTTCACATTGTTGCCCCTTCCAAGTTCATAGTTTGAATTTGCTGGGAAAGCATATGAAAGATGCAATAACTTAAGAAATTGGGTACCGAACTATGGTGGAAAGTTTTTTGTTCTCTTATAAAAATAGAAGAAATAATCATAGAAAATTCACACAAATCGACCTTTTTATGAATTAATAGAAAAGATAAGGTGTCCAGTAATGAACTCACATGCTTCTATTATTTAATATCTGTTTAGAAATATGAAAAGAAATAAGAGAATGACAAAGATGAAATATACAATCAATGTTATTCTCCATAACTCAAATAGTTTTTTTTTCCACTGAAGGATTGATGTTGCTAAACAAGTACAATTTCCTACAATTAGGAGCAGAAAAGGTACTTGATCAAGCAAAGCAGAAGTAAAGAAATTTCAAACTTCATACCTCCCCAACTCCATATTTCACCATCTGAGGTCAGCGCCAATGTGAAAAATCCACCACAACAAACTGCTGCAACAGGTACAGGTAATGCCATCACTTTGGTAGGAGTACCAAGAGAGCCTGCTTCACCAGGACCACGCCCACTACCAAGTCCTAATCTGCCATCTCCTTCATCTCGACCCCAGGTATACAGCTCACCTACAGATAAAATCTACTCAAATGCGTAAGATGATTTGTATTTCCTGAACCTTCCATTATTGAGAGGAAACCTGATGCTATTCCTCCATATCAGATATCACATATCAAATCAGGATTTCAAAAATAAATGCTCCCCTAAGAAAGTAAAAGCCAACAGCAAAGGTAGATTTATATCGGAACATGATTAGTTATCTGCTGTACATCACATAACATTACCGAGACAAATGAGAAATGGATGGATACGTAAAAATCGATCAGTTTCATCAGTCCTTAAGCACTAAATAATCTCTAATTGAAAATGGAAGGATACCTAAAAATCCATCAACTTCATCGCATGATGTTATTGTTTGCATTGCATATCATCTTGAATACCTTCTTTCACTATCATCACACAAATTTCAAATACTGGTTACCTCATTTAAAAAAAAAAAAAAAACTCGTTACCAAAATGTTTGCTCTTTAATTGAAGTTGCTGCTGTTACAAGTTCCCTCTCCTAGACTATGATGTCCTTAAAGGAATCTTGATACTTTTATCATCTAGTCATGGTCCTCTTTGCCTGTCCTTAACCACCACTAAACCCACAATTGTGGCTTGTGTCGTGACTTACATCTAGCTATAACCTCTTTTTGTGAGGATTGCTTATCAATAGGCAAAGATCACGTATTCAGCAGATCACGATTTCCAAATGTGTATGAGCTAAATATTGTATCTCAACAAACTAAATTATGATGCTCATAACCTAGAATATCAGTCAACACCCTCAATATAACATTTTATTTAGTCAGCACCCTCCACCATTATGACATATCAAGGCACCATATTTCTAAAGTTTCACTATCATATTAACTTTACCTAAAAAGTTTGAAGTGCCAATTTAACATGATCGCAAAACTACCATTTTAACTGTCTTAATTTTCCATCTCCATACACTCAGCATCCTAATGTATCACTGTTGTGCCCCTTCCACTACTCACCGACTTCTAGAGCCGAAGTTGTCCCTTCCCCCCTTCAAGTCTGGCGCCTCCTACCCGCCTCTCCCCCATCAACACACCTGCCCTATTCTTTACCGTTTGTCGCCACCAAAGTCCTTGTAATCGACTTACCCATTCCGCCATCCGATTAGCTTGAAATTCTCCGTCTCAGTCAACAACGGAGAACAGAATGTTGGACATCTGTACGCTAAATGGCACGACGAAGCATCATGTCTTGGAATTTTCAAAATGATACAATCATGATTATATAAATAACCAAAATTTTTAATGATGGCCTCATTTGGTTGGCGAAGACATCTAAATTCAATAAGACACACCAAAAAAACCCTCATTGTCTCTTCCCATGAAAATGGACCATGACGTGCACAATATGTATGCATTGTACTTCCCAACATTGTGTAAAGATTTCTACTTCCAATTGTATGCTACTCGTCCCAAAACTAGAAAATTGAATCCTTACGTTGGTTTTGAAAGGAGATTGTGTCCTTATTTGTTAAAAGCTGAGTTATGGTTGTTTGCATTCCATTTCAACTGCAAGGCCGTGCCGATTGCATATGCCATTGCATTTATTCTGGTTAAACATCGTATATTTGTATCATTAGTAGTTTAAAGTTGTGCATAGTACGGTACTCTTGGTAGGTTTAAATAAGTCGCCGGCGTCGAGGTCGATCTGCCGGAGAAGTGACCGAGCAGAGTGGCCTAATGCAATGGGTCGGGGATGCGGAATGGGGGAACATGGATGGGGATGCGAAATGAGTAACGGGGTTGGGGATTGGGGGAAGAGGTAAACCAATGCATGGTTTAATTGTTATGACCTTTGGTGGAGTCATAATAGCTGAAGGAAATGGTGTAATTGAGAAAAGTTGACAGCATATGTGTCTTTGACTAAAGACACAAAAAAAAAAAATTGAAAACATTAGGAAAATATATTGGTAAATGTACTGATGTGAGGATCACACGCTCGTTTCTCAAAATATGGAACTATGTGGTAGTAAAACTTCAGAACGCTGCCTGATTTGTCATAATGATGGAGCATTTACTTAAGTAAATCCCCTAGCAGGCCAGTTTCTAAAAAACCAAAACCTACTCAAGAAAAAACCAAATAACTCCAAAATCATGAAGCATCCAAATCATAATCCATAAGAAAAGTGGCTGTCAGGTCACGATCTGTAGAATTTTAATAGAGAATAACCTGAATCAGTTATAGCAGCAGTATGTGCTCCACTAGTAGCCAGATGGGATATCTTTCCACTCCAAGAACTATTGACACGTCTAGGTAGCAACTCTCTGTGGTATACAGAATGCCCAAGAGCTCCAAATCCGCCATATCCCCTGAAAATACCAGCCATCTTACGAGTACAGTCATTCTGGAATCCAAATCCACTACATTACAATTGCTTAAGGAACCATAGAAGAATACAAATCTCATTGTTGAGCTGATAACTGAAAACAGTAGGTATCGGTGGTAGTAGTGGCAGAATACAGACTTCACTTTTCGTTAGAGGAAGGAGAAGTAGTACTTACTTCCATGAAAGGCCACAGAAGTCAGACTTACAAATTGGACCGGTGATTTTTGAATACTAATAGCCTATAATAGAGAAACCAATGGAAAACTGAGATGAAGCAAAACTAAAACCTCACAAATTTGAAAACAAAAGCTACGCATTAGCGAGTCAATTATCATACTACCGCCATATCCCATCTATGAAACTTTAAAATTTAAATTTGAATGCAGATACAAGTTTCTAATATTCCTTCCTGCGTCACAACATAGATCTTTGCCTTCATTTTTCAGAGAACCCTCAACTATCGGCAAGTTCAATACTTGGAAACATAAAACAACAAACAAGATACTTGCATATATTATTAACCAGTGTAAAGTCTTTCAAAGAATTGTTTTCTGTCAAAGGTTACCTTCTTCAGATAATCAACAAATGAAGCATGATACTATTAGTACTTGTGATAAACCATTTCTTTAATATTCTAAAAGAACCAAGCCTCAAACTCAAAGGTCATGGCAGAGCTTCTAAAAGGGTCATATAGTTTATATGTGTATGACATCAAATGCATATTTGAAACTCAAACTTCATCTAACATCCTATTGAAAAGCCAATATATCACCTAAAGAAAATGATTGTGTATGGTTGCAGCTTATTGATAGCTTGTAGGTGGTAGACTGTAAAACAATAAATTCAAGTACTACCGCTTTTGGTAAAATACTATTAAGCAACTATAGGGACACATCGACACAACACGACACGAATAAGGTAATTCGACAAATCTGATGAAAGCATGTAAAAGGCACGGCAGGACACATTACAATTTTATTGTATATTATTTGTGCTAGAAAATAAAGACAACGATCATGTAAAGAAACATTTTCATCAAGCAAATAATGTTTTCAGTATATATTTCCCTATGTATGAATGAAAATATACTTGACGAGGCAAAATTCTAACAGATGTTGTGCATATACTCAATCAACATATAAAAAGCGATAATCCGACACGCGTCCACTGCAGTTCTTGGCTGTGTCTTAGACAAAGATTAGGCCCACATTTACAATGTCCATGCTTCACAAGCAAAATAGCTTGTCCAATAGCTTGTGACTTAATTTTGGCTTACAAATGGCAGTTTGCCAGCTTGTAGAGTGTTTAAACGGTTCATGAAGTAATGTGTGACTTAGCAGCTACCCAAGATACAAAGCCGCAACCAAACACATCAAATAAACATTCTAAATGCAGAGTTTAAACTCTACCAGTAGCAAGCAATCATCAATCATCTTATCATTTAGTTCACAGCCAAAGGAATAAAAATGATTAAACATGAGTCGATTCTAACCACGTATACACTTCGCCATCACGAGTGAGCGCGGTAGAATGGATCCCTCCAAGCGAGACGGTGCGAAGTGCGTCAAGATTCGTGTTCAATGTTGGCTCAAACATTGACCGTTCATCACCTAAACCGAGCCTTCCTCCGTCGCCTTTTCCCCAGACCCATATTCTGCCGTCTACCATCAAAGCCGAGTGGAACAGACCGCACGATGTGCCAACCTCCACGGCACCTATGGCGGCGGTTCGCGGCGGAGGGAGGCAGCCTTGGGTGGGTGAGAGGGCGAAGTTGGGTGGAACGCGGAGGCGGGCAAAGGGAGAGGGGTATAACCGTAATTCTTCTTTACCGCCGCCAAGCTGGCCGGAGCTCCCGCGGCCCCAGGATAGGAGCTCTAAGGTGGCGGTGGGGTCTTCCGGTGAGGAGCTGAATAGTATGGGCGGCGGGCGAGTAGCGGCGGTGGAGAAAAGACGGCAGCGGAGGCCGTTCGATAGGATGAGACGGCGGACAACAACCATTGCGCGGCAGCGCGGCGGCGCGGGGCGGATTGTCAGCGCTCGTCGACGAGAACCTACTTTTGGGAGTGCCACATAACAAATCTTTTACCCTCACTTTATGTCTTCAGTTCCTAATGTTTTTCAGATGGAAGAGAATTTAAATTTGCTGGATCAAATAGTAATTGAATCTATTGTTCATATTTGATTGTAACTAACTATAAAATCCCTCTAATCAAGGTTCCACTCTAATAATGTTATCGTTTTCGGTTGCTTTTGGATTAAAGTTATGAAATCCGGTAAAATAATTTGTTGATATATTGTAATTTAAATTTAGCTTATAATTAATAATTTAGCTTATAATAATTTGTTGATATATTGTTATACATCTCTCAAATTTCTTCAAATTTATAATTAAAAATTAATATTTAGATATATTTTTAAAAAAATTTGAAAACAAAAATTATAAACTTTAATAATTTTTATATTTAATATTTTTTCACCAAAAAAACTTTGAAATAGATATTTTGCAGTTTCGAAGTAGTAATAGGTTTAAAAATATTTTAAAAGATCCATTTCTATTCATTAAGATGTTGAAAGGCAAAATAAATATTTAGAAATACTTTTTAAAAATTTAAATAAAAGTTGTAAATCTCATTAAAATCTATAATTTTTTATATTTAAATTTTTAAAAAAAATATATCTAAGTATTAATTTTTATCATAAATTAAAAAAAAAATTGATAAATGCCTAATAGAGATGATTTATCCAAATTTTAAATTACAACCAAACACTGTCATAAAAGGGCGGTGCTTCTCTTGATCAAAAATTTTTGGAGTTTTGTTTAAAAAACCTCAATTTTGTAAAATTAGTATAAATAATCGTTTGTTTAAAAAAAAAATTTATAAAATCACTCCAACATATATATATATATATATATATATATATATATATGAACTATGAAAAATAATAGATTTTATAAATTTTATATTTAATTCTTTTTTTCAAAAAAATATCTCTAAGTAGATATTTTAAATTTTTATAGCCGTAGAAATTTCAAAATATTAAAATATTTATTTAAAAATATTTTAAAAAGTTTAACATAAAAATATAAAGTCGATTTTTTTTGTGTGTATATATTTTTATTATTAGAAAAATAAAAATTTATTTGAGTCTGCTGTACAAAAGCAGGCCAACGATCTTAATAGTTTCAAAACTTTTCCCATTCCATCCTTCGCTGCTCGCCGCCTGTTTTCGCCGCCTTTGCTCAAGCTTTAGTTTAGCTCCAGCTTCCCCTCGAATTCTTCAAGCTATTGTTCTATCAATCATCTGCAAATACTGACAAAATGTGAGTGCTGCTAATCCAATATCTGATCTGCTCACTATAATCATCTATTTCGTGCTTATTTGCTGATTGATTGATTGATTGATTTAGGTCTCGTTTCTTTGCGTGAAGAACCAAGTGTGAAAGGAGGATCGTCTCCGCGATTTTTTTCTCGCAGAAAGACAAGGTCACGATGCAAAGATGGACGAAGCAGATTGTACTTCTTCCAAAATACTTTTAGGATACATGAAAAATCATGTATGAGGTATTTTGAATAGTTTTATTTATTTTCCCAAATTGGTAATGATTTCGTTGTGTTATGAATGCTTGCTGAAGATCCCAGAATTTCTCCCAAATTTGATTGAGATTTAGCTGGTTATATGATTTACATTATTAATGAAATGAACGAACTTATATCTTTTGTTTGTATTCTCTGATTTAGATTAGTCTCCAATGTAGTTTAGGAATAAAATAAGAATAAATATAATCATAATTCGTCATAAGCCTCGATTTGATCTAGTATAATGTAGTGTTTCTTTCTCAGCAACTTTTTTGGTTGTATGATTTTACATTGATTTAATAACATGTTACAAATCATCTGTCAAGAGTTGTGAACAAGAAGTATACACCTGTTAAAAAAAAGGGTATGATGGTATACTACTTCTATCTCTTTATATCGTTTTGGTAGCCCGTAAATTGGTGATCGAGATGAGATATGACTTTGGTACTTAGAGAGAATCAAAAGTGTGACTCTGGTAGCAGTCCGGCGTCGCAGGAGAATCGGGAACAAACGTGAGCACTAGCTTCAAAGGCTAGCCCCTTCCGAGTTATGGGACCTTGAGATTGCATCAAGAGAATGACTCTAGTAGCGATCCTCATTGTCTTGGAGATTGTCGAACGTCACCGGAGATGCGAGAATGGACATGATAACGAGCACCGATCAAACTTTCACTGGATAGTCGAGGTATTCTGAGAACTACTCTCATGTTAGTACTCGAACTCGTACTCGACCGATCAATAAAGTGATCGAAGGCAGAGTTGATTAAGAATGTAGCAAACAGGGAACATCACAAACACAGAGAACATTTTTACGTGAAAACTCTCGTTAACAAGGTAAAACTATCGGCGATCATGCAAGCCAGCAGAGAGAAATGCACTATGAATAAATGAGATACAAGGCCTCACGAAACTCACAATTCTCTCGTACTAAACCGAGACAAAATAGCTCTTCAGAATAACAAGAATTCGATCTTAAGTACAGTGCCGTAGACAACCTTTTATAGACGCCTCGGGAGCTAAGCCAACTAGGCGGCGGTTGAGAAAATCTCGGATCTCAACTGGTATTTCGACTTGACTGGGTTATCCTTGCTCCACGTCAGACACTAAATCCCCAGAAGATTTGTTCCTACGTGCGCGATGGTGACGTGGAGGACGTGGTCTTCGGTATATCCTCCTGAGAGGGACCTGCACGTCCGGCCGAGGTCTCCGGGTCATGTTGTGGACCTCAGGCAAGGAGACCCCGAGGGTCTTGATATTATGTGTTCCTGACATAGTCGTGGGGCTGCTTTTCGAGGTCCGGCCCGAGACATCAGCATGCTTCTAATGATCCGCTTTCGTGACTTGTTCGTCTGCGTAAATGGGCTTTACTATCTTTTCGACACGTGGCAGTCCAAATTCGAGCTCCATCACTAAGGACTGTCGGTTACTAGATATGCGAGAATGGACATGATAACGAGCACCGATCAAATTTTCACTGGATAGTCGAGGTATTCCGTGAACACGTTATAATTGATACTAAGGATTGTCGGATACCTTCCCTGTAAGAAAGATGGGCTAATTCCATTTCAGCCCCCCTTTTTTTTATTTTGGCCAATTCAGCCCCTGGAAACGCGAAATGGCCGACCCTTAAAAGGGGGGCTGAAATGGGATTTACCAAAGAAAGATACTAGTGCAAAGTTCAAAAAAGGATGATAATGCTGGTGCTCGAAAATTTAAGGACCATAGACCCTCTAAATATCAAAGTAAAAATGTCACTGTAAGTAAAGATGATGATCCTCAACTTCATGAATTTCTTAAGTTCATGCTACCAAGGAAGACGAAGTTGGCTGATGATGGATTGGGTGAGCATCTTCAAGAAAGGTTGGTTCAGGATTCACCAGCACAGTTGACTGGTACAAACAATAAGAAGAATGAGTTAATAACGAAGAAGTTAACAGAACCTGAACCTGAAATCACGGCAAAAATCTTCTGAGCCTGAAGAATCACTGTCAAAATCTTCGAAACATGAATAGCAAAATATGACGCTATTATCAGATGCTGACTATTTTAAAAGTAAAATCAAGAAAAAACTAGTCGAAGTCAGAAAGTGTTGCATCAGAACTGAGAGCGAAAGAAGAATCAGACGTAGATTATGAAAACAATGACTCGGAGGAATCTCAAGAGATTTAAGGATGAAGATTAAGATTACTCTTCTATGCGTTCTCACAAATTGACTCGATCCAAAAAGATAAATTCCATCAGAAAACGTACACTGGGGGTTCAATTGACTCGATCAAAAAACTAAAAGCTCGCTGAAAAGTGAGTTTAAATATCACTTTCTTTTTTTAATAATAATAATGATAAATATCATTTTTTTTTTTTAATAATAATAATGATAAATATCACTGTCTTAATTTGTAGTCATATTGAACGATAAAACGAGTGGTTTGTAGTAGATACCTTTCAGTTATGACCGACTTCATATAAACAAATGGGTTTGGAAGAGAATTTTATTCCGATTAAATGTAATTTATTAATTTATTTGCATGGAAGTTAGTTTGACCTGCTCTTTGCCTCCAAACTCCAGAATATCTAATTCAGACAAGTCATTTTTGATGTTGGAAGAATTGCATTTAGGACCGATTTCACATATTTTATATTTTTGGAGACTGAACAGAACAAAATAAATAATTTTATGGGACTGAAATGTAATTTTTTATTTGATGTTTATCTATATATTAAAATATATTTATGTAAATTTGTAATACTTTATTATGCATCGGAATGTTAAGTTTTTGTGAATGTGATAGGTGCCGGTGCAATTTTTAGCAATACTCTGTTATTTTAATTTTAATTCCTATGACTTCAACATTGTAGAGTTTGCATGTTATATCCCCGGTAGACCTTAATAAATTTTATTTTACAAAAAAATTTATGAGGTAATAAACTTTGACAGACGGATCTAGATGAAATTTTTGGTTTTAAAGTTACAAACAGAACATCACAATAATGCCTGTTTTCTCTAAAAAAAACAGAGAAAAAAAGAAAAAATAAATTGACACGGTGTGTTGTCCAATAAAGTCTATTTTTAAAAACAAAAAAATAATTTAAAAAAGCATAACTAAAATTTTAATATAAATTTAAATTATTTAAAATGATCAACAAAATAATAATACATTTTTATGATTGAGGAATTGAATAAGAAATAGAAATAGTCGACTCTAATAGTATAAAATTTATTAGTATTTTGTTTTATTTTATTTATGTTAAAATTTAATTTCAATAAAAAAATTCTTGCAAGCGTACAATACTTTTGCTCTTCTAGATCTTCCCTCATCTTAACACATCATATCAGGCAGGAAAGAAAATTAGAAAACGGTAAATCCGAAATCAGCCAGGCTGAATAAGTCTTTGAAAATATATTTTTAAAAAAAAATTTGTTAAAAAAAAAAAAAAAAAAAAAAAAAAAAAAAAAAGCTGATTTGACACCATTAGAAAATCTTATTTGACATAAATGCCCCTCACTTCTTGAATTGATGTTCCCAGCCGTGTTTGACCCTTTAATTGTTATTTGACGTACTGTCAAGGGTATGAAGAGGCCAAATTTACATCAAATTTGGCGTAATTTTCAGAGAAAAAAAAGAAAAATTGCACGAGAAGGCGATAAAAATATCAACATACCTACTTAAATTTTATATCCTACAGATCATTTTATGGCTAATATTCTGTTTGATTAGAGTGAAAACTACATAGATATATCTCATATATGATAAAATTTTGATGGATGAACAATAATATTTCTTATTTATCGGTATAAATCGTAGTCATGTGGGATCCAGTAGTAGCAGAAAAACTTCATTTTATTTTCCACCAATTGAAATTCCAAATTTTCTGTTTATTTCTCTATTTGAGACCGTTTAAGTTGTGGGTTTATATGTGACCCCTCTCCCTGTCGTAATCTCGTCTACGTTACACGATGAAGTCAAGTAAACTCTGAAGCATTCAAAGCACGCAATCCTAATTTGCGAAAATGGGCTCATTATAATTGTATTATGTTATTGTAGGTCACTTGAGTCAAATAGTGCAGGTTGAGCCATATTTTACTAATATTCGACTCGGTTCGGCATGTAACTCACAGGGCTCCTAGCTTTTACAATTCCTCTTTGAAAAAATAACAGAAAATTGCGTATCAGCCCTCCTTTTTTTGGAGGTTCGTAAATTACCCTCCAAAAATACGTTTTTGGGAGGCTAATTTGTAAAAAAAAAAAAATCAGCCTCTCGAAAATGTATTTTCAGAAGCTAATTTGCATAAAAATGAAAAACGAGAGGCTGATACGCAAAAGTCTTAAAAAAAAAAAGGATAATTTCATATCACCCTCCTTTTAAAAGGTGTTCCGGAGCTAATATAGAATTGCCCAAAAACAGTGCCCGCATGTCTTGCAGGCAGACCTGGACGAGTCAGGTATCCAACCCGGCTTGCTGTAGCTAGAGGTGGCAAACGGGTCGGGTCGACCCGACCCGCCCGCGGGTCAACGGGTAATAGGTCATACGGGTGCGGGTCGGCGGGTACACTATGTTCGCCGGGTTCCAATTTTGGTACCCGTACCCGCCCGCGGGTTTACGGGCGGGTCCGCGGGTACCCGAATTAAAATCTTTCAATATTTAAAAATAATAATTTTTAGAAAAAAAATATCTATAAATACTTTTTGAAAAAACTTATAACATGAAAGTTATAGATCTCATTAAAATCTATAACTTTTATATTGAAAGTTTTTCCAAAAAATATTTCTAAGTATTTTTTTGTTCCAAATGTTAAACATAAAATTTCGAATTTGAAATGTATGTATTTCATGTTCCACCATAAAAATACCTATTATATATATTTTTTGGAAAAAATTTTAACATATGACTTATAGATATCATCAAGATTTACAAATTTTATGTTGAAAGTTTTTCCAAAAAATATTTCAAACTAAATATTTTTTGGTTCCAAAAATTAAATCTGAAAATTCGAGTTTAAAATTATACGCGTTTTATGTTTCACCCATAAAAACACCTAATTAAAAATATTTTTTTTAAAAAAAAATTAACATAAAAGTTATAGATCCAAATGATATCTATAACTTTCATGTTAAAATTTTTTCCAAAAAATGCTTCTAATTATGTGTTTTTGGGATAAAACGTGAAATTAAAAAAAATATATATAGTTAATGCGGGTGTCCGCGGACCCGCGGGCACCCGCCCGTTTGACCCGCAAGTTGCGGGTACGGGCGGGTGATACCCGTATTCAATATTTTTAACTAAAATTTTTACCCGTACCCGCCCGTTTGGACGGGTACCCGCGGACCCGCGGGTACCGGGTGTAATTTTGCCACCTCTAGCTGTAGCCCGTCGGCATGCTAGCCCCGTGGGTCGGCTAGCACTATTCGTCTGGACAAAAAATCCCAACTTGGCCTGAATTGCTCACATAGTGCGGGCGAGTCTGCGCGGCGTTGTTTTGAACATTTAGGCATACTATAATTATGAAGTAGAGTGTAATAAATCACGGTCAGTGGCATACATTAGAGTTCATTAGTATAGTCGTATATATGTAAAAGATTTGGGGAAATTAGTCTGTAGTCTCCTAGAAAATACGGACACAAATACGCATATAAGAACACGGCACGACACATATATGAGATACAATAATTTTTAGAAAATTAGGGTATGAGTACGCTTCATAAACGATAAATAAAAAATATAATTTATATTATGTATTTGAATATCGAAAAATATAATAATAAAAATTAATATAATATAATATTTATATTCTTTAGAAAAATTTAAATAATAAGAGTCTAATATTATTGATAAAAATAAATTTTTAATATTCAAGTACTTAACTATATAATATTATATATTGTAATGTATTATTAGCACTATATAATATTTTTTTAAAGAGAACTAAAAAAAGTTTTTGTTTTTTAAAAAATTTAAAAACGTGTGTCGGCCACTCCTATCTGACGTTTTTAATATGTATGTTGATTTTTTTTTAAAAAAAATTTTGAACACTTATTTGACATGTCTGACACATATTTTGCCGTATCCATACCAAATATTATATAGAAAATATTAATATGTGCTGCTTATTCTTAGGTGCTTCCTAGATAGTCTCCATCACTATTCACGGGTTGCATAGATTTTAGAGAGAATGATAAATTGGATCTATTTTCAAATCATCGTCTATTTTAAAAGGTCTATATACATCAGCAAAAAAAAAATATTTGAAATAAGGGACTGATTGTTATAAGTACTCAACTTTTATCATATTTTCTATTTATGATACTTATTTCTATATTTAATACTTGGATTCAGAAATAAGGGGCAAATTATAAAGATAAAACTATTTGAAGTATTGCAGGTCAATTTGCTAAAAGTTTTCAAGGGCTTCAATGTAATTCCAATTAATAAATAGATACTCATACAATTACAAGTCAATGCACTTGTTTAATAAAAAAATGCTTGTGTTAAATAAAACAGTGACATTTTGCCAAAAAAAGTCTTCTAAAATTACTTTTAGCCAAAAAAATATTTCCAATTGATTTGAAATTTTAGTGCTCTTGTCCTTTTTTGGAAATTACAATTTTTTCAGATAATTTAAATTAAATAAAAATACATACATATATATATATATATATATTAGTAAAATTTAAGTATGAAAAAAAATGGATTTTGATGTCTTCTATAACTATTGAAATTTTTTTTTAGAAATATCTCTAAACAAATATTTGAAGGCTCCAAAGTTTTAATTAGTTAAAAAAAAATTAGAACTCCAAAATATATATTTAAAAAGTTTTGTGAATTTTTTTAATACAAAACATTTAGAGCACACACAAAATTTTTTATAAATTTTTTAAAAAATATTTATTGATTTTATAAGTTATTTGAATGGGAGTATTTTTGTCATTTTAAATGGTTAACGAATTTTAAAGCACCTAAACTGATTAGGAGCACTCTTTAACAAATTTTATTTTAGGGGGCAGTTTTTAAGAAAATGGTTTACATACAATTGACTAGAGATATGATATTATACTGCCAAGATGATTATTATTGTATCGTTTTCTTCACATTAACTATTGATCCAACTAAATTATTAACTTTCAAAGAAGGGTTAATAATATTTGAAAGCACAAAGATGCATTGACTTGACTTTTTAGCTGGTATTTATTGATAAATTATTAAATTATTCATCGATAAATTATGTAAAAAATTATTTTTAGTAAATACATCATGTAACCTTGATGTAAATCTATTAATTATGATTTTTTTTTTAACAAGGTCAAACCAAAAACAGCCTAAATTATCTGTGCTACAATTTGAAAGCCATTTAATGATTTACTATTTATTAAATTGGACAAAAAACAAAAAATATGTTTTCTCCGATTGTAAATATCTTTTATAATTTTTCATCCATTTTTTCTGAGCAAATCATAATCCAACATTCAGAGCGTCTACGATTAGTAGGTTTGTATTTTATAAAGTGCTCTTATATTAGGGTGTCAACTATATAATTTGAAATTTAGAGTCAGAGTGGAAATATTATGTCCTACACAAAGTTTTAAATTCCGGACGGTACGCTAGTGCTGCTCGGTTATGCCGGATCTGCCCACCGGCACGGCATTTTTCGACCGTGCCGCCCGTGTGACTGAATGTCGGCACGGAGCTCTGTTTCGGACGGCACGGTTCCGTTTCGTGTCGTGCAGCCGGACACAAATTTTTTTTTTTGAAACAAAAAAAATAATTAGAAGAAGATGAGGATGAAGGAACGGAGGAGAATAATAAACAATTATTTTATTATTTTATTTTATTTTTATATTAAAATATAGCAATATGTAATAAATAAAAAAATAAAATTTATTATCAGTCGCGCACCTCGTTTAAAATTTATCAAAATTAGAAATATTATATCTAAAGACTTTTTCTAAGAAATTATTCGTATTCGTAAAGTATGATACTAATTTTCAGAGATATTCAGAGTAAAAGTTTGTGACTTTTAGATTTAAAGAATATAAACTCTGTATTTTATGGTAATCACACAAAACTAAACCGGTTTATATGATAATGTAAAACAAGAGTAGTTAGGAGGCTGATAATGCTAAATTATTTATGTAGATGCCCAATTACGCAAACTACCTCTATAAAATAATCCAAACTGCAGACCGTTATTAGGAGGGAGAAAATATACATTTCTTGCACCCTTGCAGAAAAGTCTTCTCTGTTCTCCAGAGCTCAGAGCTTCCAAACACCAACTCCAATGGTGACGAGGATTCAGATATGGATTCTGGCAGCAGCGGCAGCGGCGATGGCAAGCACAGCGGCGGCGTGGTTCAGGGTGGAGACGAATAGCATACGAGTGTTGGCGCCGGAGCACTATCGTGGCCACCATGACGGCGCCATCGCCAACTTCGGTGTGCCCAACTACGGCGGCTCGCTCACCGGAGTTGTCGTCTATCCTGATCATGGAGCCAACGGCTGTGATGCTTTCGATGGACCGCCATTTCGGTCGCCCTCGAAGCGCCCTGTTATTCTTCTCCTCGACCGTGAAGGTCAACGAGCGTTTCTCATCTCTCTGTTTCTTGTCTTCTTTTTTTTTAAAAAAAAAAATATTACGCCGTAAAATTTTTTTAATGAAATCTCTTGTTCTAAAAACTTAAGTAATCTGCAGTAATAATTCATCCATCAAGAGCTATAAATGAAGGTGAGAAAGTTTATTCATTTATCATGATTTCTTCGGTTATCTAAGAAAAAAACTGGCAAGAATTTTTCCTTATTGGCTCACAAGATAAGCCGACCATGGAGATTTCCCCGGTTGTCTTACCAGATAAGTTAGCAACACTCTGAACTAAAATATACTTTATATCAAGATTTTCAATTTTGTAATTTAAAATTTTACAAAAATCTTAAAAATATGCTAAATGAACCTATAGACAATATTAGTTTAAATAATTGGAGGAAATTTATGGACACAATAAAACGAATGGCGGCCAGATTTATAACTGGGAAAGTAAAGTCATGTTTTGATTTGTCCTTCCATTATCGCGTTGGTGAAGTTTAAAGAAACATTGACTTAATTTCCAGAAATTTGATGAGAAGTTTCTGAACTTTTTCATATTTGAGAGAAATTCAAAGTAAAAGGTTGCAGTGGAATTTGACTTGAGACTTCTTGTTTCTATTTATTTGGAAATTACTTGATATTTCTTAAATGTAATTATACAGTTGGTTTATGTAATATGCTTCATTTTTTAGATTTATTCTGTTTGATAATAGCTTGTCGGTCATTCCTATTCTTATCTGAATCATTCACTGCTTGATTAATGTTTTTGGATATTTTTTTTTGTTTGAGAATTCTGCAAATTCCAATGTATATATTCAATTCTCTTAAATACGTTCCAGTCTTTTGAATTTAGTTATTCAGTTACATGATGGATCTAATGTCTTAAAAGAGATCTTATTGTAATCAACATTTGACAAATTTCTCTTCTTTTTAATTCTCTAGGTTGCCTTTTTGCATTGAAAGCATGGAATGCGCAGAAAGCAGGTGCCGCCGCCGTTCTGGTCGCAGACACCATCGACGAGCCTCTACTAACCATGGATAGTCCCAAAGATAGCCGAGCCGCAGCCGACTACGTAGAAAAAATCACCATTCCCTCAGCTTTCATCCACAGACAATTCGGCGACAGTCTCAAAGAAGCTCTCAAAAAGAGCTCAGAAGAAGTTGTAGTAAAATTAGACTGGAGAGAGTCCATGCCACACCCAGATGAAAGGGTGGAGTATGAGCTATGGACTAATAGCAATGACGAGTGTGGCTCGCGATGTGACGAGCAGACGAACTTCGTTAAGAATTTCAAAGGACATGCTCAGATCCTGGAGAGAGGAGGGTACACAATGTTCACTCCTCATTATATAACTTGGTATTGCCCTGAGCCTTTCAAACTTACACCGCTGTGCAAGTCCCAGTGCATTAATCGGGGAAGGTATTGCGCTCCCGACCCGGAACTAGATTTATGGGAGGGTTATGATGGCAAGGATGTGGTTATAGAGAATTTGAGGCAGCTCTGCGTGCATCGCGTGGCTAACCAGAGTAGTCGGTCTTGGTTGTGGTGGGATTTTGTGACTGATTTTCATATTAGATGTTCGATGAAAGAGAAGAAATATAGCAAGGAATGTGCTGAGAATGTTATCAAATCTCTTGGTAAGATTGCTTAATATCATTTTGTCATTTTACTAAAATTTATCTCAAAATTCACGGATTTTCTAATTCGAATACTTTTTTAATGGTATTCAGATTTGCCACTTGACAAAGTAAATGAATGCATGGGAGATCCTGATGCAGACGTTGAGAATGAAGTCTTGAAGAACGAACAAGAACGTCAGGTCTTTATAAATCTATTTTCTGAAAAGAAAGTCGGATTTTTGAGAAAATTCATTGTTATAGCCTGAATTGTAGTTCAGGGTGTTTAATACCAATTTTATTAACATTACCGAATTTATTTAAATATTTTTGTTTAGGTGGGTCACGGTTCTCGCGGGGATGTAGCCATCTTGCCTACCTTGGTTATCAACAATGTGCAATATCGAGGTCTGATAACTTATCTTAGAAAGACCTGCTTGTGTAGTTTTTTTTTTCCTTGGATAATTTTGTACTAACACTATCTTTTTTTTTCCTTCATTACATTTCTGATAGAGAATATATATCGATACCGTGCAAAAGATGGGCAAAACTTTGATGAATGCACAGTTTTCTATCTTGTTGTTGGCTTCTTCTATTATATTTGCTTCCTATTTCGTCTAGAACTACTCAAGTCGAAAGAACTTAAACGCGCGAATATCATTTCTAATTTCGGACTCACTCCCCGATATTATATATCCCTTTCTCAAAACAATAATCTCAAGCATGAAATTTATGCATCAACCATGTTAGAACCCCACTAATCCCCCTTTTTTTTCTTTTTTTTTTTTTTTTTTTGTCGTCTGCGCTACTAACATTGACGTTTCAAATTTAAAGGTGTCCTGGAGAGAGGAGCTGTTCTGAAAGCAATATGTGCTGGATTTAAGGAGGCTACAGAGCCAGCTGTTTGTTTGAGTGAAGGTTCTCTTATTTCTTAACAAGAACTGTATGTTTTATGTAGCCAACTCTTCTGATATTCATATTTACAATTAATATGTTCTCTCTTCTTGTATTTTATTAGATATCGAGACGAATCAGTGTCTTGAAAACAATGGAGGATGTTGGATGGACAAGAAGTTAAATGTTACTGCTTGCAAGGTAGTTCTTATTGTGCTGAAGCTCTATTTTTTTTTTTTTTGGGCGAATAAATTTATTTCTGATATTTTCTTAATTATTGCAGGATACTTTCAGAGGTAGAGTTTGCAAATGTCCTACTGTAAATGGTGTGGAGTATGATGGAGATGGCTACTTTTCCTGTACAGGTATTTAGTTATCTTGCTGTTAAATTTTTACCATCTTTTAACATCATCTCTTTATCTTATGATCCATCGTATGTCCGATAACCATGAATATATTTTTTTTGTTTTTATAACCCGTCGAGGCAAAAATATAATCTGTGGCCAAATTTGTTTGGTTTCTATGTGTAGCTGTGGGACCGGGGAGGTGTGCTGTCAACAACGGCGGGTGTTGGTCAGAAACTAAGGACGGAGTGGAATTCTCTGCTTGCTCGGTTCTGTCATCTCCCCTTCGCTATGGTACCACTTTTACGGGAAAAAGAAAAATTAAAAATATTCATTTGTGTTTGTAGGATTCGCAGCTGAGAGGATGTTACTGTCCCTTGGGCTTCCATGGTGACGGTTCTAAATGCGAAGGTACTGAACTACGATACATAGACTTCCATAATATTTATATCCTTTTTATTTTGAGAAAATGCATAATATTTATATTATTTACTTTCGATATTGCAACTTCGATTAGATGTCGATGAATGCAAGGAAAAGTTAGCATGCCAGTGCGAGGGGTGCACATGTAAGAACACTTGGGGAAGTTATGAATGCAAATGTAAAGGAAATCAGTTATACATACAAGGAGAGGATACATGTATCAGTAAGTCACAATTTCAAATTTTTATTGTTTATTTAGTTTATTACACCGTACGGATTCAAAATGAAAGACCGCGTCATAAAACAAAACCTTCGATGCGGTATAAGAATACCTATTTATCAAAGTAATCTTCATCGTTTAATTTATCGAAGGATTATCTGAATGTATGATGCTGAAATCGCGTATCTAAAAATGCAGCTCGCGGCTCTTCAAGATTTGCATGGGTCTTGACAATCTTGGTTCTTTCATGCGTCGCGGGTGCTGGTGTTGCAGGCTACGTATTCTACAAATACAGACTCCGGGTATGTTTTTTTATCAGTCAGATTCTCCCAGAACTTGTCCAAAAATTTCTCCCAAAGCTTCCCAAAATAAACACTAACCAAGAACGCATTATATTAAAATATATAGATAATAATAATGATAATAATAAAACTGTGATGTATAAAAGTTAATTAATTTTGGGGAAGTCTTGAAAGAAAAGTTTTGGAAGCTCCAGCAGTAAATGATATTAGTTTATTTGCAAATTTTCTCTGTCACACCAAAATCATAAAATATTTTTGAATCAAATGTACATAGAACTAACTCAAAATCTTGCTCTTTCACAGTCTTATATGGACACAGAGATCATGTCTATCATGTCGCAGTACATGCCTCTAGACAAACAACACAACGAAGCGCAACCTCTTCGACAAGATTCAACAGTTTGATGAGGTCTCTACTATTTTTCTTTATATCGCAATTTCTCGCTCTTTTTCTCTAAAAAGATGTATTAATTCTTTGCTGGTTCAAAAAGAAAGAGACTATGGTACCGTATGGTAGCCTGCGCATATACGCGCAGGCTCCGAGAAGGGTACGGATTATTTAGTTTTAGGAAAAAACTACTCACCCCCAACAAACTACCCAACAAACCACACACACCCAATCTCCACCACACGCGCCTTGTGATCCGCATAATTTCTTCGTGATCCGTATAAAATATCAAAATTACAGTTATACCTATTGTGATGTGTGGTCTTGATTGTGCCACATCAGTATGTGTGATTTTTTGGGGGTGCATAGCATAACTCTTATTTTTAATGTACTCCACCGTATCCTGCTTTTGCAGAGGTGATTTTCGCGCCTTGAATCCAAACCTTTTTGGATGTTACACAGGAGCTTTTATCGTGCCGGCATTCGTTGCCGATTCTAAACTTCTTATATTTCGATATATATGTAGGTCTTGCAGGATTGTTGCACGTGTAATCAGAGAACTGAGTACATGGTCATACACATTTGCTTTCTATCATAGAGTAGAAAATGTAAAATCTTAGTTATTTCAAGAAAAGAAAAGATATCCTCGGATGTAATTTTCATTTACCGCATATGTAAATATTACGCATGGAAATTTTGATTTACGCGTAGTCGCTTTGATGCCAGAGTATGTAAACTTATTTTTCTCCCGACTAAAAGAACATATCATACGTCGGTCCGAGCTGACATTTGTAAGGTGCGAAAGGTTTACATATGTTTAAATCTATTACTTTGAGCTGTGAAGAATTGTAATGAGGATCATCGCATGCATTCTACATACCATTTCTTAGCCATATTAGTACTAGCAATTCTGATCCTGTGCAGTTAACTGCACCAAACTTCTATAATAAGATATTTTTCAAAAGAAAATTCTAAATAAAACTTATATTGATGATATATATATTTTTTTTTCAAAAGATTTTTGTTCTTAAGGTCAGATAAAAAAATTTTTATAAATATTTTAGAATTCAAAGTTTTTACGGATTTAAAAATAGTTTTAAAATAATTTTAATTTTGAAGTTTCAAAATATATATTTAAAAATATTTGAATATTAAAATTATATGTTTTATTAAAGCCTACAATTTTTATATAATTTTTTTTTAAAAAAATATCTTCTTATAAAAATTTGATGTAGCCGACTATACCGTAACACTACATATTAGAAATTTGAACATAAAAATTATAAATTCATTAAAAAAAAATCTACAGTTTTTATAGTAATTTTTTTTTTAAAAAAATAATTGCAATATGAAAAAGAAATATATAATGACGTGATATAACGATTGCGTAATTTTTCTTAGTCTCTTTGCCACAGTCCACAGGGATGGGAAAAACAACGTAATGTGATTTTGCAAAAATTACTACCTTTCTAACAGGGAGAAATGTACCCATGTCGGAAAATGATCCAATTAGTCGTAAAAGTATGCCAAAGATATTATATAAAACATGTCGATCGGGCAGTACTAGCAAATCAGTGCATCAAAACTTCGTAGGTTTAACATGACAACAAATTTTATTTATCAACTTCGGAACCAAAAAAAAACACTAATCTTTCTTTCCTTGTAGGGCTGATAAAGTAGCAGCAATAAAACTGATTGAATAGAGATGGCCGCCATGCCGTGATTTCGTTTCCTCTTATTTTTAAGCGATGGCTTGCAAAGCTCGCTCGAAGCTATCCTCAGCCGAAGATACACGTTTAACAAGCATGTGATCTGGATTTGCCAGCTTCAATTGGCTGCAGAGATACAAACCAGACTTTATAAGGAAGGACTCCGAGATGTACAAAAACATTGATAAACTTTTGGACCCCCAGCACCTTGTTTTCGACTAAGTTGCCAAAATGTCATAATCCAAAACCATGAACCAGCTATGCATATTTAGATAATCTATAACTTATAGGTGTCTCCCGAATTTGTATGATTGCACTGACTGTTAGTGTTTCAAAATGAACATAGAATGTATAACCCCATCAAATCATAATATCTACGTCAAGACGGCGAACCCAGGGCGCGGAGGCCAATCCTGACACCAACCTTCTTTTGTCGTCGGTGTTTATACAGGCTCTTTTCTTCTAACCCTAACTAGCGCACCACAGGGTTAAAAAAAAAAAAAAAAAAAAAAAAAAAAAAAAAAAAAAACTGCAATGAAGTATAATATTTGAAGGGTGCATGATTTTAACAGATTGTGGTATAATTTGTGGTTCCTCCACTAATAAAGGTGACAGAATGATACCCATGCGAATGTTAACTATGGTTGTGTTAATAAGGAACTATTGTAGACAAGATAAGTATAAGAGGACTAAATTTCCAATGCCCCATGCATGTAGAAAAGATTTTGCGACTGAGCACACCAATAATAAGCGCATTTGGTCTTATGTTATTTTTATTTCTGAAACAAGAAGGCACCATATCATAAAATTGAATTCAGCAAATTTCCTCATAATTCCTTAGGAGAAGAACAATTTATTTACTTTTTTTTATTATTTACTTGGTAGCTGTTGCAAGAAGTGTTTGATCAAATCAATTCTAAGAAAATTAACAATGACATAGAATGCTTCATTTTCCCATAATACCAAAACTAAACAATTGATCTTTACCTGAGGTAACGTGCTGCTGTCGACTTTCCAAGATGAAGGCTGCAGACGACCAAATTTGACAAGGTCTCTGGATCCTTTGCATCCTTCATATATTTTAGGTGAAAAAATAGTGGTTAGTAAGTACCACACGTCATGGTAATACCAATAGAAAAAAAAAAAAAGAAAAAAGAAAATCACATGTTTTAGGTTTGAAGTGTAGTGGAACAATTCTTAAAAAAGAAATTTTTACTGATTGTAAACATACCTTATTTGATGCTTCTAGCAAAAGAGACTCGGCTTCATCAAAGCGACCCATGTGCATGCAACAAACAGCCTTTCCATTAAGAATCAAACAAGTCAATGGATACTTCTCAGAGAAGTCTTGAAAAATAAGATACGCTTCTTGTATTTTAGAACCACCCTGTGATTAATTGGAACAAACACAATGAGTTCTTGGGAATATAACTTTTTTGTTCTTCCACGATGCAGAACAGAAAAGATGAGCTTACGACAGATAGGTTTAGCCAAGCGTTTGCAAGCTGAGTTAGCGTATGGTCTTCGTCAAGTTGTTGCATGATCTTCAGTTGTTTCTCAGCATAGTCTGATCTATGCATCTTGATGTAAATTTGAACATTCAATGCATGCCTACAAGGAAAAGTAGGGCCCTTGTTGAGAGTCAAATTAGAAGTGTTTCTCAATTGTAGAGGCCAGTTCAAGGCATTTTCCACAAAAAAGCAGCTCAGCAGGCAAGTGACCTAACATGCATAACAATATCTCAGAGAAATGCAGCAGCGGCGTCTATCTTTTTGACAGCCTTCTATTCTGGATGTATCTTAGACTACACAAGCTACATAGCACAGGAGTAGTAGAGAAAAGGGGGGAAGAAGCAATGTTTCCTTAAGGTGAAGAATAAAGCATGATTAATGCATAATGGGTGTCAAGCAACTACTGGCTGAGCTTTTGCTGTTCCAAGACAATGTAAATGCTTACACTACTAATTTATAGGATTTTCAAAGGAAGAACTTATACGCTCGATATTCTTACCATAAAATACAGTTGACTATAAATGATTTAGATGCTTGACTTTTTCTAACTATCTGCCTGCATGTAATTCCTTCACCCCCCCCCCCCCCCCCCCCCCCCACCCCACACACACACACACAAAAGAAAAGAAACACTCCACCAAAGTAGTGATATAAAGATTCATAATAAACCATGCCACAACCATATCATGTAAATGAGGGAGGCGGGGGGGGGGGGGGGGGGGGGGGGGGGGGGACTATGATGGTAGAGATTGAACATATGCATTATGAGTTCAACCCATTAATCACTTTCAATTTAATTAGGTATTCTTGTTACTACGAAGAACCAACAAAAAGAAGCAAAACTTGTATGAAGATCATCAAGTAAAGAAAATATTTCTCATTGAATTCAGAGAAAACATAGTTTTTAAAAAAATGTAACTCACAGCTCCATAGTTCCACCAGAATTTGTGTGCTTAAGAGCTTCATTGTAGTCCTGTTCATGCATATAGATGATTCCTGCAATTAGCCTAAGGACAGGATTGCTTCCAACTGCTGCATCACTTAGCCACTCTTGGAGACTTGAAATTGTAGTTTCCTACATAATAACCAAACTTCTCCATTAACATCTTATAATACCTAAGTGGGCAATAGATGGGTACCACAGAATCTTACAGAAGACCAGTCTAGATACAAGCAGCAGGAAATTCAAGAATCAAAATATTTGGTTTCTCATATACAAAGGCAGCAACTGACTTGCTCCCAGCAATCCCCGATGACAAACCACATACTATGCTTCAACCGAAAAAACCCTCTGTCTCCGAAATGCATTACTCAACCTACCAACGTGTCAAGTCTAGGGATAATGAAAATGATACATCTGAGACAACAACAACCTATCTCAAGCTTCGCATGACCTTACACAACAACAGACGACCAAAACAGAAGAATCATCAGAGAAATGGACTCAATATTTGCCACTTGCAACTAGAACTAAGCCCTTCACAGAGTGATTGTTGTAAATAAGTGAATCAGCGCCTTAAAATTATCACTAATACCACAACCAGAAAAAGAAAATCCAGTCTAATAGGTTTTCTAATTAGAGGGAGATCCGATCTATCAGCTACACTAATTGCTTCAGTCATAAGTTCCTCATACCCAGTAACACAGCCAGCAACAAAATTATCATAATAGCAAAGGGGGAACATGTAGATCTGCAAAAATGCAGAAAGAAAACAACTAGATCTACCATAAAACAAAAGCAAATTCATGCACATCGATATATCTATTAATATAAACCTTGTTAGCAGGAGATGCAAGGTAGAGCGCGAGAAGCTTCACCGCCTGAAGTGCCGTCGGTGCCGATGAATCAACCTCGTTGATCACCAGCTGAATCAAATGAAAATTACGATCAGATCCGCTAAATTGGATCAGATAATTAATAGGTGATGTCAGAGCCGTGGTGGGGAACCTGGTAAGATCCGAGGGCGATGTAGGATCTGTGGACGATGGTGTCGCGCTCGAGCTGATCGTCGGGGGAAAGGCCGGGGATGTCGCTGCCGTTAATGGCAGCCTGGTAGGCTCCCAGATAGAAGTTGTTGCGGAGGCCGAAGAGGTGGTCTGGTGCCGCCATTTCCTCGCCGTGAGAGGTGGTGATGGATCTCGCCGGCGGTGGTGCTGGGAGGAGTTGGGAACTCTGATGGAGCGAGTGAAATGAAGTTATAAGAAATGGTGCGGAATTCAACCGTGGAAGTGAACCGGGATTCGGGTTGATTTTGGAAGCGGTTCGGTTTTGGTAATGGGCTTCGGCTGGCGATCGATTCCTGTCCGGCTGTCACTGGATCGGAGTCATCGGACTGGACCATTTCCTCTCGAGTCAGGCTCAACTTTCGCAAATAGGGTAGTGCTACACTCACTAGTCTTTGCCATGGCCCATTTTTAAGACTATTCAAATTAGGAGTATATTCTTTTTTTAAGATTTAACAACCTAATTTCAAGCAGCTGTTTTGCAACCTAACATTCTTCCTAAGAATGTTCTCAAAAAAAAAAAAAAAAAAAAAGAAAAAAAAAGGGCATACTGGTGTAATAGATGCACCGCCTCCTGGAGATGCAATACAAGAAATTAGGTTAAAGAATTAGGTTTCTTTTCCACTGGTAAAAAGAAAGCTCTAATAGGAAGGTGGTCTGCCGACATATTGGCTTTCCTACAAATATGGTGCAGGTTTAACCTCCCAATCAAGCTATTTTTAAAGCTAGCAAACAGCCCCACAACTCTGCGTCAAGCACCGCACCGTGCAGACGCCAGTTTTCCTTCTCGTCACAGAACACGCTTCCTAAAGTAGCCTGTCCTATACAATTGCATACAACACCATCTGTATTTATCTTTATCCAGCCCAACTTCGGTGGGTTTCATGCGACATGTCTCAACTCGAGCCGTAGGGTTTTAGTAATGCTTTTTATCAGGTTAATTTGTATAAAGATTGTTTGGTTACAGGTCTTTCTAGTATGAGAGGTACATGTCTTTCTAGTATGATGTTAAGTATGTTTATCATGTAGAAGAGATACTGCTCTGGGCTCGACACTCAGAAGAAGCATGTAGGAAGCTCATGTGCGTATATCTGTTAGTGAAATTTTATTTCTATTAGTTGGACGAAAAGATGAACCAAGAATAATTAAGCTTACTGAGTCTTACCTTACATGTCACTGCGACACCGCGCCACCACCAAAATGGCAAAAACTGAAAGAAGTCAAACAGACATCTTCTATTTTTTTTTTTTTTAAAATATTATAAATATGTATTTTTGCTTGATTCATTTATTAAAAAAAAAATTATTCGGTGAATGTAAACAGTGTTAACCAACAATCTCGTCACGTGCACTGCACCATTCTGCATATCAAAATGCCTAAATCAATTGTAATATGTAATAAAAATTTATTTAATACAACCACTATCCTTTCCATAAACAAGTGAAGTAGAGAAAAGGAAAGGCAAGAAACTTGAGTGATGGATAGTGATTGAGGACTGTATTTTCATTCTCATTCTCATCAATTTTGGTTCTCTATCTACGTAGAGAATATGGAAATTTTATTCCTAATATTAAAGGTGACCAAAAAAAAAGCATTCTTTCATATGGATAGAAAGACTAATACTAGCTAGTTGGTGCTTCGCTAAGTTACACCATATTATAATACGGTTCTACTTGGCCGTTTTATGACGTGGAAGGGAATTACCGGCCATGATACCATCCTGAGTACATACTTCAATGAAGAATGTCAGGGATCTAAGTACATGTTTTCTATGAACGGGGGCTTCTGCCACGGGGTACAGAAGATTTTTAAAAAATTCTATAAGAAATTTCATCCCACGTGGACTCGAACTTGGGTGGTGACACTTTCTAAGGCGTCTCCTATGTAGTTGAGCTAGCCTCGCTCGACCTTCAGCCGAGAATGTAAGGTTGCATAACCTATATAGGCACTGCACGACGTTCGGTCACATTTGCAAGAGCCAATGGTGTTTCTTATGTATGCATAACCGCCAGTAATGTAAGACACCAGTAGAGATGTCCCCATTGTCGGTCGATTTTGTGTTGGCGCGTCAAATTTAAGAAGCCCACCAAGCCTGTTTGGTAGGTAGAGCAAGACTTCTCGATGCTACCAACCCAGTAAATATTTGGTCCATGTTCTGCCAGGGCCCATGTGCCATGTTCCCACCACTGCCATTGGTGAATTGGTGAAGCTAAATCCAATTGTAAATTGGAATATAATTTATTTTTATGAACAAACTAAGTCCACTCAGATTCAACTAATTCTTTACAGCCACAACTTTATAAATCCTTTACCATAATTTAAATAGCACTACTAGTTATCAAAAAAAATTTGGTACATTTGTTATATGTCATTTATAATCACTAGTTATATCTCTAAATAATATCATCATTTTTTTTGGAAGACGAAGACAGTTAACTACATAGGATTATATTTTCACATGTTTAACGGGAGACATAAAAGCAAAAAGAATATTCCAAAAATTTTAATGATTAGAATATAATATGAACTGTATGGAATATATATAAATGTAAAATGAATCTCTTGTTTAGTGACTTAGGTAGCAGACCCAGTCAGTGCGCCAAATTACTACGACTGTTATTAATAGGGACAGTCTTTATTCTAAAACCGCGGCAGCTTGATTAATTCTACAAATCTCCGTATAGCGCTTGCCTTCTTGTTTCCATCAGCTTGACTATTGACTTTCTTCAGCCACTATAAGTGGCGGATCTAACTCGATTCGATTTGGGTAAATCTAGAATTCATTCTTGTTTTCTGTATCAAACTTCAAAAATTTTCCCTTGATTTTTTAATCGAGTTATCGTAATCCGAGGTGTAGATCGGAGGAAAGTAATGGCAGATATTGCTGTGAGGCTGCTGCTTCCAAAACTCGAACTTTTGATAGCTAAAATATCCAGAGAGTGGAAGCAACTTTCCAGAGTCCAGCAGTCCATAATAGATGCAAAGGATGAGTTAGAGAGCATGATTTTTGCGCTCCGGGAAGCTGAGCTCAAGGGCAATAACAAGCCGTGGGTGAAGCAAGTTAGGGAGGCTGCTTACGACATCGAGGATATCATCGACGACTTCACGATTAACATCGGTCAGATTCCCCGAAGAGGTTTCGTTGCGATGATGTACAAACACCTTCATATTGGTTGGAATTTGTACAGTTACAGTCTGCTCAGTAACGATCTCTCGGAGATCGAAAAGCGCGTGCAGAAGATCTCTGTCAGAAACGGGCGATACCCGTCTACGCACGCCCCGTCAGACGTCGATTTCGATAGCAACCATGCTCCCCTGCCTCCTCTACCCAGTGAAGTAGAGCTCGTCGGTCTGGATGAGGCGAGAGATACTATCAAAGGGTGGTTAATCAGTAATGAACCGTCGCTGTTTGTTGCAGCAGTCCTCGGGATGGGTGGTGTTGGGAAGACTACTCTGGCTGAGCAAGTATACGAGGAGGTGAAGAAGCAACTCAAGTGTGCCCATGCATGGATCTCCATCACCCATCAGACTAAGACCAATGATCTTCTTCAGAGTCTAATCAAGCACTTGTCAGAAAACAGCAAGGAGAAGGTTCCGGAAGGGCTCTCCGCTATGGATCCCACACAACTTACCAACACCATAAGCAACTTTCTCTTGAACAAGAGGTACCTCCTTGTTCTTGATAACTTGTCAAACACTGACCACTGGAAGAGCCTTAAACGCGTCTTCTACAATAACAAGATGGGTAGCAGAATATTGATCACAACACGTATAGATTCAGTGGCGAATTCCTGTGTCAAAGATGGAGACGATATCTACCGGCTCCAGCCTCTTAATCGCATTAATTCTCTCGCTCTATTTTGCAATACTGCATTTCCGGATCTCGAGGGGAAATGCGCTAAAGATCTCTTGCCGTTGTCCAAGAAGATTGTGGAGAAATGTGGAGGTATTCCGCTTGCTATCACGGTGATTGCAGGACTGCTACCGAAGAACAAGAAGGAAAGGACAGTTGTGAGATGGAAGCAGTTTGATGATCAACTCCCCTATCTGCTCGCGAAGCATGAGGATCTCAAGAACATGACCAAGGTGTTGATGCTAGGATATAATGAGCTTCCTTACTACCTCAAACCTTGCTTTTTGTACTTCAGTATGTTCCCAAAAGGTCACCGCGTCAAGTGCGTGAGGCTAATCAGATTGTGGATTGCGGAGGGATTTGTAGAGCCCGAGGAAGGCGTGACTTTAGAGGACATAGCCGAGGCCTATCTAAATGAACTGACTACCCGCAACATGGTTCAGGTGGTGAGGTTTGACCTATGTGGGCGGCCCCGCAGTTGCCAGGTGCATGACCTTCTCTGGGATAGCATCCTCAAAAAGGCAAGAGATGAGAATTTCAGCTCTTCTCTAGACACAAAGGTAGCTACAATCCCACAGAAAATGAGACGTTTGTCAATAAGAACACAGCTTGCAGATATCCAATCCACATCCGACTTCTCTCATTTACGGTCTTTCCTCAATTTCACAAGGCAAGATTGTTCCATTCCCGTAACGCACAAGATATTCGCTTCGTTTCGTTTGTTGAAGGTACTGGATCTGAAAAGAGCGCCGGTGAAACGATTTCCTTCTCAAATTGTTCAGTTATTGTTTCTTAGGTACTTGAGCTTGAGGGGTACCAATGTCAACACAGTCCCAGAAGACATAAAGAAACTCCAAAACCTCGAGACCTTAGATCTGAAAGGTACAATGGTCTGCGAACTGCCATTAGAGATCTTCAGTCTCAGGAACCTGCGCCATCTTCTTGTATATCGCTCTCAAAAAGGACAAAGTCCATCTTCTGCTTCTTCCAAGCAAGGAGTGAAATTACCTAGTGGAGTAGAAGGCCTGGTTGCAATCCAGAAGCTCTCATTTGTTGATGTAAACAAATCGATGGAACTGATTAGAGAAATCAGTCGGCTAACGAAATTGCGGAGGATAGGTATCACTGGGTTGAGACAGGAACATGGAGATGATCTCTGCTCCGCAATAAAAATGATGAATGATCTTCGCTCTATTGACATTCGTTGTTTTAAGGGGCAAACCATAGAGCTGCAAAAATTGAAGCGTCCTCCCAGCATGCTCCAACGGGTCCACATGCATGGAAGACTATCAAAGATGCCTGTTTGGATCTCCAGTGCTAAGAACATGGTCAAACTTAGGCTGTGTGGGTCCCGGTTATATGCTGAGGATGATCCTTTTCAAGCACTTGAAAAGTTGAAAAATCTGCTAGAGTTGCATCTTCACAGCGCATATGACGGATTTGAGCTCCACTGCAGCAAAAATGGATTCCAGAGCCTAAAGTTTTTGGTACTTGATCAGTTGCATAATCTCCAGGTAGTCATATTAGGAAAAGGAGCAATGCCTGATCTCCAGAGGCTGACTATCACATGCTGCGAGAACTTAAAGCAATTTCCCAAAGAATGGACACATATCATCAGCCAGACAGATATCGACTCTGAAAACATTGCAGAAAAATACCTGAAAGATGAAAAGATGGTTACGCACTTAGAAAAGAGAGAATTAGGAATGCATGTTATGAAAAAGCAGAGATCCACATTAGGAGGCAGCAGGTATGAGGCCTTGATGGATGACGAAGATTTTGATTATTGATTCAGTGCTAACAGCAGCTCATGAGAGCATTTACAAAAATTAATTCTATCTAACATTCTAGAAAAGGAAACATTTTTCCTATTGGTCATTTGAATAAATAAAAACACTAGCTTTGCTTCAATTGCCTGTGCTTTTCAAGTTTTCCAGCTGCAGAATGTTTTGTGCAGTTCAACTTTTGTTCTCGATACAATTATTGAAGAGTCATTTTGACCTTGTAATAAGTTCTTGGTATCTTTTATCTTGTTAGCATCAATAATTTGAAAATCATATGCAAAAGCTTACAGATTCATTTAACATAACAAGAAGCTTGTGCAGAGGATCTCATCTTTCTTCTACTGGAGGATCCATTAACTGGAGAGCCCAGGCTTCTCTATCATGTGACCAGAAATTCATTTATCCAAGGATCTGTCTACGTATACAGGTAACAAGATAATTCCTGGTTAAAATGATTTAATATAATTAAGAATACATTCTGAATAATTTAGCGTGGATTGCATAGGAGGAAGCTACTGCTGGCTCACGTTACTATACAACAAAATGACCACAAAATAGAATTATAATTTATAAAAGATGGATCAAAGTGGACAAACAATCATATGTTAGGAGATCCCACGATAGCCTGTGTTTGTAGCTGATAGAAATATAATTGGAGTAATTTTCATGGTATATATGATATTATGCTTGAATGCTTAATTTTTGTCTACATGTTAGCTTCTTATCTTAAGATTATAAAATTACAATTAGGAAATTACTAATCAGATAAACCAATAACATTCCTTTAACAATAATACAATACTTAAGATAATATCCTAATATGTTCCAACAGTAACAATTATTAAACAAGAACTACTCCATCATAGGTCAGTGGAAATATATATTTTATCTAGAGAAAGCAAAATGAGGTAGCGACGTTCTATTACTCAAAACCGTAAGTTCATACTGCAGTAAGAAGCGTTGAACATAATCAATGGACATTTTCTGACCACGACTCGGTAGATAACCTAGCAGTCAAATCAAACAATAAGAATCGAGATCAGAACAGCCTGGATTCGTCAAAACAATCAAAAGAGTAATGCAACAGTGTAAAATCCTTGACAAATGACGTTGTAATCAGGGTGGAAATGAGGCGTAAATTTCTAGCAAACAACTTAAAATCCTACCGCATTTGTAATTAAACGAATCAAATACTATTCGAGCCGAGAATGAGATCCATTGAGCGAATTCTATAGGATATTGGGAACCTGCGGCGGAGAGATAAACTTGTCTAGCGATCGGAATACATCCAAGCATACGAGATGACTGGAGTTCGCCGCAGCAGCAAAACGGAGATGTCGGGAAGTGAATCGAGCTGCGGCGAAGTGGACCTCTCTCGCCATCGCCGTCGCCGCGCTTCGCTAAATTTCGAATTCGAACGAAAAAAAGCAGCTGGGAACGTGGAATAATAGTTCGTATCCTCTTGTCTTCCTTCCTCGTTCATCTCGACCCTTCATCTTATTACACGTATCTCACATTTAACTTAATCCTACAATGAGCAACAGGAGGGAAACCGGGTGAACCAATTCAATCAAATCGAGACCCAGGAGGTTCCGTGGTTCGAACCCGTCTGAACCGTAGCGGTTCACTCTTCTGAACCCGTCAGTATCTACCCCACTCCGTCTTCTCCCTTGCATTCGTCGGCAAGCGGCGTGGCTAACTAGAACAAAAAAGATGCTGCTCCTACGCCTGAGAAGCTCCATCCTTCCTACCAACTCTCCACAACCCAACCCCTCGCCGCCTCGCCGCTTCAGGCAGCGGCCCTTGGACCGACGGTGGAGTGGAGATAGTCTACCTAGACGAATCCGGCAAGTTAGCCACCTCCGACCACGGGACCCGTCTCGTGTCTCGTGGTGCAGACTCAGACGTGCTCTCCGGCGGGTCGACACGCCGATCTCCTCCGCCTCCACCGCCGCCAAGAACGATGATCTC
Organism: Xerophyta viscosa; assembly: GCA_002076135.1. Classification (NCBI taxonomy): domain Eukaryota; kingdom Viridiplantae; phylum Streptophyta; class Magnoliopsida; order Pandanales; family Velloziaceae; genus Xerophyta; species Xerophyta viscosa. The sequence continues at coordinate 4,036,377 of MJHO01000006.1, read as the reverse complement.
ACCACCGCTGGGGGTAGGGCCCCGACGTCGAATCGCATCTCGGCCGTCTCCACTTCAAACCCTCGCCCTCTGTCCTTTCCGTCGCTCTCTCCCACCTCGCTCAACCTCCTCCGGTGGGCCCTCCGCGGCTCCGTCTCCCGTGGTGGTCCTCGTCGGATTCTCCCTACTCTTTGCTTCTCGACCATTCGGCAATTATCTCTTCAATGTACAAATGGTCCTCGACGACATCCTCAGCTCCCCTAACCCCCTCCTCTTGCCGTCAGCGCTGAACATTGAACAAGCCTCTCCATCACATTGCTTGATTGGGCGCGCTTGAGCTCGCATTCTTCAGCTTCTGCTACTTCAAGAAAACCCACTGAATTGGATTCACTGAAATCTGGACTCAAACATACAACACTGTTATCACTCTTATTTTTACCTACGGAGCTTCCATACTAGGCATTAGAGATTTACGAGTCAATAGAGAAACAAATTTGGTCGTTCGATAGCTCGTCGATGATCCTCTTCCTTGAGAAATCTGCGCAGCTCGATGCCGCCCTCGTGTGTTCGACTTAATGAAGAACAGAGATGGAACATTGTGGCTTTGTTCAGGGATTTATTATGATCTTATTGGTACGATAGGATAAGCAGGGAGGCTCGATACTGCAGTTCGATTGTGTAGGGAAATGCTATCATTTGGGTATAGGCCTTCAGTGACTTCAATGGAAAAGGCTGGTTTTTACGGACTCTGTCTATGTACATGTGCCTTATTGGGCGCCTCTTCCTCAGGACAGGTGGATCCAGCAATGAGGCTGTACAATTCGATGGCCAACGCAGGTCCCTGACCGGCCTTGAGCAGCTGCACTTCGTTGTTGTCAGTGTTGGCAAGCAAGAAGCTGCTTGATGAAGTCAGTTGGATTTGCTGTAGATGTAAATGCTAGTGATGTTCTCCACGGATCCTGCTTTGAAGTGGTTACAGTTCATAGGATCTGCTGAAAACAGGATCAACAATTTTATTATCAGGCATTTGTTTGAATCGTGTATGAAGGTTGGGTTGTATGAATGAGCACGCGCTCTTCTTGAAAGCTACGTAGGATCAGCTGCAAAGATCGATTTGATTTTATACATCAATTCTTGCCCATCAGTGATATGCCAAGATGGGAAGAAGAATGAGAAGGCTACAATGGACATCATGAATGCAACGTAGCACAAAGCTCATGAATTCATATGTGGGCTGTTCACTGATCCTGATCAGAGGAAGAAGCCTGTGCTTTCCTTTGTTAAACTTATTCCAGGGAATCGATTATGATGTTGAGGAAAGTGCTGCAAGCTGCTTCGTCAATGTGCTGCTAAATTATTTGATCTTGATGGGACAAATAAATCTTGCTAGATGTGTTTGGAAGGTGGCTTATGAGAACAAGCTGTTCCCAAAGGTAATTGTGTTTGATCAGCCATTACTATACATGAGGAAATTTATTGTGCAGAATAGAACTTCTTTGTCACCATGAGACTGATAATATTTATTGTTCGAGCACTAATATTCATCACGACCATAGGACTTTTAATACAATTAGGACCATCAGGTCGTGAAAAATGGCATTTTGTTATTGTTCTCTCCCAAACATATAGTTTATAGTGGTAAAAGAGATGGAGAAGGAACAAAATCTCAAACAAGGTTTGCTTCATACTGGAAAAATCGTGTCCTACTGTTTTCTGATTGCAAGACTGTACTCGTCTTGAGTACTGATATTATGTAATTCTAAACTACTAATTATAAATAAAAGTAAAAATCATGGGCTGTTGACGTTTCAGCCCTTGAAAACGTATTTTTCCGCTGACGACGCGTTTTCAAGTGCTGAAACGGACAAACTTTTGCAATAGGGGGCTAATATGGCATTTTCAGAAAAATCATCTGCGGACATTGTAACCCATGATTGCGTGGGACCCTGTGCTGCCAAATTTAGACAATATTTATCTGGTACTGTTGTCATGTAAAGCACTGAAATTATACAGCAAACAGAACATAACCATTTCTTTGTTACATATATTTCTGTTGACGTTATGTACACCTTTCCTACATGTTTATAACCCTTTATCCTTGCTTATGTGTATGCTCATTGGAGAAGCCTTCAATGCTGGTCTTCAAGCTTTTTCTTTTTGAGATGATCACCGAAAAATATTTCGGCAAATGGGCCCTCCTGTGAGCCGGATAACCACGGCCCTTTACAAATGTCATAGCGAAGCGCTGCAGGAGCACGTGGTTCGTGTTGTAGACATTCTCAATTTGATTTTTTATTCTGTAAATTTGTATATTTGTATGCTCATGTGTTATGAATTTGATTCCTCATACCGAGTATCCCACGAAAATATTTTCCTTTGGACATAATTGCGTACATATTATACTTTCCAGATCCCACTCTGACAGGATTTATGACTGGAATGTTATTGTTGAAGCCGTTTAGGAGCTTTCCCTGATAGTAGCACGGCGTGCAGCTCATGGCCAAAGATGAGTTTTTTAACAGTAGTTTACCCTTCTAAGCAGTAAGAGTTTTGAAAGAAAATTGCCAAGTACTTGGTTTCTTCAGGGGAAGGTAATAATCTCAAAGTGCACCGACCTGAAACAGTGGTGCACCTCAGGCTCTCAGGTCACCCACACATAGGTTCAGCCTGTATCGCTGTTATCACATTCCTTCAGCTGCAAAGATTCTAGTTCCCACTTCGGGGACGAATCCAGCAACACACTGATTGAAATTATCCCATATATTATTCTAATACGGTTTCGAATAATGCCAAAGAAGACTCAACGAGTTACGAACATAGATAAGTATACGTAACCCTTCTAAGTCTGAATAAATACAGCCGAAAAAATAAAATTGGTGCGGAGAGTGGCCTCGGTGTCCTGCACCTTTCTTACCACACTTTTTCATCCTCGAAAATAACCCAAAATCGCACTAATTATATCTCACGTAAATAATCGTGTAACAGCGACGATAATCACTTGCCCGTAAAAACTTTAGTAATGACACAGTAAAAGAAAGCTAGCAACTTTACTACACGAATTCATGCAATGCAAAACCTAAACTACTACCAACGAGCTACGCACGAGCTGGAGGTTAGGGGTGTTCTCACTTTATCAACCACCGAGCAGTCCGATGGCCGGCGTTGCCAGGTGCGGCTCGTACGCGAGACCACGAAATCCAGCGCCGCCTGTCGCCGGAGGAAAGGGACACCGTGGTACCCACCGCCACTGCTTTTTCTGAAAATCGAAGAGCAATATTTCAGTTGAGCCTTGAATCGTGATTGCAATAAGCACGCCATGACCAACACACTCGAAGCCCCGCCCACCTTCGATTTCCGTAAACCTGCAGAACGAAAATATATTGGATTTTAGAATTATTTTTTAGTGTTAGTTTTCTTGAATTGCGTTTGATAAGATACGTTAAACTAAAGTAGTTTACCTACCTGCTGTGAATTTCTGGAGGCATCCGCTCGATCTCAGCCCACGCGCGGCCGCAGGGCTGTAGGGCCCACATTCGGACGCTGCGTGGCACGCTGAGCCTGCTCTTCTCCACGGCGGCCACAAGGACGGCTGCTCCGCCGCACTCGACGACGCTCGGCGAGCGGAGGAACCGCCGCATCGGCGCCTGCATCTTCCGCCACTCATTCGCGGCGAAATCGTAGGACAGCACGCTGATCGGGCTGAAGCTCACGCAGTAGAACCGGCCGGCGGCGAACCCCACGCGGCCCGACTCGAGGTTGCAAAGGCGCGGGAGCGAGCTCACTGTCGCCCACGGCGAGCAAAACCCGGCGGCGCCGTCAATGGCGAAGCCTTCTGAAGTGAGGTTCTTCACGGCGAAGGGAGAGATCAGGTCGTCTCCAGCGACTACAGCGGTGATGGAAGCGTTGCCGACGGCTAGGCCGACGGAAGGGTAGAGCCGCGGGCGGGGAGCGGGCGGCAGCGAGGTGGCAAGTCGCGAGAGAGGATTGCAAAGAACGAGGGTTTTCGGACCAGGGTCGTCGGAAATCCAGCAGACAAGCCCACCGGAAGAGGCCGCCGGTGAAAAGCCCGGAGGCACTGTCGTCGCGAAAGACAACTTGTACCTGACAAACGTTAAAGCAAGTTAATCTATCACTATACTCATCAACAATGGATACACTGGAGAAGATTTTAGAGGCTTTATCAGTGTGAATCTTGAATGAAACGGTAACATGCATAATGTGCTCCAATAGAAAGATTTCTCTTGTTTTTCTCTTTTTTAAAATTATATTCTATAATTTGTAGTTAGGACTTGTCACATTTTTTTTTTTTTGAGATTATCGTAGGGGAACCCTGCCCGTAACCGGTCCTCATTCGAGCGACCGTCGTAACAGATAAACCCACGGGTGGCACCGATCTCTATTCCACCGATCGAGGGGTCACATCCTTGCGGGTAGAGCAGACACAGAGGACCCATTTCACTCCCCATCAGGTACAGAGGGTCTTCGACTCCCACACTCTTGCGGGACGCCCCCTGGGGGCGCAGGATCACATAATTTGCAGCACGCTACACTTTTAACGAACTCTATTTTAGATATACAGCTAAATTGTGTTATATATTTTTTTTTAATCATAACCAGTAAGTTCGATTGCTATCCTACATCTGTACCGCTTAATTAATATTCAATGTCACAACATAAACATGATATGTTATTGCACCATTATGTGGATTATCTTTCAACACCAACAATATGGTGCTAAATTATCATGTCATTTTGGTCCTAACTCTACGACTTTACCTCTTTTATATGAATATTTTTCTCATATATTTTTCTATAAATAAAGATATATAGGTGTAGATTAGAACTTCTTTTTTACCAACTTTTGAGTTTAACTATATATAATTACGATATAATAAAATTTATTTTTACTAAATATGTATTATTGAGGGCAATGTTTATATATATATATATATATATATATACGTTAATGATGTGTTGATTAAATATGTTTGGCACATTTTCAACGAATTTTAGACTATAAAACTTGTAATGCTCTACAACATGTGGTTCAATATGTCACCTTTCAAGACAAACACCTACCAGAGATCGTGGGTGGTGTCGAGAAGGAAGGCGTCGGGCGGGGGGACGCGGGGGCGGGAATGAGATACGACGAGCGGGCGGGGCATGGCGGGGAAGAAAAGAAACCAAGAGAGGCGAGGGGCGAGGCGGAGGCGGAGGTCGAGGAAGTCGCCGGAGAAAAGCAGCGCGTACCAGCGTCGGCAAACCGCACGTGCACGCAAAAACGCCGGCGGCGGCAAGAACGCGAGCACGCGGTCCACCAGCTGCTGCGGCAGCCTCCGCCATATCCTCGGGTCCATCTCCACCTGATCCGCCATTGACAAAGCTTTCATGAACAGAAGAAATTGTAGAGATATAGAAATATATAGAGAGAGGTGGCTTGTGGAGATGGTTGTGATGATGATGATGAGTTGGTATCTATCTAATCTTCAGAAACTCAGATATGAATGCGTGAAGCAGTGCAAATAAGGTTCATTCATGGCGCAGAGAAGTGCAGAGCTGAGAAAGATAGAAAGAAAGAAAGAGAAACATAGCAGGGGGGAACGAGTACGTATCTGTCTGATCACTGATCAGAATTAATCGATTAACGCAGCTGTCAAACGTGGGATTTCCATTCCAGTGAAGAGTCACAGTTGCTTGAGGGCTCGTGTAAGTTGCTATATGTGCTATGTTCTTCTGGTTCTTCCGATCTGTCGCCTCCTGATCGCGTGAAAACGATGTGATTCATCGTTGTTAGTTTCTTAACGCAGTAGCAGCAGCAGCTGAATGGCCAGGGAGTTGTTGGACGCTCAGAGAGACGAAGACGGCAGGTCAACTCTTTCATTTCATCCAGAATATTGGGCCACTTTTTTTTCTTTTTGGGCCGGACTTTCTGAACCGTCTAATAGTTCGATTAAAGACGACCGGATTTTAGTTAATGGCGGTGGTCCGATCTAATACGGAATTACAGATCATAATTAAAAAATAATATTTTTAGCAGTAAGTTGGTATATTGAAAAAGTTTATCTTCGATTTTTATCTTCATAATAAAATTTTATTTTAATAATATTTTTATCTTAAAAAATATTTATCTTCATAATAAAAAAAGGAAAGGAAAATTCTCTTCTAGAAGGACCACGGTCCAAATCAATCCGGACTATTCATGCATCGGCATTCAGATCCTGCTGCAGATGAGCGGTCGAGATTAATCTTACGTTCTTCAATAAATTAATACCATACCGGTTAATAACTACGGGAGTGTTGAATGTAGAACAAATATGGATGGATAGATTCATGTAAGCAAAGTACATCAATACAAAAAACGCTTTTGTGCTTTGACTTTATGTCAACCAAGACTGATGATTTTATTTTTCAAAAAATACAGTTCTTTTTCCGAAAAAGGACAACGGTCCAGTAAAATAAATCAGAATTAATTTTTGAAAAAAAAAAAAATAACATCTAGATTTTGACGAAATATATAATTTTTATATTATTTTTTTCCAAAAATATTTTATTAACGTACGTTGGGCTTTAAAATTTAACGGGTTTGAAGCGGATTTTAAAACTGTTTTAAAATCCATTAAACCTGTTATAATATGGAGTCATAAAATATCTATTTAAAAATATTTTTTTGAAAACTTTTTAATGTAAAAATTATAAATGTAATCAAAATCTACATATTTTATTTTTTTAAAAAAAATTTAAAAATATTTTTTTTAATTTAAATACGAGGCTAATATATAACGGCGTGGGCGTAAACATTTGGTTGTAAAATTTTTCACATGACATATTAGCTCTTGTGCGATTTACTTCCTAAGTATGATAGGAATGAATCCTTTTCCAAGTTTGAACTATATGAGGCTTTAAATCTCATTCTCCAATGAAATATTTGTTGCGTGCTTAAAACAAAGGTTTTTTCCATAGAAATCTCTTGAAAACTTATATTTGATACAATAACAACCAAGTTAAGTCCAACCGCGGCATGGTCTGAAGAGAATAAATATATACATTTATATTTGAGCCAGACTATTTCTATGATACCATCTGATATGAAAAAATAAGCATATGGACAAGTAATTTAGCATGTTCCCACGACAAAAAATATATTATATGATCCATACATATATATATAATATATTCGTAGAAAGAGTAAAAAAATATGTATATATATATATATATATATATATATATATATATATATATATAGTTAAATAAAATGAGCTGAATATAATATAAGAATGAAAAAGAAATAAACAATTTGACAATATTACTTATTAAGTTCTGTAAATACTGCTGCAAGGTACTTGCCATTGGTAAAGTATGTAGCAATGATTCTGACGAGTTCCAAAGCATATGAAAAGTTAGGGCTTCCGCTTTAGAAAGCGGAGCTTTTATATTCAAATCTTACATATATCGTTATAAAGGTGTAAAAAATTTATTTTCTATATTTTATGGAGGTAAAACAAACTTTCAGACTGTCCAAATCGAAAAGTTAGAATTTTTTAGTTGAAAAAATATAGGTCGGTATTATCCATAAATTTATCTATTATAATATTTGTACAAAATAGATCAATAATAATCATAATTTCAAGTTAATCTCAAAAAAAAGACAAGTTCCAAACCAATTATCTGAATCAAAATAATTGAGAAGTGAGGACCCTTTTATATTGAAACTAAATACCCGTTCAACAACAACAGATAACAAGAATTTGAGAAGTTTTAAAATGTAAGGCAGACACGTCTTGAAAAAGCTATTTTTTGTAGGGCATTCGGTCCGAACAGTCAGCACTAAAGATACAATTAAAAGAATTATAAGAGTGTGGGGATCGAAAATCCTCCTGTATCTCATAGGAGCAAAATAGGCTCTAAGAATCTGCCATATCCGTAAGAATGTGACCCTTCGATCGGTGGAACAGGTGACTTGCGCCATCCGTAGATTTACCGGTTACGATGGTCACTCGAATGAGGGCTGATTACGGGCTGGATTTCTTCCACGATAATCTCAAAAAAAAAAAAAATACAATTAAATGAATTATTTTTACAGGACAATGGGTCTGAACAGTCAACACCAAACACATAAGCAGAAAAAAAAAAAAAAAAAATTTGTAAGATATTCGGTCTAAACAGTCTAACACTGAGCACTCAAACAAAGAGTTTCGAAAATAAGATTTCAAACTGTTCGCACACGAACAAGTAAAAAATATGCGTATAAGTACGCAAAAAAGTGAGAGAATTATAGAGCAAGAAAAAGAAAACGGGAACTGGAAAAAAAAGGAGAATATAAAGTTTGAAAAAGAAAGAAAGTGGGATATCTGAGAGAGATGCTGCTACCTGATCTTGTTGGATATCAATATCAATATTGGATAATTTACACGTCAGCTCCATACTTTGATAATAATATGGGATAGTGACAAATCGCCCCTATAATATCCAGTAACTGTTTATCCTTGTAAAAAGTTTCTCTCTTGATATTTTATGTATAAAATATTTTGAATATTTTATAAGTATTTTTAGAGAAACTTCTAATATATAATTTATAGATTTTGATGACATCTATAATTTTTATGTATAATATTTTTTACAAAAATATTTTTAAATAAGGTTTTTGAAATTTTAATGAATTTTAAAATTAATCTATTAACCTGCTAAATTTTATAGTCCCATAATATTTATTTAAAAATAATTTATAAAAATATTTTGTAAATAATTTTAAAATTAGATTTAGATGTTCAGTTCCCGCCCTCCTAATAGAAAGCAGATACTGACATCTCCATCTTCCCAAAAGTTGGTACAGGGAAAGCAACTTATGAGATGTCAAGAAACAATGGAGATTTGTTGGTCATTTTCCATTTGACATGCGATAAGTATTCCATATTGAGCCACCTGAAATTTTTAGATCTGGTGTATATTGTTGGATATAATGCAATTTCAAGTAGAAAAATAATCAAATGATTTTTAATAATAACAATAAATTGATATAACGGCAAAATAAAAAACTCACAATCTAAATTTACAAGATGATAAACAAGATAAACTTATATCAAGAATATCGCGGTGGAATTCACGGACTATATTCTTTCAAATAATCTGCACAAAACAAAATAAACAAAGTAAATTGATGAGTTAAAAATGCTTAGCTGGAATTGGTCGAGGCACGCCGGAGCGCTAGTCCCAAACGACTAATTCGCCGATCTGTCGTGCAGATTAATCTACGGCGTGTCGTAGGAGATACAACGACCCCCGCTTTCCTTGCACGACCCAGAAAGCGAGCTGAGATCCCCCGTGTGAGCCCTTGGCACTCCGAAAATAAAAACTTTGTAAACAACAAAAGATAAGAAGAAGAATCTGTTGATTTTTTGTTTTTATTCGTTGTTCCTTACTGCAGTGAAGAGTTATATATATAAAGCTTGTTCAGATCTGAACTTAGATCTAAACCAACACAAAAACCGTTACAAGAAAAAGTCAAACATTAGAATAGGTCTTAATTAATTAAAGTTAATTAATTATATAACTTGACATACAAGTTACTGCTGGGAGAGCACGTGGCTTTCATCCCAACTCTGACGCGGTGCAAAGGACCGCTTCAGCGGTTTTCTTTTATTATTTATTTATTTTAATTTTTAAATCATAATTTTAAAATAAAAGAATAACATTCCCCCACATGATTTAAAAATTTAAAATATAACAAAATCGGAATATCAAGGGCTAAACATCATGCAATAGGTGTAGGTACCTTTCGGGTTTGAACCTACACTTAGTGACATTTGTATTCATTCGCAAAGGACTCGATGGACGAACCTTGAATCGGCCTTTGTTTACCGAACTTCAACAAAAGCACACATAATGCCACACGGTAAAAGGTATCTCGCGGTTTGTGCACCTTACTCGGTCATGTGCACTAGTATCTATTCGTGTGTGTTTTAGGATGTGCCAATATCCATAGCCGCGACCACACGGCTCCACACATATAGGTGAGCCCTCTAAGGGTGCAAGCAAGTCGAATCACCCCGCCTCATGGGTCTTGGAACTCATTCGGGAACTTGTTCTACTTAAGGAAGCACCCTAAACCCTTTAGTAGTAAAACATCAATAAACCTTAGTCCATGCTTGGACATGGTTTCTAACAAGTTTTCCTCCTATTCACTTGCTCTATTAATAACACTCACAACGCCATAGGAATGGGAAACAAATAAAAGTGAGTGCGCAACCGATCAATTAGTCACTTCGCTCGGTTTGTTCTTCCCTTTGAATTTCCCGAGAAAATAGGGTTCCCACCGCGGTGACTTATTTTATGGCAAAACTCCCATTCCCCTCGACGATTCCAAAACTAAAGTTTTGGTTAAGGGTTTTGTAAAGTGATCAGCAAGATTTCTTTCAGATTTTACATACCTCAAGGTGACGACGCTATTTTTCAATTTATACCTTATTGACATATGTCTCATTTTCAGATGCCTGTTCATGCGTATATCTGCATTTTCCTGACTGCATTTGTCAATTGCACTTCTACAGTCACAATTCAAAGAAATTGGAGCAATAGGTTTAGTCACAAAAGGTAAATCATATAACAAATCCCTTAGCCATTCGGCTTCGGAGCATGCAGTATCTAAGGCAATCATTTCAGATTCCATAGTACTTCTAGCTATAACAGTTTGTTTACAAGATTTCCAAGATACAGCAGCCCCTCCTAATAAAAATACAAATCCTGATGTTGATTTAACATCTATTGTGTCACTAACCCAATTTGCATCAGTATAACCTTCAATTACGCTATGAGTGCCTGTATAATGCAAACTGTATGTAGATGTACCTTTCAAATATCTCATTACTCTATCTAATGCTTTCCAATGGTCATGACTAGGATTGTGAGTATATCTACATAAACGGTTAACTGCAAAGGCTATATCAGGTCTAGTAAAGTTAACTAAGAAACCTAAAGAACCGATTATTTGAGCATATTTAGATTGAGCTACAGGTTCACCAGAATTTTTAATTAAACTAATGGTATGGTCAAATGGAGTAGATAAGGGCTTTGCATCTTGGAAACCAAATTTATTCAGCATGCTTTCTACATAATGAGCTTGTGACAAAATCAACTTATTATCTTCACGAATTAATTTTACATTTAAAATCACATCAACAGGTCCAATATCTTTCATATCAAAGTTTGCTTTCAAGAAAGCTTTAACATCATCTATGATATCCATGCTTGTACCAAACATTAAAATATCATCAACATATAAGCAAAGTACTAATTTCTCATCACCAACAATTTTATAATATACACATTCATCGGTGTTATTAATCTTAAAGTCATAGGACAACAAAACCTGGTCAAATTTTTCGTGCCATTGCTTTGGAGCTTGCTTCAATCCATAAAGTGATTTTCTTAACCTGCAAACTTTATTTTCCTGTCCTTTCACAACAAAACCTTCAGGTTGTTCCATATAAATTTCTTCATGTAGATCACCATTCAGAAATGCAGTTTTTACATCCATTTGATGAACATGAAGATTATAAATAGATGCATATGCAATAAGTACACGAATCGTAGTAATACGCGCAACAGGAGCATAAACATCAAAATAATCTATTCCATATTTTTGGGTATATCCTTTTGCTACAAGTCTGGCCTTATATTTATCTATGGTGCCATCTGGTCTTAATTTCTTCCTAAATATCCATCTACAACCTATAGACTTACAACCTGGTGGTAAATCAGCTAAGTCCCATGTATGATTTTGAGTTATAGATTGTATTTCGTTGTCTATTGCTTCTTTCCAAAAAATGAATCAACTGAGTTATGGCTTGTTCGAAAGTGACATCGTTTTCTACATTCATTATAAATTCTTCTCCAAATGTTCTAGCTATTCTAGTTCTCTTACTTCTTCTAAGTTCTGGTTCATCAAGTTGAGTAGAGATAGAAGTAGAAGGTCTAGATTGAACTACTCTAGGAGTCGGAACAATATATGGAAAATAGTCCTCAAAGAAAACTGCATCCCTAGCTTCAATATTAGTGTTACAGCAATCTTTAATGTCAGAATTAACTACTAAAAATCGATAAGCTTTACTATCACATGCATATCCTACAAAAACACAATCTACAGTTTTAGGTCCTATTTTGTCAATCTTAAAATTTGGTACTTTTACTTTTGCTAAACACCCCTACACTTTAAAATAAGCTAAGTTAGGCTTTCTACATTTCCACAATTCATAAGGTGTTTTATCTAAAGATTTTGATGGCACACGATTTAAGATGTGACAAGCAGCATAAATTGCTTCACCCCATAAATTATCAGGAGCTCCCGAACTCCTAAGCATGGAATTAACCATATCCATAAGAGTTCGATTTTTCCTTTCAGCCACTCCATTGGATTGAGGGGAATATGGAGCAGTAACTTCATGTATAATGCCAGACTCTTCACAAAAGATAGCAAATTCATTACTAGTATATTCTCCACCTCGATCAGATCTTAAGATCTTAATCTTTCTATCCATTTGATTTTCTACTTCAGACTTAAAAACTTTAAATTTATTTAAGCATTCAAATTTTCCTTTCAACAAATAAATATAACAGTAACGAGAGTAATCATCAATAAAAGTTATAAAATACTTACTACCTCCTCGAGAGGTTTTTCCTGCATCACATATATCGCTATGAATAAGCTCAAGCTTATCGCAGTCCCTGTCAACAGACTTAAAAGGATGTCTTGGCAATTTAGCTTCAACACATACTTTACATTTCTCATAATCAATATTGCATGTAGGAATAATATTTGAATTCATCAACTTTTTAATAGAATGATAATTAACATGCCCAAGTCTTGAATGCCAAAGAGTAATAGAAACATTTGCAGATGTATTCAAAGCAACATTTGTAACATCAGATTTTACAATACTAATTTTAAATAATCCATCACTATCATAAGCAAAACCTTTTCCTACAAAATTTTCTCCCTTCTTTATTACAACAATGCCAGCTTCAAAATGAAGGGAATAACCATTCTTAACTAACTGATAACCACTAAGAAGATTTCTCCTAAGATCAGGGACATGATGAACATTATGCAAAAGCAACTTTTTCCCGGATGAAAGATGTAGTGAAACACTTCCAGTGCCTATTATTTGTGAAATAGCCTCATTCCCCATGTTCACAGTTCCTCCGCCTGTGACCTGGTAAGATGAGAACCAAGAAGAGTTAGTGCAAAAGTGATTATTTGCACCAGTGTCAATCCACCAGTCAGAATCAGCACAAATATTATTAATTTCAGGAATGTCAGTTGCTGACCTGAATACCGATCCTGATGGATCAGCGCTCACAGTAACCATATGAGCCTGAGATCTAGTGGATGGTGGATCACTCTTCTTGTTTCTCATCTGAACGGGCTCGATTTTCTTTTTGAAACAATCCTTCGCAAGATGGTTGGTGTAACCGCAAACCCAACAATGTGGTCCTTGTTTATATGGCACCTTCTTAAAAGATGGCTTACCCTTAGATTGATGGAAATTCTTCTTATGACCTTTATGAAAATGATTTTTGGACTTTTGGAAGTTGGAGTGGTACTGAGGCTTAGGCTGAGATTCTAAATTATGAATTTTGGGCTTAAGGGAATCCAAATTTTTTCTAGCGCGATTTTGTTCTTCAACTCTTATGAAAGATAACACACGCTCAAAGATAAGATTTTCACTTTTACGATTTAAATCATCTACAAATCTTTCCCATGATTTAGGTAAACGATCAATTAAGGTTTGGGCTAAATGAGTGTCAGAGAATGTGGTTCCACCAGCACGAAGTGTTTTAATCAAGCCTTCAAATTCATGAATCTGAGGGTTCATAGGCTTGTCATCAACAAAGACAAAACTATTAAAAGTGGATGTGGTATACCTCTTGATTCCTATATCATCTTGTCCATATTTACTTTCTAATTCATTCCAAAGTTCAAGCGCATTGGTATGTGTATAAAAGAGATCAAACAGGTCATGACTCAAAACACTCAAAATTTTATGAACACAATGAAAGTTCACATCTTGTGTAGTACGTGCTAGAGAAGGAGTCGCAGCAATATTTATTGAGTCAGGAGAATCAGTTTGAAGACTATTGTTTTGATTTGATGTCTCGGGAGATGTAATCGATGAGGATTTTTCTAGAGTACCCTATGGCTGATGCTAATTCTAAGGTCAAGAGCCAATATTTAACTTGATATTGCCAGCGTCTAAAAGTTCTACCGTCACCATCAAATCTATCGGGTTTATTACCATCATCATTAGGAGCCATTGAACAAGAATAAAAAGTTTGCAGCAGACTGTAAAACCAAAACATACAATCATTAATAATTATGCAGATAATTATTGCTTGCATGAAATACATATTGTCTTGATAGATCAGCAAGTTAAGAATCAAAAGAGCATACATATTGTCCATATTTTTTTTATAAAAATATTTTGTAAATAATTTTAAAATTAGATTTAGATGTTCAGTTCCCGCCCTCCTAATAGAAAGCAGATACTGACATCTCCATCTTCCCAAAAGTTGGTACAGGGAAAGCAACTTATGAGATGTCAAGAAACAATGGAGATTTGTTGGTCATTTTCCATTTGACATGCGATAAGTATTCCATATTGAGCCACCTGAAATTTTTAGATCTGGTGTATATAACATAGAGCACCCGAGCGCAGTTGTGAAATGGCTCGACTGGATGGGAGCCGTATAAGGAAGCGTCACCATCCATATTTGAATCTGAATGGAATAAAATCTATGGCAGAATTTTTTGAAAAATTCTATATACTCTGTGGCAGAAACTTCCGTTTGAAAAATGCGTACTTTGATATCAAAGCATCCATCAGAGCTAAACGTTGAAATTTTCGCGAGTTTGAGTTTTCTATGAAGCTATGTATTTGTTTTACGGACTATACTATAATAATCTTTTTTTTTAAAAAAAAAAAGACATAGAGTAGTTGTTATTGCTAGTGGCGACATCGTCGAAGATCCCTGGATCATCTCCGACCAATCAACGTATTACGAGAGCTTTATTTACGATAGCTTTTAACCCAAATTTCATCAACATGAACATGAAAGTGAGGAAAGTGAATAGGACATCCTTTCAAATATCATACCTTATCTTTTATACTACTTTCTAGTTCTTGATCCAATATTCTCGCTCACTTCTGAGCATACAATTATATTTTTATAAGTCTTCCATATCTTTTACGGCGGCTTTTTCATATGGTGGATCCCCCATCCGTTGAACTTGGATTTGGGTCATTATCGCGTCGAATTAAATATATTACCATATTAAACATATTATATCGGAAAAGATAGATGTGTATATTATATATATATTCAGTTCAATTTGAGTATAGTTTTAATAAACTAACATATCAACTATTGATCTTCTTGATCTAACGGTTTAATTTAATTTTACACTTAACGGAATAACGATTCACGCCATTAAGTATCTAACGACGTCGTTTAGTATTAAATTAAAATCTATTACTTCGTGTTGGAAGTTTTTTTAAAAGAATGTTACTAAATACTTATTTTGTTAGTTATATCATTTCACACAATTAAAAGAATATTTGGACCATTTGAATCTCATAAAGTTAAAAAAAAAAAGCTAAAATAATTAAAATTTACCATCTCGGCAAATTTCGTTAATTTGCCACCTCGGCAAAATTTTTAATTAAACCACATATATATCTATTTAATTTATCAGGTGTCAAAATTAGCCACCTCGGCAAATTTCTCTCAAACCCACTTGCGCACTAAAATATGAAGGCTACTTACTTATATCAATTGCCTTCTTACTTTTTCAATAAAATATCTATAATTTTTTATATTTATAATTTTTTACAAAATAGATACATATGTGCTTTAATTTGATTTATTATTTTTTTTAAAAAAAAATAAGAATTTTATTGAAAATATCGTACAAAAGTAGAAGACGATTTTGAAATAATTGCAAATAGTAAAGCTCCAGACAAAAAATAAAGTCCAAAAGGAAGAAACTTTTGATGAAAAGAAGTCCTTGTTGTCGCCGTCGTAGTCCAAATCATAGAACACGTCAGTTTTGGTCCGCATACAAAGACTAAGTATAGGGGTCGAGTCGGGTCTGCCCCACTATCTTCATGATCCCTTGGCGGTCCTGATGCGCCGACCCTGAAGGATTATTTGTCGGCTTTTTATACGTAACCAATCGATTATTATCGATACTTTACAAAAAAAAACTTACATCATTGCACCTCAACTCCACACAAACTTCAAGTTTAGATATGTTTCAATTGACATCAACTTTAAGTATGTTTCAATTGGCATGATCTCTAATTTTCTTTTTCTTTTTGTTAAGATTTTCACGAAAAGGAAAAAATTGTGTGTAACTGGCCCAGTTGTGTACGACCGTCGTAACACAAATGATATGTGAAATTTGAAGTCACTACATATTAATCATATAGAGTGTTGCATGTTACATGAACATATCATCGACCACATACATAGAGAAGCAACTTTTAGCTTCCCTTATGGTATAATAAAAGATAATTCATTTATGAGGAAATCACGGTCCTCGGCGATTTTACTGTGAGTAGAGTTCTCGGACATAGTCGCCTTAAGCGATCTCAAACATAGTCGCCTCCGGCCTCCTCAAAATTCTGTGATTCAAAAGGCGCGGTTTAAGCGACGTCGATCATCTTGCAATATGGATGCTCGTAGGGGATAACTCATGAACTCATTCATACATCCCCGGGAAAGACGAAAATTTGATGCAGCGATCCTGACGAAAAATTCTAAGCCCATTTGGCGAGCAGCGACATGAACCCAGCTCCAAGGAGGAGCGAAATATGCGCACCGAATTGGAGTCTTCCATTGCCTTGAACCTTTGGGTTCATGAAATCAGCTGCCAGGAGATCCACAAGGGCCATGTATATGAGGATGCCAGCTGATGCAGCATTTAGAACCCCTTCAACTATGAGAGCAGTGGAGCTGTTCTCGTTGTAGCTGGACGATATCCCGATGCCTAACGCCGTGCCTGCCGGTGTCGTCAGCGAGAAGAACATCGCCATCACCACGGTTGCTCGGGCTTTGAAGTTCGCCTGTATAGATAATCATTTATCAAGTTTTCAGAAAAATATGTGATACTGTTGCAGGTTACAGAAAGTCCCTAAAACTCTTTTGTTATTTTTACATTCTAAAGATTGGAGTTCTTTTTCGGGTCCACTTTTGTGCGAATTAACGCACGGTCCACCGACCATGAATTTTCAATCTGTCAGTCTGGACGGATCCGAATGTCTGTATTATCTTTCAATGAGAATTACACCAAAAAAAGGTAAAGAACGGAAAGTGATTTTATGTCTCAATTTGCAGAAAAAAATCTTAAATTATGAATTAACAAATAAAAGCGCAAAAATAAAGTTGATTTCTAGATGATATATTGTAAAGCATACAGTAAGGCACAGATTATGTTCTCAGTATATCCACCTTTCTTGGTTCCAACTGGAAGCATATACAATGCATGAGTGGTTCAATTATTGCAAGTATGGGGAATTAAATATAAAGAATTAGGAAAATATAAGTTAAAAAGGTCAGGTTACTCTAATAATTATATTTTAGCCAATGCCACCTAGGACGGATAGTGGGCCTTTCATTTTATGAAATTAAAATTTTAAATCCCGCACACACCAATTTTAAGAATGTCGTATATTTATTCCCTATGTATCCTTTGAAGGGTTGGATTGGATTGGATTTATTAATATGACGGTTGTATAAAAATAAACTGATATAATAACTATTCAGTAGCAATTTTTGGCGGCTCCATAAAAGTTTTACCAGACGGTCCGAATGCTGTCAGTTTTGATGCAAATCATGCTGCTTTGCTTTAGAGCCCTTTGATTTTTTTCCTTATTAAATTAATTTTTTTTTATTTTAACTGTCGAGTTCAATTTCTATCCAATATTTCGACCAGAGGGTAAAACAGTAAACATTGATAGAAGTTCATTTTACATACCTGAACTATGCAGCCTCCCAGCCCAATTCCTTCAAAGAACTGGTGGAAGCTCAACGCTCCTACAAGGGGCCTTATTGTTGAGGGTCTCTCAGAAGCACCCAAAGAAATGCCAATAATTACAGAGTGAACCACAATTCCCAACTCCAAAACCTACAAATTTACATAATATTAACCAAAATTAGCATTTTTTTTTCTTGCAAAAAAATAAACATTTTTAAAATTTTAACAAGGAAAATATATTCTTTGCACATAATCAAGTCCAAAAATGTTAGAAACATGGATTAGAAAGAAGTGGTGCAGAACAGAGGTCCATAACATAGCAGCAAATTACCTGGGAGATGACACGGTGCCGGACTTTCTCGGCGAGCCCGGCTTCCGGCAGCGGCCCATCTGCACCGCCGTGTGCGTGTGGGTGCGCGTGCCCGTGCGTGCCGTGCGTGTGCACGTGCACGTGCCCCGCATGCTCTGCTTCGTGCTCCGACTGCGCACGCTCCCCATCCTCCTCGTCCACCGGCCGCGCCTTACTGAAATGCGAGCGCTTATAATAACTAGTCGCACACGAATCTAGCATCATCGTAAACAAAGCCGAACACATCGCGACGAACCCCGCGAATGGAAACTTACGCCATGGATCTTCAGGTAAGCAGTTTGAAGTTAAACGATCGAAGGCATCAGGGAGTATATGAATCATAGCTGTAGCGAGTATAACACCGGCGGCGAAGGCTTTGATGATGAAGAACACATCGTTTTCCGGGCGAAGAGCCCTCACGGAGCGACCGAGGATCGGGATGAGAACTCCAATTGCTCCTGCAGTTAAAATTGAAGCAATGGCTATGAATTTCAAGTGCAAAGCCTGCGAGTAATCTCTTCCTTCCGACCTTCCACCGCAGTCATGGTTTGTTGTTCTTGCAGAAGCTAACAGCGGCAATAACATGACCATGAAGAAGAAGAAAGTGGACTTCATTGTTGAAAACTCCAGCTTGGATGATGTTTTTTAATGGCGATTGTGATTTATATAGGAACTCGGAGGAGAGTTCGGGGCGTTAAAATAAGAGCAGTAACAGGGGAAGGTGTCGACAGGATGTTGTCATGATAGACTAATTACGTAACCGAAGGACACCGTAAAATGTGAGTGGGTTACCGGAAAATACCGGTAACGAATGAACTGTCTGCCGACGCGTGTCTTTTACAACTGCGAGTGTTCCGACACGTTCCGAAGGAAAATGTTCGACTAGATAGAGTAGCAGACCCAGGTGCGCCTTTCGGCTTCAATTCGTGTCCGAATCTGTCGGATGACACTTACCTGCTTGTTTATAAGTTAAGAATTCGGAACAGAGAGTTTATGGAGCTCATCTTATCCGTCCATCTTCCAGCACGTATCTAGAGAAGGTGAATTTCACCCACACAACCTTTTTTTTATCTTCTCACCACGTACTGTTGGATGAGCGGATGAACTCATGATGCCGAAAAATAATCGATTGGGCTGGGCCCACTTAACTTTGTCCAAGATTCCCATAAATAAGTTAGGGATACTACCATATCAGCCCCTCAAGTGTTAAAATATTCCAAATCAGCCCCCCATTTCAAATTTAGGTCGGATCAGTCCCTGATTACTGTTTGGAGTTTTTTTTGGACGAAATTACCCCTATATCCGTTAACACTTCAGACACCGATATCATCCATTTACAAGCGATCTCGGAAAAAACTTTGAACATGAAAGTTGTAGATCTCGGAAACAATTACAACTTTCATGTTGAAAATTTTTCAAAAAAATACTTCAAAAGTTATATTTTTGAGGTCGGAAGCATAACGGGTCGATCCGACCCGACCCGAAATTGCTACAAATAGTTCGGACATCGAAAACACCTATCTAGAAGCATTTGTTGGAAAAATATTGAACATAAAAGTTGTAGATCTCGCCGAGATCTACAACTTTCATGTTCAATATTTTTTCAAAAAATACTTATAAGTAAGTGATCTCGATATCGGCAACAAAAGGATAGTTTTGTCCAAAAAAAAGGATAAACAGTAAATGGGGGGCTGATTTGGGCTGTTTTGGAGAGGAGGGGCTGATATGGTATGGGAATTGAAAAGAGGGGGCTGATTTGGTATTTTCCCAATAAGTTAAATATAAACTAATGAATACATAGAACAAGAAGCACCTCCCTTAACTGACTGGTTAATCTGCCAGATGGATTCTTTTTATTCGATTTTAAATTGATGATTATCTTTTTATTTAGATTTTTATTATTATTTGTAATATTATAAATAAAAAGGATGAATGAACTGGCTTTGATGGTTGGACCCAACTGAGTACATGGTCCATGCAACTCACGGATCCATTGAATCCACGCCAATCAGGTCCAGCTCACATGAACCCTTTTTTAACTTATAAGTGGTATACAAATGCTATGATTGATCCTTCTGCATTATGTTACGGTCGCAATGAGTGTAACAAAGTTAAGGATAGTAGAAACGAATGGATTGGATTGAAGACCGATTTGTTCTATTCTTAAATAATAATTTAAAAAAAATAATATTACTATACAATTAAAATTAATTTTGGTTTATCCTGTCCAATTCTTTTCTAGTTCAACCAATTGAATTTCAGTTCGACTCTTTTTGTATCCTGTCCAATTCGGATTATATGAACACCCTATAAGCCGACAATTTTAAGTTATGCATACTTTGCGACACATCAACTTATAAATATAAGCTCATAAACCACATTAAAAAAAACATATAGGTAAAACATCACCCATCATTCCTTAGTCAAATAACAATTTCTTATTGATTTCTTTCCTCTTACGACAAATATATGGATTTGATGGGTGCCTTAGCCATATACTGTAGTATAAACATTTAGAGCCCATCTGTAGGTGCAAAAAAGTCTGGATTTGAGCCGCAAAATGTCGCACGGGCGGCCAACATGAACCATCTAAGCGTGACCCGGCCCGCGCTGTTGACATCACTAGACAATAAGATATGTTTACTGTAGGTGCAAAAAATTATGATTGCTCAAGTGATTTTGACTTGTTGTCAATGCAAGTCTCTGTCTTTTTTGTGGATGCTCTGAAGTTGATGTACCTTTGAAGAGTCAATGGATAGCTATAAATTATGAAAAAGAAATTTGCACAGCACCCCTCTTATATTTCTGACCATTCAGATCGGTCCCTTCATGTTTCCACCTTTTAACCTGCCCCTCCTGAAAAGTTTAATTTTCATCACGCCCCCTCGTTTTTTAATTTGGACAGAAATGCTCTTATTTATATATCATCAATTCAGACTCTTAAAACACATATCTAAAAGTCTTTTTTTGAAAAAACTTTCAACATAAAAATTTTAGATCTTGATAAAATCTACAACTTTTATTTTAATTTTTTTTTTCAAAAAATACTTTTACATACATATTTTGGTACTCCGAAATATTAACAGGTCAACCCACTAACATGCTAAAATATAAAAACTTCTAAAACATCAAGATCTATAATTTTTATATTAAATATTTTTAAATATATCTCCTAAAACATCGACATCTATAAAAAAAAAAAAATACTTTTATGTAGATATTTTGGAACTCTTAAGTATTAACGAGTACAAAAATATGTTTTTCAGAAAAAATTCAATTTTCGGATAGGGCTGATCAGCAAGGAATCTAGTAGGAAGGGGGGGGGTGCTCTTCCGCAATAAAAGTTAGCTCCGAGGGCCTGAACAGCAGTTATCCCAATTTTGAAAGCAGTTGATGTACCTTTGAAGAATCCATGGACAGCTATAAAGTTTGAAAGCACCGACAGGAATTCAGAGTTTCTCTACGGTAATCTTTAAAAAAAAAAAATACTTCATTACATCAATTGGAATATACCCAACAGCGCAGTGATAAGAATTATTGCTTTATCATATATTTGTTTGTTTGATTCTTGCTGAAGATCTACAACAACGGGCTTTATTGTCCCACTCTAATTGTATGTATATATAGCTATGATGACTCGAATGAATAGTAGTCTCTAAAAGTAGATTGGAATGCGAATTTTTTTTTAATATTTTTTTTCCTGTAATGTCAAACTTCGCCTTTTCTTTAATATCCAAGAGAAATGTCATATGGCTCTAAAATTTCCCCAAAATAATCCAAAATGGGTGTTAAGACACGGTCCAAAAAACCAAATCATGTGATTTTTCACGTTTTAAAGGTCTCTAGCGTCATGTGGGCCTACGGCCCACATTTGATCAAGTTGTCAAGGATCAATAGGGCCAGTAAGGCCCAAACGATCTTATTAGGGTCTTTTGGGCTCAGTTACGTGCTCAAATAACCTGTAGGGATTTTCTTTCTTTTTTTTTTTCTTCCTATTTTATTTGTTTTATTTTGTTTTTTTAGGTTGTGGCCGTCGAGTTTAATTTTTATACTACATTTTGACCAAAGAACAGTACAATAATCTCTTCTAACTGCTTTCCGAAATTCGAACCTTTGACCTCTCTTTTGAGGGGCGGACCGCGATCGTCTCTCCGTAGCTAATTGGGCCAATACTGACTAATAATTTGTAAGGGTTCTAAAACCTTTCATATACAGTTAGGGTAGTAACCTTTTTTCTTAAAATAAACATGGGGTTCTGCCGTATCAGCCCCTCGTTTTTCTTTTTTGCGCAAATCAGTCCCCGAAAACGTATTTTCGGGGGCTGATTTGCTTTTTTTTTTTTGCAAATCAGTCCCTCGAAAACGCGTTTCGGAGGGCTGATTCGTAAAATCCCAAAATAGGGGGGGCTGATACGCAATTATCCCAATAAACATTAACCTTCTACTTTTGAAGGATAAGCATGAAATCGTCGCCATACAATCTCAAAATCATCCTCATCGAACATCCTAAGGATGCTTGTACGGTGTAGATGAGTACGATAGCTGGGTGTGTGGATGGATGCATGTAATAGTAGTGGAGGGTACGTTGAAGGTGCGTTTAGCTAGTTTTTAAGTCATAAGGTAATAAAAGCATCGAATTTGAGCTAACTAAATAGCGTAAATATAAGACTCTAAGTAGGGGTGTAAACGAGCCGAGCTGCTTATGAGGAGTTCGGGTTCGATTTCGTTTAAATTCATCTCTAGTCTTGCTGAATTTGAGCACTAATTTGTGCTCGAGTAATTGAACAAGCCGGTATGAATATTGTGTTACTCTACTCGCGAGCCTAAACAAGCTTTCTTCTTTTATTCAAAAAAAGTTTACAAAAAAATTATATAAACTGTTCGACTTCGATCTCGGCCTAATTGATACAATTTGGCCTGAGCTCAAATCAAGTTCGATTCAATTAATACAATCGAGCAGAACTCTATTTTTAATAAAAGTTGTAGATTTTGAAAAAATATTATTTTTATTTTAACATTTTCAAACAATACTTTTAATTAGGTATTTAAATAATGGAAAAAAAATTGTTAATATTTTGGAGTCCCAAAACACCTAACATATTTAACCTCTTTAAGTTTAAAAAAATAAAAATAAAAATAACTAAAAAATAATTAAGAAGCACATTTGAGAAAATTGACGGAGTACTTTTATAAATTCAGGGATATCGTGAGTACTATCATAAATTCAGGATTATAGAAGCACATTTGAGAAAAATTCAGAACTACAACGTTTGCCTAAAAACATGTATAATAATCCTCGCATATTAATAACTAGGTCAAGTAAAAATTTTGATCCCGTAAGATTGCCATAATTCAGAAAAAATTTATGTACCAAGCTTTCAGTGCAAGCCCGTCTCGCATAATTTTTGAGCGGGCACAAACTGCATGCCGCGGAATTTTTTGACATCTCTACTTGGCAGGCCAAGATGGCTAGCGAGTTGATGTCCTAGCAACAGTGACGGTATGGAGCTGGATATGTTAGTTGTCGATGTTAAACCACCTTAAATTGCTTGGTCGATTTATAAAATCTGCCATTATTATATGGATCTCACCGATCTAATATATTGGACCTGGGTTAGTTGGGCCACGTTATTACTATAACTCATCACTCTATTGTTAAGGATATTTTTTTTTTAGAGATCACTGAATTATTTGCTTTCTAGAATCTTAACATCTTTGAATGTTTCAATAAAAAACAATATTGAAATTTTTTCTATTTTCTATGAACTGCTTAATAGTAAGCAAACCAGTGTTCAAGAAGAGTTTTGACGAAATGATTTTCTATATCTCCAAAATTCAAAAATGTAGTTTTAGCCATCTAATTTAAAATATCACTTGTATATTCCTTGACCTTTTTAAATAATAAAATTGTCCTCTTTTTTTTAAAGACGTGAATAGTTTTTTTTTATTTTATAATATATATACTAGTTTTTTTTTTATATATATAAATATATTATATATAATATATATATATATATATAATATATATATATATATATATATATATATATTTGTAATTTTAAGTCATTATAAGTATAAAAATATAGTATTGTACGGTTATTGGCGTTTGTCAAAGTCTCACTGTCACCCAATCAGGAGAAAGTGTTTTGTTGTTGGGTTTGTTGGCTCAAAGTAGTTGTTGTCATGGAAAAAATCAAAACAACTCTTCCTTGAAAAATATCTCAATTTATAATATTATTTCGGTCTTTGCATATTTATATCTCCTTAATCGATTATAAAAATAGTCACCTTTAATTTGAAATGGTGATTGTATATCCTGTGACCGTGTAAAAATACAAAAATACTTTCGTGCCGTTAAATATTCTAGTCTTTAAAAAAAGAACGGTAGCATTTCTATCATTTACTAGGGGTGTACAAATTAGGATCAGATCCGAATCTTGCCAAACCCTGACGTGAGCATTTCGAGTCTGGGCCAGCCAGACCAGACCCGACACGAGTTGATTTGACTCTGGTTGATTCGGGTCGGATCTAATCAGGTCGGGTCGGATTTAGTCTAGTTTATTTTTATCTGATCCGTTAAATCTGTTATGTTTTTTTAAACTTGGAGTCCTAAATCAACTATTTATAAGTATTTTCTGAAATATTTATCAACATGCAAGTTATAAATCTAATCAAAATTTATAATTTTTATATTGAATATTTTTATAAAAAATACTCCTAATTTTTTTTTAAGTCTCACTGGTGGAATTCGGGTCTTAGCAACTTAGACGCGAACACGACCCGACCCAAAACCTTCGGGTTGGATCTGTTCGGTTCTGATCCTCGGATCAGATTATTTTTTAAACACCCTTCTATTTTACTGCTTTCAGAATATATAAAAGTACTATTTCAAAATAGGGAGCACAAAATTATAACATTTGAATTAGGAGGTATATAAGTGCAAATTCGCTAATTTTATTAAAAGAAGGACTAAGAATGCCAGTCTCGAACCCGACTTCTAGATCAGGATGCTTTAACCATTGGGGTAATACCAAATCAGCCCCCGTTTTTTTCATTTCGGCCAATTCAGCCCCTGAAAACGCATTTTCAGGGGCTGAATTGGCCGACCTTAAAAAAGGGGGGCTGAACTGATATTTACCATTAACCATTTGTATTTCCTACTTTCACCTGTCTAACAAACCGTATAAAATATCTCTGTTTAGATTGTTTATTATTGCCTTCGGTATGTGATTAATTGATTCTCAAAGTCCAAAGTCCAAAGTTCAAAAGTTTTGTTAAATTGATTCTCAAATATTTGGAAATGCCGAAAGCTATGGGAAAGAGAGAGAGAGAGAGAGAGAGAGAGCAAAGAAAGTTGGGATACTACCATATCAGCTCCTCAAGTGTTGAAACATCCCAAATCAGCCCCCCATTTTAAATTTAGGTCGGATCAGCCCCTGGTTACTGTTTGGAATTTTTTTTGGACGAAATTGCTCATATACCCGTTAACACTTCAGACACCGATATCATCCATTTAGAAGCGATCTCGGAAAAAACTTTGAACATGAAAGTTGTAGATCTCAGAAAGAACTACAATTTTTATGTTGAAAATTTTTCAAAAAAATACTTCAAAAGTTATGTTTTTGAGGTCGGAAGCATAACGGGTCGACCCGACCCGACCCGAAATTGCTATAAATAGTTCGGATATCGAAAACACATACCTAGAAGCATTTTTTGAAAACATTTGAACATAAAAGTTGTAGATCTCGCCGAGATCTATAACTTTCATATCTACAACTTTCATGTTCAACATTTTTTTAAAAAATGCTTCTAAATAGGTGATCTCGGTGTCGGCAACAAAAGGACAGTTTTGTCCAAAAAAAAGGATAAATAGTGAATGTGGGGCTGATTTGGACTGTTTTGGAAAGGAGGGGCTGATATGGTATGAGAATTGAAAAGGGGGAGCTGATTTGGTATTTCCCCAAGAAAGTTCATCTCTCCAATCAAAGAATGAAGCAACGTTCAGAAGCCCGTAGCCCAAAGCAACTTTCTCAAGCCCCTACTCATTAATTACTTATATAATTAGGACTATATATTTCATAAGTTTATATAATGAAAGGGGTATAAAAATCTATTTTAAATTAAGAGTGTATAAAATTACAAATCCACAAAGGAGTTTCATTTGCAGCCTTGAAAAGGTCCACCGTCCACCGTTTTTCTCTGTTTTTCAAAGATTTTGAGACAAATGTCTTCTCTTTTAATATACGTACAAGATCTATCTATAACTTATGTTTTACTCGTTTCTTTTGAATCTTCTTCTCCTCCCTTTGAAAAAAGGGTCTACTTATTATATATTTTACAAACAAATTCTTGAGAATTCTCTGTCTTCTTGTTAAGGAGACAAAGCAGAAATGTTTCTCAGAGAGAGTATGTTGAGATCGACGATGGTTCTGCTTGCGTTGACGGCCGCAGTCGCCGGCGGTGAAGCTTTTTCGGTCTCCGGCGACGCTTATCACCGGCATTTTGAGCGCCGAGAACACATCCTCCGCCGTATGTCCTCACTTGACTTCGCTTCGAAGGTGAGTCCTCCTCTGTATGTTTCGGTAGTAATTCATCTGAAGAAACATAGCAACTGATTTGATAGACGGTGTAGAGTTCATCGTCATCGCCAAGTTCTTCGCGTGTGTTCTACGTGACGGACTACGGCGCCGATCCGACGGGAAATGCGGATTCCACGGACGCTATCTTACGTGCAATCGCCGACGCCTACAATGTCACGTCGACATCCGGCCGTGTTCTAATCGCCGGCGTTCCAAACCTCGGCGGCGCAGAACTCCACCTCGCCGGCGGCGAGTACCTCGTTAAAGCTCCTTTACGTCTTCCCGCCGCCGGCGCCGGCAACTTCAAAATTCACAGCGGCTCTCTCCGTGCTTCCGACGACTTCCCCTCCAACCGCTATCTCATCGAGCTCTGGGCCTCGCCGTCGACGCCGAGCTCCGGCGAGCAGAAGAGCTCTTCGACTAACAGCTACGACTACGAGTACATCACCATCAAAGATATTATGTTAGATAGCAACTTTCGCGGCGGCGGTCTTGCCGTCGTTAACGCCCTCAGAACGACCGTCGAAAATGTCTACGCCGTTCATTTTACAACCGACGGCGTCAAGGTCACTGACGGACACGAGACGTACATACACAACTCCTTCATAGGCCAGCACATAACGGCCGGTAGCGATCCCGGAGAGAAGAGCTTCACCGGCACAGGCATAAACCTTAACGGCAACGACAACGCCATCACGGACGTCGTTATCTTCTCCGCAGAAACTGGTATACTGATCTCCGGGCAAGCTAACTCCATCTCCGGCGTTCATTGCTACAACAAAGCCACCGCATGGGGAGGTACAGGGATCTACGTGAAATCACCAGGGCTAACACAGACTCGGATAATTAATTCTTACTTAGATTTCACTTCAATAGTAGCTGAAGATCCGGTGCAACTTCTGATAACGAGCTCCTTCTTCCTCGGCGACGCAAACGTAGTCTTAAAATCAGTTAAAGGAATAGCCAAGGGAGTCAACATAGTTGATAACATGTTCTCCGGGCGCGGCGGCGGAGTAGAAACAGTGAGTTTAGATGAAAGCAACGGGAAGTTTACGGAGGTGGAGGAGGTGGTGGTGGAGAGGAACAGTGTACAGGGGATGACGGCGAGATCGACGGTGGCGCGTGCGACGGTGGAAGGGAATAGCAGCGCGTGGGCGGCTGATTTTTCGAACGTGCTGCTATTTCCTGATAGAATCGAGCTTGTGCAGTACACCATGCGGGCAGATGGAGGATTCCCGAATCATACGGTGAGGAACGTCACCGGAAACAGGGTCGTGATCGAGTCGGACGTCGCTGTGACGGCGAGCGTCGACGTGACGGTGCATCAGTGTGTGGGTTGAGTTGTTTTATGTTCAAGCATTTGTTCATAGCTTTCATTGATCGATTTGTAAAGAATAGAATGAGGAGCACCCAAATCCTCCGAACAAAGAGGACACAGAATTCTTTAGGCAGGTGTTATTCATAAATTTATCTTACAAGAGCTGATAAAAATCGTTCAATTATGCATTATATTTTCTATGATAATTTTTTTTTTTTTTTTTTTTTTTTTTTTTTTTGGGGTTTAAGAATTTGTTGAGATATTCAATGAAATGGAAGGTAAAACATATTGTAAAAGTTAGCGGCCAGCCATCAGCGACGTCGAGTGGTTCCCGTGCTGATGCCCACAAAGACACTTATATATTGATATGAACGGTGAGCTATGATATGAGTTTTGATAATACCAAATTAAAATTTATTAAATGCATATATGAATATATATGGAGAGATGTTGTTCACCTAAAAAAACAAATTGTTCAAAGCTGGGACATTTATCATTTTATACCTCCTATAATCCAAATTACGTTTTTATATTCCTTGATTATATAAAATGATAAAAATGTCATTATCTTTTATTTTTTTAAAAATAAGGACGGTTAACTTGACTAAAATAATTTCGTCATTGATCAAGACATTATAAAAATATTATTTTGGATTAGAAAATATATTTTTTATAATTTAGAATTATTAGAGGTATAAAACATAAATAACCCCCTTCAAAATTCTATTGGGAAGGTCATGCAGTATTCAAGAGAGTAGCCAAACTGAACTTTGAAAGTCCAAAGGTCCAAAATGTGAATGAAGAAAATAATGTCATTAAGACGTACAAAATGGTTTAAACGATCAAATAATTCAAAACAACACGTGGAATCTATAAGAAACAGAAGGCACCAACTTTGAACTAGGCCAAAGTTGTTTGGAGGGGGTGCAAAATTCTAAGTTTTTGGCGATAACCACCGTGTGATAATAGAAGACTTACTAGAACAAACTTGTCCAAGAAATTGACACTAACCAAGACATAGCCCAAGTTGTGTGCTACTAGCTTAATTCTAGATTATATTTACCCTTAACTGGCTCACTTTATACAACCATTATTACGGATAAAATTATAGATAACACTACCAAAAAAATCATAATCTTTGGATCTGAGCAAACTTGAAAATACGTATTATCCTTGATGATATACGGAAAGGATGAAAAACTTAAAATTCCTTATTATCCTCCATATAAGACTCTGAAAGGATAGACTCCATATTCTTATGTAGAGTGCTTGTAAGAGTCGAACATAAAACCTCCACTTTATTAGCTAAAAATCTCATTATCCGTCTTAAACGTCTTATATATGTAGTACTAAATTTGAATTTCGAAATTGTCGAAAGAACTACCATTCTGGTTAGTTTTTCTAAGAGCGTGCCATCCTTGAGTAAATATTTGATGATTATATATTAAAACAGACATTAGAATCATAGGTACATAACATTAGACATCAGGACCGGCAAGTTTTCAATAATAGTGAGGTGGAAAATTTGAAACTCTGTTTAAAAGATGTCGAGATTACAGATAAAAACAGAAGCATTTCACATCATTGGAGGAGTTAGTTAAAGAAATCACCTGCTCGAGAAGAAGACTTTTGCCAAACCAAAATCTCATGTCATGGTAGGTGAACAACCAGCAAAAGCCGACGATGTTGAAAGAGAGAGCATTTTGCAAAAAAAAACTCTAATACAGCAGCTCATGTCACCTATAACAACTTTATCAAGTCTAAGGATAACATATACACACTTCTTATATAAATTTCTTTTTTAAAAAAAAGGAAAAAAAAAAAAGAAGAGAACATTTTTACAAATTACAAGCATAAATAAGGATACAGCTTCCAAATTCACTAAAAAAAAGGAACAAACAAAACTTGATCGGATAAAAAAGTGTGTTCTGGACGGTTAGTTTAATATTCCGGACGGCTAATCTAGTATTGTCAAGTTAAAGTATCCTAGATGAGCATCCAGTGTTCCTGCGAGCTATTAAAGTGTTCTAGACAAGCTAAAAAAAAGTTGTACGAGAAGATAACTTAGTGTTATCTTTTTAAGGATTGACTTGTTCAAGTTTTACAAAGCAAGGATTTTTTTTGACAAAGCCCCAAAAGATAATAAACTTCACAACACAACACAATTTACTTTGAACAGCATAAAGTTTAATCCATGTAAGATGCAAGAAACTAAGTTGAAATAAATTTTGGAACAAGTTTGAAGAGATCAAGCATACTTTAAACATTAAAAGACCAATGAATACACCAATTCAGCAGATAACAAGCAAATCTAAGTGTGTTCTTTCTCAAGGGGAGCTAACAAATCGACAAACCTTTTACGAGAATCAACTGAAAACTAAAAAAATCCGCAAGTGAAATACAGATTCAGTCCTGCAAACGATAAGAAATGTAACTCGACCTATGCAGAACACTCGGTACTTACTGTGTCTTTTTTACATGACAAAGCTTATACAATCAGGCCATGGTTATGGTGGATGTTTAACGGCTACCCAGCAATAATCTTTCTATAATCATTTTTTATAGAATAGGAGATTACACGAATACCTGCATTTGGCTATTCTTCATCATCTTCTTCATACTGCAGCAGGCTAAAACTCTTATCTTGGATCCGTTCTCTAATGCGCTCTGTAATTGCTGTTCCCTGCAACAAATGAGACGGGTAAATGACTATAACACCGTGGTAGCAGAGAAATCGGAAAATTAGTACCTTATGTAACTTACCACATTATGACAACCCTCCTCAAATTTCTCTAGGAAACCAGCTACCCATCGATCCGCATTCTCCACCCATTCGTCATGGAGTAGACCCGCAGATTTAGCGACAATATTCAGCTGCACGAATAAGTTATATCTTCAGAAAAATGATGAACCACTCACTTCAATCACCACACTCTCCAAGCCAAAGATGTAAAAAAAAAAGCCCGCGGCCCGGCCCGTGCAAGCAGACGTGCGGGCCGCAGGCTGGCCCGTGCAGGATGCCGCGCGGACCAGTCCTAAGAATCCGGCACGCAGAAGTCGTGCGGGGCCGTTGCTTTTTTTTTTTTTAATTTAAATTCTAAACTAAACATCTATAAATACCTCTCCATATCTTCCAATTCTCATACATAACTTCTCAATTCTCAGCTCTTATTCTAATTTCTCAATTCCATAATTTCAAGGCATACACTATAGTTATATACTCTTTAATAGTTTATTTTTCGGTATGCTAGTTATTTTTTTCAAAGTAAAATATTAGTTTTATATTTTTCTTATAATCAAAATGGAGCCATAAAACCCATATAATTATGAAACCTACGGTACTACTTTTATGTTTTTTTTTTTCCTTTTTTTCTCGGGCAGGCCGGCCCGGCCCGCATTACGATACGCGCGCCGGCCCGCGGCCCGCGTTCAGCCGTGCGAGCCCGGGTTGGCCTGCACGGCTGATATCTCTACTCCAAGCACACCCATTCATCCATTATACCCGTCTTGAGAGTTGAGACCCCTGAATTACACTCATCCCTAGCTTACACGCTGGGCGGCTTGCTACATGGGCTGTTGAACATGGCATTTTAGTGGAGGTTGCATGTTAAGGCTACAAGGGTCCCACAAGTTTCAGGCAACTCACACAATTTTCTTTTATTAAAAAAAAATTCTAAACATGCGAGTACTGCATAATGGAACCAAAGCGATCTCTTACGAAATCTAACACCCCTAGTTTCCTATACGTCTATTACATGTCAGTCACAGTAAAAGACTACATTTTTCAGACATTGAAGCATCAATCTATATTCTCGGGATAACAACAAAGCTGATTAATGCTTTGCATAAACATGACTAATAAAATATAAGTATATAACCGTTCCAATACCTAAAAGAAAGCAAGCTTCGAAAGTTCAACTCAGCACAAACTAGATATACCTTTTCTTGTTGTTGCTTTACTCTCTCACGCAGTTTCTTCAATTCCATGTTCATTCGCAGACGGGTTTCCTAGAAAAGGACGTGGAAGAAAAAGCAAGGAACCATTATTATGTACCTAGAGTAACCAAAAAGAAAATTTAAGAACCAAACTGATAATATATATGCATAATGTCATGTCTAAAGTATAGAGCATAGAACATGCATACCTTCACATAGCTAACATTGAGATCTTTCCGAGTATATCCCCGAGCTAAATTACGCATTACATACTCGTTGTAGTCCTTAACTATGCGCATAATAAGATCGGACGTAGAAATCCCTTCTGTGCGCTTGGTTTCCCTAAACTTACCAACTTTCTTAACCTGCAAACAAACCTAACATCAGATGCTAGATGGACAATTACTTTAGAAACAGTCTAGTCTATACAATAGAAAGCGAGCGTCAACATTATTACAAATTGTAAAATTAAAACGAAAAGTTGCACTCACAAATTCATAAACATCCTTGCCTGCTCCGCTTGCGTCAGCATATCTAAGGAATAATCGGTAACAGGCAAAGAAAGAAGTTCCCAATTAAATGAAATAGGAAAAAGAAAGAAAAAGAAAACAGACGAACAGGTTAAAAACAAGGCTCCATTTGGATTGGATGATTTTGGGGGAAAAAGAAAATTGCAATCAGTCATGCAAGCATATAGCACGTATGGACCTAAGGCATTACCCCCAAACTTACTCTACCTTCCTTCCCAATCTATTGAAAACTTAGATTTGAAACAAGAATAGCCTCAAAAGTCAAATCATATAGTAAGTGATAATATCTCCACATGCCAGTGTGCTTTAGACAATCCAAAAACTATAATGACCCATGTATCCTAAACAATTGAAAGCAAAAGCTATGTCAAACTTACGGAAGAGAATCATGAGCCACATAGTCGATCTTGTGTTTATCAAGGAATTCCTGATTGACCACCCATGGAGCATCAGGAATAACTTCATCGACCCACCTGAACAAAAAGGTAGACTATTAAACCTAAATCATTAAAAGGCTAATTATATAAATATAATGTATGTAAGTCAATGACCCTCAACCAGAAAACATGACACTACTTGGGGCCACCCTGCACTTGGCTCATTGAAGGAGAAATTTAAATAATCAGGCAGCTATTGCTATACAACAGGCCAAGTAATATGTCTATCAAAGAGATTAGTGAGAAGATTTCAAATCAAATTTTAGGCCTAACAACCACGAATATGCAAGACAGTAGTGTATAGACTGGAAAGATAACAGATAGACGTATCAGAAACTCTAGGAAGGCAAAATCCGAAAGAACCATCACCCGTTAACTTGGATTATATCCTCTAGTCGTTACAAATTATTTGCTTAGTGGCAGCACCGAAAATCTAGTGCTCGCTTATCTATTCAAGGGCAGACCAAGGTAAAGGGAGGAAAGAAGAGAAGAGAAGGGGGGGGGGGGGGGGGGGGGTGTGTATGGAAAATTTATGTTGCGACTCCACTGCCCCACTACTACTTTTAATTCATAAAATTTGAATTCCGTGAAAAAATAGCCATTTTTATAAACCAAGATTTCTGAAAAGGAAAAAGTGTCATCTTCTCAGATCTGTAGTTCTATAGCGGTGGGAAAAGCAGATGGACCCATAATTTGTGGGCTTGGACTTGGAGAAGCCAACCAGCACAAATTCCCCGGCCATTAGGTTTATGCAATAGAAAAGCATCACTATTGTAGCTTATTTAATCAAATGGAAATGGCCCATGGACTCACAGGTCTAACCTGACATTTCCTGTACTATAGACAAAATGTTAGATGTTAAATCTATGAGACAGGCGATGCAAAGTTTTCTCAAACATTTGTAAGGAGATAAGCGAGAAAAGAAGTGGTCAAAAGAAATGTTAAGTTTAAAATGTTAGCATATTCCAAATATCATGAACTAGATACAGTAAACAAAAAATATGGTTAGATTAGAAGTATTACTTGCAATGACGAAGAGACTCATAACGTTCTGATTCAGTCATAACTGTTTTACCCTTATATCTGTGTGTCACTTCATCATTGCAGCACCCCACGAGAAGACAAGTGTTTGGAAATCTGCATTACCAGAAACATTAACCATACATCTGAAAAACTTCTGCAAATTAAGAGAAAAGTTGAAGACATGTATAACTATAACTTTCAACCAATAAAAGATTTCAACAAATTCCATAAAACAAATGATTCAAAAAAGCAGCGTCGAATTAATTGGGAAGATGGAGGCATAACAAACACAAAAGAATGACATAATAGTTTTTTTTTTTCAATTAAAAAAAAGTGCCTAAGCATCTAGTTAAGAAAATCAAACCAAATATACTTTATTGCCACAAGGGGAAGTGTGACCGACTACGTGAACATCAAATACTTATTAGTAAGGAAGCTATTGCGAATAGCTAGAAGGATCATTTTAACAATCTATTCAACGAAGGCCTATTATGAAAGAGTATAAGACACATGACTTATTGCCGACTCATTAGGAGAACGCAGATCAAGTAGCCTTTAGAAATTACGAGGGCAAGGCATACGACCCTGCAATATTCCTGTTGAGGCAGAGTATGGGAGAGGAAAGAGTAACTTGGCTTTCTAAGTTGTTTAATAAAACTCTTAAGGACTAGAAGCATGCAGATGAATGGAATAAAGCATTTACCTACTTATGAATATTAATATAAAGATCTTTGCAAACATAGAGGAATATCTGTTGATGAGTCACATAATGGAATTGTGAAAAAGAGTGAGCAACTAAAGGTTGAGATATGAAACAGGGTTCCAAAGTATAAAGTCAACTTACCCGTAGGTCAACCATTGAGATACTTAATTCTATAGATAAATGGAAAGGAAAAAGAGATTTGTATTTGATTTTCATTTGAGAAGGCATATGATAGGATGCCAGAGATGTAATTTTAAATCTTTTTTAGAAAAGTTAAGTACCTAGGGTTTACATTCAAGTTGTTCAGGCCATTTATGATGGACATACTACAGTTTACGGACAATGCAATTGGGCTGCAATAAGGTTCGGCATTAGGTGCTCATACATTCACTTTGGTGATTAAAGAACTTACAAGACACATTTCGAGTGATACATCCTGGCGTACGCTATTTGCCAATAATATTATGTTAGAATGTAAATACTAAAAAAAAGGTATTGAAGAATTTTCTTTTCACGATCTAGAACATAATATCTGGAATTTGAATTTCGTAAGGTAAAACTTATAACAAAATAAGGTTGTACTGCTGACTAGATAACAAAATAAGAATGTACAACTTCGTAGTTAAAACGCTAAAAAAAAATATCAAAAAATACGTCCAACTGTGAAAGTTGTAGTTTAAAACATATATAATTCGACGAGTCGACGACAACTTTTGAGATTTATTAGACATAGTTTTCGATTATTTTTTTCAAAAAATTATGAATACAAATTTATATTTCACAACAAAATTAGTCATCACTTTCAAAAAGTTATATCAAAACAATATACGAAGGCACTAATAATTCTTTTTGAGAGACTAGCCTCTAACAATGATTTTTTCCATGCAGCCGATCTAAAGTAGTGATAGTTGCCCAGAGCGTCTAGAGCGGATGATTGGAGCTTTCACCTCATAAAGTTGAAGGTTTATGTTCGAATTCCGCAAACGCCACCAGCAAGGGTTTAGAGAATTTATCCCCTCGGTTGGTGGAATATAAGTTGGTGCCACCCGTAGATTTATCTGTTACGACGGACCGACGGTGGCACAAAAATTGGGCAGTTATGGCCAGAGTTTCTCCACGATCATCTCAAAAAAAAAAAAAAAAAAAAAAAGAAGAGAGAGAGCAGTGGAAGTGGTACTTAAGGTTGCAGAATTATCGAGTTCAACAAGATTCTAACCACATGCCGCAAAGAAAACCGATGAAATTTCAACGTGATTAAGAGATCAAAACGGAGATCTGCGCGAGAATAACAACTACTACTAAATTTAATAGATTATGTTAACACTCACAGCTTCTTTGCCTGCTCGAGAGCTCGGGCATGGCCGAAGTGGAAGAGATCATAGATTCCATCCGCGTAGACTCTTACCGGTCTCCCCTGCATCTCCGGCGGCAACCCCGCCGTCGCCGCTTCTCCGGCGCTGACCTCCGGTGACTTCTCTGCTGCCGAGACATCATGTCCGTTGGCCTCCGCCGGCTTTTCTGCGTCCTCCGGCTTCGGATCCGCCATTGCTTTGCTCCAGAAGAACGTTGATACACGATCAATTGAGCATCTGCTACTACCACAATTTTTACTGGTGGTTCATTTCTTCGTATATTGTCTGTTATTAAGGGCACCGGTTCCCTACTTTGGACCAAGCAGTGAGTAGGAATACCCTGCTATTTCCACCGTCTATCACAAATCATCACGAATTTTAAAAACTAATATAAAATTTTTATTCGTCTATTTAATTTATATTTAAATATTTTTTTAAAAATATTTTAACTATAAAGTTATAGATTTTGATGTAACTTATAACTTTGTAGTTACAAATTTTTTCTAAAAATACAAAACGATATGCCAAAAATATAATCAAAATTTAGATTATTTTTTATATATCGTTTGACATTTTTACGAAAAATATTCTAACTATAAAATTATAAATTATATTAAAATTTAAAATTTTATAATAAAATTTTTTTTGTAAAATTATTAAATAATATATAAAAAAGATAATAAAAAATCAACTCTATAGTTGAAAATAATATTTTAAAATAAATTAAATAATTAAATAAAAATTTTATATAATTTTTTGAAATTCATGCCGATTGTGATGGAAAATAACACAGTATTCCTAATTCCTGTTTGGTCCAAATATTGCCGACGAGGAATATTTCCACGTGCACGAACGAGTGTGGTAGACGGGCGTTCGACCGTAGTGGGCTTACGTGGCGAGATCCATGTGGACACTCTCAAATTGGATCGTGTCAACATCATGTGGGCCGGCTGACGAACGAATTATACCATATATATATATATATATATATATATATATTATATTATATAAAATAGCGATAATATATAAGAATATCTCCGCGGACATTGACAAGTGCTGAGATTGTTCGCAAAATTACACTTACCGGAAAAGGAATGCCTGCGAACAAGAAGAGCCGAGAATGAAAACGACCAGCATATAAGCTTTAAAAAGCAGGTAAGATGCCTTCCCTTTTGGGAGCGTGCTGCTGAATTATGATGGCCACCAGAGTGGAGCTGGAGCTGATAACAGGTGTAATTCTGATTGTATGTATCCTGACGATCCTCATGAATATCGGTGATCTAGCCCGACTAATAATTATATAGTATAATAATAAATAAAAAAAGTTGAATCTATCAACTGAAAATGTAGATTTGATACATTTCGTTGTCATCAAAGATAAAACACCACATTGTATTTCAGAAACATACACTTAGATGCCGGGGGGGGGGTCAGCATCATGTCAAAGCATGTCTAGCTAGCTATTACCAGAAATAGGAACGGGCATCACATACAGCAAATTAAGCATAATAGTTTAAGCTAGATTTCTTCTTTGCTTGTACTTGAATTATTCCTTCATTGAAATCTTCATGCATTACCTGGGAACATCAAACAGCGATATGTTAATATACTGAGTAGAGCTCCAGCTCCTCATGAAGAACTTAAGAAAGACATGACAAAAAAAATCCTATCACTGAGTATCATTTTTCCTGCAGAGGATGTCAAAGGTGGTAAAATTCATGTTGTTTTATCGATCTATTACATGTCAGAAATACACGAAAAATCCAAACGGAAAGTAAATTACAGTCCATAAGTAAAATAGGAAGAGGGGGGGAGATAGAACCTCAGTTCCATCACGGCGTAAAGCGAGCATGCCAGCTTCCACGCAAACGGCTTTTAGCTGAGCCCCATTGAAATCGTCAGTTGAACGAGCCAACTCTTCAAAGTTCACATCTGGATGCACGTTCATCTTTCTGGAGTGTATCTGGCAGTGGGACAAGTAGAACGTCAAAGCAGGTCATACTTGCTCCATCAACTATTGCAAGTATCCCCGACGGTGCAGATGAGTAGTGCCATTGGTATATAAATTCAATAAATCAATAGCGAAATATATAAGAATACCTGCAAGATTCTTGCACGTGCTTCTTCAGACGGATGAGGAAACTCTATCTTGCGATCTAACCGACCAGATCGCATAAGTGCGGGGTCTAAAATGTCAGCCCTGTTAGTAGCAGCAATGACCTGCACACAAACCGCAATAATGTAAAATCTTTTAAACCGTATAGGTCCAACGGAAAGTTATAGGTACGCCATAGCATAGCACAACTTATTATTGGAAATAACAGAGCTGCCCACAAAAATTATTTAATACTTGCGAGGAATCAAGGTCACTTTCTAGCGAGTTAATACCGGAAACTGAACGCATAAACAAGTGCCATCTATTTGGATCACAAAAGATGCACCATAGGCATCAGCTTACGCATTTTTAGCAGAAATGAGCAAGTCCAATGACTCGAACAATTTTTTTAAGAGGGAAATTATTCTGATTTTACCAGTAAAAAACAAGACTGTTGACGATACTTTGATTCCAATAATAAACACAAAATAAGCATTTACCAGAAGCATAGTTATTGTATAACAGAAACGTCTTTGTATGAAGGCAATAATAACATAAATAACTTAAGAGCAAAGAACATTAAATAAAAACAGTCCAGATGAACGGCTCAAGCAATTAAAATCACAAAATTTACACTTTAGACAGGTATACTGATGTCGAAAGGGACCTAATGCAGTATCTGTTTTGAGAAAGCTAGAAAACTATTATCCATCAAAGCCAGTGCTCCACTCAATATCAGAAATACCTTAATGCGTTCATCACTGCTAAAGCCATCCAGCTGGTTGAGTAGTTCCAACATAGTACGCTGCACTTCCCTGTCTCCACTGACTTCACTGCAAAAGCAAGGACAGTGTATAATAAGTAGCAAAGCTATCTACTTGGTATATCATTCTTAGGCACTACCAGCATTGCAGTCATTTAAAACAAGGTTTGATGTATCAGTACCAGCTTTTCGGTTTACAAGATATCGGTGCCAGTATGGGTGGGGCATCAGATAATACGTATCAGTGTATTGGTATCAGCTAAAATTAATTAAACTTAATCTTTGGAACAAAAGAACATTTACATATAAGAAAAGTACTATAAATTATGAAAATATAATACAAAGTTGTTTTTGAAATTTTTGTTTAACCGGTCTCGATCAGTACCAGCCGATACCGGTGCAAAATTTGGCATAGGCCAATTCTTGGCATCAGTATCGTCTCTGGCCGAAACCGATACGATTCGGCCAATGCCAGTCTGGATATTGGCGTAGGCCGACTCTTGGCCTTGCATCGCTATCCCCTCTGGCTTTCAGCCAGCCAATATGAACCATGAATTCTCAGGCAGACCTACATTCATCAGGAACATTATCCACATCTCACAAACTCAATCTACCGTTTTCACCAAAATCTCCATAATAGGTCTGTCTGATCCATGCAATAAACCAACATAAAGTAAAGCTGTTACGGAAAGCTACATGATTGTAGTGTACCATTACTAATGCATTTGTCAAATAAAACTGATAGGATAATAATAACCCTGCGCTGTTAAAACGCAAAGGTTTTAACATACGGAGTATGAACATGCACACTTAAGAGGTAGACAGAGTGAGACTGAAGAGGAATCATGGTTAGTGGCTGTTACTTCCTTTAGCATCTCAAATTCTAAATCACCATCTCATATAGCATTGCAGGAAGCCCTGGATTATCTAGTGTAGGTAAGCTCATGTTAGATAAAAAGAATAGTGGCTTTTTAAGTTCATGCAAATGCTAATACAACAAATCCAAGTTATTGCCCTGAGAATGCCACCTTTGGTGAGAATTCAGAGATAAATGTTCAACAAAAATGGTAAGCACTGAGAGTCAACTAGATCATAAAGACATGGCCTTATTCATATTCGTTACCTTCTGGCTACGAATCTTACAGCCCCAAAGCAAGTTACGAAGCAGTATAAGATCATTATTTCATAAATAAACAATATGGATTTAAAATAATAAGCATAAGGCAGAACCCTGATCATATAACTACTACACAACATCAAGAAATCTATTGGGCTCGGATGAAATTTGCTGTACCTGTCAAATCTCTTCGTACCGATTGCATCAATCTCGTCGATAAAGATAATGCAAGGGGATTTTTCCTTTGCAAGTTGAAACGCATCTCGCACAAGTTTTGCTCCATCACCAATAAACATCTATTGAATTCCAGCATTACGTGAAAAGTTGGCTTTGACATATGGATAAAACCGAAAGCAATATTTACCAAGCACCATTTTGTTGTTGAGCCCAAAAAAAAAGAAATAGGAGTTAAAGACGGTAATATTAACAGCCAAATATTATGAATAACCAATTACGCCTTCCGATATTGACCTTCATGGCAATGTCATACGGTCAGACCAACCAAAGTCCCCTACATTTGAGACACCTTACTTGACATGTGCACATTATAAAGCTCAATAACAATATCACACTAAGCTACAACTACTGAACAATGTACAGATCCTTTTGCAAGAAAAGACACCAGACTATAGAAAGAGCAGCAACCATAAATGGGAGAATATTCAACTTCTCAAATTGACTAGAACTTGCACATTTAAGCAGCTATGATGGCCATTGATAGTAAAACCAAGGAAGACCAAAAATCACTATCACAACCACCACCATGCTTACAGCAATCGTCATGAACCCTTTTGATCCAATTCTAATCTCAATCGAAGCACATCGTTATAACATTACTGCCTCCAATGTCTAAAGGCCATAATAGATGCTATGGGGAAATAACAAAAGAGGGCATTCGGATATGGTCACTCCTACCTTTTAAACATAGTCCAGCCTCAAGATATCAGACTACTCAAGGATGGACTTAACAGTCAAATAATACTTATCCTCACACAAGTCAAATCATACTCATCTTCTATCGCTTTTGTAAATATTTTCTCAGCATCAAAGTGCCTAACTTGCGCTTCTGATCAAATCATCAGTTATATGTTCCACTCCGTTCTTACATGGATTTGACTAAGAAGATTATGATTATCGACAAATACACTAATCTGCAAGTTAGCAACAAAAAAAAAGGTTACTTATGTGCTATCTTTGAAGGAGAATCCATCGATACCATTACAGACATCAATCATTCTGACCCTTGCACTGCAATATATGGCACAATTATTGAGGGTATTTGAGAAATGCTTCCACAATTAGCTTCAAGTTGCTCATAAGCTTGCTACATTAGCACGCACTTCTTTACAAAAATCAAGATGGATAGGGTTTTCTCCATCTTGTATCTCTACTTGTAGAAGACTTTCGTATTTGTTGATAACAGATTTCCCATTTCAAAAAAAAGGGGGCAACCACAAAGAAACGGTTTTGCAAGTTGATTGCATACACAACTCAGATAATATTCAGTAAGGAAGATAGACTACCTAGCAGAAAGAAGATAGTGAAATACTGAAATTATAAATTGTATGCATAAACTGCGAATACAGTTACAACAGGGATGTCAGAAACTTGTAGGTACATATTTGTGATGACTAATACACTTTCTGTTAGCAAATAAGAAGAGACAGATAAAGAAAACTACCAATATGCTCTTATTTTATAATAATACAATATGATACAGGAAGTAGTACAACCACCAGCAAAAAGTTTGGAGCAATCGTACCAATTGTTTGACACAAAAACAAG
The DNA here is from genome assembly GCA_002076135.1 of Xerophyta viscosa. NCBI lineage: Eukaryota > Viridiplantae > Streptophyta > Magnoliopsida > Pandanales > Velloziaceae > Xerophyta > Xerophyta viscosa. Next base: position 3,994,384 of record MJHO01000006.1, on the reverse strand, counting down.
ACAAAAAAAAAAAAGCGGAAAATTGGCAAACCAGCACTGTACTTACCTGCACTAGTTGTGGCCCAGCAAGTTTTAAGAAAGTTGCATTTGTCTGTGCTGCACATGCACGAGCCATTAAAGTCTTTCCAGTTCCAGGAGGTCCATATAGAAGAACTCCCTTTGGCGGACGAACGCCCAATTTCTGAAACCGATCCTTATGAGTCATAGGTAACACAATGGCCTCCACAAGTTCTTGAATCTGCAACATTTACAGAACAGACTAGTAACAAACTCATTATAAAAAGGCAGAAAGCAGACTTTATATGTGCATAAAGCCAAATCAACAATACAATTGAGGCAAGAGCCAACCGTCATACTTAGAAAAATTCTTACAACTAAGCGATAAGAGAGAAAGCTTGAATTCAACGATATTTTGGGCCACTGAGGAACATGATTTACAATTTAGCATGCGAGCCTTCTATACGCCCCACTAAGAAAAAAGCTTCGACCGTTAGCAACAAAACATGTGTCCAACACAATTAAGATAGATAAGAATATCCAGTTTGAAAAGCTTCTGTTTCAAAAGAAACATTAAGCATCCATTTTAATGGAGAAGTACGTCAATGGAAAAAATATAGTAACATCAACAAGCACAATAATATGATAGTAGACAAGCCCACAAGAAGTATTTTTGTTGGATTTGCTAGGCAAAATATTTAAACTTCGTCTTCCACGTGTGTGGGCTAGCGGGCTTTGCCCCTGGTATATTTGTTCGAATTATTGCAGTGTGTATTAATTAACAAAATAGTTATCAGCTTACAAGTACCTACAAAACAGCATATTTACAACTGAAAGCAGCTCTTGATCAAAACCTAAAAGCAATTCATCTTCCTGTTCAGAAAATAACTTCAACCAAGCATTAAGACAACAGACCCAAAATTTGCATTGCAAGATAGACAGCCATTTTATAAACAACATTTGCATTACTGCAAACAATGTTTAATAAACCCCTACTACCAATAATCTATTGCACAAAGCATTACCATCAATTTCAAGTTGTTCAGGCCTTTACAATTAAGCATGAAGGTCCTTGGAAGGAGGCTTTAACAATTTAGCAGTCAAGCTTGCCTAATCTTTTGCTAACAAACTTATGCTTTACCAAGTATTCAATATCACCCTTCAGCATAAGAATTAAAACAGAAGAAATTTTCAAGGAAATCAATATTAACAACTGCATAAGTAGTTTAGTCTTTGAATAGAAAGTCGACATGACCCTATTTCCATATCTACACTGAATGGAAAAGCATTTAACAACGAAGTACCCAAAAAAATGTAAACAGAACCCTTCCTGTATTTAGAAAAGCAACCTCGAATGAGGTAGTAGCATGTTACCTGTTTTTCAAGCCCACCGATGTCATTGTAGTCTTCAGTTGGCTTCTCATCTACTTCCATTGCCTTCACTCTTGAATCATATTCAGAAGGAAGAGTATCCAATATCAAGTAGCTGTCCTTATTAACACCAACCAAATCTCCAGGCTTCAACTTATCAGGGTCAACAAGCCCAACAACTGGCAGAAAGATTGTCTGGAATCAAAAATTAAAAAATAAAAGCATATCAAACTCACTTGCATTCTGTGACAACAAAACCTTTGAGCAGTCCCCATAAACCACAAGATAATCATGATGATGACTGTGGTAGAACTGTTGTACAAGCATACATACAATGGCCAAAATATAATTGAAGGATGATGTATAACACCAAAATTTTTACAAAACTCTAAGGATACAGTTAAATAGGAGGATAATTTTAGAAAGAAAAGTAAAGCATATATTCGCTATCAGAGAGGTAGGCAAGTGCATTAAGCTAAGTCAAGTGCACAATTGATAAGTACGATTCAGCAAACAGAGAATACATTAGTTCAACAAACTTCATCTATCAACTGCAAAGCTATCTACTTGGCACTCAATTAACATACGTAGTTCAGAAAGTAAATTAATGAACAGGAAGTGATCCAAATAACAAAACTTAAGCCAATATTAAAGTTACAATTAACAATGACATGGCAACAGCAGAGTGACTTAGATTTTGACTTACCTGACGTGTGGAAGTTTTCAATACAACACACTTTCCCTTCCTTTGAGAGTCCAAATCAATGTTCGCACCATCTTCCTCGGCCTCATCTTCAGGGTTCATTTCAAGAATCTAAAGATGAGAAAAAAGAGCAAACCATAAGTTGCCCAACAAAACCGAATTTAAAGAGCATTAATGGCACTTACAACTTTGGAGCTAAATTTCTGCATACATTTTTTTTTCAAAGTGATTTTGTCTTATATCTGCAAGCTTTTTCAGTCATGTATTACTACTTTCTCAAACGGATTGACAATGTTCTGTCTTTTAATCTTAGTCTCCCCTAATAATATTTAATGATCTTCTTTAAAAAAAAAAAACACTATACCATATATTTTAAATATTATGCATGCATGACACTTACATTCACAAGCAAACTTGACAAGGATGGGAGGAAAAATAGAACAAATATCATTCCTTCGTAACACATCAGTATCATGTACTACTGAGTTGAGGTCTCAGGCTTTACATACCCAATATTACAAAACTTATTATCTGCCTCAGATGTAAGATAAGCTTCTGCAAGATTCTTAGGACGTGGATCTATAGCAAAGGTCATTCAGAATTGATCATTTAATAATAAAAATGCATCATTGCCTCGGTAACAAAATAAAATCCCAATCAGACCATTAATGTACGCATGCCTTACCTATTCACACATATTGTTTTATGAACTGCATGGTGACATCCAATTTAATTCCATATAACCATTTATTTTCAATATCAAGGTAAGTACAATAAAAGCAAAGCAAGATATCTAGAATCCTTTAAACTGGATGATGACGTCCAATTTGGCAGCTGTCCTGTTTTCAATAAATGTTCTATGACGTTCAAATAAATCCCCTAACTCCACACTTTGTATCTGTAACAATTTCATTATCTATGTTTAAGTTCATTAACATCACACACAATTAGAAAGACATTCTACTACGAAGGGGTCACTCCTTGAGCACCCCCCCCCTCCATATCCATTCTCCATCTCTAAACACCTATCCCGAGGGGCGAAATCCAAACATCGCCGACGTTCCCTAATAGTCGTGCGTACTGGCGTTGATCGCCAAAAGCCCTTCGAAATCTAACCAATTAAGAAAAAGGAGAGTGAGATCAGACCTCGACGATGTTTCCGACGAGGTATGGGAGCTGCTTATTAAGCTTGATCTTCTCTTGATTCTCCTTAATCTTCTCCTTATACGACTCGAGCTCCAAGCTGTTTCTCTGCATCTCGTCCTGCAATTCGAACAACAACAAACAAATCGAGATCAATAGTAAAAGATAGAATAATAACCACAAAGTTGAAGAAGAAGAAGAGTAAAAATCTGCCGACCTTGAGGACTCTCATCTCGTTGTCGAGGAGGCGAGATGCGCGGACGATGTCTTCGGTGGTCATAGACGCGAGTTGATCATCCTGGAAGTTAGAATCTTCTGCCATCGCCGACGCCATTCTTGTTGGTGGAGCAGCGGACGAGAAAGGGGGCGTGAGTGTTTACTAGAGGATCTGGTTTCGACTTGGAAGAGAAGAAATGTTAGGCGATGGGCCGCGAGACTAAAGTAGGGCTTTTGTAGGCTGCAATTAGACATTCACTCGGTTATCCGGTGGGTCCTGCTCATATCTCACATTTTTATTAGTTAAAATATCTTTTTTAGTCCCTCAATCTTATAAAATTGTGACTTTATAATTCTGACTTTTAAAATGTACTCACGATAACTCTGAATTATGAAAAAACGTCCAAGATAACCTTGCGGTCAGGTTTTCCTTCCACCGCCGTTAATTCGTTGATGTGGCAGTTTTTAAATTATTTGTTAATTAATTTTTAAGTTTTTTTAATTTTATGGAGGGACAAATATTTCTTTATATGTATTAATTTTTAATTTTTTTAACTTTATGGAGGGACAAATATGTTTTATATATATTAAAATTAATAAAAAAATAATTTAAAAACTGCCTAATGCGGCGGACGGAAAAACTGACGGTAAGATTATCATGAACGTTTTTCGTAGTTCAGGGTTATCGCGAATACAGTTTAAAATTCAAAGTTATAGAGACACATTTTTATAAAGTTCAGGGGCTAAAAAAAGTATTATGCCTTTTTATTATTATTATATATAAAATTCTAACCATCATTCTAGTGTTTGGAAATAAAAATAAATAAATCAAATTTGAATAAAAGGTATATAAATTATGTATATGGAATTTATCATAAAATTTATTATTCAGATAATCTTGTTATTGTAGGTCGCCATTCATATATTTAATTTAATGAACTATTTAAATACTTAACCCATAAGATAAAATGGTTACTCCAACTCAACTTTTCAATAATATCAATTATAGATGGTTTTATCTTTATGTAGGTTTAAGTTATCTAATAAAATTTGTTAAAATATTATATTTGATTAGAAAGACTATTTTGGTTTAATTTTTCACAGTGAAATTTAAATGACTAATATGCAAGATTCAAAATGTCACAAAGATTTAATCGGAACTAATGTGTGCGCGCGCGCATGTGTATATATATATATATATATATAATATATATATATATATATATATTTGCAATGGTTTTGGTAGATATGATCATAGGTATTAGGAGATTTAAAACAACAATTTCATTATTTCGATTCACATTAGTAGTCTCCAATTTATTATTTGGAAAATCGCCAATATCGCACCGTACAAATTGATATTTCGACTGATACAATTAGTAATACTACCAATTTTATTTAAAATATAATTATTAATTTATTATTACAAAATTTTTGTATTTTTAATAATTTAGCAATCGGTGATGGTCCATATCAAACCGACCTGGACCGCGGTTTACGTGCGTTTTATAAGCTGGTTCGTGAATATAGAAAAATCCAGGGGCATATTAGTAAATAAATCATTGACTTTATAAATTTCTAGGGTTTCTTCATTTCCCATATCTTCTGCCGCGCCGCTTGGGTACTGCTGCTACGCACTTCGCCGCCGCCGTCGCCGTCGCCCCCGCTTCCGCAGGCCACTTAGAGCTCTCGCTTTAACCATGGCGGAACAGGTTTGCTGTTCGATCTGAATCTTTCTGACGCTTCTCATTGTTCCTAGTTTCTTCTCTTGTTAATGCACTTGTAGCTCCTCACTCGTGAAGTTCAATTCTATGTTTTTTCGCTGGAAAATGTCTACTTACATAGCAATCTACAATCTCAGACAGTGTTAAATTCGTAGACTTTTGTGTAATTGGGTGCTCCCTTTACGTGTATATATGCACTATATAAGATTACGCCGGTGGTATCCTGAATTTCATGTTACCTTCCAATTGACATCCAGGGTTCACTTTGTTGCCAATTTCTACCCGGAATTTCTATTGTATCAAATTGATTCCTGCCGTCCCCTTAAACCGTACGCCGTCCCCCCACGCCGATTCTGGTGCCACATCTGCATGGAGCTAACGGTGTTACTGATTAGACTGATGGCAGGAACTAGTTGATGTAATAGAAAAATCTGGGTAGCAATCTGCAACAAAGCGAACCGGGGGTATCGATTTTGACATCTGCTGAAAGTTTAATGTGTTCTATGATATTGTAATAGTACATTTGGTAGTGTTTGTTACAATCAGCATTAATTTGCTATTATTATTGTTATTGTTACTATTAAAAAAACATTTCCTTTTTGTAAACATATATGCTGTCTTAGAATATCTCATATGTTATGTATTTGGATGATTTGTGCAGACGGAAAAGGCTTTTCTGAAGCAGCCTAAGGTGTTCATTTGGTAAGCTTTTTTACCTTTTTTCGTTCTACTTTCTATACCATTGCTACGGTGATTTTCAGTTGACTTGCTGTGATTGACGCAGCTCCAAGAAATCTGGCAAGGGTAAGAGGCCTGGTAAGGGTGGAAATCGCTTTTGGAAGAGTGTCGGCCTTGGCTTCAAGACGCCTAGAGAGGCAATCGAAGGTTTGGTTTCCCTTCTTTCCAAATGTTCGCGTTATGCAATTGGAGACCCAAATGTTAATGATTTCAATTAAAAATTTACTTTTTTGTGGTTTTATTCTTCTTACTGTTTGTGTCTAATGTTGGAGACAAATTTCATTCGCAGATTCTAGGCATGTGTACATACTTAAGTAATCTTAACAGACTAGTGAACTCAGAGCATCCTTGTTGGATAGAGTTACTGGAATATTGTTATACATGAATAATCCTTACACGGCACTGGATCATAGAATTTTATCATCTATGCTATTATACCAATTTGTCACGATTCCCTAAATCCTAAGGCGTGCTATTCTTGATAAGCCTACTGTAAGTTATAAATTAGTCAGTTCTCATGTGGATTGGTTTGATTTTGAACTGCTTGCTGATAAAAAGTGTTACTGGTTCTTAAAATTTTATTGTTTATCTGTTATGATACCAAACCACGATAAAATAATATCTCAATTTTTAAGGTTTGTTCTTCATAACAAGGTTTTCGATGTCAGTCGGCACAGCCCGTGCCGGGCGGCACATGCCTGTTCCGGCAGTTGTCGGCATGGCACGAACCGGCACGGCACATGTCAAAAAAATTTATATTTGAATTTTTTAATTAATTTTTTATTTTTATTTTTATTTTTAAAAAAATAATAAATAAATATATATCGGCATGGCACAGCACCATCAGCACGGTTGGCACGTGCCAGGATCTAAGTTTACCGAAACTCGGCTCGGCTCGGCACAGAAAACCTTGCTTCATAAGCATACAGTTATTACATCTGTTGTGTGGTTGCATGATGAGTAATTGCTTGCCGATAAGCAGCTTTCAACTTTCACTGATGATGTTTTTCTTCCTTTTTTAACCATAGGCACATATATTGATAAGAAGTGCCCATTTACGGGCAATGTTTCAATCAGAGGTCGTATCCTAGCGGGTACTTGTCACTCCGCTAAGATGAATAGAACTATTATCGTCCGTAGAAACTACCTGCACTATGTCAAAAAGTACCAAAGGCAAGTCCAACCCTTTTTATTTTTTCTATTCCCCTCAGAATCCAACAACTCTTAATTCTTTTTTTCGGACTTGTAGGTATGAGAAGCGCCACTCCAACATTCCTGCGCATGTATCCCCATGTTTCCGTGTCAAGGAAGGTGATCATGTCATTATTGGACAGTGTCGGTATGTCTAATTCCCAACTTACTTTGTTATTTGGATCAAGCATGTTTATACCATTGTCACTTAAAATGAGAGAGACTATTCTCAGCTCGACCTGAGAGTAGCCTTAATAAGCTAACATCTCAGCCGTTGATCTTCTTGATCGAACGGCTGAGATTTAATTTTAACACTTAACGACGCCGTTAAAAACTTAACGGCGTGAATCGTTATTCCGTTAAGCATAAAATTAAATCTCAGCCGTTAGATCAAGTAGATCAACGGCTAAGATGTTAGCTTATTAAGTCTATTCTCAGGTCGAGCTGAGAATAGCCTCTCTCTCTCTCTGTATATATATATATATATATATATATATACACCATTTTTATAGTTGTTTTTCACGGTGCTATTGATTTTCTAAACATGAGTAAATAAACTGCTACTATACCAGTGGTAATAAAAGAACTGAATTTTTTTTCAGGCCATTGTCAAAGACCGTAAGGTTCAACGTACTCAAAGTTATCCCAGCTGGATCTACTGGTGGTGGAAAGAAAGCGTTTGCCGCCGTCTGAAGATCGTTCCTGTTGAGTAATTTGAGATTTATAGGGATGTTAACCATGCATTGATCATGGGACAGAATCTCAGAAATCTTTTCTCTTATTTAGATAGGTGTTTTGAAGTTCAAGCATATTGAGTTTATGAAGTTTTTATTGTGATGTTGGTGCAAATGTCCTGCTGTGTCATACCTTTGCTTAGATCAACTTATTTAAACAAAATTATTTAAACAAAATTATTGTTATTGTTATTAAATTGTTATCTAATGCTTAGTAATCGCAAAAATCTTTTTTTAATATTTTGCGCTTGAATTTAATTTTTAAAAATGTACCAAACTCAAATTGTTAGTAGTTGGTTGATATCTACAAATATTATTGCTTATTATGTAAATTATTAATTTTTAGTGCCATAGGTTTTGTCAAATCTGTTTTTAACTGCTGTTCAATTAGGAATGAAGATTTTCTGCACCGAATTTCATATATAATACATCGTATCATGCACTAATATTTCAAAAAAAAATATTTAACTATTTTAGAGTTTTAGAATATTTATTTAGAATTAATTTTTTAAAAAACAAAATTAATATAAAAGTTATAGGTATCTTTAAAATTTATAATTATATATTTAAAAAATTTTGAAAAAAAAATATAATTATATTCTTTTAAGATATCGGTACATAGAGCTATGTATGGAATCCTGTCAGAGGATTCTCATCTTTTAATTAGAGTTTATAATTTTCACATGATTACAATATAATTATATTCTTTTAATTATAGTTTTTCCTGGGATTCCTCAGTTAGTTCGTGTGTTACGATCTTCGTATAAGCGGACTAAAACCTCTTTTAAATTGTTATAATCTCTTCCACATAACGGTAAAAAAAAAAAAATTTAAAAAAAAGAAACAATTTTTTTTTTTTTTTGAACTAAAACAAACCGTTATTTTTTAAAGCTCCAATTTTACGTCTATTTTGTATTACGTTACAAGTATGTTATCATAGGATACACTCTCGAGGTCTGCACCTTATTATACGAAAGGAAAATAGCGTTTCAGCCCCCCTAAGTTTGGGGTCGCGCGATTCAGCCCCCCGAAACGCCACGTGGCGGCTCGCGCGCGCCGCCACGTCGGCGGGAAAACGCGTTTCGGGGGGCTGAAACGTCAAAAATGGGAAACGGGGGGGCTGAAACGCAATTTTCCCTTATACGAAAGATCACAAATGTTTATTTTTTAAAAAAAACAATTCAAAATTTTAATTTTCCAAGGTTGAAAAATGCTCGTATGCATGCTGTCTCTTCTCCGAAATGATCTAAGCGGCGGCACCCCAACACCGATCGGGGTGAGAAAGACCACAAGCAAGGCCATGGAGAGCATGGGAACTAAATTTTAAAATGGGCAATTTTATTACGGTCCCTCCCTATTGCTTCAATATCATTTAAATTCTTTCAAAAATAAATTTTGCATTTTAATCCTAGACACATCTTAACATGTTTATAACATCTTTTAATATATTTTTGACACGTCGGACACTCAAAACCTTAATAACTTTTAGTAAGTTTTTAACATTTTCGTGTTGATTTTTGAAACTTTAATATTAAAATTTAGCACATGCATCCTTCATATAACTTTAACTCATTCGTGATAACTTTAAATTCTCTCTATAAAAAAAATCTAAATTTTTTTTTATAAAAAGTGGACTGCAATATAAAACAAACTCTAATCTTAAACTGTATTGTAAATCTCCCACTTCAAAACTATGAGGCTGCTTAAGCTGATGGCATTAGAATATAATTTCTTCATATTACAGGACCGATATGGTAAAATGAAATGTAATTCAGCCCTGCAGGGACTTGATTATTCGAAAGCCAAAATACATAGGCTGTTTCGGAGTGGGTTTGTAAAAGAAGGGCTATTTTATCAAGGAACAATGTCAAAAAAAAAAATCCTAATTTTTAAAATTCACACAAATCATCCATGATTTCAAATTTCTTAAAAGAATTTTTGATCGGAACTGTAAGTTTTTTTTTTTATTGAGATTTTCGTGGTGAAATCCATAATAAAAGTAACACTCTCGTAAAGACCTCAAACTCGCGAAAAATCTCTATGTCCAGCTCCGAATACAGGCCTTTAATGAATGTGGGCTCCTGCCACGAAATACAGAAATTTTTTTAAAAAATATTCACCTCATACGAATCCAAATTTGGATGATAACGCTTCGTGAAACACCTCTCATCCAATCAAATTATGTAAGATATTTTGGACATAGAAATATAATATTAAAGACGATTACTATAATATTGTCAGTTTATATTTTAATATTCATGACAAAAAAATATAATATTCCGAACGAGCGAATAATATATTGAATGCGTAAAAGGTGTTTGATCGAACAAGCATAATCTTTCATATAAACAAATAAAAACATTACATCGAATAAACTCAAATAATTTTTTATTTAAATATTATAATTTATTTAAATTCTATTATGGATCTCCTTTTTATCAATTCCCCTTGAGCCAAAACCATGGTCCACATACAATGTAAAGTAGTTAACGTGTGAGAATAACTTTGTCACTCGTGAAGAAGACTAATCCAAGTCAACACAAACCTCACATATTTGACCTCTCAACAGGGACATCAGACCCTGCCATCTGTGCCCATCACAAATTAAATAATTACCATATCAGCCCTCCTATATTAAAATTTTTATAAATTAATTTTTAAATATAAAATATACATTAATGTGTCAGCACATGTAAACTATCATATCAGTATATTTTTTATTTTTAAAAATTGATTTGTACAGTCCAAACAATGTAAGGATGATATATGACTCCACAAAATCTTTCTTACTAATTTGTATTATATTCTACCATAATTTTGAAATATATATTTTGTAATTAACTTCAGAAACCAACAATAATAATTGTAATATATATATAAAAAAAAAAACTACTTTTGATCAAGGGCTCTTTACTAGTTCTGATAGATTTTGAGCTCTGCATATATTACTGGAATAATTATGTTATATATTTTGATGTAGTGATATATTTACTCTTAAGATTATAATTAAGGTTGGGTTCCCGATGAACGATTTTTAAATAACGAGATAATTATTTTTTTTCGATAAATACAAAAAAAAAAAAGATACAGTTATCTAACCATAATTTTTAGACCATGGTAAAAAAGATAAATTCTGAAAATGTATTTTTCCTCCTACATACATAGAATATAGACACACATATTTATCACAAATTTCAGAATATTTTTTCTGAAAATATGAAAATATCCGATAGATGGAAGTTAACCTTATGAGTGATAGTTTATGAGTCATTCATTCTACCAGTTAAGCTACCGCCGTCAGATGCATTTCTGAATCTCATTTAGGGCGGCTATCATATATCTACCTTTATTCCTCTTTTGCTTTTCTTACGCCATCCAAATTACTTTTTAACTTGGTCCTAAATATACTAATAGAAATATACAATTATATGTTAATTTAGGAACCATATTCATCGAGCTTCGAATTTTTATTCTGCCAATTTGAGATTCTAAATACTGATACTAACGTGCAGGTGCGCTCTCGCACATACAACGAAAAATTTTGTTTGGATATAGAATTTATAGTATCCTAGTGTCGGATTCTGAATAAGAACATTATCCATTCTCAAAGGAGAAAAAACATTAATTATTTAGAAACTGATAAATTCCATACATCATCAAAGATCTAATGGAGATATTAAATTAATAATAACCCCAAAAAAATTCTAAAAAAAATATAGATAATTAAAAGTCAGCCTCCCTATTTTAAAAATGTACAAATTAATTTTCTAAAAATACGTATAAAATACGTTTAAATATATTTTTAGAGATTAATTTATACGTTTTTTAAAAGTGTTGGGGGAAGGAAATGCTGATATATAAAAAGTCCAACAAAATATATTATATATGTGTGAAAGTGATATGTATATGTACATGCTTGTGAAGATCATCAGTCAAGTCTCATTCTCTCACACAACGTATTAAACCATCTCTCTTACGTAATTATTATATTCTAACCTCTCTTTATTGGTCAAAGATAATACGTGTCGCTTCGGTGATCGCCAGCCGCCGGAGCCGACCTGTTCCCCGTTTGGCCGGAGCTTCCACCTTCGTAGAAGATCCCTTCGTCGGAATTAGGGTTTCCGCCGAACCCTGACGAGAGGAAAAAGTCGTTAGGGCTTTCCCCCAGTGAGAATGACTGCTGCTGTTGCTGTTGTTGCTGTTGCTGCTGCTGCTGTTGGAATATTTGATGGTATGATTGCGGTGGCGGCCGCCCGCCGTCTGGTACGGGTGCGAAGGCGGAGGTTGAGCAAAGCGACCGAAGTCGATGACCGGCGGCGGCGCTGCGGGGTTTATAGAGTGATGATGGAAACTTGCGGCGGCAGTGTAAGATGGGGCAGAGGGGATTCCGGTGAATTGCTGAACCATAGCTCGGAAATTAGCGGTATCAGTGTTAAGAAGAGTGGTGGGCGCCCGTCGCGACGCCCGAGACCGCCTTCTCGCCTGCCGCGCCACTCGTGGGGAGGAGTCGCCGGAGGGAGTGCTTGGGGTTGTGGTGACGGTGGTGGAGTCGGTGGCGCTGCCGGAATAGAGGCGTCGCTGGTACAGCTCGGAGTTGTCCATTGCGTGGAGAGAGAGAGCGAGATGGTCTGAAAGAGGTACATATAAGTAAGAGATTTTGCATGACGTCTGAATATCTTTTCCAGCTTCTACCAATCACATTTACAGGAGGAGCACACTATTATTTCTTTTAGCACTCCTGCTTATTTTTTCATTTTAGCATTTGGCTATGTAACCTCAATTTATGATAGCCGAGCGCGATTAGCTCAACCGGTTAAGGGGCGTATCGAAAAATATTACTATTTGGATTTAAGTTTGCGTAGAATAAAATCTTCCACATAATTTTTTGAGAAAAATCTTATTACTAAATGGCAGGAGCTCCCATTTTTTGAAGGTATATACTTAGATTTTAGAGCGTCAACCGGAATTGAGCGTGGTGGTTTTTCATAAGTTTGAGGCCTCTAAAAAGGCACGCACTCGTATTACAGATTTTACCATGATAATTTAAAAAAATATTGGAATTGTAATCTAAAGTTAATATTTTCTTTTTCATCTAACCTCATTGGTCATTGATTCATGTTCAACAATATACTATGGGGCGCATTTGAACTTTTAACTTTATGTCTTCTATCATCTTATATTGGCCGAGCGCTATCTGAAAATTTCTCCGAAAATATTGCCATTAGTCTATCTAATTGCTACTAGCTAGAATTAGTGATACATAACTAGAAAAGCTAGAAGTTATATTGTAGAGAAATACTTTTTAGTGGAAAAGCTATAAAAAAAAAAGAAATGCCTTTTAAATGTTTTAAAAAAAAGAAAAAAAAAACCAGTATTAATTTATCTAGTTAGCGGGACTGGATAATAAAAGATGATTATTGCGGTCTAGTTTTTCTATGAATGGTAGATTATAAGTTCGAATTTCAGTAAATACTACCCGAAAGGGATTAGTATTTTATTTAATTTTTGGTCAAAATGTAGAATATATTCAAACTTAATGGTTTTAGTTGGCCACAAAATCGTCTTGTGGGTCCAGTGATGTAAAAGTAAAAAACCAAGGTCCTAACGTTTTTCTGTGATTGTTTTCTAGATGTCCTAACGTTAATACCCAGCCAGGGATAGGCCTGATAGACACTGAGCCCAGTTGTCAGAGAGGAAACCCATGTAATAATCAAGGCCGTTCGTTTTCGATTTATGCCGTCGAGATGCGTGTTTCCGGTCAATCCGCACGTTGAGGACTTTTCACCCTTTCCAACCAGTAAGTCCATGCAAAACAATAAAGCGATGACGTCATAGTTCGCGGTGAATGACGTCAGGGTTTCAGTTCGGTTGGCAATTGTTGGTCGGGTCAATACTGGATCAAATAGTGAGTCCCTTCAAATTTTATGCTTAAATTCTTGAAAAAATAACAGATCAGTCACACACTTCTAAAATCTATCACAAATTAATCCAATTTTTACATTTTTTTTATAAATTAATCTATCTCTGTAATTCGTGTATAAGTATTAACTAATAATAAATGTTTTTTTACAAAAATTCTTAACATTTATATTATAAATTACGATGAGATCTACAATGTTAATAAAAACTTTTTTTTTTAAATAATATATCTAAATAGGTGTTATAAAATTTCAAAAAATTTAGCGCATTATTCATTAAACCGTTAAAATTTTAAAATTTTATAACATCTATTTTATAAAAAAAATAACATAAAAATTATAGAGTCAATCTTTCATGTTCAAAATATTTTTAAAAAAATATTTCTAAATAGATATTTTGGATATAGAAGTTTATGGATTAAACATAAAGAGGTTGATCTATAAAAATAAACAGTAAATGGGGCTGATATGCAAGTATGCAACTCCCCTAAATTCTTCTCATTAATCTTAGAAAAAATATTCTATGCCTAAATGATATGAATGTTTTGAATAAGCCATAATCTTACAATTCGGACATATTTTATGGTCTATATTATGCTCCATAAAATACAAAAAATAGACCAATTAAGAAGATTATAATATGCTATATATATAATATATATGATATGTCAGGGATCGAATCATAGCAATATTTAGTTGGAATGAATTTTATTTTAACATATATATTTTTTATTAAAATATATGATAGAAATCAAATTCGACGGTCACGAGCAAATAATGGTCACTCGCAAATAATGAAATGGGATTTGAGATAAATTTGCAAAGAGAAGCCAAATGAAATGGAGGATATATAAGTAGACAGGTCAACAAAGGTAGCTTAATAGCTTGTAAAAGACGTTAAAAAAAGAATAATTATATATCAGCTTCACTAAAAATAATAGCTTTGTATTTAGCACCCGAAACAAAAGTATGTAATGTAGCGGCGCGCGAGCGTGCCACGTTAATATAAAAAAATATTTTTAAAGATTAAATTATAAGATGTAAATTTTAAAAAATTGATATATAATTATACAAAAAAAAAGGATAATTCCATATCAGCCTCCGTTGTTTTGATTTTGTCGGATCAGGGCCTCCGTGGTGACACGATACGTTTTCAGGGGCTGATCCGGAACTATTTCGAAAATAGGAAGTTGATATGAAATTATTCGGAAAAAAAAAGGGAAAGTCTGGTCAGAGTCCATTATCATGTCGTGTCACCATGAATGAGACATCGAAAGCTCCCCCTCATTACACATGATTCAAAACATCATCACTAACAAATAAAAACTTAAAATTTACCATTTTTTATATTTTAAACTATTAATTTAAAAATATTTTATAAAAATAAATATAAAAATTATAAATTATTTTAAATTTTAGTTATTTATTTTTTTAAATACTTCTAATTAAATATTTTAAAACACCAAATTTATAGAGGATGAGCTGATTAATTTTAAACCTATTAAGATTTTAAAATTTTAAAATATCTATTTAGATTTATTTAAAATTTTAAAATAAAAATTAGAAATTATCGAATTATCTAGTTAAGCTTTTAGAAAAAAATCTTTTATATAATAATACAAAATTCTTCTGGCTTGAAACGGAAGGATTTTGAATCAAAGGGTTTATTTATAAATAGTCATCAAATTAGAGATTGTTATGCAATTTTTCCAAATCTAATATTTCTGTAACTTGCAGATGAAGCGAACTTTGTCTCTCCCTTTCTAGAGTTTCTGGCAAAATGCACGTTTAAACTTTTCTAAATATTAAAATGCACTTGCAATATTTTTTGAAATTATTACGGAAAATTATATCATAATAATTTGTATGTGAGATGATGGTAGAAGATACTGGTTTTGACGGCCCGAAGGTAGATTATTCCAATCAGATATTCTTGAAATTTAAATTTTTGACGTATTCTTTACGAAGGATAAGTTATAATTTTTTTCTAACACTTAGTCGTGCTAACTAACTGGACTAACACAGATTTATGATGATACTGATCTTTATTCTTCCAATCGAAAAGTTTCAAAGTTAAAACTTAGAGCATTACAAGTCGCATATTAGTAGGTCAGATATACGAATTCGTGAAAGAAAGGGTCAATGTGTCAGTAGTCATAATTGTTCTGATGAATAACAATGCTCAAGAAAAATGCTATTCTTATATTCATTTTGACCGTAAAATATTCAAGACTGATGTTATACGCAATCTTACATTATAAAATTATAATTTCGACTTTTAAAAGTGTATGTCAGTGACTACGTTTATAGTACCACAAACGCTAATTGAAGTAGATAATCTTCAATTCGGTGTCTTGGCTATATATATATATAATATATATATATATATATATATATATATATATGAGGCATTTATGGTGTGATTTTAACTCGTAAAATCTTAAAAAAATAGGAATATTTAAAGTACTTTTCAAACTTTAATCGGCAAGAAAAACAGAAGTGGTATCCGACCGACAGCTGCATTGAGAAGGAGATGTTCTGACATCAGAGCTGACGAAATTATGGAGTCAATGTGGTTGACTCAATATTATTTTCCTGTTATAATTTGACCCAAAAAATAAAATAAAATATTTACCTGCTATTAAACTAAACTTATAATTGAGTTGATACCTAGTCGCTAAGATTCATAATTATATTCACTAATATTAAAAAAAAGTTGTGGAGCACCCTGCATATATATATAAATCCTATAATTTAAAATTAAAAAAAAAAACTTTACGATTTGATGCTTTTATGTTATGTGAATTATATGAATGACAAAATTGTTCTTGAATAATTAACTGTTCTTATTTTTTAAATAAAAAAATTATTTTATATAATTTAAAATAAAATAAAAATTTATTTTAAATTATAGCAATATAAAAGTATAAGTTTTAATTGTAGAGGATATATATATACAAATACTCCAACAATTTCATTGTTGTACTTCCTAAAAAGTTTGATCTCTCTTTAATTCAAATATAAAAAATTTCTTTGAAGTCTCTTTGACATTTTAATTTATATTCTCCTCCTGATATTAACCCACAAAATTCTGATGTGAACTACGAAAAGAGCAAAAATAATATATACTTATAAAATCTTTATATATATATATATATATATATATATATATATATATATATATACTAATTTTCACTCGATATGAGCACGGCTCGCTCCTGTCAATTCCGCAACCGTCGGATCGCGGCGATCCGACGGCTAAGATCACGCGCGTGTTTTTGAAGAGCTCGGATCGGTTTTAGCCGTCGGATCGTCTCGGCGATCCGAAGGCTGACATCACGCGTGTGTTTTTAAGAACTCGGATCGGATTTCAGCCGTCGGATCGCCGTGATCCAACGGTTACGGAGTCGACAGAAACGGACCGAGCTCCTGTCGAGTGGAGATTATATATATATATATATATATATATATGGGAGGTGGAGTGCATGCAATTTTGATTGGGACGTGGGCGATGGTAACTGGCGGTCATGGCACGGTATGGCGCCCGCCTTCGACTTTGACTTTTCTTAGGGCCTCTAACTGGGAATTACGAACTCGTTATTATGGGCTATAATATTCAGAATTATTTTATATTTTGTTCTAAATCATCGAATTTAATGTTTTATCATTCTTTTTATACAAAAATTAAATATAACGATAATATCTTTTGGCCAGCATTTGTTGAGATTTAAACTTTTCAACTTATCATAAATTAGAATAGAAATAAACCGTAATCATCTTTCAGCATTTGATCCTGCTATCTGGTATGTACCTAAGTCTATAATATATGTACAAGAAAATATTAATGTTACAACGGCATCCTTATCAGATGAACATATTATAATCATTTTATAATAATAATATGCTTTTTTTGGATCTAAATTGCTGTCCATAGTAGATATGCCATGTTATGTATATTTGATAATTTATGTCGCTCAATAATTGGGATATCACAAGTGTGCTTTTTTCATATTATATATTGACCACAATTATATTTTCGTCGGGTAAAATACATGTCCCTCGCCAAAAAATTCTCTACTTCTTATAAATTAATACAAATCAAATCTTCAAAACTAAAAGTTTTTTTTTGTTTATCCAAAACATTATATTTATTCAATCAAATATCTCGTTGGCTTGTTTAATATTTTATTTTTTTCGTTTAGAATATTATGTTTGCTCATCGAAATATCATTTTTGCTCAATGTGTTTCGGACCCTTTTACCATCATTTACAATTTCTTTTACCATCCCATTATCTCCGTCGCCATCTTTTCCTACTTACAAATTGACTCTTTTGGACTGTTCATGATAGCTCGACGTTTGAATGAACAGCTCATGAACGCTCATGAGGAGCTCGTCTGCTATAACATAGAATATGATTTTGTTTTTTCATTTTTTTTAAAAAAATTGAAAGTTACGTTATTTGACCATTTAACCAAGGTTCTGTCGGAGACAATACTTGTGACGTCTCACATCTAGCCGATCTATAGCTGGCTCAACATCTGACCACTTCCACAGGCCGGAGCTTTTGATAAAAGATGGATCCAATTGATAGCTTAAGAACTTATCTCGTATATTAAGATAAACCTCTATCTTAATTATTTTGATATATGACTAAACTTGTTCCTCATCCTTCCTCTTAGACCTTACGAGGTCTTCTTCACGAGGCTAAGGCATTTAGTAATATAGGGTATTATATTCTTTCCATCTAAGGATAAAGACGTCATCATCGTAGGACGGGTCAGGACCAAACTCATGCTATTTTTATCGGTGTAATACTAGTGTCTTAGTCATCGATACGCGTTGCCACTACTATTATATTATGTCCGGTCCTACCTTTCGCTTGACTTCGGTATCTAGCGTACGTATAGAAGGATCGCTCTGATACGATTGTGACGTTCCGTACCGGTTCGACCCATAATTGACTCAACTTGCGACCGCTCATACCAGCCGCTACTATCATGATCACTCTGATACGATTGTGGGTCCCGTACCTGTTCGACCCATAATTGACTCAACTTGTGACCGCCTCGACAAGCCGCCACTCCTCAAAAATAATTAGATCCAATTTAAAGCTTAAAGGCCTTCCTTGTATATTAATCAAACATCTACCTTCACTATTTGATATGGGACTAATTTATCCCTCATTGTTTTCTCTTAAACCTAATTCGGCTCAAAATCTTCTCTATGAATCTAAGGTATATTAATATGTTTTGCCTCGTAACTTACTCACTGTTTCAAAGTAGGGTTCTTTATGGGCCATAGTGGGCTGAAATGAATCTATTGTTAAGAAATACATTGGGCTTTTCTTGGTAGGGAAATAAGGCCCAAATCTATTAAACCCGATAACGTGGATGAAATGCTGATTTTTCGACTCCTATTTTTTCTAATTTTGTAATTGATATCAATTAAAATAATAAATATTATTTGAGGTAATTTGTTCTTATCGTCGGAGAGTGTCTAATTTGCTGCGCATTTGCACAAGACAGGTCTTCCCACTTAGAGTAATGGATAATCCTTTAAGACTTTGGAGTCTCACAACACCTATTAATAAATATTTTTTTAAAAAAAATTGTATTACAATTAAATTTTGATATTATAACTTTAATATTTTTTTAAAGTACTTCTAAATAGTTTATTTGGGACTAAAAAATAAATAAATTTTAAAATTAGAGATTTATTTGTTAAGTTAAAAAGTGTAGGGACGCATATATAAGTCCCAAAAAAAAGGAATAATGTAAAAATAATTAGTACTTTTTATAACTCATACAAATTAGCAATTATGTTTTTAATGATAATTGTTAAATTAACACAAAAAATATATATGTATGTATTTTTAGAAAAATTTGATTATAAAAAAAAAATTATGTGCTCTACAATTTTTAAAATTCTTCCCAATAAAAAACTTCTAAACATGTATTTTACAGCTCCCAAGCTTTTATTAGTTATAAATATTTTAAAGTCACAAAATATTAATTTAGAAATATTTTTTAAAAAAATTTTAAATACAAAAGTTATAGAGAACACTTTTGTACCAATTTTTTTTTTCTAAAATTATATATAGTTTATATATATATATAACTAACTAATTTTATAAATTATTTTAAGAAAGTATGAATTATTTTGTCGACATTTTACAAAGCATGGGCTTTATTGATATGATAAAACCTCAAACAAAATGAAGCTGCTTTGACCTAGCAGCTTATTGGATCTTCTATAAATGGATCTTCTAATATCCAATCCAATTTGCAGCGGACTTATCGATGCTTATATATATGAATATGATCGAAAATCCGTATCATTTTTTACGGAAAACAGAGAGTACAACTTTTATAAATCTTTACGGACAATATTTAATAAAATTTAAATATAAAATTTCTATTTTATCAGACGGAAGGTGCACCATCTTTTGCAGTAACATTTGATAACTTGATAATGACTTCAAATTCAAACTTTGATTGCTTTGCTTCGAATAGAAGTTATAACGTTCGCTGTTGAAGCTTTAAAGCTAATAATTAAGAGGGCGACGTAATTAGAGCGACATTTGATTGGAGCTGCAAGAAGAGTTTGATGCACCAACTAAAGGTTTGAATTTTATGAAAATTTCTATTCAAACCTCCCCCCCCCCCCCTAAAACTTGTATTTTTACTAATTAGTCCCCAAATTTATCCCACAAAAAGCCTCCATCATGCTTTACACAATATTAATTTTAACCCTATTTTTAAGTACTATTTTTAATACATTAAATAAATATTTATAAGTATTTTTTAAAAAAAAAATTTAATATAAAAGTTATAAATTTTTATAAAATCTATACTTTTTTTGTTTAAAGTTTTTTAACACCCAAAATAATTATTTAAAATTTTTTTTTAAGAAAAACTCTCAATATAAAAGTTGAAGATTCTCGTTTTGAAAGTTTTTTCAAAAAATATTTCTAAATATTTATTTTGGAGTGTTAAAAGCAACGCCTAAAAATAATGTTTAAGTATTGCGGTTCTGAGGATATTTTTTTCCATAAAAAATTCAAAACTGTAATCAGGAGACTGGATTGCAAGAATATGTTGAGGGCTAATTAGTAAGAAATATTTATATATGAGTACTATTAGCAATTTTTCCCCGAATTTTTAGATTGAAATGGTTCTCCATTTTATTAAAAATAAAATAAAGTAACAATTAAAAATTAATGACTTTTAGGGTGGAAGGTAAATTTTTTTTTTTGGATTTTTGTTCGCTGAGTGTGGTTTTATCCTGCATTGGACCAGAAGCCGTATGCATTAAGACAAAGTGCACACTAGTAACTAGATGTTCGTATGTATTTACGTGTGCTCGCGTGTACTCTTTTTTGTTTTTCAAAATAAAAAATAAAGATATTTTTATTATTTCATAATGTAAAAGACACATTTCAACCAAATAATTAGGAAATGTATAAAAACACAAAATTCTCTAAAATTATTTATGAAAGGATTATGTCAATAGTGAGCATATGAGTGGTGGACACTAGAATGCCATTCAATAATATATATATATATATATATATATATATTTGATTTTATAAGTATTTAAAAAATATAGAATTATTTGAAAGATAAGCAAGATTTTTTTTTTTGGACAAAACCTATAATATTCGTCAACGAGTTCCATTTTCTAATAACGTTAATAAAAAAAAAAACAAACTCAAAGGGTAAAACGGACAAATCGTAAAGTACAACTATCTGCCGATGTTGGTTTGGAGTCTGTCTTTCTCCTCCGTTATATTTTGCCAACCTTTTACTCATTCTCCATTTTGTAGTTTCTTGCCATTAATGGCTCCTTCGAGCTTCAGCGATGTGCAGCTCACCTCCTTCCCCTCCTCAGCCGACGCTCTCGAGGAGGTTCGCCTCCTCGACTCCTACGATGAAGAGTCGGCGACCACCGCCGCTAATCTACGCCGCATCGAGGTACGTGTTACAGGGATGACATGCGCCGCGTGCTCCAGCTCCGTCGAATCTGCCGTCACTGCCCTTAACGGCGTCAGCGAAGCTGTCGTCTCGTTGTTGCAGCATAAAGCTCGCGTCTCCTACGATCCCAATCTTCTCAAGGTTGAATTTCAACTTAACGTCCTAATTTTCACGTCATTGTTTTGTGGATTTGTAGTTTGCTTTGTTGGTTTTGAAATTTTTGCGTTTTACTGCTTTCGGGTGTCTAATTTACATGGATTTTTCATAGTTTTTCTTTTCTTTCTCTCTCTCTCTCTCTCTCTCTCTCTCCCTTCTTTTCCTTTTTTTTTGGTTTTTGTTGGAAGATAACAGGGAGAAGAAACTCCGTAAGCTAAATGGTCTCCACAGGCACGATAAAGCCGGTCTGGGAAGCCTCTCAACCAGATAGTGGAGTACGGTTACATATGGATCTTTGGCCCATTGCCCGCTACCACCGAGAAGATTTGCAAATTTCCACCAAGCATTGCAGGGAGCGGTATTGATTGCGGGACGCAGTTATCATAATATTTTTACCTCAATTCCTTGTGGTTTGGCGTTTTCGTAGGATTTTAGGTGTTTCAGTGCTTTCAGCAGTTTAGGAAGTCTTGGTGGATAACTACTGAATAGAATATGCAATGGTTAGAGGTTTTATGGCATGCAAAACTAATGCTTTTTGAACATATGTTTAATAAAAAAAAGGTTGAATTAATTCTCTTTCTGTTTTTTTTTGTGTTTATAATCTGTAGGTTAAAAAAGTGGTATGGGGATTCTAATGATTATGCAGTTATTTGTATTTTCTGCTCTGGGTATTTAATTTCACATATTTTACTTTGGGTTAATATCTATAAGGGATAGATGTAGTTGAAACAAGATGCGTAGAATTTGCTTACTATTCACTCTTGTCTCAGAAGTTAACATCTACTTGTGATGTGAACTGATATGAATTTTCATTGTCTAAAATTCTTGTCTCAGTACTCTAACATCTACTATTCACTGTTGTCTTTTGTTTTCCAATGTCTGCTGAGGTTCTCAATGGAGCATGTTAAATTCTCCATTTTTACATGACATTTGGACTGTTTGCATTGCTTAGTGTGTCAGTGATTTGATTAGCGGGTTTGTTCTAATTAAAGTAAAATTCAAAAGGCATTTGTAAAACTTTTACTCGAATTTAGTTTAGAAGTTTGAATGTTTGATGTGATGCATCATAAGACAAGCAAATTATACCCGAAGATCAAGAATTTGTCAATGCTCGAGCATCAATATTGACATTATCGTATTCGGAAGTTCACTGGCCGACTTTTGATCGACTGTAAATAATGGAATTTACATTTTAATCGTTGCTTGTGTTGCTTGGTGTAGGACGAAGATATAAAAGACGCCATCGAAGATGCAGGTTTTGAGGCCGAAGTCCTTCCTGATTCTCATAGTACCCCTACAAGAGTAGGGAAGGTTTTATCTTCACAATTTAGAATAGGAGGTATGACTTGTGTCGCTTGTGTCAACTCCGTCGAGGGCATCTTGAGGAAACTTCCAGGTGTTAAAAGGGCGGTGGTTGCCTTGGCAACATCATCTGGGGAGGTCGAGTATGATCCATCATTCATTAGTAAAGAAGAGATAGTTAATGCGATAGAAGATGCGGCTTTGAGGGTTCATTTTTACAAAGCAAGGAGCAAGATAAAGTTTTGTTAGGTATAGATGGATTGTACAGTGCTGGGGATGTAAATTTTTTAGAGGAAATACTTGGGAAAATAAATGGGGTGAAACGGTTTAATGTAAATAGCTCGCTTTCGGAAGTTGAAGTAATATTTGACACAGAAGCAACTGGTTTAAGATCTATAGTTGATACAATTAACAAAGGGAGCAGCGGAAAACTGAGAGCATATGTAAGGAATTCCTATATCCGCGCAGCTACAGATGATGCAAGAGAAACTTCTAAAATGCTTCATCTGCTCATTTCCAGTCTATTGCTAAGCGTAAGCCATTTATTTATTTATTTATTATTTAAAAAAAAAAAAAATCTGCTATACATGAAGTTCTAAACTAGTTTACTGTGTCAACAGGTTCCTGTTTTTCTTATACGTGCTCTTTTCCCGCATATTCTTTTTATAAATTCGCTGCTACAAAAACATTTTGGACCATTTACAATTGGTGATTGGCTGAATTGGATATTAGTGAGTATTGTTCAGTTTGGCATTGGCAGGAGATTTTATAGAGCAGCTTATAGAGCACTACGGAATGGTTCGACTAATATGGATGTTTTGGTTACGCTAGGGACCTCTGCCGCATATTTTTACTCCTTATATGCACTTATACATGGTGCTTTTACTGGATTTTGGTCACCGACTTATTTTGAGACAAGTGCGATGATAATTACGTTTGTGTTGTTTGGGAAGTATTTGGAAGTTGTTGCCAAAGGAAAGACATCAGATGCTATAAAGAAGCTCGTGGAGCTTGCACCTGCAACAGCCCTTTTGATGGTGAAGGACGCTGGTATGTCCTTAGCATTTGTTTGATGAATTCAACATTTCATCATGATCTTGATGAGCTGTTACTAATTACAAGACCATAGTTCTTCAAAAAATTGCTGTTACATATTTAATTAGTTATGCCGACTCCCGGGTGGAACGGCCGGGGCGCTCGCTCTAAGCGAGCGCCCGGGTTCGAATCCCCGGGGGTGCCTGCAATGGGGATGTGCCTGTGACCGCGAGTTTACAGCGGTTGTGGGAAAACTGGTGGCTGGGTAACTCCCAGTGCTCCATGTCTGGTCCGGGGGCTGACGCCAGGCAGGGGTTTTACTCTCATGCGCACACCTTGGTCCAAAATGGTCCTATAGGTGTGCGTAGAAAACTGTGGTCCGCGAGTTAGTGGAGACCCGGAGGGTTTCGCCTCGTTTAAAAAAAAAAAAACATTTCATCATGATCTTGATGAGCTGTTATTAATTACAAGACCATATTTCTTCAAAAAATTGCTGTTACATATATAATTAGTTATGCTGACTCTTTACTTGAAAAATTTTACTTTCAGATGGCAGCTCTGTTGAGAGAGAAATTGATTCCCTTCTGATTCAGCCAGGTGATATCTTAAAGGTTCTTCCTGGATCCAAAGTGCCATCTGACGGAGTTGTTGTTTGGGGTACTAGCTACATCGACGAAAGTATGGTGACCGGTGAATCTGCACCTGTTCCGAAGGAAATTTCGTCTGCTGTTATTGGAGGTACAATTAATCTGCATGGTGCCCTTAACATACAAGCAACAAAAGTGGGGTCTAACACTCTTTTGAGCCAGATAATTTCCCTTGTCGAGACAGCCCAGATGTCCAAAGCTCCTATCCAGAAATTTGCAGATTTTGTAAGAATCTTTGTTCGCCACTTTTTAGAATTTTGATTTTATGGTCATCATGTGTGGTTGTGTATATAGTGTCATTTTTTACGACTTTCGCTACAAGTTTCTTCCATTTTATAGTTCCTTATTGGCTTTTGGTGCGTTCCTCGCTTGTTGTTACGTGTATGGATGCACCTGTTGATTTTTCTCGGTAGATTGAAATCCTCTGCCCCCAACTCGGTGCCCCCATCTCTACCCCCACACTTGAACACATACTTACAATGTATTTTTTAAAAAAACTTTCAACATGAAAGTTGTAAATTTTGATGAGATCTATAATTTTCATGTTGAAATTTTTTTCAAAAAATATTTTTAAATAGGTATTTTGGGGCTCCAAAATGTCCTCAACTCGGTGCCTCCATCTTTGCCCCCACACCTAACGACATAAATGTATTTTTTTGGAAAAGTATTCAATATGAAAGTTTTAGATTTTGATGAGATTTACAAGTTTCATGTTGAAAGTTTTCCCTGCCCTATTACTGCTACTAATTCAATATAACTAGCCGCAAGAATTTGCTTTTGAAAATTTGCTTACAATGACCATCTAATGTTTTCCAGAATTTGCAATCACATAAACTTGCGAGAATATATTAGTGCCAATATGCAGTAATATTCGTCGTTGATTACTTTGATGGACTTTCAACCTATGACTTTATACATGATGGACCTTGCAATGTGCAACAAAGTTTATTCTGATCAATTATCTAGAGTTCTGTTTTTTGTTACCCTTATTTATCAATGTTTCATAATGATCTGAAGAAATGAGGGCGTAGAGCTTGTGGTCTATACGCTGATGCTTACAGATATGTGTAGTCTTTCTAAATGATCTGGGAACTTCTTATCCATTGCGCAGGTGGCAAGTATATTTGTGCCCGTTGTGGTTATCATATCACTTGTGACTTTCTTTGGATGGTAAAGACACTACTAGAACTACAAAATTCTGAGAAATCCCAAAATTGTTCAACTTTCAACTTTTATTTGCTGTTCTATAGGTTCATTTGTGGATCTCTAGGAGCGTATCCAGATACATGGCTGTCGGACACTGGCAGTTGTTTTGTCTTCTCCCTCATGTTCTCTATAGCAGTCGTCGTGATTGCCTGTCCTTGTGCTCTTGGCCTCGCCACGCCAACGGCTGTGATGGTAGCAACCGGTGTTGGGGCCAAACACGGGATTCTCATCAAAGGTGGAGATGCCCTGGAGAGGGCCCAGAGCATTCGATACGTAGTATTTGATAAAACAGGAACTCTCACTCAAGGCAAAGCAATTGTAACAAACGTTAAAGTTTTCTCGGGAATGGTGTTGGGTGATTTTCTTACTCTTGTAGCTTCTGCAGAGGTAAGCTAAGAATTTTACTTGGCACATTGTTGTTTTAGGGGCCGGCCTCAGGTCGAGGGTCCTATAGATATTGTACATCTTACCATCTCCAGACTTCGCTACTGGATTGCTGTTATTTTAGGGCTCGGTGATATGATATCGGACAATCATGTTGATTTATGTTTTGGTGTAGTTTAGGCTAGCAGTGAGCATCCTCTTGGAAAGGCGATCGTGGATTATGCTTACCACTATCACTTTTTCGGCAAGCTCCCTTCTTCTAAAGAATCCCCGAAACATAAAAGAGAGGATGTGGTATCTCAATGGCTTCTTGAAGCAGTAGTTTTTTCAGCTATCCCTGGCAGAGGTGTTCGATGCTCGATAAATGAGAAAATAGTACTGGTACGTCTGAAAATTCAAATGTTTAATCAGTACTTTATCCGTTAATTTGTTATGATATAAAATATTATTCTTTCTCTGCTCACCAGCTCGGCAATCGTAACCTATTGACTGATAATGGGGTTCATATTCCTCCAGAAGCTGAAAGTTACATAGTTGAATTGGAATTGAATGCTAAGACCGGCATTCTGGTCGCCTGTGATGGTACTTTTGTTGGAGTTTTAGGTGTTGCAGACTCTTTAAAACGAGAAGCAGCCGTAGTTGTAGAAGGCCTGAAAAAGATGAGCGTGAATCCGGTAATGGTAACAGGGGATAACTGGAGGACCGCGCAAGCTGTTGCGAAGGAGGTACTATCAACTGTTATTTATGAACAAAAAAGTTTCTGTGATTTACTAAATAAAGCATTTTTATGTCCTACCATAATTCGAAAATTGGTTTTTATGCCCCTCTAATTCAAACTAACGTTTTATTGATCTTGTGAAGTGACGAAATTGTCCTTATCTTTTTTATGGAACACAAGGGCAGTTAACTTGACAAGGATAATTTCGTCATTTTACACGATTAAGAGGGGCATAAAAATATTATTTTGAATTAAGGGGGCACATATTTCCAATTTTGAACTATTGGAGGCGTAAAAACGCAATGAAAGCTTATATAAAGATTTTTTTTTTTTTTCCCTATATTCATCCTGTTTTGGATTTCAAGCATATTGAATTTTGCGATCCTTGTCGTAGGTGGGTATCGAAGATGTGAGAGCGGAAGTAATGCCAGCAGGCAAGGCCGATATAATACGGTCCCTCCAGAAGGACGGGAGCGTGGTGGCCATGGTTGGAGACGGTATAAACGACTCTCCCGCCCTTGCAGCCGCCGACGTAGGGATGGCGATCGGTGCAGGAACAGACATTGCCATTGAGGCAGCTGATTATGTGCTAATGAGAAGCAGCCTTGAGGATGTTATCACAGCCATAGACCTTTCTAGAAAGACGTTCGCGCGTATCCGATGGAACTACTTTTTCGCCATGGCCTACAATCTCGTCGCTATTCCGATTGCTGCCGGGGTTCTATTCCCGTTCACGGGAATCAGGATGCCGCCGTGGTTGGCGGGGGCTTGTATGGCCTTCTCTTCTGTGAGTGTTGTTTGTTCTTCTTTGCTTTTGAGAAGGTACAGAAAGCCGAGGCTTACAACTATACTGGAAATAACTGTAGAGTAATTATTCAATTTTTTTTTTTTTAATGGTATTATTGTGGAAAAGGAAATGAAATATAAAATGTGGTTTTGATAGGCCTTTCATATGGTGTCGGTGCATGATTATAATTATTCTGAGTTGATTCTCCAATTTGACAATACACCATACTTATATAATCACTTCTCTACCAGCACTTCTTGAGTAGGACGATATAAACTTATATTTTATTTTCGAAAAACTGAAAAGTTAGTATTATCAAAAAATAATTGTGGTTTTGTTAAAAAAATTTCTATAAAACTCCAACAAATTAAGTCTTCAATAAGCTAGTTTTTCTAATATTTTTTAGCCTGGTAACATCTTTTAATTTATCTGGAACACCATTTAACTCTCTAAAATATATTATTATTTTGTCTATAATATTTTAGTCTGAACTTATATAAACTGTTAAAAATATTAAACTAGCTGACGTCACACCGAAGTTTTACTATCCGATAGTAGACCGAAACCAAAGTAATTTAATATATGTCGATTAGAAAATAGTCCTGAGATCAGATAGAATTCGTTTCGTCATCTCAAAAAAAAAAAAAAATATTAAACTAGTTGTATGACCCAAAACTTATTTGACAAAGTTGAAGAGAGAGAATTATTTATACGAGTTTTAACAAAAATATAAACTTATTAACATATTTCCAATTAATTTTTACTTTTTATTTTCTATATGATGTTAAGGGAAGTGCGGAAGAGCTGGCAGTATATTTTCTTAATAATGTAAAATCCACGATCTTTCTTTATTTATTCAGGGATTAAATAACTCAATTTATTCATGGACCATTACATAATCTTATTGTAGAGATAGTACGTATTGTACGTGTACATGAGTGTACACAGATACACAAGAGTACGTACAGATCATCCCTGTAATTAGCACTGTTTCAGGCACGTGCAGCGGCGGCGGAGGCCGTGGCAATTTCCTCCGGCGAAGCCCCTGCTGTAACAGTTTCTCTGGCACGTGTGGTCGCTCCGGCAGAATCCTCCGAGCCCAGGGACCGGATAGTAGCACACCCTCGCCTCTGCCACCTTCACCGCCTCCTCTGCATCCATCAATTAAACACACACACCCACATATATATTATCAACAAAATAAAATTAAAAGAAACGCAAGATTAAATGAATAAAATTAGTCGGATCTTAGTTGATTGATTACGAGAAGCGAGAACGAGGAGGACGAGGAAGAAGTATCCCATGGCTGCCTTTTTGAACGCCATCTCGATCGATCTTCGCGTCTCAGAACCTTAACTGATGCGAGATGTGTAAAGTGAGAGCTAAAATGGGGAGCATATATAGAGCTCAATGAAGTGGAAAAATGAAAGCTGAAAGTGTCGGCAAGGACGAGAGAGGTGGCAGATTGGACGAGTGCTTTGGACGCGCGTCCCATGCATGGAAGAAGTTTGACGATGCTCCAGATGTATAGTACTTTTAGTTTTTAAAAATGTTTATTTTTAAAATTAAATTACATTTTATTGAAATAAATAAAATAAATAATTCAAATAAATTAATAACATTTTAAATGAATAAATAAAATTATTATAGTTAAATAAATCAACTTTTTATAAGTATTTTTTAAAAATGTAAACTATAAAAATTATATATTTTCTATTTTGAATAATTTATAGTTAAAGCTTTTTTTTTAAAAGTCTAAAAATATAAATTTAATATATTGGATATACATAAAGAAACTTAATACTTAGAACACTATAAAATTTTCAATACAACAACACTTATAATAATTTCTCTTCTTTTAATTAATAAAGAAACATTATATCAACTCGCTTAATAACTATTACAATAAATAAATTTTAAGATAATATTTGCTAATTCTTATACAAACAATTATACATATTTTCTGGTACTTAAACTTCTATAGACAAATTCACTCATATATTTTATGAAATCAAAGTCCCACATATATCGCTCAGCTTGAAGTGGCGACCAAAGCAACACACTTCTTTCATAAGTACTATTATTTATTAGAATCACCCAAATATAATATAATATATATATATATATATATATATGCACTGAATCTGATCGTATTAGAATATTCATCTCTTTTTTTTTCATGCTAAGAAGAAAAAAAAAGCTTCTTTGTGCATATATGATTAGATTAGATGCGTGGATCGCTTGTTTAAGGAAATTTCTTGATGATATTACGTGGCAGGTCGTGAGCAGCAATCAATCACCTTCTCTTTTGTTTCCACGACACTGACGAGTGTCTGATACTGTTTTAGTGAGCATCCTATGTGGATCATCACTCCATCATTCAAGTCATCGCTATTGAAAAAAAAATAAAAAAAATAATTATAATATAAGTGGAGGTCATCTTCATCTTTTGTGCAGAGATAAAAAGCAACTCTTCTTCGTCTGACACGTTCTTTGTGCTTGTAAAGAAGCACATAGGTCGTAGATTCCTCTCTCCCATAATATTACAATATTTTGAAAAGCTTAGTATATATATATATATATATAAAAGATATAGTTATGGATTAACTAAGAACGAGGCGTTATTTATCTGTTTACGGTAACTTAATATAGTGACTCAATATTTTTTATTTTGAATAAACGATTATCTAATTAGAAGAAAAATATTTAGATTTAGAATGGTAGACTGATATATATATACATATATAAATTTAAAATTTAGTCCTATAGCAATAAATTTTGTATTCCACTATTTTCTTTCTGACATAATAATAATGAGTGTTCTTTTTTCTCAAACTTTCGCCGAATCACATAAATTTTGTATACTTTGTAATTACTTTTCGTTTATCGTAATTTAATTCTAATTAATCCTGAATTCTAATGAAACTGAGCACGTATGTATAACTGTGAAATTAAGATAGTTTCAGAGGACATAAATGTACCGAATCAGAATTAAAATTTAAATTTTTACAATTACTGATAATGAAAAGCATATGTAGTCCGTGTAGGAGCAATCGTTAAATCACTCCCATCTGCCGCTCTTACTGAGATTTCGCCTAAGAACTCAAAACTGGATGTTCATGGCGATAATTCATGGTACGGATAAGTTTTTATTAAATTCGAGCGCAATGAAGTTGCACCGCAAATTATTTTTATTCATGCACGTACTACAACAGATGGTTCATTACATCACTCTCCGCTCACTTTTTATTTAAATAAATAACCTACGTAACAGTAGATTACTAGATTATTCTTCTCATCGTCTTCTTCCTCTAGCAAGCTGCGGGTAAGTTATTAATTAAGACGATCGAGATGAGATCCATGAACAGCTAGCTCAACAGCGCTTCTGACAGATGCAGCGGCGGCGGAGACCGTGGCAGTTGCCTCCGAGCATACCCTGCTCGACGCACATCCTGGTGCAGCCGCGGTCTCTCGCACAGAACCCCCCTATTCCTCGTAGCGGAACGTTGCACACTCTCGCCTCCGCCGGCAAAGTCTCCTCTGCCAGATTATTCATTCTGAATTAGTTAATAAAATTATTATAAGTTTATAATGAGTATCGATCGCGAAGCTCATGACTTACGAGATGCGAGAAGGAAGAGAACGAGGAAGAAGTAGCAGACGGTGGCTTTCTTCATCTCCGTCGCCGGTGATGTTCAGCACAACAAAGCACAAGTTTTTTAACTTCAACCCGCTAGCAGCGATTATATATATAGCTCTTTAGCGGCGATGAGCGGCGGCCACATTGCATGAGCCAGTAGAACACGTCTATGCATTCCAGAATCCACGTGCCACTCACTATCTCTCTCTCTCTCTCTCTCTCTCTCTCTATCTCTATCTCCGGTCGAGTTGGTCGGATCGTTTTCGGTCTATATTCGTCGAAGTTCTTTTTAGGGTATATCGCTCAAAACTTTTTTATCTTACGAATAAATTTTTTATTTATCTATTTGATATTTGAAATATTTTTAAAAGAATATTCAACAAAAAAATTATAAAATTTAATAAAATCGATTATTTTTATGTTAATTTTTTTAAAAAAATATTTTTAAATAGATATTTTGAGGCTCTAAAATTTAACGAATTAATAGATTAATTTTAAAATTTATTAAGATTTTAAAGTCTCAACTTTTTAGAAACTTTTTTAAAAAAATTGAGCGTAAAAATTATAGATCTTATCAAATATGTCAAAAAAGTTTTCTAAAAATATTTATACAATAATCAGAATGGCTATGGCGTGACTATCAAGAAAGTGTTTTTTTTTTATGTTCAAATAATAACTAATTATTGATTATATAAATAGAAAAAATCTAAGAGTTGATTTGTAATTATCTTTTTTTTCTTTTATAATCAATTAATATTTAAATATATTTTTTAAAATATATAATTTATAAATTTTATATTTAAAATATTTTTAAATAATATTTTTAAAAATATTTTAATATTATAACTTCGGAGCCCCAAATGAAGCAGAAAAGTGATGAAGATTGCTCGGAAAAGATGTAAAGATATGATATCAGTGGAAATATGACGAGTTGGTGGTCCGCATAAAGTTGAGGTCCGATCCGGATTAAAGACTTAAAGCAGTGGGAACGAAAATAAAAGCAAACTACGGCACAAGGCCACTTTCAGACCCTATAAAATGGTGAAATTTTTTCTAAGTTCAAGAAGACAGTATATGCATCTATGTCTGCTACTGATAGAGAATATTTTTATCCTATTTTTAGCATAATTTGAAGATAAAGGAGGATGCAGACATCACAATATCACAGGCCTCCTGAGATCTAAGATGAGCAATTGAGAATACTTTTAGAAATAATTATAAATCAACTCATACAAATTAACCCTTAATTTTTCTAATTACTATTTAAACTTATCAAAAAAATCAATCTCTAGATATTCGTTCCGGAGCCATTTTGATTATCGTATAAATATTTTTAAAAAAAATATTAACATAAAATATGTAGATTTTGATAATATTTATAATTTTTATGTTCAACATTTTTTATTTTCGAAAAATACTTCCAAATATGTATTTTGAGGCTTGAAAGTATTAGTGAATTTCAAAATTAATCTATTAATCCGTTGAATATTGGAATCTCAAAATATCTCTTTAGAAGTTTTTTTTTTAAATATTTTAAATATAAAATTTATAAATCTCATCAAAATTTATAGCTTTTATGTTAATATTTCTCCAAATAATACTTCTAAATAAGTATTTTATGTTATCAAAATTAATAGATAAAATAAAGAGTTTATTCGTAAGTTTTAAACAGTTGAGGGGCTGACATATAAGTCTCCCATACGTACTTCCTGAACCACAAATACTCCTGTCTTTGTAGGTGATAATTGGTAAAAAAATGAAAATAAAATGCTTTCTTTACCATATCCAATATTTACAGGAAATCACTAGGTAAGATCTATTAAGTCAATATAATTAAGATTACAAGAAATTTATAGGTGTGTTTGACAAAAGTTAGAGCTGACAGCTATTTTTAAATTAAACCAGCTTCTCTAAAGCTGTGATGTGATAATAAAAATTTCTAAATAGTGGATATTTCATAATAATAATGTTATAAGAGTGTTTGGTAACTGATTTGATAAAGGTAGACAACATTTTTTTATATTTCAATATTATTATTAAATAATAAATTATGTATTAATTAATAAATTCTTTAAGCATCCAATCATCATTATGTATGACAGAAATCCTGTATCCCCATTCTATATCTCTAATCTATGTTTCCACCTCTCAAATCATTTTATTAAATTTTTAGACGGATGTGGACAACTATCACGTCAACTATGAATTTTTTATTATTTCAAAATGACCATAAATATTGTCATTTTTCTTAAACTAAACTTTCTTATAAGCCAATCGATATAATGCGACTCACCGGCAGCGAAGAGGAAAGTAAAGTGGCGCGCGCTTGGCCTCCATGGCTGGCCGGCGTGGTGTCTCCGATAATCAGTTTGCTTGCAAAATTTTTGTTGATCTATGACTTCCATGCTGGAAGTATATGTAACACACGAGAAGAGTAAGTTCTACAAATAATTACACCATCTATGTTATATGCTTAATACATACTGCTCTGGCGTTAATGAATGAACGATTCAGAAGATTTGAAAGAGCTCGAGTTTCATTCCAAAAGAAACATACTAACCTGAAAGCGTATTGCAATCGAGTTCGAAGAATATGGGCATTTGTTTCATATTCATCAAAACATCGTAATTCTTGAACAAAAAACAGAAAAATAAATTTATTTCGAACAAGATCTGCATGTCCTTGTATTTCTGATTATATCATGTAATGGCTACTCTGGACCTCAAGATCAAAAAACTAGGTTCAAAAAGCTGAGTGGAAAACCGCATTGCCAGCTTGTAACAAGAAGTTCCACCTACATAGCAAAGCATCCAACTAAGGAAAAAAAAACAAAATTCCTTAAAAGAATTCAATTTTTTTTTAAAAAAAAAATTCATCGAAGCGGAAGAAAATGCTTACGTTAACGCCTGTCAGTCTTTCCAGTAGAACGTTTTCCAGAATATAGATGCTTAGGTTTCAAGTTAGGAATGGTCCTATCTGCCTCTCCACGACGAGCCTCCTTGTTTCTCAATCTCACAGACTTCTTGGCAATCTTAAGCGCCTTGAGCTTCTGCGCAGAATCCTTAAATCCTTCGCCAGGTGATACTTCGCCAGGTGGCCTCGACTTTGACCTAGACCTCGATCTAGATCGCATCCTCAGTTTCTTGTTAGATTGTTCTTCACTAACATCCATTGCTTCAAAGTCGTCTCCTCTAGCAATAGACCTCTCCCGTTTACGACCTCTTCTAGAGAGGGATCTGCTACGGGCTCGTTCGATTGCAGCGGCTGGGTTCACTCCAAGTGCTGACAGCTGGCGACCCATTCTCTCTGACGTAAATTTCTTATCTTTATCGAACTTTCTTGGCACTATAGGGCGGCTTTCAGCAGTACTCTTCTTCAACCTATGCTCTTGAATGAGCAAGCTCTTCTTTTTCCTAATCTCTGCTACAACCTGTTGCTGTTCTGCAGTTAGATCATCGAGTTCCATATCTGAATCATCCTCATTATCTGCTGCTTCACGCATCCCCTCTTCCTCCTCCAGCTCTTGCAGCCTACGTTCAATATCAGGCTCGATAAAGTCAGCAACATTATGACCATCCAAAATCTCAGGCATTATGTCATCCTTCCATTCCTCATGGGCCAAAAGGTAATTCTTCCTCAGATTAGCAGAGTAAACTCCAGCACCGCCATTTTCGTTTTCAAGATCCTGCTCAAGCTTTCTGCTTGCCTTAGATGGAGCAATCTTTGCCCTGGCTTCTAGCACTGCTTGTGGTATACATGGAGGTCGCTCCTTTGTATCGCGTGGCTTAGGAATTGCGACGTGAAACCGATTCAAACAGTTGTTTATCTTCTTTGATTTCATTTTCAGTTCCACCCTCTGATCTAGTAGCCTCTCACAAGCAGTATTTTTTACTGCCATGACTCCCTCTTCTGTTAAAGTACTCATTTTAAGCAAGATCTCATCCTCCTTAGCCTCACCGCCTTGTGCTATCACAGTTTTCATTGCTTCAGCTTTCATCTCCGCGACTAATTTCATGTCTTCTTCAGATAGATTTTCCAGAGGCTGCAGATCGATCTTATTGCAGACGATGATCAGCGGCTTGTTCATGAACAGTGACTTGATATTGTGGAAAAGGGCCGCTTGCTGTTCTACGTTGTATCCACAAGACCCAGAAACATCCAGAAAGAACAGTATGGCGGCTTTAAGATGGGCAAGTGCAGTAATACTACACATCTCAATTATGTTCCTGTCCTCGAAAGGGCGGTCCAATATACCGGGTGTGTCGATTACTTGGTATCGAAGATACTTGTAATCTGTGTGTCCAACAAACAGGGATTTTGTGGTGAATGCATACGGCTGAACATCAACGTCGGCTCTAGTTACCTTGTTCATGAAAGAACTCTTGCCAACATTGGGATAACCACAAATCAATACTGTACGCGTGTTAGGGTCTATCGAAGGAAGCCTAGCCATGTGCTGACGTATTTGTTCCAAGTAAGCCAAGCTGGGGCTAATTCGCTTTATAACAGTGCACATACGACCAAGGGCAGCAATCTTTAGACACTTGCATCTGTAGAGTGAGTCACCAAACTTGAGTAGCCTAATGTAGTCCTTCTGTATTTTCCCAATGAGATTTCTAGCGGTGTTGATTTGACCTAGAGCAAGCTTGTAATGGTCCTTGTTGTAAAGGACGTTCAGAAGATCCCCATAGAAAGGATGAATATCATCCAATCTTGGGAACTCGTCGATTATGGCAGATAGCTTCTCATGGAAGTTTTGCTGAGTGTATCTCACTTTTCGCATATAGAATGAACGTATTCGAGAGATCTTATAGCCCTTGTGTACTACAGTAGGAGTTTGGCGCTGTGTACGTGAGAGTATGATGTCGGTGAAATCCTTTCCCGAAGGAACCACTGTAATCTTCTTGAAGTTGTACTGAACCATCTTGTCAATTGCACTCTAAATCAACCACTATTCTGTCTCCTGCCTAATGGAAATGCATAGTAAAATAAGAAAACAAGGATACATTAATTTGAGAGCTTTATATGCATCTGTCATTGAATTAAGGGGGCAACAGGTATAACAACAACCACCAACCAGTTACAAGTCCCGCCTGGGCGAGGTCTGGAAAGGGTAAAATGTACGTAACCACGCCCAGAGGAGGCTTTTTCTGTAAGACCGTTGGCCTGAAGATGCAAAATCCAAGGCACATATGTATACAAGCACAAAAGTTAGCAAAACATGAAAGAAAACCAAGTATGCCCAAAACAAGTATAAAAAAGCGCGTATACAAAAAAAAAAAAACGTGTGCAGATATAAGACTCTAGGTTACCTAAATCATGATGTCACTAACATAAATTCTACGTCCCTACTCAGTTCGATCAATAGCTAAATCTTCGCCTATATCACTTGTCCTTAATTCTCTAAGGACAATGCTGGGGAGCCCGACCCCTTAACCTAAATTCATGCCCGAACGCGCATTTCCTGCGCCAAAAACCGATCCCGAGGCGCGCGCATTAGGGCATTTTTTCGGGTTAAGGGGTCGGGACATTCAGCATTTTCCGTTCTCTAAACACACTCGCTTTTTGACAAATACCATAGAAAATAACTTTTAAATTCTTTTCTTGAAAGATACTATATTAAGAGAAGCTTCATATAATAAAACAGCCCAATATGACACTCAGTACAGGGTAGGGATATCAAAGACATAAGGCACAATGAGGCGCAAGGGTTTCTAGGGCCTCGGCACATGCCAAAAAAAAGGCATGAGCCTGATGATTGTTTCCGAAAGATATACAAATGTAAACAGCGTTCATAAAATAGAAAACCAGCATCATATTCGAAAAGAGTAAATTCAGCATCATATTCGAAAAGAGTATATTCTCACCAATCTCAGGCGAACTCAAACCTCGCAGAGTTAGATGCAGATTACAACTAAAATGATTTCGATATCTTTTTAATCATGCCAAAACAAATGACAATCACAGGCTTATAGTAACAAATCAAGCAATTACACAAACACCTGTCACCAGAACAAGAACTGAACACTTCTATAACCAAAACCCTCCAAATCGTAAATTTATCACCGCGGCGGCGCAAAGGGTTGGGATACATACCTTGCCCAAGCCGGAGGCAAATCGAGAGAGAGAGAGAGAGAGGCGGCGCCGTTGTAGGATTAGAGGGAGAGATATCAATACCCTAAATGGTGCCGTGGGCGGTTCCCGTCAATTAGGCCTCCATTAAGGCCCACTTAGTTATTTTCGCTAAGGCCTCTTATCGAATTAGTAACCGGCCGTTTAATTCATGTTCCACATCGATTTTATTTTTTTTTAAACCACAAAAACTTTCTTATAAGTAATTAGTTAATGTTAGAGATAAAAAAATCAGCAGCCATAAGTTTGTGGTTAAGATTTTTTTTTTTTTCACAACAAGAGTATGTAGACGTAATTGTCAAGCATCCGATGATTTTACTTGTTACAATAATTTTAGAGTTCCGAAATTTATATTTAAAATTTGTGAAAGAATATCCTAACCACTAATATATGACTTGCGGTGAGCGGATGACAGGAGCGAATATGCTGGTGGAGTCCATCGGGGATGGACACTAGAATCTGACGTTGCGCATCAAATTTGCCCCAAAAATAAAAATAATATATATATATAGTGCCACATTACGTGAAAAAAGTACCACGTCAATAAATTGATCCAACACAAAGAAGTTGATGACAAGTTGTCATTATATATTTGAAATGTCAGTATTATAATGATCCATTAAACTAAATTACAGGAGACTAAATATTATTAATGAGAATAAAGATATAGCAGTAGAGTGGTCATAGTGAGTGAGGCATGTGAGAATGGGGTGGTCTCCAAGACCATGTGCTTAGTTAGACTGCAGTAGGCAGCACATGGTGTACCACTCCAATCCCTCTTATAGTTTAATGAGTAATATTGGTGCCACCCCTAACAAATTTGCAAAACTTGTAATTCATATAAAAAATAAAAATAAAAATATTTAAAAAATAATAATTATTAAAATTATAGATTTTTATAAAATCTATATCTTCTATTTTAAAAAAATTTAAAAAAAAATATTTTGGAGCTCCAAAATCTATAGATTTTAAAACTGTTTAAATTATACTTCATATCCGTTAAACATTGCACTCTAAAATATTTATTTGAATTTTTTTTTGAAAAAATATTTAATATACAATTGTGGATCTCAATAAATCGATAAATTTCATATTAGAATTTTCTCTAAAAAATATTCCGTATCTTTTTTTTTTATTTAGTTATACGTATTATTAAATTTGTTGATGGTACAGTAGTGGAGCTACTATTTTTCTAATTTAATATGATATT